>JAEQBA010000283.1:0-600000 GCA_019434445.1 Phalangium opilio | reverse complement strand
GTATGTGATTCGGTTTAGTAACCTTGTGGACCCCAAATGTTTTAGTTCTGATATTATGAAGTACCGTGTTACAATTACCCCTCCCGCTTTGTAATGGTACACTTCTCTCGAAAAGAAGTATTGTATACTTCTGATTATACATAGTTTTCAGGCTACCATTAACACAAAGATTCCAGGGTATTTGGAGGACAAATTAGGCTGTCATATTGCCCTCCAAGTAGCCTCTACATCCTAGCGTGAAAACTATCTATTAACTTTCTTTGACCTTACACAGACCGGTCTCGCCATTATCTATATTACAGGTAAAGATTCCACTAAGATACCCGCTGCAATGGCATGCTTCAAAGCTGCCAATAGCAACTTTACCCAATCGGTAAGTTCATAAACAACAACTGAAATAGACTATCTCCACGTATAATCCAATTGAACAATTTTGGTAGGTCATAAAGAGCGCTAACGACGAATCGGAATGCAAAAAATACGTCACTGACACTGACGCTGGTTCGACCATGGATTTAACCGCATTCTGCAACAGTATCGTTGCAGGAAATGCTAACTCTAGAGCTGTAAGTTTCACAGAAATGATTTTCCAATTTAAAAATTTTCAAATAAATAAATTTTATTTATCAATTTTAACAATTTATCTAAATTTAATTTTCTTAATTATTTTTATAATTGCAGTTGGTCAATTGCGTGTCCATGGCATACGGAAGATATCCGGACCCCAGTAAAGTACCGGTAAGTTGACCAAATTTAGTATTAACTCGTTTAAATTAAGTTTGCATTAATTAAATAATTTCATTACAGTCTACTCCCGCATGCATGAACATTAACTGAAATTAATGAACTTTATTGTAACTCGAGCGTCTTTAATAAAGTTTTGTGAAAAAAGTTATAAAGATTTTTGTGTATTTAAGATTGTAATGAGGGGCATAATTAAGGTTGGCATTGGCAAATCAAGGAGAATTTGATCAACTGGTATTGTAGCTGATTAGTAATAGCATCCACCACTAATTGGGCCAAATTCTTGTAACGTCCCAATCTTTTCCTTGTCGGTACTGCGATAAATAGATAGAACAGTTAATAATCTAAGCCTCTTGAAATGACATAAACAAATTAGTTTGACAAAATAGGCATAAATATTGACATAGGGTACAAGCTTGGATATCTATTTTGAACAGAACTTAAAATATTGCACATTCAGTTGTCGAAAAAATTAAAAACACCTTCGCACATTCACTTCAACCAAAGGCAAACGAAAGTACGAGTGAATCACACGTTGCCAAAAACCTTACTTTCATTTACTTCCATTTGCATTTGCTAGTAAACGATTTATTAGAAAAACAGCCTTAAACCAGTTCAGTCTAGACTTAAGCCACGTTCACACTTATATGGGAAACCGGTTCGAAGCTATTCAAAACGCTTCCCAAGTTAAGTGTGAATAAAACTGAAACTCTAGAAGCTAATTACAAACGCGGTTTCTTGAAGTTGCCTCGCGAACCAACTTAAAGCGGCTTTGGAAGCTATAGTTTGTAGTTTTCAGGGATATTTCACATACCACTAGTATTATATTTCACCATTAGTATTAAGTGTATTTTCACCGGCCTTAGCAGACAGCAGCAACGAAAAGATAAGCAGAAAGCACTAACAGAATCGTCTTAAAGTGTGAACCGAGCAGTGTGGGAAATAAGGATATATTTTAAACTAGTCCTTGGGACCAGTGACCCCCCTAGTCCCCGAAATAATTAACTGGTCTCCGGACTGGGCCCAGTCTTTGTTCTCCTTTAGAATTGCAATTAATAAATTGGTCCTGAGGACCAGTAACCCCCACTTCTTGAATTAAAAAACAAGTCCAATCAATTAATAAACTGGTTTTGGACCAGAGGAAATGTGCTATTTCCCCGACTGGAACCGAGGCTATTGAAATCGCTTCGAACTAGCAATAAACGGTGTTTCAAAATCAGTTGCTGGGCAAACGAGTTGTCAACCGACTCTCGTGAAAGTGTGAACATAGCTTTACTGACAGTACTATCACCTCCCCATAGCAACCAATGAAAACGAGCCTCGTGATTGCAGCGTATACACCAGCTTTCGCAATTCATATTTTACGACCCTGACAGTCGATATTAAAGAATAGATGAGAGATGCCGTGATAAATATGACAAATTTAATACAAGAGTCACGAAAGTGTCCTTGGCAAAGCCATATACATCATATATTTAAATTAAAATAGACGTGTCACGGCAGTCGGTATATACGAATTTTGACAATTAATTTGAAAAACAGCAGTTGCAATATAGGCCTAGAGATAACGAAGTAAAACACGCCCAACAGCAATGTGATGTCTTCATTGCGAAAAGAAATTAATTGTGACAAATGAATACTACCCATCCCAAATTGGCAGCCCAGGGGTCATGACTAAAGTCCTGGAAGGATATTGGGAAGAGGTTTTCGCAGTTAGGGGCTAGAAAACTTCCTTCCCCCTCTGTTAGTTAGCGACTGCAATGTTGTCCGACCCTCGGTTCTGTTAGCCATGTTGCTATACAGTACTAGTTCAAATGGAACTTAAACCGCGCTTGCAATTCTTAGTTTCTCTCTTGGCTTAACAACTCGGTCCGGCAACATAACTAAAGTATTATGATGGCCAGTAGTACTACGACCCACTAAAAATGAGTACTAACTATTAAAACGTTTTGCGTAAAAACGGCAATTGTTCCTTTTGAATCCTATATATTTCTGATTTGATATCAAGGATGAATAATCTGCATGTCATTTAAATCGTTTGCGCAATTAAAAATAGACGTACTAGCTCGTTTCATTCGGAGGTTTCAGCGCTTGAAAAGGTGGTCGCCCACTATTCTTACGGGGCGGTAGGTAGGTAGGTAGGCTTACTATTCCATGGAACATTCCACGTGATACGCATTTTGCTATAAATGGCTCATACTCGCCATTGTAAATCATTCTGAACTGAAAGAGTTTTTACTTTGCGGCTGGAATTTAAGTTGATCTACTAAAAGAAATATTTGGGAAGATGTTGGCGATATATTTTGGTTCTTTCGCGGCTCTGTCTCTGTGTCTCGGATGTGTTCAAGCCGCGGATGGTGACTTTATGCCCAGCCAAGATGGAAATGACGCAGCCATCGACTTCTTCATGACTTACGGCTGCAGTATGTTATTTACTAGTTTTATTTATAAAATTATTCGAAAATTGGACGGACCCAAAATCGCGATTTTGAGTGCAAATAATCGCGATTTTGAGGGCAAATGATCGCGATCTTGGGACATATAATCGCGATCTTGGGACATATAATCGCGATCTTGGGACATATAATCGCGATCTTGGGACATATAATCGCGATCTTGGGACATATAATCGCGATCTTGGGACATATAATCGCGATCTTGGGACATATAATCGCGATCTTGGGACATATAATCGCGATCTTGGGACATATAATCGCGATCTTGGGACATATAATCGCGATCTTGGGACATATAATCGCGATCTTGGGACATATAATCGCGATCTTGGGACATATAATCGCGATCTTGGGACATATAATCGCGATCTTGGGACATATAATCGCGATCTTGGGACATATAATCGCGATCTTGGGACATATAATCGCGATCTTGGGACATATAATCGCGATCTTGGGACATATAATCGCGATTTTGGGACATATAATCGCGATTTTGGGACATATAATCGCGATTTTGGGACATATAATCGCGATTTTGGGGCAAATGATCGCGATTTTGGGGCAAATGATCGCGATTTTGGGACATATAATCGCGATTTTGGGACATATAATCGCGATTTTGGGGCAAATGATCGCGATTTTGGGGCAAATGATCGCGATTTTGGGGCAAATGATCGCGATTTTGGGGCAAATGATCGCGATTTTGGGGCAAATGATCGCGATTTTGGGGCAAATGATCGCGATTTTGGGGCAAATGATCGCGATTTTGGGGCAAATGATCGCGATTTTGGGGCATATAATCGCGATTTTGGGGCATATAATCGCGATTTTGGGGCATATAATCGCGATTTTAGTCAAATAATCGTGATTTTAGACGAATAATCTCGATTTCAGACAAATAATCGCGATTTTAGACAAATAATCGTGATTTTGGGGCAAATAAATCCAATACTCTAGTTGTATAGAGAAATTATATTTTGCAGAAAGTTCAGCTACCGATGCTCAAATAGCGGCTGCAGAAAAATGCTTTCAAGTCGCCAATATGGAATTTTACGATAAGGTAAGTCAACTTTAAAACATTTTTATGGCGAAAGCATTTCAAGTTATTAAACTTTCTTTCCTTTTTGAAAGGTTGTGGAAAGTACTAACGGTGGAACTTGCCCGACTAGCAGCCCACCATCTGGGGGTCTGACCGCTTTCTGCAAAAGTTTAACCGTAAAAGATGACGCTTCTAGAAAGGTAAATTCATACTTATAATAACGAACAATTACAACGGAGAGATTAAGGCTCTTTCGGACCATTCAACTTTTTGACTCAGATTGATGGGTCAATTTGATTTGAATCAACTAGTTATAACTTGCGAATAGAAGCTGGATGAGTTGAGTCACCAATCAGTGATCCAATTTTTGCTGACTCAACTTTTTGATTTCAATTCTTCAACTAATCAAATGCATTACATTTAATTGCAGTTAGTCGAGTGTGCTTCTAAGGCCTATGGAAGATATCCCGATTCCGCTAACATCCCAATGGTAACTATCAAAGTCTTACGTTTAAATTCACTTCCGGTCCAGTTTTCAAATTCCCTGACCCTAAAATAGTTGAGTAAACGAAATATTTGAACTTTTCAATACCCGAAACCGAAATATTTGAAAAATTTCAGTGGAACAAAAATACCCTTGATATCAATGAATTAACTCATTTAAATTACTAATTACCTAAATTTATTTCATTTCAGTCGGCGAAGACTGTATGTGACGCGGCTAAGACAGCTTAATTAAACTTAACAAATTGTGTATTAAAGAATGACTCAATAAAATTAAGTTTTCAAGAAATGATTTATACACAGAATCAACCAATCAGCGTTCTACTATTCAACAACCTCACTCTCCTTCACTTCTATTTGCATTTGATAGTAAATTCTTGAAGTACTTCACGTGTTATTTGAAAAACCGCCTTAAACCAGTAAGTTTAGTCTAGACTATACTGACAGTACTATTACCTCCCCCCAATAGCAACCAATGAAAACGGGCCTCGTGATTGCAGCGTATACCAAGTTTCGCAATTCATATTTCACATCCCTGACAGTTGATATTAAGAAAAATGTATATCAACCTTGGGTGAGATACCGCGATAAAAATAACGCAACGTACATTGCAAATTTAATACCATGCATGCATGCAGATTCTCGAAATTGTCCTTGGCCAAAAGCGAGGCCTATAAACGAATTTTTGCAATTGATTTCAAAAAACAGCAGCTGCAATTTAGAGATAACGAAAGGAAAAACCCCCAATAGCAACGTGACGTTTAACGTTTTCTTAAGTCTTGGGAGGTTATATTAAAATATTTTTCACTGCTTTAGGGGCTAGAGATAAATATTCCCCCCCCCCCCTTGTTCTCTGTTTCAACTTAATTAGCGACTGCAATATTGCGCGACCCTCTGTTGAGTTAACCAAGTCGCAAAAGAACTAGTTCAATTCTGTTCAAATTGAAGTTAACCACTAGCAATTCTTAATTTCTGCAACCTAGAATTCTATGGCTTAACAACTCTGTCCGGTAACCAAATCTCTTTATGACGTAGTATTTTTTTTCCAATACAAAATGGATGAAATGTGTGAATCAATGTAACAATTCGTAACGCGGAGGGTTATCTTCAAGACAAGCAATTCCACATGACCTTCAGTTTAGTGGGAACGAGTACCAACTCTTAAACGTTGACGGCAAAACGGCAATTGCTCATTTTGTATCCTATATATTTCTGATTTGATACCAAGGATGAATATTCGGCACGTCATTCATTGAAATGAGTTGCGCAATAATAATAGACGTAGTAGTTCGTTTCAATTGGAGGTTTCAGCGCTTGAAAAGGTTGACGCCTACTACTGCTCTTATCACGAGGCAAGAAGGCCTATTATTCCGTGGAGTATTCCAATTGAAATAGATTTTGCTATAAAACCCTCATACTCTCTATTGTAAATCACTCTGAACTGAAAGCATTCATCTTTGCGGCTGGAATTTAAGTTGGTCTACTAAAGGAAATACTTGGGAAAATGTTGGCAATGTATTTATGCTCTTTCGCTGCTCTGTCCCTGTGTCTCGGATACGTTCAGGCGGCAAATCCTCCCTTCATGGGCATGGTCAGCCAAGCTGGAAATGACGGCGCCATCAACTTCTTCGCGACTTACAATTGCAGTATGTTATTTTATTTATAAAATTATTCGAAAATTAGACTGGCAAATAATCGGAATATTAGACAGACAAATAATAGACAAATAATCGGAATATTAGACAGACAAATAATAGACAAATAATCGGAATATTAGACAGACAAATAATAGACAAATAATCGGAATATTAGACAGACAAATAATAGACAAATAATCGGAATATTGGACAGACAAATAATAGACAAATAATCGGAATATTGGACAGACAAACAATAGACAAATAATCGGAATATTAGACAGACAAATAATAGACAAATAATCGGAATATTGGACAGACAAATAATAGACAAATAATCGGAATATTGGACAGACAAACAATAGACAAATAATCGGAATATTGGACAGACAAATAATAGACAAATAATCGGAATATTAGACAGACAAATAATAGACAAATAATCGGAATATTGGACAGACAAACAATAGACAAATAATCGGAATATTAGACAGACAAATAATCGGAATATTAGACAGACAAATAATCGGAATATTAGACAGACAAATAATCGGAATATTAGACAGACAAATAATCGGAATATTAGACAGACAAATAATCGGAATATTAGACAGACAAATAATCGGAATAATAGACAAATAATCGGAATAATAGGCAAATAATCGGAATAATAGACAAATAATCGGAATAATAGACAAATAATCGGAATAATAGACAAATAATCGGAATAATAGACAAATAATCGGAATAATAGACAAATAATCGGAATAATAGACAAATAATCGGAATAATAGACAGACAAATAATAGACAAATAATCGGAATAATAGACAGACAAATAATAGACAAATAATCGGAATAATAGACAGACAAATAATAGACAAATAATCGGAATAATAGACAGACAAATAATAGACAAATAATCGGAATAATAGACAGACAAATAATAGACAAATAATCGGAATAATAGACAGACAAATAATAGACAAATAATCGGAATAATAGACAGACAAATAATAGACAAATAATCGGAATAATAGACAAATAATCGGAATAATAGACAAATAATCGGAATAATAGAAAAATAATCGGAATAATAGAAAAATAATCGGAATAATAGACAGACACATAATAGACAAATAATCGGAATAATAGACAAATAATCGGAATAATAGACAAATAATCGGAATAATAGACAGACACACAATAGACAAATAAGCGGAATAGAGAGACAAATAATTCGCACAGCCCAAGTAGTATAGAGAAATTAAATTTTGCAGAAAGTACATCTACCCCTGCTCAAATAACGGCTGCAATGAAATGCTTTCAAGCCGCCAATATGGAATTTTACAATAAGGTAAGTTAACTTTAAAATATATTTATAATGGCGAAAACATTTCAAGTTCTTTTAAAACTTTCTTTTATATTTTTGAAAGGTTGTGCAAAGTGTCAACGCTGGAACCTGCCCAACTAGCGGTGGCCCTCCATCTGGGGGTCTGACCTCTTTCTGCAAAGGTTTAGCGGGAAAAGATGACGCTTCCAGAAAGGTAAATTCATTCTTACAATAACGAACAATAAACCATTGAGCAAACCAGGTGAAGAGTCGACTCAATGCTTTAGCCTATGACAACCGATTTTCGCAACACGACCCTGGCGCAAAAAGGGGGGATATTAACCGTGTGGAAAGTAGTCCCTCGCCCCCGAACATCTAATTATGTTCCGTAAGAAAACTAGAGGCCGCTAGGAGCAGTATCTTCCGCAACGTTTCTGTCATGCCTCTACCTGACGGTAACGGAATCGACTCTCCTGGTTTGCTCCATGAATAAACGGAGAGACAAACTCAAACTGATACGTCTAAACTGAACATGACGTTAGAGAATGCGTCACGCGCATTTTAGACCTACTGACAAGACCAGAGAAATACGGATCGTTTGAGTAATCCGTCTTACTTTTAATTATTCTAATTGCATTTACTTTTAATTACAGTTAGTCGAGTGTGCTTCTAAGGCCTATGGAAGATATCCCGATTCCGCTAACATACCGATGGTAACTATAAACGTTTAACATTTAATTTCACTTAATTTTCGTTGACCTTTCGGTCCGGTTTTCAAATTCCCTGACCCCAAACTTTTCAATACCAGAATACCCTAGATGTCAATTAAGTCGTTTAAATTACTAATTACCTAAATTTATTTCATTTCAGTCGGCGAAGACTGTGTGTGACGCGGCTAAGACAGCTTAATTAAACTTAATAAATTATGTATTAAAGAATGGCTCAATAAAATCAAGTTTGAAAGAAATGATTTTCTATTTTTAGCCACATCGAATGATGAGTATCTACGATGTGGCTATAAGTTTAATATACACAGAATCAACCAATCAGCGTTCTACTAAACTACTTAAATATTACCTTAATTCATTTAATTTCTCTTAACAGAAAATAGCCAATTCAGTTTGTCCATTTGCAATTTGAGGCATCATCGATCTGATTGGAAAACGTTAGAAATTAACTATATTTTAATTGCTTCTATATGACATTATAAAAATAGATTAGATTCCTTATAGATAGTGAGCGGACAAGTGTTGCCAGTGCAATTGCGAGTGCAATTCAACCGCTATCAACATTTACAGCAACAGACTATATAATTCAGTTCGATTCAGTAATAATCATACAGTAATTCCAAACCTGAATGATGCATTTAGATCGATGCTCTAATAACAATATCACGGGTTATTTGGAACACCGCCTCAAACCAGTTCAGTCTAGAGTACCATTAACCTCCCCTAGCAACCAATGAAAACGGGCCTCGTGATTGCCGAGTAGACCATCTTTGGCAAGTCATATTTTTCGACCCTGACAGTTGAAATTAAAGAAAAGGTACATCGACCCTGGATGAGAGATGCCGAGAAAAATATAACGTAAACTCAATAACACAGTCACGAATTTGTCCTTGGCAAAAAGGCGATATTCGGTATATACCAATTTTCGCAATTCATTTCAAAAACAACAGCTGCAATTTAGAGATAACGAAAGGAAATGAACTCCAACAGAAATGCGATGTTTTCAATGGCAAAAACAACTTAAGCCTTTGGGGTGGGGTTACATTAAATTGTTTTTCACTGTTAGGGGTAGAGATAATTCCTTCCCCCTTGTTCTCTGTTTCAACTTAATTACTAATTAGCGACTGCGATGTTGTCCGACCCTCGGTTGAGTTAACCAAGTTGCAAACGAACTAGGCCTTGTTCAATTCTGTTCAAATTTAAATTGACCGCTAGCATTTCTGCTTAACAACTCTGTCCGGCAACAAAATCTCTTTAGCGAAAACTATTTATGATGTAGTATTTTTCCCCTACAATTAGGATGAAACGTAGCTATGATGAACATTTTGTATCAATTATAGTGTTCGTCTAAAACCATGCAACGCTACAGAAAAACATTTTACAAGTAAGACGTAGGGTTATTTTCAAGACACGCAATTCCACCTGACCTTCTGCTCAGTTGAACATGGACAAAGCAATTCCATGGTAGGAACTAGCTATGACAGTACTATAGGTCCCTCTAAGAATTAGTACCAACTCTTAAACGTTTGCGTCAAAACTGCAATTGCTGATAGGATCCTATATATTTGCGATTTGAAACCAAGGATGAATTGATATTGGGCACGTCATTGAAATCATAATAGAGGATTAACTCGAACTGTAGTTCATTTCACCCGCAGGTTTCAGCGCTTGTAAAAGTGGACGCCCACTATTCCTATTGGCCGTAAGGAGGGCCTAATATTAAGTGGAACAATCCACCTGAAATCGATTTTGCTATAAAACGCTCATGCTCGCCATTGTAAATCATTCTGAACTGAAAACCTTTTACTTTGCGTCTGCAATTTTAACTGATCTACTAACGAAATAATTTTGAAAATGTTGGCCATATATTTCGGTTCGTTCGTGGCTCTGTTTCTGTGTCTCGGATACGTTCAAGCGGCGGATGGTGACTTTATGCCCAGCCAAGATGGAAATGACGCAGCCATCGACTTCTTCATGACTTACGGCTGCAGTATGTATTCAGGGGTTTCATTTACGTAGGACAACTTGTAAGGTGACCAGGGATATCTCATTTGAAAAATATTAGACTAATAGTCGCCAAATTAGACAAATATTCTCGCCAAATTAGACAAATATTCTCGCCAAATTAGACAAATATTCTCGCCAAATTAGACAAATATTCTCGCCAAATTAGACAAATATTCTCGCCAAATTAGACAAATATTCTCGCCAAATTAGACAAATATTCTCGCCAAATTAGACAAATATTCTCGCCAAATTAGACAAATATTCTCGCCAAATTAGACAAATATTCTCGCCAAATTAGACAAATCAGAGTCCTGCACGGGCCGGACTTAAGCCCGGTCCGGCCCGAGGCCCGGCCCGATCGGGTCGGGCCGAGCCGGGCTTTCCACTTTTGAAAATTGTATCGGGCCGGGCCGGGTCGGGCTTTTAAAATTTTGAAAATTAACGGGCTGGGCCGGGTCGGGCTTTTAAAATTTTGGAAATTAACGGGCCGGGCCGAACTTGATTATCATTTAATCCAAAGTTCAAATGAAAGATAATTAAATGAGTATAAGCTTCTAAGGACAAATGTAACGAACAATTATCAAAAGAAATGAAAAATACACGACGCTAAAGCAAATATGAATTCAAATCATTGATTTTATGTAAAAAAATATAAAAATTACAACTGCACTACGTGTAACGGGCCGGGCCGGGTCGGGTCGGGTCGGGCCTGTTCAATTCATGCAATGCGTCGGGCCGGGCCGGGCCGGGCTGGGCTTGGTTAAAGCATGTAACGGGCCGGGCCGGACCGGGCCGAAAAACCAACAATGTACTCGGACTCGGGCCGGGTTTCGGGCTTATTTAAAATGCTAAAACCGGGCCGGGCTTGGGTCGGGCCTGAAAAACTCTGCCAAACGAGCAGGTCTCTGAGACAAATATTCTCGCCAAATTAGACAAATAGTCGCCAAATTAGACAAATAGTCGCCAAATTAGACAAATAGTCGCCAAATTAGACAAATAGTCGCCAAATTAGATAAATAGTCGCCAAATTAGACAAATAGTCGCCAAATTAGACAAATAGTCGCCAAATTAGACAAATAGTCGCCAAATTAGACAAATAGTCGCCAAATTAGACAAATAGTCGCCAAATTAGACAAATAGTCGCCAAATTAGACAAATAGTCGCCAAATTAGACAAATACTCGTAAAATTAGACAATCGCCAAATTATTAAGGCCTGGGCGAACATGGATTTTTCAACTGTTTTCTTTTCTAATTTAACCCCCTTAAAGGATTACGCGGGTTAAAATTAACTGTATTCTTATTTAAATCGGTTATTCGAATTTCTTTTCGAATACTCGTTTTTTTCCAAATGGCAAATCGATTCGTCAAAACGAATACTCTAGGCCTAGTAGTATAGAGAAATCATATTTTGCAGAAAGTACAGCTACCGACGCTCAAATAGCGGCTGCAGACAAATGCTCTCAAGCCGCCAATATGGACTTTTACAATACGGTAAGGTAACTTTTAATATTTATAACCGCTAATTCGAACATTCCATTTTTAAACTTTTCTTTTCGAAAGATTGTGAAAAATGTTCAAGATGGAACTTGTCCGACTATCGCGGAGCCGTCATCCATGCCCCTGACCGATTTCTGCAAAAGTATAACCGGCAAAGATGGCCCTTCTAGGGAGGTAAATTCATTCGTATAATAGCAAAGGAACAAACGGAGAGACTAAAGCTCAAACCAAAGAGAATTTACAAGAGGGGAGACTCGAAGTCAGACAAAATTCACCACGTAGTCCCCCGTTCCTAAAACACTACCGTGCCGTTCCCCGGTGTTACCATGGTTACCGCTACCCCCCCTCACGGCAATAGAATGTACTACAACGCGCGCCTTTACCAACGGCTCGCGCGTCGGTCTCGTTTTTTAACCTCCACCCTATCCAGAACGAGTCTCCCGTCTTATATATCCTCCTTGCTCAAACTGATAGGTCTAAAATGTACATGACGTCAGAGAATGCGTCATTTTAGACCTTCTGACAAGGCCAGAGAAATAAGTATCGTTCGAGCAATTGAAGTCTTACTTTTAATTAATCTAATTGCATTTACTTTTAATTGCAGTTAGAAAGCTCCTCTGTCCAGTGTGTGTCTGTGGAATATGGAAGATACCCCAGTACCGATCAAATACCGATGGTAGGCCTAAAAATAAAAGTTTTAAGTTTAAATTCCCTTAGTTTTCGTTGACCTTTCTGCCTGGTTTTTATTAAATTCCCTGACCCTAAACTAGTTGAGAACACAAAATATTTCAACTTTTGAATACCCGAAATATTTTAAAAACACCCCAGATATAAATGACTTAACTCATTTAAATTACTAATTAACAAAATTTATTTCATTTCAGTCGGCGATGGATGAATGTGACGCGGCTAAGACAGCTTAATTAAACTTAACAAATTATGTATTAAAGAATGATTCAATAAAATTAAGTTTTCAAAAATAAATATTTCTCTGGTTTTTTAAGTAAAAGTTTCGTAGAAACACCTCAAATGATTTAGGCTTAGTAGCAATACGTAACATCATATGTTTATAAGTGATATGTGGTCCATAAGCATGACACTAAGTATACTTCGTAGTGCTACTGAGAGACTTACAGCTCGAGCTAGTTCAAGAACGACGCAAGCGAGTATTGCAGACTACACTTGGTTTTCTTGGGGGTTTTACAAAGTACTAAAATAATTCTTCAATACGCAATTCGTCAACAAAATGTCCTTGGCTATGATACATCGAACGGGACAAATATTATTGGAAAACCTGAAACTGCAAGGACACCTTCGACATATGTCAAGTATTTGGGAAAAAATACCAGAAAAAAAATGATTTTCGGTTCATTTTACCCTTGAAGTTCCGTACTGTGACCTTCTCATGGATCGCAAGTAGTATAACTGTACATTGAAAGATGTAGAACAGTAGATACGAGTTTGTTTTCGTCATATAAAACACTTGGGTGCCCCAATACCAGAATTAATCCGGCAAAAAACATCATTGGAATCGGAACAAGCTAGAGGAATTAAGAACCACGAAATGTTGGCAGTATATTTTAGCGTTTTTCTGGCATTTTTTCTAAGTCTTCGTGCAGTGGAGGCCCAGTTTATGGCTACCGAAGAGGACGCTAAGAAGGCGATTAATATTTACATGCAATTCGGCTGCAGTACGTATGCTTAAACGCTCAAAAAGCTTTGGAATTTAATATTATTAAATTTCAATACCTTATTACTCGTAAAATATACTAAAATTTAAAATACTAAATACAACTGTATCTAAGGTGGACTTAATGTTCAAAATCTATAATATTAATTGGCCTCAAAGGTTTAAAATATTTATGTTGTTGCGTTTCAAGAAGTGGTGGTCGGACCTAAGTGGGATGGGATGGGATGGTTCTATGGGAAATCAATCAATTTTGAGTCGAAAATGTTGTATAACATCTATGACCAATTTTGCTACCCCACAAGGGATGTGCACCCCCTAACACAAGTTATGATCATTGGATGAGTGTTTTACGCATGACCCCTTAATTAAAATAGCATTAAATTAAAGGGGATCATCCATAAAATACACCAGTGATCATAACATTAAACTTAAGGGGATCATCCATAAAATACACCAGTGATCATAACTTGCGTTAGAGTGTGCATCCCTTGTGGGGTAGCAAAATCAGCTGGTCATAGAAGTATAGAGTTACATTTTGGACTCAAAATTGATGATTTCCCATCATAGAACCATCACATGATCCCACTCGTGTACTTCGCTCCCCATAATTACCCCTTCCTTTGTGGAAAACAACCTATTTTGTTTTTTAATAATTTTGGACTTGGTCAAATTCTGCAGGCGCTGACTCTACCGATCAAAGAATAAGCGATTCGATAGCTTGTCAGAAAGAAAGCGATATTGAATTCTACAATAGAGTAAGACACTTCAGTCGCATCTAAGAACATTACTTATAGGCCTAAATCGCATTTTTATACTTTAGGCTCAAAAAAGCGGTACGGACGGTGGTCAATGCGCGGCTAAACTTACAGACCAATCAACTGATAATCTCAATATTCGTTTCTGCAGGAGTTTGAAATCTGACACTGATCCGGACTCCGTACAGGTAAATGTACTTGAGATAATCCTCAGATTTTAAAAGTCCCCTAAGTTGTGAAAATAGTCTTTATTGTCCTAGTCAAACACGTGCAGATTTACTTGCAGGGAACTTTCAATGCAGGGCAATTAATTTTAATGTCAATATTAATTCTAATTGCAGTTAATGCAATGTGTCCTGAACGCGGCTGGAAGAGTACCCACTACAAGCAACATAAAACCGGTAATTATTTATACATTAGCGTCAAACGTTAAATGTTCAAGGTATTTACCCTAAACCCATAACTAGGGTCAGTATGCATAACTATGGACACTTTTTGCATAACCTTGAATAACTTCCGTTGCTTATATGTTAGACTCAAAATTAAAAAAGCAATGGAGAGAAGCATTCTTAAGACACATTCTCACAATTTTTCAACTTTTTAAATGGAATACATTTTTCACAAAGTAGAGTTCCCCAAAGGCCGAATTCGTGCTCAACTTTGGACACTTCTATGTAACTTTGGACGCCCCCTTCCTAACTTTGGACACCCCTTCCTAACTTTGGACAGCGAAAAAGGGTGACTTGGGGACGCATTAGGCGAATCACAATTTCAAAAGTAAAAATACAGGCTTAGGCCGACCTAGACGTATGCCTAAAATAGGCCTATAGGCCTATAAGAAATCAGAAATTTCTTTAAAACAAACTTTATTAAATATGGGGCTACTTATGTAGGTTTTTAGGTATATAGGGCCTAGGCCTATTTTGGCGCGCTGTTTGCCGCGTAACAATTTTAACAAACTGAGGACGTGTCCCTTATTGTTTTAAACTCTAAAAAAGGCTAATATCGCGAGTTAATTAGTGTTAACAAACGGAGAAATCGGCCAGCATGAAAGTGTCCAAAGTTAGAAATTTGCCCAGGTGTTTTTAAAGCTGAATATTTCGTCGAATTTCCCGCGTAAGACAGTGTTTAAAATACGGATTATGAAGCCAAAAAGTTGCTCTTTCGAATGGTTTCTAGTTTGTTCAGGTATGATTTCTCTAATTTTCGTCAAACCTTATTTCCCGGGACCAAAGGGTTGACCCCCGTCAAATTTGGCCGTAATTTAAATGGACGAGTTTGGGGAGTGGGCTAATTTGGCTCGTAACGTAGTCGGATGTTATTCTACGACTTTGAAGTATTTTTTTCTAAATTCCTCACATTCTAAGCTTTAAAATAAGCTATTTCATTATCAATTTGATGCATCCAGTAATTAAATATGATTTTTATAATAAAAGTGTCTAAAGTTGCAGCTGTCCAAAGTTAGGCACACTGACCCTATATCATAAGTTTATAAGTGATATGTTCCTTCCATAAGTATGACACTACCTATACATGTTCGTAATGCTCGAGCTAGTTCGAGGGAGAATGACGGAAGCGAGTCAATTGAGGTCCTACACTCGGTGGTTAATTTTGCAGGACTTCCATCTAGGTCCTATTTAGTTTGTACTCGGCGCCTCACCAGGCGTATGTCGCTTTACCCTGAATCTATGACCTACCTTATTCACTTCATGACAAGCTCCAGTTTGTAACCAGAGATTAACAAACTTATGGTGAACATATCTTATGAACTTATGGTTTTATCTACTGCCATAACCGCTATACGGTTTGCCGGTAAATTTTCCCGCCGACTTCGATAGTGTTGATTACCGCCCCAACTATTATTGAATAGTGGGCGTGGTTGTAACATAAAGAGCGTTGATGCGTTTCAGAGAGAAGCAACAGGTGCAGTCCTACTCTCTCGCTCTCAATCAGAAGCAAATTAATCTCATATTCTAATTTAGGCTTAAGTTTTTGAACTAACAAAGAATTGTTTCATTTCAGGGCTCTACGGCTTGCAAGACGCAATAAACAACAATAAAAATATGATGATAATAAATAATAAATAAATGAATAATGGTGTAATAATTATCATAATAAAGTTTCAAAAATAGTTCGATTCACGTCTAATTAACCAAAAACAGGAATTGTACATTTCTAAGAGACCATTGCATTCATTACAAACAGAGAAACAAACCCCAATGGTGGCCTGGCCCCTGTGTGTTGGTTTCTCTGTATGGTTTCTTATTGACTTTGCGAAAATGGGGTGTTTTGCTAAGCCTTGGCTTCTCCACTTTCTCAGGGACGGGTTAACGCCCCTAACCGAATTCGAATTTCAAGTCATAAACGAGAAAACTAGGGCAGTAATGGCTCAAAATATCCCACAATTTTAACTAATTTCACATTAAAACCCATTTATTTACTTGTAAAAAACTCCGAGTCGAGGTTCTGGGTCGGCTGGTCAAATATAGTCCGAGGCTTAACGACTTCGGCCACGAGGCCACGCCACGAAGTTCCACTGGTAGGCTTACATCATTCCCCTGCATTGTAACGTCCATTAATTATCTCGAATTAATGATACACAAGTACTTATCGAAAGTCCACGCTAATTACATTTAAGTTTAAGTAGAAAAGCGTACCCTAACTTGGAATTAAATCTTTAAAATACGGAGCCATAAACCCGTACAACAGACCTCGTCGAAATCCGACTCGCAAAATGCACATCAGCGCCGCTAAAAAAACATCTGTCTACAAAAAAGTAGATCACCCTTCAACTTCCGGCCTATAATTTTTTAATTTTAATTTTTCGAATTCTAATACATTTCATTTTCCATGGGAGTTTAACTATACATAGTTTTGAGGCTAAGATGATACATACCATTTACACAAGGAGACGGCTCAGACTAAAGTACTGAACCCTCTGAACTGCTGAATTACTGAACTTGGTACTAAAATATCTACATGGGTGAAAAACTACCATCCACTCTCATAGAGAATTCAAATTGGTGTAATAAACAAAGGTTTGAATCTCAATGGACTGAATTAATGTGACTATTTTACTGAACTCTGAAGCGCTCAACTTGGAGCCCTGAAGATGTTAATTCTCTCTGAGACTGCCTTATTTTCAACAATTATTCAATAACGATATGACTGTAGTGGGCGAACTGCGTTTTGTGGGAATTTTCTTAATCAATTATTGGCTTTCACTAAAACCAACTGAGTCCCAAAAAATTAACTCTTCCAAATTGTCCTTGGCAATAATATATTAAAAATAGAAGAAAAAAAACGTATTCGGCAACGATACTTGCTTTTCTCATTTCAACAACGTATGCACCTGCAAGAAAGCCAAGGTGAAACCATAGCCTTCGGAAAATCCCATAGCGACGTATAACTCGCACGGAGGTCTTGGTGCAAATACCAGAAGTAAATTGGGCCGAATCGCAATAATTCGCAATATGATTAAAGCCCTTCTAAAGTAGTTAGTCCATGGTTGCTATAGTGTAGTGCCTTGTGCAGCACGTAGTATTATCCTACTATCATATAGTGGTTTTACCACTACTATTTATTTAGGCAAATGCATATATAGTAAAATTAAATGAATTTCACGGGTTGAATGCCAAAGTTATGTTTCAAAGTAAGGATATTCAGAACAGACGAAACAGTGTAGACATTCAGAGCCGTCTATGGGGTAATTCGGTCAGTTTTCCTTGGGCCCGTACCTTCTTGGGGGTCCGGGTCACCTGTGGAGCTGTCTTGTTGGGGGTCCGCAAACTCTCTCGAAGGCCCTGTAGGCATTTGTCCCCCTAGAATGTCTTAACTCCTAACAGGTGACATAATTGTTGGTGATCATTTTCGACTATGTATTTCTGCTTCCGATTTATGTTCAAGGGTAGCCTTGGACGCATTGTAACATACGGAGTAACCAATTTCGAAATATGAAAAAACGCGATAAGGTATTGGTTCATCTCATTCTCGATGTTCTATATTTGAACAATTAGACGCCTTCTCAATGTTAACCATTGGTTACCTACGTTTACATCTTCTAGAGCTTGGAATACTGAATATGAAACGGGTTTTACGCTATAAAACACTCGGATTCGTTACAATAAAATCAATCCAGCGCAAATTGTCAACGGAATCGTATCAATCGCGCTTTGTCGGGTTTTGATTAAAAAATACAGAGTCACAAATGTTGACTATCTATTTGAGTGTCTTACTGACGGTTTTCGTTAGTCTTCAGCTGGTCCAGGCGCAGATAACCGATGATCAAGCGGCTAAGGCGATGGCAATATACAAACTATATGGATGCAGTACGTATAATGAAGTTTTAAAAGATGTTTTTTTTTTGCTTTAAGTATTTCATTAAATTAAAAATTTCAAAATGTATCAAAGACTCATTTAGATGAGTCAACTTGAGTTGAGTAAACTAGTTGTGTCGTGAGATTAACAGAAGTTGGTTGTACAAGTTGAATGATCACCAAATTACAAATTTATCACTGACCAATTTTTGCTGAATCAACTTTTTGAGCCATCTAGTTGAGTCTAGAATGGGACCGTCTGAAAAGCTAGGACTTTAGATTCAGTAGAACGCTTCATTTCAAGTTGCTTAGTAACTAGTTCTATGACCTGGGAATGTGTTGTCCCTAACTGTGACCAAGGGTAGTAACCATCACTGGGCCCCACTTACCGCTATGTTAGGCTATGCCCAAACTCAGGGCTCCCAACGCTTAATGCACACAAAAAATAATAGGTGTTATAGGTGTAAATAGGCCAAAATTATAGGATATTTATGGGTCCAAAAATGATCAGTTTATATGTCCATTTACAGTACCAGGGCAGCTTAGATCTAGCATTTCACCATAATTTTACACTGAATAATAAATTTCTGTAGGTTCCGACGCAAGCGACTCAAGAATCTTGCAAGCCATAGAGTGTCAGAAAGCAAGCGATATTGATTTTTATAATACTGTAAGACACTTTAATTAACAATTTGATAGAAAAAGACGAGAGTAATATTACACAATTACTCAACTTTATTAGGGTATGGAAAGCGTTATGGACGCATGCGCGGAATACGTTAAGGACATGTCAAAGGACATCAATATCCGCTTCTGCAAGAGTTTAAAGGGACCAAATGACCCTGACTCCATAATGGTAAAATCATAAGTTCATAAGATATGTTCATGTTCCATAAGTTTGTTAATCTCTGGTTACAAACTGGAACTTGTCGTGAAGTGAGTGAGGTAGGTCATAGATTCTCCTAAAGCAACGCCTGGACAACAAAGACAATAGAGACGCCTTCAATGTTACCAGTCCTTCGCCAAAATCCCCTTTTGTTTGAAGCCATTGGTCATATCTGCCGTCTTTGGATGATCTACATAGCCAATCAATGTTCCATATTTTATAGACCCCCCTCCCCCGACTTCTGAATCCCAAGGGCCAATTTTGGAAGAAATGTAGAATTATGCTCAAATCCTTGTTATTATTAATTTTAAATTATTTTTAATCGCAGTTAATTAAATGCATCATCATGGAAGCTGGACGAGCACCCGATCCAAGCAAAGCTACGGTAATTGTTATTCATAATTTACCTATTAAGGAAAATGTTCCAATTGTTTATTGCAAAAACCGCGAATATTTTGCCGGTATATTTGTTATTTACCGCATTTTATAGAAGTAATGAATAGTGAGAGGGCGTGTTTGTAATTAAAAGAGGGTGGATGCGACAGGTGCATTCATACTCTCTCTCTCTCTCTCGCCCTCTCGATCAGAAGCAAATTATTCTTTAAGCTGAAGTTTTTAACCCATATATATTAAACGTTTTATTGCAGGGTAAAGATGAATGTGTGGCAACACCACCGGCGGCAACATAAAGAATCAAGAAATGCCAGCCACAAATATTAATAACAGCAATATAACAACAAAAAAAAAATAATGTAATGATATGTAATTATTATTTTAATAAAGTAAATAATGATGTAAGAATTATAAAAATAAAAAATAATACTGACATTAATTAAAAATAATAAAAATAAGATGGTATTAATTAAAAATAATATATAAATAATGGTGTAAGAAATTTCAATAAATGTTTCGAAAATATTATTTTCACAATTAAACAAAAATAGCATATTTTCTGTTATTGCCCTTAATTCACATTTCAAAGTTAATTTTAAGCCATTGTTGAACGACCTACATGGAATAGAGTGGATCCTATTCAAAGGGTAGGGGAAGGCTTCAAAGTTACCAGTACTTATTGGTCAAAGTCATATCTGCCGTAATTGTTGTCCTCATTATCGGGTGTTCTGTCTTAAGAATTCAAGGTGCTGAAACACCAGACTTTATTGTATACCCTGACTTTTGAAAACTGGGGTCTATTGAAGAGATCCCATTCTGGCCACGCGTATAATATCTATACTAGTACCTGTAAATCCCCTACAAATTATTAGCACTCACGTTTTGGTCCTGGCAAAAGAATCTAGACTGGTCGCTAGCTAAAGATACTCCGCGATACCCTTAGGGTAGTTTTACGGCCGTGACAGGACCAATGGGAGTGGAGAGGCTCTGAGAATATTTGGGGTTTTACCAAATCCTAAAATATTAATTCTTCAAAATAGTCCTTGGCAATAATAATATACTAAAAAGATGAAACGTATTCGGCAACGTGACTTGCTATTCTCGTTTCAACGACGCCTGCACCTGCAAGAAAGTGAAACGGCAACCTTCGGAAAAACCCCCAGCGACGAATCCCGTGCACGGAGCTCTTTGCGCAAATACCAGAAATAAATTGTGCTGAATCGCATTGATTCGCGATATCGTTAAAGCCCATGTTAAGCAATAAGCCTTGGTAACAATGTGTCTTTACTAATTGAGAACTGTAGAACGTAGTATTTTTCTACTATTATTTAGTGGTTTTCCCCCTACGATTTACAAAGGGAAATTCAGATATTGTACCATTTAATGCATTTCAAGGGTTCTTGATTAAAAAATAAGCTTAAGCATTAAACATGCAAAGTTATGCTTGAAGATATGGACATTCAGACCAGTGTAGGCATTTGACCACCATCAATATCTAAACTGCTAACAGGTGAAGGTACTGGCGATCATTTTCTACTATCAAAAGTGAATAGGCTGTACGTAGTAGCCTATTCACTTTTGCTACTATGTATTTCAGCTTAGGCGGTATGTTGACGGATAGCCTTCGACACCTTGTAACATACGGAGCAACCGATTTAGAAATAGAATAAACGTCATCATATTGGTTCTTGGTTCATCTCAGATACCGATGTTCTATATTTGACAACGTTAACTCCACTACGTTTACATCTTCTAGAGCGTAGAACACTGAAAATGAAACGGGTTTTTATGCTATAAAGCACTCGGATCCGTTACAGTAAAATCAATCCAGTGCAAATTCTTAACCGAATCGTATCAATCGCGCCTTTTCGAGTTTTGAACAAAAAATATTCTGAAATGTTGGGCGTCTTCTATTTTAGCGTCTTACTGGCGGTTTTCGTTAGCCTTCAAGTGGTCCAGGCGCAGACGCAGATAACCGATGCTCAAGCGGCTATGGTACTGGCAATATACAAACAATACGGATGCAGTAAGTATAATTTAGCGCCCCAAGACGTTTTATGCTTCTAGCATTTCAATTGGGTCTAGGCCTAAATTAAAGGCCGACTTCCAGCGAACTAAAAACCGAGCATTGAGAATTTGAGGCTGCGTTCAGTAACGCTCAACGGAGGCTCCGTTGAATGCGCATTCGCCACTGAACGATTTTCGAAACTTCCGGTTTAACGTCACGATTGTAAGCGAAGAGGCATCGAAGTCATCGGCTGTAAGAGCCGATTACTTCGTTGAGCAACGCATTTGTGACGTAGAAGCAATGGAGGAAACTTATCTCCCTGAACGATTTCGAGAAATTAATTTGATGGATAATTTCGGAACTGTTTATAAAATCGGTGTAGCAGCGACTGAATGCGAATGAATAGTGTCTGTTAATTATTTTATGAAATTTTTTCGATTATATCTATGAAGCTTAAAAAGTTATTGGGTTTTAAAGCTTAAGCCTTGGTTAAGTTACGGGTCAGAGTTTGCTCTTATTTCGGGTAGCGGGTCCTAGCATATCCATTTCCATGAACTGTAAGCAGACGATACAACGCAAAGTTTGCAAAAAACCGTTCAATAGCCTAATACGTCACATGACATCACATTGATCAACGGAGCTCAACGCGTTTGGTCTCCGTTGAGCGTTACTGAACGCACCCTGAGATTAACAATGAAGCGACCGTGCCGATTTTCGAGTCCCCGCTGGGGTAAAAGGTGGAAGGGTTCTAGCTAACTGAAAGCCGCGCAATGTGGAGGTTCTAGCGAACTGAAGATGAATAATAGAAATCCTTTTAAATTTATTTCCTCTCGAATTTTTGCTTTCCCCTGAAGGAAATTCTCTATTTTGTATCTTCAGTTCGCTAGAACCACATTCGGCACGGCTTTCAGTTAGCTAGGACCCTTCCATCTTTTACCCCCCAGCGGGGATTCGAAAATCGGCACGGTCCCTACTCCATTGTTAGTCTCAACGCTCGGTTTACAGTTCGATAGAACTCTTTGCAATGGAAGTCGGCCTTTAAAGATACCAAAATGTATCAAAGACGTAGTTTCGTAAACTCAACGTTAACAATTAAGGCCATGGGTTCAAAGACTAAAGCGTTTAGCATGAACCCGTTCTCAATTTAAAGACCGGGTCACATTGGGCAGCTTATAGCTCTAGCATTTCTTCATATTTTTACACTGATTAATAACTTTCTCTAGGTTCCGATGCTACCGACGCACGAATCATGCAAGCGATTGAGTGTCAGATCGCTAGCGATAATGAATTTTACAAAACTGTGAGATAATTAAGTTGCCTACTTTAAATAATAACAATATTTTGAAAGAAAAAGAAGACGAGAGTAATATTATATTTAATTGCTCAATTTTATTAGAATATGCAAAGCGTTGATGGTCCGTGCGCGTCCTTCGTTAAGGACACATCGGAAGACCCCAAAATACGCTTCTGCAGGACTTTAAAAGGACCAAATGACCAAAACTCCATAGAGGTAAAATAGATTCGATAAACCCGACAGTACTGTCCGTTCCATAAAGGGTTATATCATATCTGGACAACAAAGATAGGACTTCAACGTTACCAGTAGCACACAGTAGTGCAGTCTTTGTTGTTGTCCAGATGCAACCGGATGTTACGTCACACCCCGACTCTTTTAATATTACCTACTCACCTTCCAAATCCATGTTATTATTAATTTCCATTAATTAATTTTAATCGCAGTTAATTAAATGCCTCCTGACCAACGCTGGAAGAGTACCCGATCCAAACACAGCTAAGGTAGGCGTAATTATTTTAATTTTTGCGTTAGAGTCAATCGGTTGGAAAATGTTCCACGTCTTTACCGTAAATTGAGCCGATATTTTACTGGTATTGGTTTGTTTATTACCGCGTTTTATTAAAGTATTGAATAGTTAGTGGGCGTGTTTGCAATTAAAAGAGCGTTGATGCGGTTCGTTCATAGAGAAGCGACAGGTGCATTCCAACTCCCTCTCGAGCAGAAGCAAATTATTCTTTTAAGCTGAAGTTTTTAACCAATCTATAAAACGTTTTATTGCAGGGTAAAGAGCAATGTGTGGCAATACCACCGGCAACATAAAGAATCAAGAAATGCCAGCCACGTAGAAGAAATAAAAACGATGTAATAATTAAAAATAATAATTAAATAATAGGGTATTAATTAAAATAATAAATAAATAATGGGGTATTAATTAAAAATAATAAATAAATAATGGGGTATTAATTAAAATTAATAAATAAATAATGGGGTATTAATTAAAATTAATAAATAAATAATGGTGTAAGAATTATAATAAATAAATAAATAATGGTGTAAGAATTATAAAAATAAATAATTAATGGTGTAAGAATTAAAATAAGTAAATAAATAATGGTATAAGAAACTTAGCATATTTTTGATTGGCTTTCAGAAATTGGGGTTGTTGATTCAATAAATAGCTTAAACAATTTACAAAGTTTTGGTTGTTTTTCTTTAAGCTAATTAAAGACATAAAACAACAAAAATGGAGGGCTATCTTTAAAGACACGGACATTCATTTCAGGAGAGAACAATCTAGCCATTGGTCCTCAAAGAAGGCTAAACTGTTTATAGTTAAATGGTGACTGTTCTCATTTTCGACTATACATTTCAGATTATCAACATATGTTCTAGGAATAGCTCTGACGTAGCTTAATATACAGATCACGTAAATTTCATATTTTTCTCGCGAAAATACGTCAAAAAACCCGTGATATTAAAATTTGGTCCATCCCAGCTTCGATATTCCGTATTCTACGCCTACGTTTACACTTTCTAGAGCGTGGAATACTGAATATGAAATGGATTTTATACCATAAAACACTCGGGCCGGCTATAGCAAAATTAATCAAGCGCAAATTGTCAAGCGAATCGTACCAAACTTGGAGAAAGAACTTTGAAAATGTTGGCAGTTTATTTTATCGGCGTCTTTCTGGCATTTTTCCTGAAACTTCGGGCTGTGGATGCCCAGTTCATGGCTAGCGATAGCGATGCTGAAAGGGCCATAGCTCTTTTCAGTAAATACGGCTGCAGTATGTAAATTTAAATACTCAAAAAAGGCAGTTATTTCTAGTAAATTTCAATACGATATATCTTAGAAATACCAAAGTGTATCGAAGATTTAGTAAATTAAAAAAATAAATTTTAAGTTTTCAGAATTAGCTTTGACATTTAGACAGCAAAGAGATCGTAATTACAAAGCTAAATCTTTGTTATTAACGCGTACCAAGACTAAATCTTAGTTACTAACTCGTCACGAGACTAAATCTTAGTTACTAACTCGTCACGAGACTAAATCTTAGTTATTAACTCGTCACGAGACTAAATCTTAGTTATTAACTCGTCACGAGACTAAATCTTAGTTATTAACTCGTCACGAGACTAAATCTTAGTTATTAACTCGTCACGAGACTAAATCTTAGTTATTAACTCGTCACGAGACTAAATCTTAGTTATTAACTCGTCACGAGACTAAATCTTAGTTATTAACTCGTCACGGGACTAAATCTTAGTTATTAACTCGTCACGAGACTAAATCTTAGTTATTAACACGTTACAAGACTAAATCTTAGTTATTAACGCGTTGCAAGGTCATATTCAATATTTTTGGCTGACTTTAAAACTGAGTGATTAAATACTCCAGGTGCTACGGCTAGCGATGCCCAAATAACACAAGCAATGATATGTCAGAAATCAATCGACGCGACTTTTTACGAAAAAGTAAGACTCACTTCAGTTACTTAAAATTATATTTTGAAATAAAAGAAAGTGTAATACTATTTAATTCTTTGATTCGTCATTTCTGGTAGCTAGAAAATGCCAGTACTGGTAAATGCAAGAGTCTAGTTACTGAGACGTCAAGTGACTCCGATATCGGCAACTTCTGCAAGAGTTTAAAAGGACCAAATGACGCAAAGTCCATAGAGGTAAAACAGATTCAATTCTTCCACGCTATACAGTATATCTGGCTGCATGGTCATAAGGATCTTGAACGCGCATTTCGAGATTCACTCGGGGATGTCAAGAAATTAAGACTTATAAAAGACACGATTAATTAAAACTATTAACTAATTATTATACACAAAAACGTTCTTTTAAACACAGCTAATGAAGTGCGTCCTCAACGAGGCGGGAAGACTACCCGATGCAAGCAAATCAATGGTAATTATTATTTTTTTAGTAGTTGTAGTAGTAGTAGTAGTAGTAGTAGTAGTAGGCTTACTAGTAGTACAACAAGGCTTGAGTATCGCGAGGTTAATGTCCACTAATAAACTCATCCCTAATCGCAATCCAATTTAAGCTAGATTTTATAATTAATATTGAATGTTTTTATTTTCAGAATAACGAGAAATGTGTCGAGGTATAAATAAATAACCAAGAAATTATAGGCAAGAATATTAGAAATATCAATAGAATTATAATAATAAATGAATAATGGTGTAATAGTTATAATAATAAACAAATAATGGTGTAATAGTTATAATAATAAATAAATGATGGTGTAATAATTATAATAATAAATAAATGATGGTGTAATAATTATAATAATAAATAAATGATGGTGTAATAATTATAATAATAAATAAATGATGGTGTAATAATTATAATAATAAATAAATGATGGTGTAATAATTATAATAATAAATAAATAATGGTGTAATAATTATAATAATAAATAAATAATGGTGTAATAATTATAATAATAAATAAATAATGGTGTAATAATTATAATAATAAATAAATAATGGTGTAATAATTATAATAATAAATAAATAATGTTGCAAAATAAAGGTTTTCAAAAAGAATAATTTTTTCATGTAGTTAAACCAAATCATGAAGGGTTGATTGGCATAAAAAAACTAACAGAGGGCAATTCAGTAGTACAGGTCATCCAAGGAGGCTTAACAGTTTATAGTTCAAAATGTACACGACGGTGTTAGTGTTCATTTCGACTATAGATTTCAATTTACCTACAGATGTTCTAGGAATGCCTCTGACGCGTTTTAACATACGGATCACGTTATTTCATATTTTTATCTCAAAAACACGTGAAAACCCCGAGATATTAAATTTTTTTGTCATCTCAGCTTCAATTTTCCATACTCTCGACGCTTGCCAATAATATAACTCTACGTTTACATTTTGTAGAGCGTGGAATATTGAAAATGAAATTGATTTTATACTAAAACAGTCGGTGGAGCTATAACAAAATTAATCAGGCGAAAATTGTCAAACGAATCGGACCAAACTTGGAGAAAAAACATTGAAAATGTTGGCAGTTTATTTTAGCGTCATTCTCGCGTTTCTTCCAAGTCTTCAGGCAGTGGATTCCGAGTTCATGGTTACCGATAACGATGCTAAAGGGGCCATAACTGAAGCCAGTAAATACGGGTGCAGTATGTAAATTTAAATCCTCCAAAAAGGCTTTTATTTTTGGATGAGTTTAAAACTGAATGCTTAAATACTCCAGGTGTTACGGCTAACGATGACCAAATAAAACAAGCAATGATATGTCAGCAATCAGTCGACGCGAAATTTTACCAAAGTGTGAGAAACTTAAAATAATATTTTGAAATAAAAGAAAGTCTATATTGACTCGTAATTTTTGGTAGCTTGATGATGCCATTAAAGGTGAATGCCAGAATCTAATTACTGACACATCATGTGACACCGTTTTCGGCAATTTCTGCAAGAGTTTAAAAGGACCGGATGACGCAAAGTCCATAGAGGTAAAATAAATTCAATTCTTCCAGACGCTAAGCTAAATCTGGGGCTGCATGGGCAATTTGGGAATACTTATCTTGAGCGTACATTTCGAGATTGATATGTAGGATATGTCAAGAAATTAAGACTTATAAAAGACAATTAATTAAAACATTCTTCACACGCTGATGCACAACCGTTCTTTGAATCGCAGCTAATGAAATGCGTCTTCAACGCAGCCGGAATAATACCCGATGGATCCAGAGCTATGGTAATTATTTCGTTTTATTTAATCCTAATATCAGCTTTTAGATATTACCATAAGTTTATAAGTGATATGTTCCATCCATAAGTATGACACTACCTATACTTTGTCGATATGCTGCTGAGAGACTTACAGTACTCGAGATAACTAGTTCGAGAAGGAGAACGACAATTAAGCGAGTCAATTGAAGTCCTACCCTACACTCGGTGGTGGTTAATTAATTTTGCATGCAGGACCAAGTTCCATCTAGGTCCTCCTATTTAGTCTGTGCCCCCTTTGACAGCAGCGCCTCACTTACCAGGCCTCCCTCGCTTTACCTCCCCGAATCTATGACCTACCTCACTCACTCACTTCAAAATTACAAGCTCCAGTTTCTAAGTTACCAGAGATTAACAAACTTATTTAACATGAACATATCTTATGAACTTATGATACTACTATTAGAAACATCCCTAATTGAGTCTCAATTTAAGCTAGATTTTATAATTAACAAAAAATAATTCCTTTCAGAATAACTCGAAATACGTCGCGGTATAAATAAGACAAGAATATTAAAATTATCGATGTTTTTAAAATAATGAATAAATAATGGCGTAATAATTATAATAATAAATGAATGACGATGTAATAATTATAATAAATAAATAAATAAATAAATAAAAGAATAATGATGTAAGAATTAAAAATTAATAAATAAATAAAAGAATAATGATGTAAGAATTAAAAATAAATAAATAAACGTACTTTTTGGTTTTACCTATGAAATTATGAGTCATTTTAACATATGGAGCAAGCTCTGCACGTAATTACCTACTTTTCTAGCAAAAACATCCAATGATATTAAAATTTCGTTTAAAACAGTACGTACTTGGCTAGACCGTCTCGCCAGTTCAAGGTTCCGTACCAGACAAGAGCCGCAAAAGGTTCGCAAAATAGTTTTAACTCTACACTGGGACATTAAACAGTCAACAAGAACTGTTTTCGTTTTTTAACATACTCTGTTGAGCTAATTTAGCGCAAATTGTCAACCGAATCAAAGATAAGCAAAATGTTGGCCTTATATTTTAGCGTCATTCTGGTGTTTTTCTTAAGACTTCGGGCAGTTAATACACGGTTCATGGCCACCGATGAAGATGCTAAGAAGGGAATAGATAATTTCGGTTCATACGGCTGCAGTATGTACATTTAAATGCTCAAAAAAAACACCGTTATTTTTGGTATTTCAATGCCATACGGAGTAGTGGCACCCCATGCTAATTCCCCATAGGCCATCATGTAATCAAAGGGAGGTACCATTACTCTACATTTAATTTTACAGGTGGCATGGTTACCGATGCCCAAGTAAGGCAATATATCAAGTGTGAGAAAGCAATTGATATGGAGTTTTACCAGAAAGTAAGATTTTAATTACTTAAAATTATATCTTGAAAGAAAAGCAAACATTAATACTATTATTCAAATAATTTGTGTTAGACTAAAGAGGCCGCTACTACGGGTCAATGCAAGGATCTAGTTACTGACCAATCAGATGACGTTTCACTCCGTTTATGCAAGACTTTAAAAGGACCAGATGACCCAAACTCCATAAAGGTTATTATTTTAGACCAAAAAATATCGGGTCAAGGGAAGGGTTAAAAGCAATTAGGACTTGAAAGAGATTAACACTAAGTTTAAATTAAAAATTTTCCTTTCAACCTAAAATTCCTTGTTTCTAAGTTTAGGTTAGGTTTGGTTAGGTTAGGCTCAATTGGGGTGGGGTTGGGGGTTGGGCGTTGGTCATCTAGACATAAATTGCTTATTTTAATTTTAATTGCAGTTTATGAAATGCCTTTTTAATGCCGCTGGAAGGGCATCCAGGCCAGATAAACCCCTGGTAATGATTATTATTTTTTATAATTCCGAAAATGAGCTTAAGCTCACAAAATGAACTAAGTTAATCGCAATTGCAAGTCTTCGATAGGAATATGTCTTGCCTTTTTAATCAATATCGAATGTTTACTTTCAGACTAGCCCGGAATGCGTCAAGGTCACCAAGGTGTAAACAATCAATCAAGAAATGCCTGGCACGGATATTAATACTATCATTGTAATAATAAATAAATGGGGTATTAATTAAAAATAATAAATAAATAAATAATGGTGTAAGAATTATAAAATAAGTAAATGTACTTTTTGGTTTTACCTATGAAATTATGAGTCATTAAAACATGTGGAGCACGCTCTGCACGTAATTTCTTATTTTTCTCGCAAAATACGAAAAACATCCAATGATATTAAAATTTCGTTCAAAACAGTCTCGATGTTACGTACTTGGTTAGACGCCAGTTCAAGGTTCCGTGCTAGACAAGAGACCTCGAGGTTCACAAAATAGTTTTAACTGTGACATTAAACAGTCAACACGAACTGTTTTCGTTCTTTAACACACTCTGTTGAGCTAACTTAGCGCAAATTGTCAACCGAATCAAAGATACGCAAAATGTTGGCCTTATATTTTAGCGTCATTCTGGTGTTTTTCTTAGGACTTCGGTCAGTGGATGCCCAGTTCATGGCTACCGATGATGATGCTAAGGATGGCTTAGATATTTTTGGTTCATACGGCTGCAGTATGTACATTTAACACCTCCAAATAGGCTGTTATTTTTAGTATTTCAATACCATACAGAGTAGTGGCACCCCATGCTAATTCCCCATAGGCCATCATGTAATCAAAGGCAGGGAGGTACCATTACTCTACATTTAATTTTACAGGTGCCATGGCTACCGATGCCCAAGTAAGGCAATATATAACGTGTGAGAAAACAATCGATATGGAGTTTTACCAGAAAGTAAGACACTGGCTTTAATTACTTAAATTCATACCTTGAAAGAAAAGAAACAGTAATACTATTATGCAAATATTTTGCGTTAGACAAACGAGGCCGCTACTACGGGTCAATGCAAGGATCTAGTTACTGACCAATCAGATGACGTTTCACTCCGTTTATGCAAGACTTTAAAAGGACCAGATGACCCAAACTCCATAGAGGTTATTATTTTAGCCAAAAAAATATAGTGTCAAGGGAAGGGTTAAAAGCAATTAGGCCTAGGACTTGAAATATGTACATTAATACTAAGTTCTAACTTTAAAATTTTCTTTTCAGCCTAAAATTCCTAGGTCCTAAGTTTAGGTTAGGTTAGGTTATAGTTCAAATGGGGTGGGAAGTCAGGTGGTCATCTAGACATATAAATATAATTTATAAATTGCTTATTTTAATTTTAATTTCAGTTTATGAAATGCCTATTTAATGCCGCTGGAAGGGCATCCAGGCCAGATAAAGCCCTGGTAATGATTATTTGTTAAGTTAATCGCAATCGCAAGTCTTCGATAGGCATATGTCTTGCCTTTTTAATCAAATCGAATGTTTACTTTCAGACAAGCCCGGAATGCGTCAAGGTCACATAGGTGTAAACAATCAATCAAGAAATGCCTGGCACGGATATTAATAATATCATTGTAATAATAAATAAATAGGGTATTAATTAAAATAAATAAATAATGGTGTAAGAATTAAAAATAATAAATAAATAAATAAATAAATAAATAATGGTGTAAGAATTAAAAATAATAAATAAATAAATAAATAAATAATGGTGTAAGAATAAAAATAATAAATAAATAAATAAATAATGGTGTAAGAATTAAAAATAATAAATAAATAAATAAATAATGGTGTAAGAATTAAAAATAATAAATAAATAAATAAATAATGGTGTAAGAATTAAAAATAATAAATAAATAAATAAATAATGGTGTAAGAATTAAAAATAATAAATAAATAATGGTGTAAGAATTAAAAATAATAAATAAATAAATAATGGTGTAAGAATTAAAAATAATAAATAAATAAATAATGGTGTAAGAATTAAAAATAATAAATAAATAAATAATGGTGTAAGAATTAAAAATAATAAATAAATAAATAATGGTGTAAGAATTAAAAATAATAAATAAATAAATAATGGTGTAAGAATTAAAAATAATAAATAAATAAATAATGGTGTAAGAATTAAAAATAATAAATAAATAAATAAATAATGGTGTAAGAATTAAAAATAATAAATAAATAAATAAATAATGGTGTAAGAATTAAAAATAATAAATAAATAATGGTGTAAGAATTAAAAATAATAAATAAATAAATAATGGTGTAAGAATTAAAAATAATAAATAAATAAATAATGGCGTAAGAATTAAAAATAATAAATAAATAAATAAATAAATAATGGTGTAAGAATTAAAAATAATAAATAAATAAATAATGGTGTAAGAATTAAAAATAAAGAAATAAATAAATAATGGTGTAAGAATTAAAAATAAATAAATAATGGTGTAAGAATTAAAAATAAATAAATAATGGTGGAAGAAATCTGTCGTTCTCTTATTGACGCCAGGGTAGGAACTTAAGAGGGTGGCGGCCTTCCTCCTGTGTGGTGTTGGTTTCTCTACTAGTAATTAATGAAATGGCCTATTGTGAATCTAAAATATTATTTTCTAATGAATTAAGCTCAAGAAAACATTACTTTGCAATGCATGAACCAAGCCCCGAATTTTTGGGGTTAGCTAGGCCTATTTATTTACTCGAAAGTAATTACTTAAATTTAAATTAATTCATTTAATATACCGGTATGTTGACAAAAATATCCTTGGCAATATCGGTATTTAATTGAAAAGGAAATTCGGCAATGGGAGTTTGTTTTTCTCCGTATGAAAACGGCACCTGCAAGAAACGACAGTCAACCTTCGTACCACTGTTTACGCTTAGGTTAAGGTTATCGGGAAACCCATGGACGCGTATCCCGTGCCTCGAAGCCTTCGAAGGTCTTCGCGTAAACACAAGATGAAGAAATAAATTGCGCTAAATCACAATAATTCGAAATGTCAATAAGTAACAATGAATTTACTAACTGAGAATAGCACCGAGTTATCATCCTATCATGTAGTGGTTTTCCGACTACTTCTAAATCATTTCAATGGTTAGTTCTTCTACAAGAAGCATGGAAGAGTTTTTCTTTCAAGTTATGATCATTGGAGTAATTTACGGATGACCCGTTGACCCCTTAATTCATTTAACATCGTTTTTCAGTTCCTTACTAAAATGCAAGGTTTCACTCCAAAGATCATAACTGCATCATTTTAGGAGGTTTAATACTATCACACGATGGTCCACCGAGAAGTTCTCGGCGAGAACCCAGTAGCGTAAAATTATCTAACTACAACCATTATTGAAAATACTGATCAACAAATGTAGAAACGGCGGGGTTCATTTTGAACTATATATTTCTGCTTGTTATTATTCATTTCACCCTGGATATACGGTACTTGTCAAAAGCAGATGGATTTTCAAGGTTTGCCAGCGCTATAACTCTACTGCATTTATTTTTGTAGATCGTGGAACATTCGATATGAAATGAGTTTTACACTATAAAACACTCTCGTTCCCTACAGTAAAATTAATCCACTGAAAATTGTTAACCGAATCGTATCAGAGCTTAACGAATTTAGAGAAAATAACTTTAAAATGTTCAGCGTATATTTTAGTGCCTTATTATTGGCACTTTTCGTTAGTCTTCAGATAGTTCAGGCCCAGCCCCAGTCCCAGGACGGTGTCACCAACGAGCAAGCTGAAATGGTTATCGACTTGTTCTCTAAATACAGATGCAGTAAGTATTTCAAGTAACTTGATTGTTTAGCAGAAGGGGATAATTGAAGAAGGATGACACTCTGTATCCTCTTAATGCTTTAGTTATATGTAACGTGATTCTTCCCGGGCTCATGGCACCATTTTGGTTTGCTCTCCCCCTCATCTAACTATCCTAATTCAGATGGGCATCGCACCGTGCTAGGGTGAATTCTATAATTACTGTTTAGTATTTACTAAATCCTCAGCAATCAACCCACAAACCTTGATTGTCTTGACGTGTATGGGACAAAAATCCATGCACAAGCGCATACATCGGCCTTGACAAATAGTTAAGCCTTCGCTAATAGAGTAATGATGAGGGGGAACTATTTACATGGCGTATGAGATTCGGTTTAGTAACCTTGTAGGTACACTCCAAATGTTTTAGTTCTGATGTTGCCATTAAGAATCATGTTACAATTACCCCTTCCGCTTTGTGGTGGTACACTTCTCTCGAAGAAGAAAAGTATTATATACTTCTGCTATTAATTAAAATGCGGGTTAAGATATCGAGTCAGACTAATTAGTGTTTAGCGTCTACATGGACAGCTATAGGACACTCTTGAGTTTTAAATTACGTAGTGGCAATTTATACTGTACTTGATCAAACTTAAGTTTATATTAAAAGTTAAAATCGAATAACCAAATTTTACAGGCAATTCCTCTACGGATGAAGAAATAATTCAAGCGAACAAATGCCAGGCGGAATACATGCCCGACTTTTACAACAAAGTAAGACGAAATTTCGTAAATGTTATAAATCTGCTTTTGGTGACTCTTACACTTGCACTTACAAAACACCCTTCAAAATAATGTCTAGTAAGCTTAAATTGTCTAATTTATTATTTTTTATTAGCTTATCAAGAGCGTTATGAAAGGTGGATCTTGCGAAAGTAAACTTACTGCCCAATCAAGCGACATTGGGATCGCTTTCTGCAGGAGTATAACTGGCAAGGATCAACAGTCCATAGAGGTAAAATTATTTTACCATATTAAGTTCGTAAGATATGTTCAATATAATAGACATTCTAACTAATTAATTCATTCATTTTAATTGCAGTTAATCAAATGTGTCCTGACTGCGGCAGGATCTGTGCCCATAGAAGTGGAAGTCGAAAACGTAAATGATTAGATTTTTTTTACTTTTATTTTAAATACAGGGGGTGTTCACAATATTCTCAAGGTTTTAACACAAATCGAATAATTAATTTCAGGTTAGCGAAAATTGCATGATAACACCGGCAAGCAAGAAATGAAGAGCAACAAAATAATTAATAACAATAACCGGCAAGAAATGAAGAGCAACAAAATAATTAATAACAATAACCGGCATTAATTTATTCATTAACAAATGAATAAATTCATGTAATAACTAATGGGATAATACTTAATAACGATATAATAATTATTGTAATAATGGTGTAATAATCATAGTAATACTTAAATAATAAATAAATCAAAGTCCTGACTGACTGATAATCAACGCCCAGCCCAAACCGCTTGCCCTAGAAGGCTGAAAATTTGCAGCAATTAACGTTACTCATAAGTAGTAGGCGCGTACTAAGAAAGATTTCCCCCCAATCCGCCGCCATCTTAAAAAATGGCGCCCAGAAATGTAAAAAATCTTTTCTATGCAACAACGTCCGCGCCTTTCAACCGATTTCGCAAATATTTAGTACACTGCTTTCCTTTAACCTATAGACGGGCTGAATGCTCTTTTGGGCTCGATTTGTGGCCATCTCTTAAAATGGCGGCCAGAAATTTTAAAACCCTTCTTTATGGAATAATGTCCGCGTGAAAAGCAATAAAAAATGCATCCCTAGAGGCTGACGGGCAACGCCGAGTGCCTTCGCTCCTAGGGTGCTACAAAAAAATTGGTCATCAGTAAAATCTGCCCATTCTTAGTATCATTTTGATGGAAGTTCTTATTATACGCGAGCGACGCCGCGGGTAACAGCTAGTACTTAAATAAAGGTTTAAAAAATTCAATAAGGCATCCAATTCTCCATTTAATTACGCTTTAGATTAATGACTAGCTGTTACCCGCCATGGCGTCGCTCGCGTGTAATAAGAACTCCTATCAAATGTTATAAAGAATCGGTAGATTTTGCTGATGACTATGCCTAATATTTTTATTTTGTAGTACCCTAGGAGCGAAGGCACTCGGCGTTGCCCGTCAGCCCGTGGGAACATTTTTTATTACTTTTCACGCGGACATTATTCCATAAAGAAGGGTTTTTAAATTTCTGGCCGCCATTTAAAAAGATGGAAAGAAATCGAACCCGAAAGACCATTCAGCCCGTCTTAAGGTTAAATTTAGGAAACCCGTGTACTAAATATTCGCGAAATCGGTTGAAACGCACGGACTTCGTTGCATAGAGAAGATTTTTTACATTTCTGCATGGGCGCCATTTATTAAGATGGCGGCGGATTAGGCTGAAATCTTTCTTAGTACGCGCCTACTACTTATGAGTAACGTTAATTGCTGCAAATTTAGAGCCTTTTACGTAGGCAAGCGGTTTGGGCTGGGCGTTGATTATCAGTCAGTCAGTCAGTCAGTCAGGACTTTGATTTATATAGATATAGATTGAGACCACAGCAGGGTTCGTACGAAAATTTTACATTGAAAACCCCTGACTTTTCCAACAACTTATCCCTGACCAAATTTTGACACCAATATCCCTGGGACCATTTTAAGGACGCGTTTACCAGAGCCCACTTCATAACTACACCTGCAGCCCATATTTAGCATTGTTACTCGAAGCAATCATGGTTTGACACACCAAACGAAATCCCTGACATATCCCTGACTTTTTAGGGAAAAAAACTTTTAAATCCCTGACTTATCCCTGAAATGAATTTTCCCCCAAATTTTCATATCCCTGACTTATCCAGGTTATCCAGGTTCCGTACGAACCCTGCACAGTGAATTTCAGTAATGTACGTTTTAATTATAGGAGTCAATTAAAAAAATGTAAACCAGTTATTTGAAACTTAATATTTATTCATTGAAATCTACAACAACAACAGTAACAACTGCAAATAATATTCCAATCAATTCATAACTCATTGAAACCTGAAACAAACTACTTAGGAATAACTACACACTACGCATTACAATTGTTTATAATATTTGTTTTTATTCATGACTCATGACTCATGGTACGGTACTTAAGTTGATAAATATTTAAACTAATTTACATTCCAAGACCTAAAATAATAAATTTAATTTATTATTGCCATTTAGAGCAACTATTGCACTTTGGTTAATTAATACCATTGGAGGCCTTGCATTGCCTTAGAACTTCGTTAAAACCTTCGCACATCGATAAATCGCTTTGGGTTTCGGCGCATTGCAAAAATTGCTTCATTTCAAATTGACAAGGAGCGTATTGCTGTTGGTTTTGTTGCGGAGGCTGATATTGCTGAGGGGCAGCTGCCTGAGCAGGCGCTGGAGCGGCTTCCGAAGAACCCCCTCCAAAACCTCCGGTTATGACGTGGCCTATTGTGTGGCCCTACATTGTAACGCGCAATAAACAATTTAAAGGACTTTAGTTTTAAAGGTGGGCGTTTAAAGGCTTGAAATAATTGCGTTTTAAATTTTGATTGGTTGCCATGGAAATTTAAAATCGATCATGAAATGGGTGTTTATTATTTATAGGGTCAAACAAAAGCTGGAGTTGTCAATGTTAACTGCGATATTTAAATGAAGAATATTGTTGTTTATTATGAACAATGTGAACTCTGTATTTGGACACATTGCCTTTTAACCAATGAAATATCGGAGCAAGTGCAACACTGCCCCAACACTTTAGTATTGCAATCTGAGTTTTCCTTGACCTTTTAAACCTATTTCTAAAAATCTCTACGTTTCTCTTGACCTTTTAAACCTATTTCTAAAAATCTCTACGTTTCTCTTGACCTTTTAAACCTATTTCTAAAAATCTCTACGTTTCTCTTGACCTTTTAAACCTATTTCTAAAAATCTCTACGTTTTCCTTGACCTTTTTGGCCTATTCATAAAAATCTACGTTTTCCTTGACCTTTTTGGCCTACTTATAAAAATCTGTAAATTTTCCTTGACCTTTATGGCCTACTTATAAAAATCTGTAAATTTTCCTTGAACTTTTTTGGCCTACTTATAAAAATCAAAACTTCTCCTTGACCTTTTTTGGCCTAATTATAAAATCCGCACGCTTTCCTTGACCTTCTTTATCTACTTTAAAATTCCCCAGCTTTTAATTGACCTATTTTAAAATTCAGCCTTTCTCCTTGACCTATTCCATGAAATTTTAAATTCCCCGACATATGGCAACCCCGAGTTAAAATCAGAAAGTGCAATTCCCCAATGAGAAGCCCCAAAGAAACGCCACATGCATTTCAATGAGCGCTAACAAATTGGTAATGGTTAACATGAAAACCATTTTTCAGAACCCCTGCACACACATTCATCATTTTTAATAACGTAATTCTGATTAAATTGTAAGCCTTAATCTTAATTAAGCAGAAATTAAATGCAATGCCATACCACAGCTGATCCTACAGCGACACCAGCGGCTGTAGTAGCCATTTGGGCCATAAGACCAGGTCCTTGAGGTTGGGCCATTGCTGGTGCCATTTGGGCTGGGGGCGCATGAGCTGGTGCTGTTTGTTGCACAGGCGCTGGGGGTGGAGCTTGCCTTGGCGCGCTAAATTCGTTGTTTCAATTTTAATTAACACCGATAAATTAAAACCTCCAATTTACTAAATTATATACGCGAAATACTTTCTAGTATCTGCCCCTTCAAGAATATTGTAGTCAAAATTCATTTTAAAGAAAAAGTGAGATACATAACATTATACTTGAAAAGAAGGGCCTTTTTCTTAATATAAAAGGAATTAAATATTAAAAGGAAAATAAATGAGCTCTGATTACAAAATAATTAGCACTTAATTAGTCTTAAAACGAGAACTACTGCGCCGCCATTGCTTAAGTGGAGTGTGCTAAAACGAACTTCTTACAGGCGTGATCGAGTGAGCTATGCCATGGCCAACTTAGATTGCCAAGAGCTAGCCATGGCGCCATGGCCAACTAAGATAAACTAAGAGGGATACCATGGCCAACTAAGATAAACTAAGAGGGATACCATGGCCAACTAAGATAAACTAAGAGGGATACCATGGCCAACTAAGATAAACTAAGAGGGATACCATGGCCAACTAAGATAAACTAAGAGGGATACCATGGCCAACTTAGATAAACCAAGAGGGATACCATGGCCAACTTAGATAAACCAAGAGGGATACCATGGCCAACTAAGATAAACTAAGAGGGATACCATGGCCAACTTAGATAAACCAAGAGGGATACCATGGCCAACTTAGATAAACCAAGAGGGATACCATGGCCAACTTAGATAAACCAAGAGGGATACCATGGCCAACTTAGATAAACCAAGAGGGATACCATGGCCAACTTAGATAAACCAAGAGGGATACCATGGCCAACTTAGATAAACCAAGAGGGATACCATGGCCAACTTAGATAAACCAAGAGGGATACCATGGCCAACTTAGATAAACCAAGAGGGATACCATGGCCAACTTAGATAAACCAAGAGGGATACCATGGCCAACTTAGATAAACCAAGAGGGATACCATGGCCAACTTAGATAAACCAAGAGGGATACCATGGCCAACTAAGATAAAAATACCTATGCCATGGCGAACTTGGAAAACCGATGATCTAATTTGGCCATGGCTATGCCCTACCTTACCCCTCCCAGCCTGTAAGAATTCAACCAATCACATTAGGGATAAGTGATTTGGTTTAGCAGACGCCACTAAACCAATGGCGGCGCAGTAGCCCTCGTTTTTACGTCTAATTAAATGCTAATTATTTTGTAATAAGAGATCATTTATTTAATTTTAATATTGTGCCTTTTATAATAAGAAAAAGGCCGTTCTTTCAAGGTATAATGTTATCTGACCTGAACTTCTCCTTTAGCTATTTTGCTAATATAGAAGTAAAACTAACCTTTACATAACAAATTGTTTAGCCATCCTCAATGTTATTTTTAATTTATATAACTAGTTATGTAAATAAAACTAACAAAGTCCCAAAATAGCCTAATTTTTGTAAGCAACGCGCAATAACACGATGACGCAATCAACTCTAGCGCTTGGAGAACTTTCTAGAACTCCAGGTGATATAACCTGATATAAGAACAATGGTACACTTAATCTAATTTGCATAAATAATAAGCCTTAATTCTTTGGTAATTTTAATATAAAACCTAATAATTAAATACTTATTTCACCGATAATTTCATTAATTTAAGAGCTCGAACTTCCCAATGTTATAAAAATAATTATATAACCGGTTTTTTTCGCTAAGCCTTGGTCACCTTAATTAAAAATTGAATTCTTAATTTCTTACCTCCTTGGCGCGGGCCTGGACATTGGGGATGGTGATCTTCCTCTTCGCGGCATATTTGTTCTAAAATTAAATAACTTTAAATTAAACTAAGGCTAAAATAAATTAAACGTTATAAATCGTACATTTAGTTGTGGAACAATTGGAATCACAGTCGTTATCCTTGTACTGTCCGACTTTCTCTGGCTCAAGTTCACCACCAATCACCAATTCACCACTTTTTCAGAGACTACTGTATTCGGTCGCTAGCGGTGCGGTTAATCCAATACCACGTGCTGCATATTGCATAACCATTTTCGGTTTAAGAACTGAACGAACTCTGTCTATTTACATCTATTACCGTTCGTTCAAGTTTAGTAAGCAGAAAAACCGGCTACAGTACTACAATTTCGTCTAAAACGTCGTCCGCTTATTCTTTCGCGTAAAGTAAAGCACACCACGTGTACAGTTCAGTTGTAGGCGCGGTTTAAAGTTTAACGATGGGTGATTTAGATGATCAATTAGTTATAAATATTTCAAATCCTTCACCGGAACGAAAATACCGTAAAAAGACCAAGAAATCCCAACAAGTATGTAGTGAATTTTGAATATTTTTGGCTTGATAATAATAATTTTGTTTAGTTTTGTACTAATTTGGTCTTAATTTCTTTAATTTTTTAATTAGGTTAATGAAGAAAGTAATGTTGCTGACAATTCGGCTAAAAATGAACCTGAAATATCGTCAAAATCATCTCCAAAAAAGCATAAATCCAATGTTACGTCGGATAAGTCAGGGAAAAAGGATCCCTTCATCAAAAATAAGCTAATTTCATCTCTTTTTAAACATAATCCTGACATTCCAGTGGTCCACATGTAAGTGTTAAACGTAATTTTTCTTTAGTTAAAAACGTTTAATTGTTCTATAGATAAAAACGGTTAATTGTTCTTTAGTTAAAACCGGTTAATTGTTCTTTAGCAAAAAACGGTTAATTGTTCTGTAGTTAAAACCGGTTAATTGTTCTTTAGCTAAAACGGTTAATTGTTCTTTAGTTAAAACGGTTAATTGCTCTATAGTTAAAAACGGTTAATTGTTCTTTAGTTAAAAACGGTTAATTGTTCTTTAGTTTAAACGTTTAATTGTTCTTTAGTTAAAAACGGTTAACCATTCTTTAGTTAAAACCGGTTAATTGTTCTTTAGCAAAAAACGGTTAATTGTTCTTTAGTTAAAAACGGTTAATTGTTCTTTAGCAAAAAACGGTTAATTGTTCTTTAGTTAAAAACGGTTAATTGTTCTTTAGTTAAAAACGGTTAATTGTTCTTTAGTTAAAAACGGTTAATTGTTCTTTAGTTAAAAACGGTTAATTGTTCTTTAGTTTAAACCGTTAATTGTTCTTTAGTTAAAAACGGTTAATTGTTCTTTAGTTTAAACGTTTAATTATTCTATAGTTTAAACGTTTAATTGTTCTATAGTTTAAAACGGTTAATTGCTCTTTAGTTAAAAACGGTTAATTGTTCTATAGTTCAAAACGGTTAATTGTTCTATAGTTCAAAACGGTTAATTGTTCTATAGTTAAAACGGCTAATTGTTCTATAGTTCAAAACGGCAATTGTTCTATAGTTCAAAACGGCAATTGTTCTATAGTTAAAAACCGGTAATTGTTCTATAGCTAAAAACGTTAATTATTCTATAGTTAAAACGGGTAATCGTTCTATAGCTAAAATCGGTAATTGTTCTATAGTCCTAAACGGTAATTGTTCTATAGCTAAAATCGGTAATTGTTCTATAGTTAAAAACGGCAATTAGATGGTGCGCAATTATCTATTTAGTAAATCAGTGAAACAGAATGAGGAAGATCTATTTTCGAGCGTGCAATTTTCGGAGTTAAATTTGCACGCTCATTTGGTCGGTTGTTTGAGAGACCGTTTGAAAGTGACGCGTATGACGTCAGTTCAACAAAAAGCCATCCCCAAATTAATGGAAGGGAAAGACGCCCTGATTAAGTCCTCGACTGGTTCAGGGAAAACCCTAGCTTACGCGGTCCCTATTGTGCAAGCCTTGCAGGCGCAAGAACCAAAATTGCAAAGAAATGACGGGATACACGCCCTGGTTATTTTACCCACTAGAGAAGTAATTAAGTCCAGACTAAAGAGTAACTAATCATTCCTGATTAATTTAATTTTTTAATTAATATTTGTAGTTAGCAATTCAAAGCTACGAATGTTTTCTTCAGTTATGCCGCGTAAGTGCGAATATGAACCAAAACAAGTCACGAAAATCCTGGATTTTCGTATTAGCTAGGTGTGGTTAGGGGTTGGGAGGGCGTGTTAGTTTCGAATGTGCTAACGTGGTACGTGTATAGTGTTCCCATGTTCTCCAACTTGCTAAGGTACTAGGTGTTGCAAAAGGGGTAATTATAGGACCGAAGTACAGTATGGGGGATATAGAACTATCTCAGAATCCTTGGTGTGACGTCACTTATGGTATTTGCCCATAGAACCAACGCGGTACCAAACATGGCCGCCCACTGCCAAAGTTAAGCCCGTGAAGTTTTACCTTGGCAATGACGTCACAACCGAGATAGCTCTATTGGGTGGAAAATGTAACTTCTATGACCAATTTTGCCATAAGAGTACAAGTTATGATCCTTGTAGTGTTTTAGGAATGACCCCTTCAATATAATTAGCTGTGTCTTTCAGTCTATTATTTAAATTTAAGGGGGTCATCCGTTAAACAGTCCTTCATTCATCGTAATTTGTGTTAGGGGGTGTATATCCCTTGTGGGGGCGAAATAGGCTGGTCATAGAAGTATAGAACATCTTCGACTCAAAATTTGTGATTTCCCATGGAACCAATTGTACTTCGGTTAATCTACTACCCTTTTTGTAACACCCTGTATATATTTAAGCGGAACGAATTACCCCTTTTAGTCTGTCAATCAATCAATTGACGGGTGCATGAAACCGAGGGGTAAAATACTTTTGTAACAACGCACAGTAGTCTATGGAAAATATCTTTACTCTTGATATAATAGGGTCAGTATGCATAACTGTGGACACTTTTTGCATAACCTTGAATAACTTCCGTTGCTTAGCCTATAAGAAAAACGTGGAAACTGGTTTACCCCTCGTACAACCCGTATACAGAACAGATAACTCCCGTGGTTACAACAAAATTACATAGATAAAAACAAAAGTATACTTCATTGAAACTCGCTCACGTCGTGTATTTTGAGAAACCCCCCTTTACCACTCAGAATAGTGTCGACCCCGTCTGCGCGTGCCGTGAATACCTTCACGACCGTAGCACGGGGAACACGCGTGAATAGGCTCAATATAGAATAGGTAGGGGGATGACACTGAGCTAAGAGATAGAAGGGTATGACGTTTGCATACGTAGTACTGACACTATACTAGCTGATGGTACCAAGAATTAAAGTTTGGATCGCCACCATAGAGTACTATTTTCTACTATAAACCTTTGACCTACAAAAAAAAAGCTCTATTCTGATTGGTTGGTTCGTGTAGGGGTTGAGAGGGGGTTCGTTAATTTCCTTCTCATTTAACACGGCGTCTACCGTCAAAGGTTGACTGGGAACTAAACGAAGTACACTTTTCGATTTTTATCTATATAAACTTTTGGTTCCAGTCCCGTTCACACTTGTTATAACCACACCTAGCTAAAAATGTCTGGTGAATCTTTGAACTGCCAAATTTAACACGAATGTTTTTAGGCATTCACGTGGTTGGTCCCGGGATGTTTAATGGGTGGAGAAAAGAAAAAGTCGGAGAAGGCTAGGTAACACGTGACCACGTATTTAATTTACAAACAAACAAAGATTAAACTAAATAAATAAATAAACAAACAATTTTATCAGAATACGTAAAGGCATAACTATACTAGTTACGACTCCGGGTCGCTTATTGGACCATTTAGAACACACTGAAAATTTAAATTTACAGTTTGTTAAATGGCTAGTTATCGACGAAGCCGATAGGTAATTAAAACACTAATTACCCCATAATTAATTAAATTAAGACTTAATTAATTAATTAATTAAACATAATCCAATAAAAGATTAATGGAATTGGGGTTCGAAGAAACTGTAAGGACAATCGTACAGAAAATTTCCGAATGTAGTTTAACAGATAGACAAACCGTACTACTTTCGGCTACGTTAAATCAAGGTACAATGAAACTATAGGCGCTGTTAAACATACAGGGTGTTGTTCCAATAAGGGAGGGTGATTACGGGAGCGAAGTACATGAGTGGGATGGGACATGGTTCTATGGGAAATCATCAATTTTGAGTCTAAAATGTTCTATGACCAGCCGATTTTGCCCCCACAAGCGAAATGCACCCCATATAATACAAGTTACGATCCTTTGAGTCTTATACGGATGACCCCTTAAATTAAAGCAGAAGTATATAATAGTTCTCTTCGGGAGAAGTGTACCACAATCACAAAGCGGTAGGATTAATTGTAACATGATACTTCCCAACATCATTTTATATTTGGTGCAAGGTTACTAAACCAACCGAATCACGTACGCCATATAAATAGTTCCCTAATCATTACTATATCTATTAGCGAAGGCTTAACTATTTGCCAAGGCGCATGCATGCGCTTGTACATTGATTTCTGTCCCACGTCAAGACAATCAAGGTTTATTGGCTTGATTGCTGTCTGAGGGTTTAGTACCAAAGAAAGATTAATCACAGAATTGACCCTAGCACGGTGCGATGCCCATCTGAATTGAGTTTGATGAGCGGGAGAGCAAAGCTAACAAAAAGGGGTAATTCCCTCGCCTGGGAAGAATCGTGTTACATAACTAAAGTGTCATCCTTCGACTATTATAACCTTCTGATTAAAGTAAGAAACTGAACACCCAATGCACAACTTTTATGAAGGGGTCATGCGTTAAACACTTCTCCAATGTCCATTCATAACTTTTGTTGGGGTGTGCATCCCTTCTGGGCTCAATCAAAATCGGCTGGTCATAGAAGTATAGAACATTTTCCACTCAAAACTGATGATTTCCCATAGAACCATGTCCCATCTCACTCATGTACTTCACCCCCACAATCAACCTCCCTTTCGGGAACAACACCCTGTGTGTTTAACAGTTAACAGTTTCATAACACCTTTTAAAACCATTCAGGTGTTGAATCAATGGCCGGGTTAACATTACAAAACCCCGAAGTCATTGATATATCAAACGATATCGTTGGAAATGAGGGAAATTCGAGCTCAGAATTCTCAGTTCCGAGTGACCTGACGCAATATTTGACTTTCGTTCCGGTTAAATTGAGACTTTTGAGTCTTTCGGCCTTTTTAATCGACAAATCTTCGACTGGGAAACTAAAGGCGATTATTTTTATGTCGGCCCAAGACACGGTTGATTTTCATTACGAATTATTTAGCCAAGTTTTGTCGAAATCAGTCGAAGAAAGTGGACTCGAAATACAGTTTTTTAAATTGCACGGAAACATGGGACAACAGGTTAGTCTACTCTCGATCGAGATAAGGTTACGTTACCTGAACTTTAAACTTAAAGGGTCTGTAAAGTAGCTTTCTGCGTATGGGTAAAAATGATTTGAAATACGTCAAAGAGAGCTTAGCTTTCAGACAACCTCCCAAATCTTACCGGCGCTGTTCTGGTAGCCAGCCATATTGGGTCGTGGTCTCAGCTTCATTCCCGCTTTAAAACCCACCAATATGGCAGCGTAAATTATGTCACGAGACTCAGCTCCTCCTCCAATTGAAAGCTCTCTATAAGCACCACGTGACTGAGTAGAGACGTGATTCTTGTCTTACCGCTGTTCTGGTAGACATATTGGGTGGTCTCAGCTTCATTCCTACAGTTTAAACCAACCAATATGGCAGCGTAAATTATGTCACGAGACTCAGCTCCTCCTCCAATTGAAAGCTCTCTATAGGCACCACGTGACTGAGTAGAGACGTGATTCTTGTCTTACCGCTGTTCTGGCAGCCATATTGGGTACGTGATCTCTGCTTCATTCCTGCTTTAAACCCACCAATATGGCAGCGTAAATTTAAATTATGTCACGAGACTCAGCTCCTCCTTAAAACTGAAAGCTCTCTATAAGCACCACGTGACCGAGTAGAGGCGTGGTTCTTGTCTTACCGCTGTTCTGGCAGCCATATTGGGTACGTGATCTCTGCTTCATTCCTGCAGTTTAAACCCACCAACCAATATGGCAACGTAAATTATGTCACGAGACTCAGCTCCTCCAACTTTAGGCTCTCTATAGGCTGCGGCACCACGTGACCGAGTAGAGGCGTGGTTCTACGAAACTTACTAAGTTCAATTTTGAAAACTATAGGCTTATTTTGGGGAATTAGCGAGCTACAATCTCGGACTAGCTGTCTGGTCCCACCATGTACGGAAACTCTAGTCTCTTGGCGTCATGTGACGAGTGCCTGTGACGAATCTCAAATAATTTTTACCCACCCCTCCGTCGATAACTACTTTACAGTCCCTTTAAAAGCTAATTAATTAACATTTAATTGCAATTAAATTATATAGGAACGAGTTCAAACATTTAAGGACTTCCGTACAACGAATACGGGCGTTTTATTATGCACTGATGTGGCTGCGAGGGGTTTGGATATTCTAAGCGTTGATTGGATAATTCAATATAGTTGTCCCGCGAAATTTGAGGATTACATTCACAGGATTGGTCGAACGGCGCGAATAGGCGCCAGGGGTTCTTCCGTTATATTCTTACATCCTTCCGAAGACGCCATTTTGAATTTATTTCAAGAACATAAAATAAGGTAGACATTTTTTGTTTCTTTGTTTGTTCCGAATCGAAATTACTAAATTAGGCTTAGTTTAAAATTAAATTAAATTAAATTAAACTTAAATTTTGTTTCTTTGTTTGTTCCGAATCGAAATTAGGCTTAGTTTAAAATTAAATTAAATTAAATTAAATTAAACTTAATTAGGGTTAAAGAAATGATGATTAAGGACGTTTTACCCGCGGTTAAACTATTATTGCCCGCAATACAAGCTCGACGAAGGGTAATTAAATTAATTTACGCGATTAAAACATTTAAGTCTAAACAAACTAATCCGATAGAGGTCGCCAGTTACCGTTGAAGAATACGGTACAGCGTTACAGGATTTATACGAACACGCCGTTCAATCTAATAATAAGATGTTAGAGTTGGCCAGAAAAGGTAGGTAGGCCAAGGCTTAGCAACAAACTAACCAAGACTAACAAAGGCTTAAGATTAAATTGTTTTTCTTTAAGCCTGCGTGGCTTACGTCAGATCATACGCTTCATACCCAAGGGCGATGAAGGAAATCTTACCATTCAGATCGCTGCATCTTGGTCACGTGGCCAAAAGTTTCTGCCTCCAGGAGGCGCCGACGGAAATGGGTTCGAGATTGTTGAATATGCAACGGGATTCGATGCAGCAGTATCAGCAACCACGTGATCGGTATGTTACATAACTTACTTTGTGCGTGGTTTTATTTAGAGATTGTAGACTTTAGTTGTTTAATTTGACATTAATTTGGTCTATTTTAATTGATACTAATTTGGTCTATTTTATTAGGAACAGATTTCAGGTGACGCGTAAACGTTCAGCGCCCGTTTCGGAGTACGATAGCGGTTTGGGCGATATTAACGTGGTTCAAAAAAAGAAGAAATTTAAACGGAAATGATATATTTATAATGAAATGTACTTAGACCTTGAAATAAATAAAAGTTTCTTTTAAAATTCATGTAAACTTGGCTCTGTTCACTTAAGACACAGACACTCCATGTTATTCCATATACAGATTTAACAAAGTCAAAGATGATGGATGCAATGCCATTACTCCATCTCCATTCAATAGACTAATGGCATCCCATGTTAATTCCCCATAGGTCTTAATAAACTCAAAGATGATGCAATGCCATTAGTATTACAACATTTCTATTTAATAGACTAATGGCATCCCATGTTAATTCTCAAAAGACGTTTTTAAAAAGAAAAGTGCGAGGGGTCGGACGTTTGTCAAAATCCCGTACATTTCGTTTGAAATCTGTTTAAAATCTCTCTTGAAAATCTCGAAATCCCGAAATCTCACGTCAAAATCTAAAAATCCCGAAATCTCACGTCAAAATCTAAAAATCTTAAAATCTCACGTCAAAATCTAGAAATCCCGAAATCCCTATTTTAAAATCTGAAAATCCCGAAATCCCTATTTTAAAATCTGAAAATCCCGAAATCTCACATTAAAATCTAGAAATCCCGAAATCCCTATTTTAAAATCTGAAAATCCCGAAATCCCTATTTTAAAATCTGAAAATCCCGAAATCCCTATTTTAAAATCTGAAAATCCCGAAATCCCTATTTTAAAATCTGAAAATCCCGAAATCTTCACCAAAAATCCCGAAATCTTCACCAAAAATCCCGAAATCTCACATTAAAATCTAGAAATCCCGAAATCCCTATTTTAAAATCTGAAAATCCCGAAATCTCACATTAAAATCTAGAAATCCCGAAATCCCTATTTTAAAATCTGAAAATCCCGAAATCCCTATTTTAAAATCTGAAAATCCCGAAATCCCTATTTTAAAATCTGAAAATCCCGAAATCCCTATTTTAAAATCTGAAAATCCCGAAATCTTCACCAAAAATCCCGAAATCTTCACCAAAAATCCCGAAATCTTCACCAAAAATCCCGAAATCTCACATTAAAATCTAGAAATCCCGAAATCTTAACGTAAAATCCCAAAATCTCATCCTAAAATCAAAATTTGAAAATCTACTCGAAATCCGAAAATCTACTCGAAATCCGAAAATCTCCTACAAAATTTGAAAATCCTGAACAAAATCCCGAAATCTTCTTCGAAATCTGAAAATCCTGAACAAAATCCCGAAATCTTCTTCGAAATCTGAAAATCCTGAACAAAATCCCGAAATCTTCTTTGAAATCTGAAAATCGCGTTCAAAATCTGAAAATCTCCTTTAAAATCCCGAAATCTTAAAATCTTGGACTAGATTTCCAGATTTCTAAAATCTGATTCAGAATCTCAAAATCTTGGACTAGATTTCCAGATTTCTAAAATCTGAGTCAGAATCTCAAAATCTGGGGCAAAATCTCAAAATCTTTGTCAAAATCTTGAAATCTCAAAATCCCGTACACTAAAATGCCGAACGTCCGACCCCTCGGAAAAGTGTCGTTGCCATTACTCCATCTCCATTCAATAGACTAATGGCACCCCATGTTAATTCCCCATAGATCTTAACACACTCAAAAATGATGCAATGCCATTACTCCATCTCCATTCAATAGACTAATGGCATCCAATATTATTTGCCTATAAAGTCAAAAGTAGTATCATTGCTGTTCAATAGACTAATGGCACCCCATGTTAATTCCCCATACATCTTAACAAACTCCAAAAGGTTGCAATGCCATTACTCGATTGTCTACTCAATAGTCTAATGACACTCCATGTGAATTGTTCATAGAGATTTAACAAAGTCGAAGTAGAACGTCACTGTCACTGCCATTACTCAATCTCCGTTTTAATCTCCATTTTAATCTTACATTCAGTTTCTCCGCAAATTTCTTGCACGTAATACGGCAACAATTTATCAAAGTAGACGTTTGTCAACTGCGGCAAGAGTCTTTGACTGATAAAGTCGTTGTCCCTTGTCACCAAGAGTATCTCGATGTCATCGGGAGGTACATAGACAACCAGGAAACAGACGGGTAAGTTACAAACCAGGAGTTGTCCTTGAATCTCGTAATAAACATCGGAGTCCGGATTCAGTTTCAATTCCTCGGTTTCCTCATTGGGAACGACGTTCAAGTAGAAGTCGCCATTTTTGGCTCGACTTCGAATCTTTTCCTTATTCTTATGGATCGAATAAGGACATTTGATCAGGACCAAGTATAACTTGTTCTGGATTTGAACCAGACGGTCCGGGTTGGCGATCAGGAAACTGCATTGATGGGGATTGGGGGGTTGGAATTGATTGACCATAAATTTATGATTCCTAAAACTGTCGGGGTGGGGTTTGTCCACAAGTTCATATAAGATATGTTCATGTTCCATAAGTTTGTTTAATTAGCCTTATTCCTTATCAGCGCCACCTACCCATAGCGGCGACTTTGAGAACTACTGTAAGCGGCAAGCCAATCAGATGTCACTAAAATCTGGTGACGTCACTGACTGGCACTCTCGGGTCTTACCAAAAATGGCGTCACCAGATTTTAGCGATATCTGATTGGCTTGCCGCTTACAGTAGTTCTCAAAGTCACCGCTATGGGTAGGTGGCGCTGATCAGGAATAAGGCTAATTAATCTCTGGTAACTTCGAAACTGAAAGGCTTGTAATTTTGAAGTGAGTGAGTGAGTGAGTGAGTGAGGTCATAGATTCGGGGAAGTAAAGCGAGGGAGGCCTGGTAAGTGGGCGCTGCTGTCAAAGGGGGCTTAGTAATGCAGTGACTAAATAGGAGTGCCTAGATGGAACTTGGTCCTGCATGCAAAATTAATTAACCACCATGCACCGAGTGTAGATAGGACTTCAATTGACTCGCTTCCGTCGTTCTCCCTTGAACTAGTTACCTCTCATTAAAGGGTTTCTAAAGAAGTCGGCGGACCGTTGGAATTTTTTTTTTTTTTTTGAAAACGTCGTTATTGACGTCACAATCGCCCGGGGGGGGGTGAGCAAAACGAAAGTCTTTCCTTCTAGCAAACGCAGCGGGGGCCTCGGACTCTCGCGGGTCAGAACTGGGGAAACGCCGAAGCAGGGCGGCACTCAACCAATCACAAGAGAGGGGAGGATGGGTCGGGTGAGTTTTTTTAAATAAAAATTCAACGGTCCGCCGACCTCTTTACAGTCCCTTTAAGTCTCTCAGTAGCATTACGAACTTGTATAGGAAGAGTCATACTTATGGAAGGAACAAATCTTATAAACTTATGCTAGCCTAATACTTTAGGTTTGAAAGAATTTCGGAGATTTTTTTTTTAAAAAAAAGCAAGAATAGATAGGAAAGAAACTATTTCACCATAATCTCCAAATCAGAAGAATTCTAATCAAAACCTGTCAAAACCACATTCTAGCAAGTTTCACCCCCTTTTAAGTACCCCAAAATAACACGGCCCACAAAATCACGCCACTTTCCAGCTCGGCCCGGGAGCAGATTTTAATTTTAATCCTTCACCATTAAAAAATTATTTAGGCCTATCTGGTTATAACTACGTGTGGTTATGTAAAAAACAAGCATAGCTTATGAACTGATGTTTGTTTGTGTGTTGGTTAATTATACGTTTGTTTGTGGTGTTCGGTAACACGAAAAGATTTTGTTAAAAGTAAATAGAGGCTTTCTAATTGCAACCCACAACCAAAAATAAAAGGGGCTTAAGGTGGAATTCATAAACGTCGGACGCAACGCAATTTAGTACAGGCGAAGGCAGGGCGTCGTGCGTAAAAAGCACACGTTTGCGCACGACGCCCTGCCTTCGCCTGTACTAAATTGCGTTGCGTTCGACGTTTATGAATTCCACCATTATAGTGCGTTCTGACGCACTTACCGAAACGGTAGGTTATATATAATTGTGTAATCGGTTCTCTGGCTGAATGCAACCAATCCAACTTATTCCCTTTCGCCGGAAGTTAGGCTTAGCTCGGGATTCATGGGGGTGAGTAACGGGAAGAAATTGGTCTGTCGTCCGCTACAGTACATATTTTTGACTTTTGTAGCAGACGACAGACCAATTTCTTCCCGTTACTCACCCCCATGATTCCCGAGCTAAGCCTAACTTCCGGCGAAAGGGAATAAGGTGGATTACGTTCTAAAAAAAATCAATCAAAACTAATCTACTACGCCGGGAAATATGCCACGTAGCCAATATTCGAAATGGCGCAAACTTATACAGTAACAATTTTAGGAATCATGCATTAACAGGAATACATACAGCTTAGGAACTCGCGTTGCTATCAACCAATGAAATCACAGAACGTCAGAATTATGACTGCTCAACAGGCTGGGAAATAGCACACTTCCTCTGGTCCAAAACCAGTTTATTAATTGCTTGGACTAGTTTTTTAATTCAAAAAGTGGGGGTTACTGGTCCTCGGGACCAGTTTATTAATTGCAAATCTATTGGAGAGCAAAGGCTGGGACCAGTCCGGAGACCAGTAAATAATTTCAGACACTAGGGGGTCACTGGTCCAAAGGACTAGTTTAAAAAATATCCTTATTTCCCAGCCTGCTGCTCAAGCCCGGTATACCCACAAAAACCCGTATAGAAATTAATTAACATGGAAGTTATGGGGGCGCGATGATTCCTAGCAGCTGTATGTATTCTCGGTATTAAAAAGTAACAATTAAGCCTTTTTACCTGAAATTTGGGTTTACAATAAAGCCAACGGAGGAATGCAACTTCATGCCCGTTTTAATTTGAAAAAGGGCGAAAGCGTTTGGTTCGTTTCCCCAATAATGATGGTCAGACGCGGTCCGCGCGTAATTGCTCTTTTGAATGTACGTGTTAACGATTTCATCCATTCGGCCATTTTGTACCAATTTGGACAAGGCCCCAAATACTCTGGTCGTGATACGTAATGGCGTTCGTTTCCTCCAAAATCCGCCTTGGCTATGAGCCGTCTGCTTTTGAATGATTTTCGAAACTTCCAAGTCGACTTCGATTAAATCTAATAGTTTTTGTTCGTTTTCCGAAAGGTTTTCGAGCCAAGGGTTAACGGGAGGCGCTTCCGTCTCGATTACAAATTTCCAGATTTTTTTGACCAATTTTGTGTTTACGTTGCGGTCTAATTTGGGTACGCAGTCGCTGTCTACGGAGTGTTATTGTTAAGTTAAAGGGTCTGTAAAGAGGGCAGCGGCCGCGAGTGGGTGGAAATTGTTTAAAATACGTCATAGGCACCACGTGACTAAGGAAAGTGAGTGAGTGAGTTCGTTTTCGTTTTATTTCTATAACTACTACTTCGGGGAATGGACTCTGCAATAGAGTGCTGTCAGTTGTGACGTCAGATCCAAGGTTAAACGTCACGAGTCTGCCTTTAGCAATGGGCGGCCATGACAGTTACCGTTTTTTTTTTATGGGAAAACAGCATGGGTGACGTCACACCGGCGCTTCTGACAGCACTCTATAGGGTCTTTGCGCGTGACGTCAAGTTACCTACCCCCTTTCCTCTCCCCTTGCCGGCTCCCCGCTCTGGCCACGTTAGGACGCCATGTTGACATCCCCTGAAAACCGGTTCTCGCCCCCTATTTCTTCTCCCTTTTTACTCTCGCGGAAACACCCTATATCGTTAAAATAAGCCAAGGACTATGTGTTCAGTCCCACGCCACGCGGAGTCTTTGTACATTGGGGTCACGTGGTGTATGTCTTGTATTTCAAATAATTTCCACCCATCTATTAAGGCCTACTTTACAGCACCTTTAAGGGCTTGAACTAGAAAGCAAGACCCATCGATTATTTCCAAATTCTTTAGCAACTTTTGAAGTTTTTCCCGCGTAATTGGCGGTATAAATTGCTCGGAATTTTCATCCAATTCCTCATCCTCGTCACTGTTATGGTTATTGTTACAAGCCGCGAATATTTCGCTGACCAACATGGGTTCGTAAACCTCGACCTTTTTTTGGCGCCAAATACGAGGCCAACTTCGATTATCTCCGGGATTGGGTAATTTCGTTAGGCCTAACAACTGGACATCGAGCAAGGCGTAAAGTAACGCCACAACGTGCTGGCAATCGCCATTCGCGCCAATCGGGCAAAAACATTGGCACCATTTTAATTTGGTCACTTCGTACGCCGATTTTATGCAGACCCAAACGTCATAACTGACGTCAGGCGTTTCATCAATTATCGCGTGGAAAAATGCAAATGGCGCTGTGGAATTTAAAATTAAATATGGAAACCGAATGACTTAATCGACCTTTATTTTCCGATGTGTGGGCAGGGCCGGAAATAAGCGCAGGACACTGGACATTGTCCAATACCATTTTTAACTGTCTCATAATTTTTTTTAAAACTAAGGGGTCACTAAACATTTTGACCAATAAATTCTCCGGTCAAATGGGGGGGGGGGCACACATGTCCTATAAATTATTTTTCTTATTTCCGGCCCTGTGCGTGGGTCAAGGCTTAGAGCGATACTCTGAAGCAGACGACGCTTCATTTTAACCCTAATTTGTCAGCTAAGCCTCGGCCCTGTGCGTGGGCCAAGGCTTAGAGCGATACTCTGAAGCAGACGACGCTTCATTTTAACCCTAATTTCTCAGCTAAGCCTCGGACCACGCATTGGGAAAGGGAATAAGATTAAGATGGATGGCCTACGTTTCGAGTTGCTTTGAAAATTGCGCAATTTTCCTTGTCTAAACAACTTATAACCCTCTTTTTTTATGTTCTCATTTTTGGCCCGTTTTTCAGGGGCATCATTTGGTAAATCATCAAAGATGACCTCGTCACCCCAACCATCTTGGGGTGTTACGCAAATTTGGAATCTTTTTAAGCCTTAAATTAATTTTAACATAAGTCTAACAGTAATTTCTCCGGCAATCGTAAACCAAATACAGAATATGAACTTACCGCTCTCGTAGATATTTGGGTGTTGGTCGCGTTCCTTTTCACAAGCGGGGCAAATCCAAGGGTCAATTATAGAAAATTCTCCTTGTTTAAAATGAAGACAACTGGGGTGAAACCATCCCAAACATTCTTCGCATTGAAGAACGCATTTTTCAGTGTCGTTTTGTCGACATTCCGAACAAATCTTTGCTAACGTTGTTGTTGTTGTGGCTACTCCTTCAGTAGAACTTTGTCCCTTACTTTTTTTCGAAGTGCGCGTATAATTGAACTGATAACGCTTCATATTGAATGAACTTAAATGATGGTAAAAGTAATTAACGGTATTAATTAATAATTAAAACTAAAATTTGACAGCTAACGAGAAGTACGCGTGATTCAAATCTAGAACCGGCGCGCAAAATTCGCGGATTGTGTAGCAGACAACACTTTGTATTAAGAATTTCAAGATGGGCTGAAAATAAGTAATATAAAACCCTGTGGAGTGCGTGATCGAGTGGGCTTAGGCACTTTAGGATCAGTCTGGGAAATAAGGATATTTTTTTAAACTAGTTCTTGGGACCAGTGACCCCCCCCCCCCCCTAGTCCCCGAAATAATTAACTGGTCTCCGGACTGGTACCAGCCTTTGTTCTCCTATATATTTGAAATTAATAAACTGGTCCTGAGGACCAGTAACCCCCACTTCTTGAATTAAAAAACTAGTCCAAGCAATGAATAAACTGGTTTTGGATCAGAGGAAGTGTGCTATTTCCCAGACTGTTTAGGATTCGCAGATTTTTTTTGATTTTTTTTACAAAATTTACAGGGGTAGTAACCAGGCTGGGAAATAAGGATATTTTTTAAACTAGTCCTTTGGACCAGTGACCCCCTAGTGTCTGAAATCATTTACTGGTCTCCGGACTGGTCCCAGCCTTTGCTCTCCAATAGATTTGCAATTAATAAACTGGTCCCGAGGACCAGTAACCCCCACTTCTTGAATTAAAAAACTAGTCCAAGCAATTAATAAACTGGTTTTGGACCAGAGGAAGTGTGCTATTTCCCAGCCTGGTAGTAACTTAAGAGGGGTAAAAAGTGTCGTCTGCTCTTAATATGTGAGTGGGCGCGTTCAGCCGTGTCGGGTCGTGAGACATTGCAGCTAGATAACTAATTATCCGGTGATAAAATTGCACTTGAAATTATCTGAGTAATCCCGGAGCAATGTAAGGCAGCTCCTTCTTCTCCGATAACGGTATTTCTTCTTAAATCGACATAAATTTCGAAGAATTCTAGAAAGAAATTAAACTAGAACCGAGGCTTAGCATTTGGAATTTACGGTAGCAGTTTTGTGCGTGACATTTGAACTAATATTTTCGACTTTTCGCCCTTTGCCAAGCCAACTGTGTTAGGGAACATTGCCAAAAATTACCTTTATTTAATTTTGGACAACTTGTAGGGTACTTCCTACCTTCCAATATAATCATGGATGACTTAGGTAAGTCTCTTTTTAAAATGCATGATCTTGTACAAAAGCTTAATTGATTTGACCCACGCGTGTTCTTAAATGTTTTTTGACATATCTACATTAAGTATTTTAATTTTATCGTTAAATATGAATTTACATTACCGGGGCTACGAAATACGTGTGTTTAAATCCAATTAGAGCTAAGTGTGGTTTAGTAATAGACCAATTAAAATCGATAAATGAATGGCGCCAAATTTAAAAAGTTTTGGAGGGAAATGTTTTAGGTTATTTAGCCTATTTTTGGTCTAATTTCGGGCGTAATTTTCGCAATTTAACCCTTAAGATATCCCAAAAAGTTGAGTTTAATTTTAGTTCAAGGAAAACGTGTACTGATTTTTAGAAAAAAGTTAAGAATTTATTTATCTATAAGACGTTTTTCAAGTATCTCGCTTAAATTTAGGTTATCTACTTTAAAATAGCGGGGTTCTCTTCTCTCTTCTTGGTGGTGCCTTTCTGGTTTTGTAGCCTGTGAAATAGTTACAGTTCTTCCACTCCTTGCATGTTAGAAGATCTTTGCCACCCGCTTTTCCAAAAATACCCTCGGCCTTGGATTCCCTCGTTTTACCCGACCTTGGAAAACTTGTCAGACTTCGCTCAGAGTGAGAGACAGATAATCCCAACTTAGAGTAGAGAGGTGAAATGGAGTAGTAGGGCGATAAAATCCCCCCAGCATCCTTAGTAGCGTTGCGTTTTGGTAGGGTCGTTTCGGTATGGTTGAAAAACGTTGACAGTGCCCCCTGTGTCTTAAAATGGAAGCTAATTTGTGCTTCTATTTTCAAAATGGCGTAAGGTACTTAGGAATACTTTCACCAATAATATCACTCCTCCATCTCACCTCTTTTCTCCAAGAGCCCCAAAAGTCACAAACATATGAATTTAACTAAACAGTAAACACCAGATGTCACCCTAGCACTGGCGCCAATCTAATAATGGTTTATAGGCAAGGTTTTAGCGCGTAATTTCAAATCGGTTTTAGTTATAGGCATACGCCTTGGAAGTCGTGGTAAAACTAGAATATGAAAAATATGACGTTACGATTTGTGACGTCATATTTTGTAAGTTATTTCTGGAATATCAAGGTTACTGGAAAATTAATTTAAAAGCATTGTTTATGTCACCAGTGGGTTAAGTTTCACGATTAAATTTAGGGGTGATCCGTAAAACATTCCAATGATCATAACTTGTGTTAAGGGCATGTCGGTTTGGAACAGAATTATCACTGAATTGAACTGAACAGTCTGTTGTAGATAGCTTTCACAAATTACTGGCAACACTTTTTCCACACACTAGCTATAATAGTGGATACAAGCATCATTCAAAGATTGTACTCAAGTATACGACTGCCACACCATATGTGTTTCAAACGACGCGTTCCTTTCCCTTATCTTAGCGATTCACCCTTAGTACCACCGTGTCACTCGACATTATTACCATTACATTAATACACCACCATCCTACTTAACTTCTACTGCCAAGTGATAATCGTTCCTTGATACGGTGAGCTCACTCAATCAAGTGAACCGAAAAAGTTCAGTCCCTATTTAGAATTTTGTGTCGGGGGTCCGAGGCCTATTTTTGGTGGTGAAGAGTGAGAGAGGGTCTTTCTTCTTCTTAAAGAGAGTCTTTTCATTTGTTTCATTCGAAGTCGTTTCTCAAGTACATGTAACGCTTTAAGCATTTTTTCACACCATAAAACTCAAGTGCTTAGTTTGATATTGGTCGTACGGTTTCGTTGTACGTCTTGCAAAGTTTAAATTCCTTACCATAGTATGGTGTTCATGGATGGTGTTGTTCAGTTAATTGATTTAACAATCGTAGCGTGTGAAGAAGTATCAATTGTTTTAAGTGTAGTTTTGTGACTTTATCGTGATGTCGTAGTGAGAGGACTCGACAACTCGGTATTTTTGTTCATCTGGTCATAAGTGACGTAATTTTTGTTAAAATCGTTTGAAATTTTCACCGTTCATGAAGTTTAATACGAAGATTGCGTAGTTACATTTTGGTGTAAATCGGTGAAATTCTTGGTGCAGTTTCGGGTGTTCTACGTTGGTTTCCCTTGTGACGTGTTTTGGTCCAATACTTCCAAATTTTCACGTTACATTTTGGTGTAAATCAACGTGATTCTTGGTGCAGTTACAAGTGTTAAATCATTCACCGTTTGTCCAACACAACATGAACATTATCTAATTAGATTTTGTTGTAAATCGGTGCCAGACTGCCAGTGTGATCACGGTGTTCAACCAATTCTTTATGTAGGTCCGATGTTTTGAAATTGTCACCATAGATAAAGTGCAAAACGTCTCACGCATAACATAAGCCGTAAATAAATTTTGGTTGTCAAACGGTCACTCTCCGTTTCGATGCCGTTTGACCAGCAGAATAGAACTAATTTTGACCAATGACCATAGACTCGAAGTTATAAAATAAAATCCAATTACTTCCGCGTAAGTCTGACTTCATTCAAAAATCCATCCACATAAACGAGCACTATGACGCGATGGACCATTCATAGTTCCTTATCCGGGTCTTAAGTCTTAATTGCCCGTTCTTATTGCGTCGATGCTCTAATGAACATTATCCATATACTCCCACCACCACCATCATCATTAATACATCTAGACTAATTAAGAATTTTCAACGGCTAGCCTAGCCTAGTGTCGTTCCAAAAACTGTCCTTTGACTATTCTCGAGTTATCTAGAGGCGAAAGTTGTCTGTCTCGCGATAGTGTACAATTATTATTGGATAATTCAACTTAATTTCAAATGGATTAATTGATTGGTTTATTGATTCACGTAATGGCTGTATCAACCACGATCACTAATCCTTATACGAAACGTTATGGGAAAAATCAACCAGCGCCTGCTTGTACGTATTTGTATTGACTAAACATCAATTTCATTGTTTGCTTTCAAATATATATTACATAAATTTATAAGATATGTTTCATAAGTTTGTTACTGAGAGCAAAGTTAAGTGCCGTCGTTCTCCCTCGAGCTGATTCTAACATTACGAAGTGTCATACTTATGGAACGTAACTTATAAGCTTATGTTATTACTGTACCTTCAAAATTACGAGTGCAGCCAGAACTGACAAAACGCCTTGTCTAAGCCGGTAGCTTCAACTCCCCTTCTTAAAGTTCTCTTTGTCTTAGGGCAATCCTCTATGATAATACTTGGACAATTGACAGACTTATGGCGTGTTTAATCTTGAATTTAAAAAGTAAACTCCTGTGACCTGTCGCAGTTCGTTACCGTTAGTCTCAAGGACACCGCTTTAGTTACTAAGGATACCAGAGACGAATTAACATTTAAAAGTTTTTCGACTTGAGCGTGGCACAAAGTGCCCATCGCTCAAGGAATTTGAGCGGGGGTTTTCACCCCCATGGGAAGCTTCGACTTGAGCTACCGGAAGTTAACTCAATGCCGGATCAATCACCAGGCACTGTAGGAACGTGCCTAGGGGCCCCTGTTACCTGTAATCCAGCCCTTTGGAAGCTAGAATCGATTGATGGTAGTAGGGGCCCCAGAGGGTGTTGATCCGGCACTGGGCTAGCCGTATTCCGTAGTACCAAGTCTTTATCGTTCCCATTTGTACTCATAGCCATAAGGCTAAGAAGCGTTAACTTGAGATATTTTGGACGAAACTACAAGTACCCATAGGAGGAGGTAGCAAATTAGGAGTAGATGAAAACCTAAATCGGAATTATAACTTAATTAATTGCGGTAATTAAGCGCGATTACTTTAGTAACGTTGAACGACGTTTCATGTAGAGAATTTATGAAACATGTTTAAGATAAACACGCGCAATATCTTAAAAACGTCATAAATAGGTTGATAAACAACCTCAAAAGTAAATAAACCGTGTAGTTGTTGCCCTATTTATTTATAATTACGGAAGGATCCGATGTTAAATAAATTAATCGAGGTTTATAGCAGCAAATGTTACATTTGCGTTGGATGTTAGCCAACTTACTTTCTTTAATGTCTTTGTCTCATCATCAAGATCACGTCATTGTTGTTAACAGTTGCAAATTAAACGTGTTTTACACGTTACAAACCTGACACAAATTCCATTACCTTAGACACGCCTTGCGTCAAATTAAGAACTTAGTAATTGACTTTAATTCTTTACGAACAAGATGTAATATAGGTAATGTTTAATCTTTGTTGAAATTAATGAAGTAGATTAATTTCTCTATTAAATAAAATTAAATGAAGGCCTAGAAATAACGCATTTTTAAACCTGGACCTCGTTTTGATTTGCAAATGAAGTTTCGAAATTTTAATATGTTATGAGTTCTAATCTCACAAACTTAGTGTTTGAGGCGCTTGGAAAGGAACAAACATTAGTTTTCCATTGACGAACATCGCTTAAAATATTATATCACCTACACTTCGTAAAAACATTTTACGGTGTTACATAAAACGTTTTGTAATAAATCCCTTATCCCGAGTAAACATAGACCAAGTTTCTTTTTTTCTAGAGTAAATATAGACCGAGTAAGGAAGTCTTAATATCAGGAATACTTACAGCTACTAGGAATAATTGTGCTAAATCCATTTTCACTCATCTAAGCGGATATTGTGGGAGGTGCTAGACTAAAAATTATGTATGACGAATTTCACCCTGCGAATAGTCTGCTACTACGAACTTTCTCGTGACGTCACAAACTCCTTATCTCTTATTTCGCTTTGGTCAGCTCAGACTACCACTATTGACGTCACCTCCCCGTAGTTCCTCCCCTCTCAGTACCACTATAACCAGAGAGAATTTAGAAGGGGAGTGGAAGACCTCCCCTTTGACTCTATTAAACGTGATGACGCCCAAACAAGATGTCGCGTTGAGCTTTTTGGGGTAGGCGAGTTTCCGGTCACGTGTTCTAAAATCTCTCTGTTACAAACGCATCATACCGGAAATCGACCTGCCTAGATAACGTTTAGCAGAAGACGTTGCGCTACATTCCAAACCACCCCTTCCACTCCCCTTCTAAATTCTCTCTGCTATAACCAATCTCGCAGCGCGTTGAACCTAGAGCGCCGTCTGTCGTTGCTACCAACCAATGAAATCACAGATAGAAAGACGTTAGTCAGAATTATAAGGCGTGCCGAATAGTAAGTTCTCAAGCCCGGCCCACAAAAACCGCCTAGAAATTAAAATGGAAGATATATTGGGGACACAGTTATTCCTATTGTCTATATGTATTCCAGCAATAATTATAAGGTACATTATAAGGATAAAAGGTGTGTCTATGATAATATTATTCGGATTTCTTCTTTGAAAGTTTTTTTCTTTTCTCTTTTATTAATATTAAGCCAAGCTGGCAGATATTATTTTTACGTAAGAGCCATGAAGTTCTCCGTAATTCAACGTAAACCCCAAATATGGTCTCTACAACGTCGAGTGGGAGTCGAGACTCTCGCGGCTTCCTTCCTACACTCTACGAACCCAAAGAGAGAAAGACCAAGTCCCTACTAGCTTTACTAGAATCCAAGAACATACCCTCCCATTAAAGGCGTACTTAAAACCACCGCACCAACAATTTAATATTGTCATTTTAAATTTTGGAGTGTTATAACTCGGGTTCTATAAGAGATACGGTGATGTCCTTTGAGTATGTTGTAGTTCCATTTGCCCCCTATCCAACCATACTTAATTACTTGGGGTTACGACAATAACGATGGGAGTAAAATGTTCATAGACATGTCCATAGGATTAGTTACATGCCACTTTGGAGGCGCATAACTCGGGTTCTATAAAAGATAGGGTGATGTCCTTTGAGTATGTTCTAGTCCTATTTCTCCTCTTTCCAAGTGTACTAAGTACTCGGGGTTACGACAATCAGGGACCGAGTAATTAAGCAAAATGTTCATAGACATACTCTCCATAGGATTAACATGGGATTATTCACATGCCACTTTTGAGGCGCATAACTCGGGTTCTGTAAGAGATACGGTGATTTCCATTGAGTATGTTATAGTCCTATTTCTCCACTTCCAACGATACCTAATTACTTGGGGTTACGTCGTTACGACAATTAGGGCCCGAGTAGTTAAGCAAAATGTTCATAGACATAGTCTCCATAGGATTAACATGGGATTATTCACATGCCACTTTGGAGGCGCATAACTCGGGTTCTATAGGAGATAGGGTGATGTCCTTTGAGAATGTTATAGTCCTATTTGCTCCCCATTCAACGATACCAAATTACTTGGGGTTATAACAATCAGGGCTAAATAAAATTGTTATTGTATTTAAACAAAATTCGAATTCCACAATATAAAATACTTGATAAGCGATGACGACTAAGTATCTCTTTATGAAACGCCGACCTTAAGAATTAAGGTTTGTAAGCCAAAGGAGCTAGCTTGAAGTAGTTTTTTAAGAAAAAGAAAATTTCGCTAACGTTAGCTGCCATCATATGAGTTTGCCCGTTTTTCTGAGTAGCGCGCGCGAAAAGTGTCTTTCCCGCGATTTTGACCCTTAAGCCTAACTCAATAAAATAGGCTTAACACTTTGGTGGACAAACAAACACACAAGGGTGAGTTGAATTAACAATTAGAATTACCATTTTATAAAACTAAATTTTAAGCTTTAGTTTGAAGGGTTTTTAACGGGATATAGAACAACGCGTGCGCGTAACGGTGATTGCGTTTATGACGTCACTGGTTTAGTTTTCGTTTGAACGACTGTCAAAGTGCATAAGGGCTTCCCTTGTATAACGGTGTGTAGTACTGTTGGCTGTACGCCATTTAAAACAGTGTGATAAAAGTTTGGCAACTTGAATTGAAGGATCTATATTACGTTTGAGTTTGCCAACTGGGTCCAAACTAAATTCAGTAACCTGGATATATTTTTTTAGGTTTATGTCCCTAATTGTTTTTATTTTCAAAATTAGTTTTCAAGTTTTTATGATAAATAATAGCAATAGTTTGTAGCTGTTTTGAATACCCCTAATAATTTTTAAGTGTTATTTTTGGTGGTTTTGTTGGACCTCTAAATAACAAACAACTTTTTTTCAAAATGGGGCGTTTTCTAGTTTTTATATTTTATTTTAGTTCCACCCCGAGGTTGTACAAAAGCGAAACTAGTGGTATGATGCTTGATGATGTAGTAGTAGTAGTGGTGGTGATAGTTGGTAATAATTAGAGATTAGCCGATACCGACACCAATATTTGACTAAACCGATATATCGGTATCGGTTTAAACTGGTATCGGCCCATCTCTAATAATAATCGAAGGTGCTCTTGATTAGATGTAGTTAACGATAGTTATATTAACAAACAAGCAGTCGCTCGTTTTAAATTAATGTAATATCCTGAATTTAGATAATGTTGGGTAGAGAGAGGAGAGGAATTTTCTGTGCCCCAACAGTGAACACGATAGAATAATAGACCATACCGATGTAACTAAGAGGGAAAGGCACGGGGGTAGAACTTTGCCTTCCATCTCGCGATGCGTGTCGTGAGAGTACTGAGGATTGCCTACCCCTTTTATTACATCCAAAGGGTCTATTCCTTAGAAAGTGAAATACTTATTAGTATCGTGCAACCCAACTTGTTCAGAGTCAAAGTTGTTTAAAATTAAATTTCTCGGTTTTGCGCTGAAAGTTGCGGGGTTATGGGCGAGTCGTTTATATTATTATATCGTGTCGTGTGTGGGTCGGTCGGTTTCATTGCATTCCTTAAGCCTTGGCCAAACATTTTCCAAAAGGATGCCACTCGCAGTCGCTACACGGTAGATTCATTTGTTTTTATTCGCTACGCTTTGTCGCTTACTTACGAAGACATTTAGTTATAGTTGAAAAAAAAAGAAATTCTTTATTTCTCGCTGAGATCCAGTAACCTACCTAAGAATGCAATGACATAGAGCTAGTAATCTTACGGGGTTGGGTATTACTAGTTTGGAATACTCCGGGTGGTTCTACGAAAGTCGTTAAGATTAAGAATTCGGTCTGAAAAGATTCTACGGATTTTTTCAGACAAACTTACGACGATGTCTTCTTAGGACCTGGGTTTCTTTAAGGGTGGTGTCGCTTGTATTTATGGTTCTGTAAAGGTTACGGGATTAAGAGGCCCTTTGTGTAAACACTTATATAAGTGAGGTTTACCTTACATGGTATCAACATCAGGTAGGGTTCGTACCGATCCTGGATAACCCGGATAAATCAAAACATAAGTTCATGTTCACCATAAGTTTGTTAATCTCTGGTAACTTAGAAACTGGAGCTTGTAATTTTGAAGTGAGTGAGTGAGGTAGGTCATAGATTCAGGGTAAAGCGAGGGAGGCCTGGTGAGTGAGGCGCTGCTGTCAAAGGGGGTTTAGTAATGCAGACTAAATAGGACCTAGATGGAAGTCCTAGCTGCAAAATTAACCACCGAGTGTGGGACTTAAATTGACTCGCTTCCGTCGTTCTCCTTCTCGAACTGTAAGTCTAGCATTACTAAGTACAGGAAGTGTCATAGATTATTGGTGAGGTAAAATTCGTCATACATAATGATTAGTCTAGCTAGCTCCGCTCACAAAACCCGCCTAGATAAGTTGAAAAACGTCTACGAAATTATTCCTATTAACCGTTATGCATTCCTGACGGTAAAAACACGCGATGTCTGGCATAATGGTCTTAATGGCTTTGTCTCATTCCGGACATTCCATTGAGCAGACGCAAATTTCCAAGTATTTATTTGAAAATCAGAAATTCAATTCAACGTTGGTGGCACGGTTCGTATTAAGTGCTACACATACACATTCCCTACTTGCCTAGTACCGCGACGCTCGTCATGGTAGTGTAACTCGCTCGCCTTTATACTCTCCGAATACCGAATTATTGGCCACACACATTTAACGTTCGCCAGCCTTTAATTGCTGTTCAGTGTTCACGCCTATATTGACTGCGGGCTAAGTAGCTGCCTCTTAAGTACTTCTATGGAAATGATTACTTATGACTTTAAGGGTTTTTTCCGAAATCATAATCTTGCGTAATAAAATAATTTAAATTTAATGCTGGTATATAATTTAAATTAAATAATGATATAGGGTAAATTTTAATTACGTTTAAGATTTATATTGTAATAAATAGTTAATATGCTGTACATATGTTGAAACCCTAATACAAGTTGAAATACAATGTAATTTCTAAAAAACAAGATCAGTAATTATTAATGTGCATATGTAGAAATTGTTCTGTAAGGAATTCATACAGCTACTAGGAATATTGTGTAACCATTTTCACTCAACGCATCTATGCGGGGTTTATGGGAGGAGCTTGCTATGTATGGCGAATTTTACCTGGCTAATAATTTATCTCGCCGTGCCTTGCACCTAGGGCGCGCCTAGAAACTCGTGTTGCTATTAACCAATGAAATCCCAGAACGGGGCTTACAAGTCACATTGTGACTTGGCCCCGGGGAACACTATATGTATAACGAAAAGAAAAAATAAACATATTGAATTGAATTGAACTTGGTAAGACGTCAGAATTATGAGGCGCGACGGATAGTACTAAGCCCCGCCCACATTGAATTTAACATGGGAGATAAGGGTACACAATAATTCCTGTTATTTGTATGTATCCTTGGTATAGTTTTGTTCAATTGTAGTTTGTAAATTAAATACTGTTCCATTCTTCAAGTAACGTCGCTAAAGACTTAGTCAAAGGTTTTTGTTAATGTCAAAATTACCTTTTTTAAATTTAAATATAAATCTGATATTATTTTTATGAGTGAAGAGGATTTATTTTTAAAAGTCTGTGTCTCGACCACACCCGAGTCGTTTCGAGTTTCTGACGTTCGCGACGTATGAATAGACGTGGGACGGCTGACGAGGCCCACCTACAGAAATAACGCTTTGAAATTTAAAGATTTCTTTGGTCTTTAAATTTGGATATAGGTAACAGCTGCGAACTGTAAACTTTAAAGTCTTTAACTGTAGAGTGTCAAAACTAAAGGCATTTTATCTTTCGACTTCAATTGTTTTATTATGGGATCATAAGGAAATAATTAATTTCGCAATAAGTTCAAGATACGCGGTGAACTAATGTACTAATCAGCCAAATCTAGTTTGTTGCAAAGTAGTTTAAGAAAAGCAAGTACTACCATAAGTTTATATGATATGTTCCTTCCATAGTGACTGGTTACAAACTGGAGCTTGTCACGAAGTGAGTGAGGTAGGTCATAGATTCAGGGTAAAGCGAGGGGCGCCTGGTGAGTGAGGCGCTGCTGTCAAAGGGGGCTTAGTAATGCAGACTAAATGGGACATAGATGGAAGTCCTGCATGCAAAATTAACCACCACCGAGTGTAGTCGACTTCAATTGACTCGCTTCCGTCGTTCTCCTTCTCGAACTAGCTCGAGCTGGAAGTCTCTCAGTAGCATTACGAACTGTATACTTATGGACCACATATCTTATATACTTCTGGTAGAAGTGATCAACCCCATTTAAGTGGCATTATTTGACCTTGATTAAAAGGGGGTCATTGATTGGGATTTAGTACTTGTGGCAAGGATCTCTTATCATTATTAGATAAGAAGGAAGTGTGTGGATGTTTCTTACTTCATTGATTAGTGAAGTTTAATTCACGTAGGATTATCTTTTACACGAACGCCTCGCACGCTTCGCGGACTAAACGGGGGCGTTACCTTAACGAAATCATGGCCCGGAGGATTGGAAAATACTATACACTTGACAGGAATACATACAGCTACTAGGAATCATTGTGCTCCCAAAGGTGCGAGAGTCAGTGAGATAGGTTATTGTCGAGGTACAATCCGCCTAGATAAGTTCAGTGAAAATGTCTACGCAATGATTCCTAGTATTCATATGTCTTCCTGATTTGATTAATAGTTTATGTTGTTACAAAAGCTACGCTTTTAAATGATTAATTCAAAAACTGTATTTTGTAAATTATAAACTCTCCATACAAATCATGGTAACACCCCCTTAAATTTTAGCATAAGATATGTTCCATAAGTTTGTCACTGGTTACTGAGAGCTTTTCATGAAGCGACGCCTGATGAGGCTTAAAAAAACTAACTAGGATAGGAAGATGAACTGTACAACGGAGTGTATTCTGCAATTCTCGTTTGTCGTTCTCGAACTATAGCTCTTAGTAAGTCCTTAGCATTACGAACTTGTATAGGTAGTGTCATACTTATGGACCGCATATCTTATAAACTAATGATTTTAGTAAGAAACATGAACACACAATGCACTAATCAGATTTAAACACTCCTCAAATGATCGTAACTTGTGTTAGGGTGTACTTCTCTTATGGGGCATTCAAAATCGGCTAGTCATAGAAGTATAGAGTTACATTTTCAATTCTCAAAATTGATGATTTCCCATGGAACCATCCCATGTCGCACTTTTTGAAACATCACCCTGTATATTATGGTTTCGAATTTCGTTAGTAACTTAACTTTTACCCGTGTCCTATTATTCCTGAATTTTGGACTTTTTCCCAAGGTTCTCAATTGAAGTTTCAATGTGTAGGAAGGTGATATTTTTGTGTTTAAATTTGAGGACGTCACGTCGCTATTTTTTTCGGGGATCAAAGTCAAAAATGGAATAAATAATATTATAATGATTTTACTTTACGTAATAACATATACGACTTTGACACTATTTTGGCAATTCACCCGTAACGTTTACCACTTTTCTAGTGAAGGGGGGATGAGGGGGGCATAGTAATAACACTAACATAAAAATAACACCTACACCTTGACGGTTGATGCGGTGGTGGGTGATTTGGAAATTGTTCCTCAAAACCTTTTTATTATTTGAAAAGCTGTCGTATAGTTCGGTTGACAATACTTACGAGCTTAATTCAAGTATGAGTAGGTTTTATCAGGAGTAAATGAAAATAATGGAAAGTCGAAATCGCAGTGAGTATTGGTGCACCTTGGGGAAACATGCCCGTTCAGACGGTGAAGTCGTCGCTTTGTTAGCTTAATTAGACAAGTTTCAACGACCATGGATTAACCTACGCTAGGGATTGTTCCTTCTCCCTAAAAGATGATGTATACATGTTCCAAACGCCCCCTAGCAGCAGCTACTATCCCTAACAGGAAGTTATAAGAAAATTGGACCAAATGTCACATGTTTCAAGTATTAACCTATGAGATGCTGGCTGGTTGTAATTTAGAGGCGGGGCGGGGATTAACTCCGGACAGGCTACGTTTGGACTGGAGATAAAAGAGTTAGAAATGTGGCGAGGCGAATTTAAACCTTCTGCCTAGTAAACTAGATATCGCTTCTTGGTTATACTATAGTATAGATAAGGTTACGAATTCTGGTCGTGTTTCAACTGATCCGTGCTTATTGGAAATGTAGCGCGAACGTAACGGGTGTCTTCTTGGCCGTTAGCGTGTGCCAAATGCTTTAATTTCAATTTGATTTGGCCGAATTCCAAATATTCTATATTTACCCTAAACCTAATTTCCTTTCGTCGCGTTTTGATCGAAAAGCCCGTTGAGTTATTGAACAATCGAGTCTTGTGTCTCTCTCATCCGAGACATGATCTCAACCGCGACCCCCAACAGCACGTCCCCTTAATCCCTTCGGAGTTTTTCATTTCTTTGATCAAGATATCAGATTTACAAAACGAGAGAGAGAGAGATCAAATTCGAAATATTGCTGATTTATTTCTTTGATAGTTGGTATGGAATTTATTATTAAGTATACTTTTAGTAGTCTAGAGTTTCGTATAGTGGCACTTATTGTTAAATGCTCCATAGTTGTAAGACAGACAGTATTAAATTAATGCCTTTTCCGTACCTTGCACTAAAATACGGTATTATAATTTTAAATGTACTTTCTAAACGGGTTTTTGGAACTACTTTCAAATCTAATTATTTTATTTGAAGATTGCTTAATTTGCAGGGACTATTTTTATATTGTGTATTAATCCGCCGAACAAAAAATATAGCATGCAGAGTCCATCTTTACCATTTAAAATAAATCACAATTAGGTTAAATGTAATTTAACACGAAATTGTATTAATTAGTAGAATTAATTTAACTTAGAATTGTTCAAATTTACTTGGATTATTATGAGAGTCCATCTTTACCATTTAAAATAAATCACAATTAAATTAAAATTTATGTAATTAAACGCGAAATTGTATTAATTAGTGGAGTCCAGTTTTAGAATTAATTTAACTTAAAATTGTTTAAATTTACTTGGATCATTGCATCCCAAATTCAATGGTATTTACTTTTCTAAATTGCAGACGCCCTATTGGCTGATTTGCACAACACGACGGTGAACTTGAATCACGGTCAGGGTAACGCCACGCCCCCCGTCTCGTCGAGGAACCTTCACTCTCCGGTAACGCCGCCACCTTTGAGCGATAATTACCACCATCAAAGCGGAGGAGGTTACGGTTCGGTCAACCGAGGAGGATCACATCAAGGAGGATCTAACAGAAGTACGCCTTCTCAGCTGCAACAAAGGACTCATTCGCCACCCGGAGCCCTAGTGGACAATAGCGGAATGATTGTCTCGCAACCAACCTACAATACGTCGACCCATACTGTCACGACTGAACGCTACGAGTTCAGGAGGTCAGGATCGGGATCAGTAAGTTGACCATAACTTATTTTACTATTGAAGTCAGAATCGTGGAAAAATGCTTTAGAATTTTGTTCAATTGCTAAAAATGCTAGACCGCAACCTGACCCCATTGAGTCTCACCTAACCTAACCTAACGTACCCTAGAAGGTGAGCCTACGCAACTAACTTAAGTAACATCATAAGTTACTGACATCAAATGCTACTGCGAGACTAACAGCTCGAGCTAGTTCGAGGGAGAACGACGGAAGCGAGTCAATTGAAGTCCTACACTCGGTGGTGGTTAATTTTGCAGGACCAAGTTCCATCTAGCTCCTATTTAGTCTGCATTACTTTGACAGCAGCGCCTCACTCACCAGGCCTCCCTCGCTTTACCTCCTCGAATCTATGACCTACCTCACTCACTTCAAAATTACAAGCTCCAGTTTGTAACCAGAGATTAACAAACTTATGGAACATGAACATATCTTATAAACTTATGCTAACAATATATTTTTTCTTATCACTTTTAGTCTCAAGTAACATTTATGTGTTTTTCTTTTTATGTGTTTAGCCCATCTACCAGAATCAACAGGTTGTCAGGGAAACCACCTCGGTTGGTGGTAACCACCCTCGTCACCAACCTCCGTCACCGGTGACCTCCCCTCGTCACCCGACCCATCACCACGTAGCAGCTCAACCCCACGGACACGGTCACCCTCATGGTCACCATCCATCGGGCAACTTAAGCAATAATCTGTCGGAATTAGATAATTTGTTGGAGGACTTGAACGCAGCTAGGTACACCGGATATGGACATACCAAGGACAGGAGACCCGGCTCGGGGAAAACCAGTAAGTTTGAACTTTACTTTAAAATCAGCTAGGCCTAAATCGAGTTAGTTTTATCAGTCACTCACTATTCAGGGAATTTTAGAAATACTAGGGTCAGTAGCCCTAACTTGGAACAGCTCTTATTTGGAACACTTTTCTTAAAAAATGCTCATAACTTAAGGAAAGGTTAAGTTAACATAACCTTACTTCAGGGATAGATTTAATTTTAGAAGTAGGAATGGAGAACAGAGTAATGTGGGCGCGCGTCAAAGTCCCGGACCCCCTTCCACGGGATGGGACGGAGGGGGTATGAAAGAAGAGGCGGGAGGGTGGTCATAGCGACAGAGGTAAAAAGGAATTACGTATTATTCGCCGTCCCCGTCAGCAACGTCATCAAAACGTTGTTTAAGTGAGCCAATAAGATATGATTTCTTTTTTTCGTTACGTGTTGAAGGGAGGGGCTCTATACTGGGTGGTCTATGAGTCGGTGTGAAGTCAATACTAACCGTTCTCCATTCCTACTTCTAAAATTAAATCTATCCCTGAACTTTAAAATTTTCATGGCTACCCTTAGCCGAAAGTTACTTAAAAGCACGACGCAAGACCAAACTTTTGTTATACGACTTTGATAAACATATAAAACCTCCTCCCTCCATTTTTATGGTTCAGATAAAAAATTATTGCGACTTGACGTTGTTAAGAATGCGTACATAGAGACTATCACATTTCAAGGCCTCTTGTTCCTCGCGCGATTTTAGTTAGTTAGGCCTAACTTATAATTGCGCTTGGTTAATTAAATAAAAACGTAACATTCCGAATGCAAAGTCGGTCAGTCGCTGCTCCTCGACAACTCAACTCGCGTAGAAATACCGCCCAAACTCAAACAGGTAACAATTCAAAGTTATTTGTACCAATTGCCATATTGCATTGTTAATGTTATGTTCAACGAAGGGCAATTGCCTTATTCCATTCTAAATATTATTTCAAAGAGGGACAATTGCCGTTGAATTCTGATTTAACTAGGGGTAATTTCTATTGCATTATAAATGTTATTTACAACGAGGGGCAATTGCCATTGCATTATAAATGTTATTTACAACGAGGGGCAATTGCCATTGCATTATAAGTGTTATTTAAAACGATGGGCAATTGCCATTGCATTATAAATGTTATTTTCGACGATGGGCAATTGCCATTGCATTATAAATGTTATTTTCGACGATGGGCAATTGCCATTGCATTATAAATGTTATTTTCGACGATGGGCAATTGCCATTGCATTATAAATGTTATTTTCGACGATGGGCAATTGCCATTGCATTATAAATGTTATTTTCGACGATGGGCAATTGCCATTGCATTATAAATGTTATTTTCGACGATGGGCAATTGCCATTGCATTATAAATGTTATTTTCGACGATGGGCAATTGCCATTGCATTATAAATGTTATTTTCGACGATGGGCAATTGCCATTGCATTATAAATGTTATTTTCGACGATGGGCAATTGCCATTGCATTATAAATGTTATTTTCGACGATGGGCAATTGCCATTGCATTATAAATGTTATTTTCGACGATGGGCAATTGCCATTGCATTATAAATGTTATTTTCGACGATGGGCAATTGCCATTGCATTATAAATGTTATTTTCGACGATGGGCAATTGCCATTGCGCTGTTAATATTTTTTGGCAACGAATTGAATTTCTTGTAGTCAGGTGTTAACTTAAAATCAGGAGGTGAAATTTGACACCAATTTGACCGCCCAGAAATTTTAATTTTATGCAAATATACTCACTTGAAATCAACGTCCTTAAGGTTTCACGAATTAAAATTAACGCTAATTATTTTTAAAAAGTCACTGTTGACTTCAGTTTAGACACACGTGATTTCCCCTCGAATTAAAAGCAAATGACATTGACATTTAATTTATTGCAACGTCACTTATTATTGTTAAATTGTGTCACACCAAACTTCCCTTCTAAATTTGATACAAAACGAACAATACTACGAATTCCGAAAACAAAATTGCCTAAAATTGACGAGATTTCAAATGATGTCAGTATTTCTTGAAATTTGGTTTTAAAAATTAAAATTAATGCATATATCTTTTTATAGCCTACACTCTAGTTGATTTTGAACAATGTAGGATGTCACTATGAGAAAGGTTCTTTCTTAGAGTTGTTCAGCCTTTAATTGTAGTGTCAAGTAACATGGTTATTAGTTAGAGAGGAAACTAAAAAAAAGTAAACGAGGATTCTTCTAAACATTTCCTTTTTGGTAAATGATTAAGTTAAACATATTTCCGAGGAGTTTAAATTACGTCACTAAGTTTATTAGTAGAAGGATTTATTAGAGGATTTCTCTTACCAAAACAGTTCAGTTTAAAACGTGAGTCGACTTCAGACAGTCTGATAATTTGCGAGTAGCAGTTGTTTAATGCAAATTAATTATCAAAATGGTTTACGAGTGTATTGCAGAGTATGTTCCCGTCAATTATTACTGTAAGTCTTGAAGATTTAATTTCAATTAATTTTGTTTTTAGAAAATTAGGATTATCTCGGGTTCTAATTGAGATAGGGTCAAGTAATTGGTATCGTTGTGTAGAGAATAATTTGGGCTATCACACCCGCAATGCGTTAAGGCGTAGCGTTTAAAATGGTCGAGTTCTGACGTCACAAAGTTGGTCAATATTCTGACCTCCATGGCACTGACGGTCTAAAAGTAATATTTGTTTAAGCTAAATATCTCGAGGTCTAATTGAGATAGGGTCAAGTAATTGGTATCGTTGTGTAGAGAACAATTGTGTCTATCAGACCCTCACTGCGTTAAGGCTTAGAGTTTAAAATTCCCGAGTTATGACGTCACAAAGTTGGTCAATATTCTGACCTTCATGGCACTGACGGTCTAAAAGTAATATTTGTATTTAAAGCTAAATATCTCGAGTTCTAATTGAGATAGGGCCAATTAATTGGTATCGTTGTGTAGAGAACAATTGTGTCTATCACACCGCTAGAGATTTTCCGCTTAGCGTTTAAAACGCCAGAGTTCTGACGTCACAAAGTTGGTCAAATCCAAATATCTCTAGTGTCTACTTAACTGTTGTATTCGTTCGAAAGAAGTCTCTTTTGAAGAACGCTATAGGTTGAGGCCCGCTATTTTAAGAAGCGGAACTTTGACAAACAAAACTGGGTCTCGACGTTCCACCTACGCCCCCGCTCGCTCGTTCGCCCAGTTTATCTCCAATTCCATTCCTTTGAAATGCCTGCCTTTTTTATTACATACATCTTGAATCCAGACTGACATTTAATATAAGGCCTAGTTGAACATTTTCCCCCTCGTTAAAAAGACTATAATATCTCCTTTGGAAAGCATTCAAGTCCAAATTATTATTATTGTTGTTGTATGAAATATTTCAAATGTTGAAAAGAAATAAACTAATAAAGCCTGTTGAGTTTCATTAAAATGAATTTAAAGAGTTTAGCGCCTATAAGTGCATCATGGTGGTAGTTAGGGGTGATTAGGTCATTATTTCTTAATTGGATTTTTATAATTCTTTTAAATTGTCACGAAAATATTTGTACGGAGTATTTTTAATGAAATATTATTTTTATTTATTTCATTTTAGGTCCCGCTATGAATGGTCCGAGTCCAGGGTATGGTAGTCTTACCAGAGATGGTAACGTGTCACCACGTAGCCCCGCTACGGGACACCCCACCATTGAGACGCTCTTGGACGAACTTCAGAGCGTCGTGCCTCCACGTATTGGAAGGTAAGCTTACATTTACCGAGTTGTTGAAAGTCTTGATCAACCAGTAGAAAGATAGGTCTTCGAATATCCAACCAATAGAAAGACAGGTCTTCGAATATCCAACCAATAGAAAGATAGGTCTTCGAATATCCAACCAATAGAAAGATAGGTCTTCGAATATCCAACCAATAGAAAGATAGGTCTTCGAATATCCAACCAATAGAAAGATAGGTCTTCGAATATCCAACCAATACAAAGATAGGTCTTCGAATATCCAACCAATACAAAGATAGGTCTTCGAATATCCAACCAATACAAAGATAGGTCTTCGAATATCCAACCAATACAAAGATAGGTCTTCGAATATCCAACCAATAGAAAGACAGGTCTTCGAATATCCAACCAATAGAAAGACAGGTCTTCGAATATCCAACCAATAGAAAGACAGGTCTTCGAATATCCAACCAATACAAAGATAGGTCTTCGAATATCCAACCAATACAAAGATAGGTCTTCGAATATCCAACCAATAGAAATATAGGCCTTAGAATGATGAACCAATAGAAATATAGGTCTTAGAATGATGAACCAATAGAAAGATTAGTCTTCCAATACCCAACCAATAGAAAGTAGGGGTTTCGAATATCCAACCAATAGAAATATAGGCCTTAGAATGATGAACCAATAGAAAGATAAGTCTTCCAATATCCAACCAATAGAAAGACAGGTCTTCCAATATCCAACCAATAGAAAGACAGGTCTTCCAATATCCAACCAATAGAAAGATAGGCATTAACCAATAGAAACAATGCTTTATACTAGCCTTTGGCATAAAAACAGAGTCAATGCACTATTAATTAAAAGTAAGCGGTTAAGTGTAAGTAAGTGTTGAAAAAGAGTCTCAACAACTAATAGTGCTTGTGGAGAAATGTTAGCTCTTTTTGTCACTCGACATTTGGACTGTAACTAATTAGATACGGGGAGCGATGATGGATTAATCGCGCCACTGTTTTCATCCAGGGTGGGGGGTTGGGGGGAATGGGTAGGTTGTTTTCTTTGACAACACTGCGCGGTGGCAACCGAGTTTAATTTTGGCCTGGACCCAGCGCCCAGATTAAGCGCCTAAGTCGACTCAAAATAGATGTACCGACACACCCCGGGGAAGACCTAAATACGAATAAAGGACCAGTGTCGTGAATGATTATTAGTTAGTGGTAACAGCGGGTTAGAGCTGAATAAATTAGTAATTGAGAACCACCAAGTGTTGCCAGGAAGCACGCAACTAAAGGCATTTTCAGACGATACAACCTTTTGACTGATTTAGATGAGTCAACTTGAGTTGAGTAAACAGAACAGAAGTTGAATCACCAAATTATAAATTGATCACTGACCAATTTTTGCTAATTCAACTTTTTAACCCATGCAACTAGTTGAGTCAAAAGTTGTACCGTCTGAAAAGGCCTTAACTGAAACACTTCAGGGATGGATTTAATTTTCGAAGTAGGAATGGAGAACGGTTAGTTATTTACTTCAGTCCGACTTATAGACCACCCAGTATAGAGTCCCTCCCTCCAACACGTAACGAAAAGTTTGAATTATCTTATTGGCTCAGTTTTAAACTACGTTTTGATGACGTGCTGACGGGGACGGCGAAAAATACGTAATTCCTTTTTACCTCTGTCGCTATGACCCTCCCGCCTCTTCTTTCATACCCCCCCCCCCATCCGTCCCGGGGAAGGGGGTCCGGGACTTTGACGCGCGCCCACATCACTCTGTTCTCCATTCCTACTTCTAAAATTAAATCTATCCCTGGTAATGTACAACAAACAATAAGACGGGGTAGGTACTCTCTTCGAACTTCTCTTACGTCTACCCTTGAAGTAGGCTATGTACGAGTCGGCGAACCTTTGAAATGTATCGCTAGACAATGAAGTAAGCTCACAATGAGAGAGATTCATTCAGTTCTGTGATTGTTAATTAAGATATCATTGCCTACACTCATCTGGTTCATCACGAAGGTGGGCACTCGAGCGTGTAAGAGGGTTAGGAGTGCATGGAGGGTGGGTGGGAGCGTGACGCGTCAATTTACCCAGAATGCATTGCATTGCATTGCCAGAAACACTTCTTTTCAAATTATGTTACAGTCTAAATTAATACCACTTTTATCTCTCAGCTACTCACGATTATTTTTGACACTAATTATTATAGCAGCGGTTGCACAATTAAGATTGTATTAAATTGCACTATTTTTTATAATAAATTACGGATTCAATTTTTAACCGAGGGGCTAATCACTCTAAGATGTTCAGTACATTCATTATGGATTACTCGGAGCCGTAATTATATAAGCTTTGTCGATGGGTACATCCTTTAGTTGTATCATAAGTTCATTCCATCCTTTAGTTGTATCATAAGTTCATTCCATAAGTTTGTTAATCTCTGGTTACAAACTGGAGCTTGTCATGAAGTGAGTGAGTGAGTGAGGTAGGTCATAGATTCAGGGTAAAACGAGGGAAGCCTGGTGAGGCGCTGCTGTCAAAGGGGGCTTAGTAATGCAGACTAAATAGGAGCTAGATGGAAGTCCTGCAAAATTAATTAACCACCGAGTGTAGGACTTCAATTGACTCGCTTCCGTCGTTCTCCTTCTCGAACTAGTTATCTCGAGCTGTAAGTCTCTCAGTAGCATTACGAATTTGTATAGGTAGTGTCATGCTTATGGAAGGAACATATCTTATAAGCTTATGGTACAAGTACACCATTGAAGCCCAGTGCCAAAATACATTAGAAACATTACTTAAATTAAAATCGGTTAACACATTTTTTGTAACTATTTTGAATTGTTGTGGTTTTTTTTAGCCCGACTTCTAAAATGTACACGGTGCACACGACAGAGCGTAGGACAGTGGCGCCCCAAACGGCAGCTAGTTCAGCCACAAAGGAGTTGGATGACTTGATGGCTTCCTTATCGGATTTCAAGGTAAAAAAAACCAAACTTTTAACCCGTCTATATCTGTATTCATTGTCAAGTCAAGTGTCCTAAAGAAAGACACACTGACATTTGTCGCCAGTACCATAAGACGCCTGATGATGAAATAATCACAACAAAGGGTGTCATTGTACTAAGTACCTACTTAATCGAAGGATCAATTGGATATTTACCAACTATTTTGGGGCTGGGGGTGGGCCAACTGTAGAGTCTAGAGACTGACACTCAAAGATGGGTCCATGGTTCGCGCTGACAATCATGCAGACATCATGCTCAGGCGAATTTCTTGAATAAAAATTGATATCGCAGTGTAAACACGAATCTAATTGTACTGCTCGGGGTCGGGGCACTCTCGGAGCGCTCTGAAACAAATTGCGTAACGAAAACTTGCCCAGAGCGCATTTATAGTGTTTTCCATTGGGGCTATCCGAGCGCTCCCGGAGTGCTCCGAAAAAAAAAAATCGTCTTTCATTTGGAAAAAACGATATAGCTATAATAGCGTTTTACATTGGGATCGCCTGAGAGCGCTCCGAGATCGACACGTAATCGCTCTAGCCCGGAGGACTTGATCTAATTTCTCCCAATGAAAGACGAAAGCTTTTTTCGGAGCGGTTTTGTGACGTCATCAGGCGTTCAAATTTGGTCGCTCCGTCTCTAGAGTCGGACGGAGCGGTTGGGATCAATCGTGGAGCGCTCGGATCACCCAATGGGAAACGCTATAAATCTATAAAAATGGAAGACTTAACATTTTTGTCAGAGCTATTTCGGAGCGGTTAATTGGAAAACGAGATTGACAAACTTTATAGCTCGGGAAATTCCAAACATTCGCGGCTCCATTGAAAAACATTTGTTTGCAATTAAACGATCCCATATGTTTGATAAGTAACCCCATGCAGCACGATTCGACGGGGGCGGCCTTGCATTCAGCAAAAGAAACAAACATTTCATGTGGGCCACGCATAATAATTGTTTATTTTAGTCGAGAACCACCGACGTGGAAGATATGTCGTTACACGATATTTGGTTAACAATAATTTAAATAGCCCCGTAAAGACCCTGCCTGCCTGCAAACGTTGCGGTTTTACAAATTTTTGTCGTCGAGTCCTTGTCAGAGATGCGGTTGCCAAAGTCAGTTGACATAACGGCTCTAACTCCTTAAAAAGTAGGCCAAAATTTGGCAAAACCTCGTGGTTTTAACCACCGCGCCTGCGTGCATCTTGTTTCAATAGCGTTACCAAAAAATAGTTCATAATTTTCTTTTTCTTCAATTTTTTTCGACAAAAATTTTTAAGTCCCAGATAATTTTCGAGAGACTTGGTAGAGCTGTTTTTAGATTCAAGGGATGGTGTGTTATTAATGCGAGTTATTAAAGGTCCGGTAAACGTGTACTCTGCTGTGTTAGTATCTTCGTGAGTGTTGTCAATATACAGAAGGATATCTTTTACGTATAAACCTTTGAAGGTTTCACAAATTATTGAATAATTTTGTCAATTTTGGTTCGTTTTTGACGTAAGTGGTCTCATTTTGAAGCTGATTTCATGCTCTACACGAATAGGTAACTTCTATAGTGCAATTAACTAGTAAAATGAGCCTGATAACGTAGTATAGTTAGTGGAAAAACAAGAATTTGTTTAACACATTTATATGCACTTTTCCAAAAACTTTGATCCCGGATAACTTTGTTAATTTTGGTCCGATTTTGACCTAAATGGTCTCATTTTGAAGCTAATTTCATGCTCTACACGAATCCGTAACTACAATTAGTTACCCTAATGATGATTCTGATTAATTAGCGTATTAGTAAAGGCCAAACTAAATTTTATTTATTATTTCACAAAATATTGAATAACTTTGTCAATTTTAGTCACATTTTGACGTAACTAGTCTCATTTTGAAGCAAATTTCACGCTCTACACGAATCCGTAACTGAAATTAATTACCCTAATGATCTTGATTAATTAGCGTAGGAAATGACCAAATTAATATTATTACTTTTACAAAACATTGAATAACTTTGTCAATTTTGATCCGATTTTGACGTAACTAGTCTCATTTTGAAGCAAATTTCACGCTCTACACGAATCCGTAACTGAAATTAATTACCCTAATGATCTTGATTAATTAGCGTAGGAAATGGCCAAATTAATATTATTTATTTATATTCACAAAACATTGAATAACTTTGTCAATTTTGATCCGATTTTGACGTAACTGGTCTCATTTTGAAGCAAATTTCACGCTCTACAAGAATCCGCAACCGAAATTCCACGGTGACCTAACCTTTAAGAGCCTTTCCTACCAGTCTAGAAAGAGAGATGGTGCAGAGCGGAGTAGGTCTTTCTAGGCCAACCCGAACGATTTGACGTTTTTAGCTTAGTTTTTCGGTAGTTTTTGCTAGGATATCATATATTTTTGAGGGAGCGAGTCTTGGTGGGCTATTTTTAGACCTTACTTAAAACTTACTGTCGGAGGCAGAGTGCCAATCAAGGCAAAGAAGGCGACTTGACTCCTTTTTTTTCTTGGCCGTCATCTTTTGGCTAAACTAAAGTGAATAGTGACTTGTGGGTGTGCTTGAGACAGGAGCTTCCTAGCTAAAGTCTTACCCCAGTCGTAACCCAAGGCATGTGTTTAGCTCTCTGGATCTTTGAGCAAGAGAACTTCTAAAAGCGGAGGTGGAAGTGGAAGTGGTGCTATAGCCTACCCCGAGCCCTAAGCTCAAAACTACGTTACTTCTAACTCGAGTGCAAAGAAGAAAAAAATTAAAAATTCGAAAACTTAAATAGAATCCTCGCTTTTGGGTTTTGGTTCGCTTTCAAATACGGTAGCAAAGAGATTGCTTTCCTTGCCTTCCCAACCAATCTGACGTTTCTTCTTAAGGCTTTGGTTTATCGTGACTCAAAAGTAGCAACAGACCCGGACTAACAACTCGAGTAACGTCGATATACTTATTGGATTTAATTATCAAATCAGGTATTGATCGATTGTTTTTACGAAATGCTAATTATTTTATTATTTTTTTATACCGGACTCAAAATGGGGTCCAATACTATTTACGTTTAATAACGAGGACCCCATTTTGGGACGGTGTCGTGTACAAAAAGTCACCAGCTTTCGTAAAAATAATAATAAACAAAAGTATCTATCTATGTGTGTATTTGTTTGTTTTGGTAAATATAATTATTTAGTTTAAATATTAATTAATGTATTGGATTAAGGGTTTTATAAGGATTAATTTATTTTTGACAATTGTCAAAATTAAATCAATTAAATTGTTACCAAAGTATTTAGATTTAAATTTAAACGTTTTTGATTTAATTAAAATTCAAATAATTTTAAGGTATAAATGAATACCCAATTGTTAGGTTGAGGTTAATTTGACTGAAGTGGTTAAAACTTGCGCGAAAATAAGTTAAAATAGTTAAGTTTGCTAATTCAGTAGCAGATTGAAGTAGAGTTCAATAAGAGCTTCAAAATGAGCCCAAGAACGTCAAAATCGGTTCAAAATTAAGAAAGTTAGTAAAACTAATTTTCAAAGAAATGTTTTTTGGGTGTGTCATCGATGGATTTTGAAGATTCAGTTATAATTCATTATTGACTCGATTAAAGTCCACATTCTTCAATAAATTATAATTAAACTATTTATGTTTATGTTTATTTGTCGTACAGTTGAACGCGTCATCGCCGCAAAGCGCCGATACCGATCCGGCATACGCCAAACCGCAGAAGGCCAAGACCACACGAGGAGGGGGTACAGGCGGAAATCAGTTGGAGTCCATGTTAGGAACTCTACAATCTGACATGAGTAAACAAGGGGTCAACACTACCGCTAAAGGACACTGCGCCGCTTGCACCAAGCCTATCGTTGGACAGGTAAAAATCAAAGCATTTTGCAACTATGTCTTGACGTCTCTCCATACGTACTCGTTTGACAGGAAATTGACAGTGTTGAGTTGAGTTAGTTTATAACCAGGCTTGCAACAAGTAAGGGGTCAAAAAGGTCAGGGAAATTTAAGAGTAGGAAAGACGGAAACTAAAGAGTAGGGACAAAGTCAGGAGAAATGAAATAGTAAGGATCGAAGTTAGGGAAATTAAAGAGTATGGACAAAGCCAGGTAAAGAGTAGGAACGAAGTCGAAGTCAGGGGAGATTAAAGAGTAGGAACGAAGTCAGGGAATTTGATTTTAGCGGAACTCAAATTGCGCTTGTCTTGAAGAATGTTGGACATTCCAATAAACTCTACTCTTAGTAATAGTTAAAAGATAACGTGTCGAAATTAACATAATATACAATAATAAACAGTAATATCCCTGTTGAAATTGACAATTATAGCTTTTGTTTGACCTAAGAAATAATTACGGGAAAATGAAACAAAGAAAATACAAACAGAAATTGGATAATCTGACAACGATATTAAAAGGACGGTAATGTTTGTTGATTGACAGGTTGTGACAGCCTTGGGCAAAACATGGCATCCGGAGCATTTCACTTGCGCCCACTGCAACCAGGAGCTAGGAACCAAGAACTTTTTCGAACGCGATGGTGAACCGTACTGCGAAACTGACTACCATAACATTTTCTCACCCAGATGCGCCTATTGCAACGGACCCATCCTAGACGTACGTGTTTCAAATACCCTACCCGGAACCCTGAACCCTTTGGTTTTAACACCGCCGCCATCATCGAGCTGCTTTAATGAATAAATTATTTATTTATTGACTTTGAGCAGAAATGCGTGACCGCTTTGGATAAAACCTGGCACCCCGAGCATTTTTTCTGCGCTCAATGCGGCCGGCAATTCGGGGAAGAAGGATTCCACGAAAAAGAAGGCAAACCTTATTGCCGCGAAGATTATTTCGATATGTTCGCCCCCAAATGCGGCGGATGCAATCAACCAATCACCGAAAACTATATTTCAGCTCTCAATAGCCAATGGCATCCCGACTGTTTCGTATGCAGGGTAAGTCCATATAGTTACAAATTAAACATTTCGTTTTCAAGCCTAAATGGTGTTGTTCCGAAAAGGTAAAGGTAATTACGGAACCGAAGTACATGAGTGGAATAGTTCTATGCAAAATGTTCCTCTATACTTCTATGACCAGCCAATTTTGCCCCCACAAGGGACGAACCCCCTCAAAATTGATGATTTCCCATGGAACCATCCCACTGCATTGTACTTCGCTCCTATGATTACCCTACCTTTTTGGAAGACCCCGTATTCGTTGCTAGGGCTAAGCCAAATTAGGCAAATTGCTTATCGTAAGCCTACAAAATTTTGCATTCAAACTATTGCGTAAATTTTGGGATTGTAAGTCATACCTTGATGGACAATTACTTGTTTCCTCGATAAACAATGATTTCCCCAAGTACTTCCCATTTCCAAATACTTCCCTCGATAAACAATTACGTCCCAAGTTCTTCCCTTGATGATCAGTTACTTAACAAGTACTTTCCTTGATAAACAATGTTCCACAAGTACTTCCCAAATACTTCCTTTGATGAACAATTACGTCCCAAATACTTTCCTTGATGAACAGTTACTTAACAAGTACTTTCCTCGATAAACAATGTTCCACAAGTACTTCCCAAATACTTCCCTTGATGAACAAATACGTCCCAAATTCTTCCCTTGATGAACAATTACGTCCCAAAATTCTTCCCTTGATGAACAGTTACTTAACAAGTACTTTCCTTGATAAACAATGACTTTTCCCAAGTACTGTACCCAGTACCTTGCCCACACCACACCACTCTTCGCCCTGATAGCCCCAAAACTTGAAACCCTCTGTTGGTTATAAAGGTAATTAATGAAATGTCCAGACAAATATTTTGAAATCGGTTGTCAACTTGTCACGCCATTTCACTCCGCACCTTAAACCAACAACCACCAATACCACCACCACAAAGTCCTCCAATATTCGAGTTTTCAATTACAGCAAGGAAACAGTGCGAATAAACCTTGAAATTGAACACCACAAGGGTCGCTATAATTGCAAGGCAATTGCCACGCTCGCTTCTTGCCACGTTAACCGCAAATAGATATTATTATTTTAGATTAAAATTATTGTAAAGAATTTTATGTTGCCAATAAAAATGACACAGAAATTATAAGAAAATAAAGTGCTTCTTAAGTCATAGGACACGTTAAGCCACTCCCTCCGTTTCACTCTTAAAATGGACTGCAATTACAACAGTCCTCCATTGACAATTACGTCCCTTCTAAGAATGAAACTGGCAAAGACAAACTTGCCAAAAACCCACCTTTCTTATAAAAAAGAATGCTTTTTTTCGCCGCAATTTACATCTGTCACAGCCACGTCAAGTTACTCGGCGCTTAGTAAGAATTCTTACCCTTAGAATAAAGCAGAATTCTGGCTTTCTTAGACGTTCTTAAGCAAAGTTACGGGGCTTATTTAAGCAAGCACTTGTCACGTGACGATCTTAGAATAAGTTAGTCAAGTTGGTAAGAAGTAGAATTCTGAGTAAGTTGACGTGACGTAGCGTAGCGTAGCACCAGGTGTGACGTGTTACTTGTTAAAAGAAGCATTGTATGTTACGTGTCATTTGTCAAATGAACAAGGAGGGTGGTTGTGTGGGAGGATTGGTGGTGGTGGCTTCGGTGCCAAACAAACAAATGAAAGAACAAAAAAACACTATGCTTCAGGAGATAAATGACTTGAAATGCAGCCAGATATTTTAATTATCAAATCATTTCAAATAAAACTTAAAAGAGTGTTATTTAAAGAGAGTTATAGGGGTGGCTAAGAAGCGAAGTGGTGCTCGTGGTGTTCATTATGATTGTAACATCTTAGAAATTACAAAGATCTAGCAGTGGTTAGAAAAATACCAAAATTCGGATTGGTTCTTATCAGCTGTATGTATTCATTAATACGCCATACCATACGTATTATTAAATTTGTATCTATGGTAAATTTTGAACATTTCCGAACCTTAAACATTGTGTTCTCAACAGAAGAGTAATTGAGTCAAAAATTTTCTTGTACTTCTATGACTAATTTTGCCCCCCCCCCTCCCTCCAAGTATGATTTTTGTCATACTTTACAAATTAATTAAATTAACATACTTAGACTTAATTGTTTTTGATGAAACTTAGAAAAGGCACACCTTGAATAGTTACTTGTTAATATAAAAGTATTCCCAATCGTAACTTCGCTGTGGTTTATAAGTAATTCGATAAACTAGACCACCTAAAATCCCATGCTTTTTCTATGGGACGCTAAGCCTAAAAACTAAAAATCTGTGATTTTGTGGTCTCGTTTAGGATTGTTAATTAAATTAACATACTTAGACTTAATTGTTGGTAATGAAACTTAGAAAAGGCACACCTTGAATAGTTACTTGTTAATATAAAAGTATTCCGAAACGTAACCTCGCTGTAGTTTATGAGTAATTCGATGGAGTGGACCACCTAAAATCCCATGCTTTTTCTATGGGACGCTAAGCCTAAAAACTAAAAATCTGTGAAAATTGCCCTTTTTGTAAATACAACGTCAACTAGCGCCTAATCTTCGCTACTAATTTTATGGGTCTCAATATTTCTATTTTGGTTTCGTTCAGGATTGTCGGCAATCGTTTCAAGGAGGCAGCTTTTTCGACCACGAGGGTCAACCATATTGCGAAACGCATTACCACGCCAAGCGGGGCTCTTTGTGCGCCGGATGTCAGAAGCCCATAACGGGGCGTTGCATCACGGCCATGTTTCGTAAATTCCATCCCGAACACTTTGTGTGTTCGTTCTGCCTGAAGCAGCTCAACAAGGGAACCTTCAAGGAAAATAACGACAAACCTTATTGTCACGCTTGCTTCGAAAAATTATTTGGCTAAATTATTTTTAAAAACAAAATAATAATTTTAATTATTTTTTCTCTCTTTGTTTTAATAACAATAATAATTATTATTCTCGCTGAGGCATCTTTATTTTGATGACGGGGAAACACGTTAACTAAGGATATTTAAAATATATCAACGCTTAAAATTCGTAAATTCGAGTCTCAAATTAAAATATTCTTTTTTTTGGAAGTTTAAACTTTCGGATTTCGATAGCGACGAGTGTAAGCTTCAAAATGAAACAAATTCGGTCAAAATCGGACTATAATTAACGAAGTTACGGAAGGGAATGAACATTGATGACGTCATGAAATTGCAAATTAACGTATGACGTCACGGGCTTTTTTCTAACACCAATGGATAGAACTCGTTAATAGCAACAAAATGGTGTCAGTTTCGTCTAAATCGCACAGTAATTAACAAAGTTACGGAAAGAAATGAACATTGATGACGTCATGAGATTGCAAATTAACATATGACGTCATAAGATGGTTTCTAAGACCAATGAATAGAGCTCGTTAATAGCAACAAAATGGTGTCAGTTTGGTCTAAATCGGTGAATAATTAACGAAGTTACAGACTAAAATAGAGAACTTCAAACTCGTCATACAATTCCATGACGTCATGGCATCAACTTTGTTATTTCTAGTCCGATTCTGACGTAATTTGTTTCATTTTGAAGGTCTCGTTTCACTGTATCCGAATTTAAAGGTAAAACATACCGCTGAAAACACTGACAGAGGGAGGGAGACTTGAAAGAAGAATCCAAGATATTTCTCAATGTTATTATCGGTGGTTACTTTTGTAGCAGCAGCAGCAGCGTATTATGACAATTATGTAAATGGTGCTAATGTCCGAGGAATTTAAAAACTAAATCGCGCTTTGAGTAACGAATAAACTGACGTTTTGAATTTTGCTATGGACTTTTAAAGACTTTAAATGGTCACAAAAATAAATAGTTGGAACTTTTTCACACTGTAGCGCATTTAAGGGGGAGGAACTCAATTTGAAATACTTCACGGTGACGTCATACGGTGTCAATAACAAATACGTCGCAATGACGTCGTATGATGAAAATAACTAATAGGTCACAATGACGTCATTAGGTAAAAATCAATACGTCACGATGACGTCATATGGTAAAAATTATTTTTGTTATTTTATATTTTTCAAAATGAGTTCGTCCGCCCGTTTAAGTGTCCCTTTGAAAATCTATCCGAAGTTTATAAGTTACTTTCACTGGAAGTATGCATCTACATTTATTTCTCCTGAATCTAGGGAAACATTTAAGCGTACCTTTAAAAAGATGTATTAGAAGTTTATATAAGTTCTTTCAAAAGAAGTACGCGTTTATATTGCAGAAAACGTTTGAATTCTGTATGCATTTTCTCTTATTGCTACTGGACTGGAGTTTCAGGTATAACTATGGTTGCACACTTCCTAAGAATAAGAATAACTTACGAACTTCTGAAGAGCGTATTTTTCACATCGCATTCTGCCAACAAATTGAAGAGTTTTTCACATAATCACTTGTAGGCAAAAACGGCTTAATAGGTATTTCGGTATTTCCACGTTATTTCAGTTATGTTTATGTCATTTTTTTTATATATAAGCGCATGCGCACTAAGGCAACTATTTTGCTTAGGCAAAAAGTATGCTTAAACTCTCTAATTAGTAAATACTATTTATCCCTGTACGCGGCGGCTAATTACAATTAAATTTAATTGCATTTAACACAGAAAGGCGACAACTAGCATTTCAGTAAACTGTTATTTAGAATATTTTGTATTTATAAAAATCTGGTAAATTAATTTCAATTAATTTAATTAAAATCAGGTAAATTAATTTCAATTAATTTAATTAAAATCAATTTCAATTAATTTAATTAAAATCAATTTCAATTAATTTAATTAAAATCAATTTCAATTAATTTAATTAAAATCAATTTCAATTAATTTAATTAAAATCAATTTCAATTAAATTAATTAAAATCAATTTCAATTAAAATCAATTTCAATTAAATTAATTAAAATCAATTTCAATTAAATTAATTAAAATCAATTTCAATTAAATTAATTAAAATCAATTTCAATTAAATTAATTAAAATCAATTTCAATTAAATTAATTAAAATCAATTTCAATTGAATTAATTAAAATCAATTTCAATTGAATTAATTAAAATCAATTTCAATTGAATTAATTAAAATCAATTTCAATTGAATTAATTAAAATCAATTTCAATTAAATTAATTAAAATCAATTTCAATTAAATTAATTAAAATCAAATTAATTAAAATCAATTTCAATTAAATTAATTAAAATCAAATTAATTAAAATCAATTTCAATTAAATTAATTAAAATCAATTAAAATTAAATTAATTAAAATTAATTTCAATTAAATTAATTATATATCCTTTTTTGTTCTATATATATATGCGTACGAATTTCACGCCATTTTATAGTGGAACCCAATTATTACTGAGAAGATACAACTCGGAACCCAATTATTATTGAGAAAATTAAACTCGGAACCCAATTGTTAACAAAAAAAATTAAATTTAACGAAGAAATGTTAAATTTAACTAACTTTATAAAAACGGGCTGTAAGGTTATTGAATAATAAAATTCTACTAATGTGCCAAGGTTAAAGAAAAAAACAATGTATATAAACCCATGTGTATGAAATAAACATTGTATTCCCCCAAAAAAATAATGTTCAACATTTTATGTTAATTATTTTTAATTACAGATATCAGAGGCGCTGCATGTCAGAGAGGTAATTCAAATTTTTGCATAAATAGTTACAGTTAATTATTTAAATAAATATAGATACCCTGTCATGAAAATATTGCGATAATACAAAATTAAACCCATAATTAAATAATTCATATTAATTAAGATCAAGAAAATACCGGTGATTCTAATTAGTAAACATATACCTCGTGATTGTAAAAATATAATTAATTCTATAGGTAAATTTTGCAAGTTAACTTGATATAGGAAAGCGTCAACACTTGCCTTTGAATGCATTATTTAGCAGCCTAAAATTGTAGGCGATATTTACAAATTAATAGAGTAGTGGCAGTCCCCCACCTTTGACTGTATTAAAGTCTACGGGAAATTAATATGAACTGCCACTAGTCGATCTTAAACGTAGAGTAATGGCAGTTTGCACCATTGACCGTATTACGTTTTATGTGGAAATAACATGAACTGCCACTAGTCGATCTTAAAAATAGAGTAATGGCAGTTTGCACCATTGGCCGTATTACGTTTTATGTGGAAATAACATGAACTGCCACTAGTCGATCTCAAAAATAGAGTAATGGCAGTTTGCACCATTGGCCGTATTACGTTTTATGTGGAAATAACATGAACTGCCACTAGTCGATCTCAAAAATAGAGTAATGGCAGTTAGTACCATTGACTGTATTAAGGTCCAGGGGAAAATAACATAAAGTGCCACTAGTCGATCTTAAACATAGAGTAATGGCAGTTTGTACCTTTGACTGTATTACGTTTTACAGGGAATTAACATGAACTGCCACTAGTCTATCTTAAACATAGAGTAATGGCAGTTAGTACCTTTGGATGTATTACGTTTTACGGGGAAATAACATTAACTGCCACTAGCCTATTCTTGAATACAGAGTAAAGGCAGTTTGTACCTTTGACTGTATTACGTTCTACAGGGAAATAACCCGAACTGCCACTAGTCGATCAGTATCTTAAATAGAGAGTAAGGGCAGTTTGCACCATTGACCGTATTACGTTCTACGCGAAAATAACCCGAACTGCCACTAGTCTATCTTAAAATTGAAGTAATGGCAGTTTGCACCTTTGCCTGTATTAGGTTCTACACTGAAAACATTAACTGCCACTACTCTACAACTGTCCCTCGGTCAACTGCTTAGTCGCGGACTTACTCTCGGGGAACTGTTTCAAAATGGTCTCCTTTATATCTCCAATAAACACCTTACTTATACCGGGACTCGATTTCAAATCCTCGAAGCAACTAAGCCTTTGTTCGGGAGTCATTTCGCCAATCATGACGTATTTCAAGACAGCCGTACTTAAATCTTCGTAACTAAACTTAACCGAATGCGCGTAAACTAATTTGACATTTGCCGGATTCAAATGACGTAACAACTCTCCGGTGACAACTTTGGACAAGTTGTCAATCATGAAACGGTCGCAGAGACTAAGTACTTTCAAACTTAAATGGACATCGCGCGAACTTAACGGAGAACACGTGATCACGCTACATCCGTATAAATAATGGAAGACCGTTAACAACGCGTCACGGGTGACGTCACGTAAGTTGATCTTATTGGATACCGATTCCGCGAAAGATCCTTCCAACATGGCCTTAAAATAATCGGAGTTTGCGCAGAGCGTAGCGCGATTGGCCGCCATTACCGTATCGTCATCGAGCGCGAATTCAACGTCGTGTTTTAAGGTCGCGTACGCGCATGCGCATTTGGATGTAGGGTTCACGGGGCTGTTGTAATTTTTGAAAGCGTGCGAGAAACAGTTTTGACATAAGACGCTTAAACTTTGCACCGCGGCGGCGCGATTTTCGCTGTCCAGTAATCGCAATAGTTGAATGAGGCCTCCGCAGTCGCAAAGTAATTTGCGAAGTTGGTAATGACCTCTGAAATAATTTTCAGAGGGCGTTATTTCAGTGGAAAATAACCAACTTGAATAGGTTCAAAATGAAGCGCATAATGCAGGGTTTAGAATGCGTCATGCATGCACTGTATCCATCCATGATACAGTGCGCGTAAAGATAAGGGTTACTGTAAGGGACACTACTATAGACTGGCTTGAGAATTACGTCCTCATTACTAGATCTAGCGTGTTCAAAATATTTGCGCAAATAGCGCGCTGGTAAACACTATAAAGAATTCCGCAAACTACCGCTTTCAGCAAAAGAATTTCGCAAAACCCTCAGACACGCGGAAATAGTGCACTAATAAGCACTACAAATTATTCCTCAAAACTGCCCTTTGAACAAACGAATTGAGAAAAACTCCGAGACATGCGCAAATGGGGCACTGGTAAACACTACAAAATTGCGCAAAGCCCTTTGAGCTAATGAAATGCGCAAAACCCCGAGACATAGTGCAAATAGTGAACTAGCAAACACTACAAATTATTCCTCAAAACTCCCCTTTGAGCAAATGAATTGCGCAAAAAACCCTGAGACATGCGCAAAAGGGCATTGGTAAACACTAAAAAGAATTCCACCATATTGTTTACCAATCAGATTGACCAAAGCAAAGTCAATATCAACAAATAAAACACCATCATCCAATCAATAAAATACCTAAAAATATCACCATATAACACCGCACTTTGAAGATGAACTTTACATTCAAGCAAGTACTTAAGCAACGCAAATAGCAACACCCTAAAACAAAACAAAACAACACTAACCTTATTAAATGCGGGATTGCCAAGACGCATTTAGCAATTTCCTTGGTCGTTCCAGTAAGGATAATATGCGACAGAATACCAATTCCATACCCGGACTCCGAAACGGAACTCATAACATTCCTCAACTTCTGTTTAATCCCTTCCAACTTGGTGCAAAAACAGCAAGTACTTGCGGGTGTATGTTTTATCTCCAAGGTATCGTTAATCAAGTCGATGATATCGAAGAGTATCAGGGCTTCGAAACACTTATAATCACCCAACAGTCTGACCAATAAACGCTTAGCCCTGGGCGACACGAACGCCAATCGACTCAAGTACTTCAAAATTGCTTGGACGCAATCTTTGGTCGCCAATGCATCGCTGTGTTTCTCCATATGAGACAAATGCGAAAGTAATTGAACAATCTGTCCACCCATTGTCGATTCCTCCTCGGAATTCTCGGGTTCCTTATGGCTTCGAAAACCAGTAGAGGACATATCGGAACAAGTACTTGCGGAGGTCGATTGCCTCCTGGTCACTTTGGACCGAGTCGCGTTTGAACCACCGGAACCGTCTTCGCTAATGGTTCGTTTACGGACATGCTTCCTTTTTGGGATGGCCATCAACTTGGGCGTTAAGTCCTCAAGTACTTTGTCTACCACCATCTCTTTAGGAATGGTCGCGGTAACCATTTCATCTTGGGCGTTAACTTCAGCGTCGCTATAAATTTCGTCGTTAAGTACCGGCGAATATTGATGGTTGAACGAGGAGGTACTTGGGGACACCGCGGGAGATAAGTCCGAGTCGCAACTGGACATATTGGTAGGCGAGGGAGATTGCGACCAACGTGGACGCGAACTTAAGGGTGATCCTGGTAAACTCCAATCTAACGACGAGGCATCGGGGGACAAACAGTAGGAGTTGATACTGGCTGGGCTTTGAACATCACGGTACTTAGTGTCCACCCGCGGGTCAACAATATCCGTGGGGTTATCGGGGATTTTAACTTCATTCTGAACTAACTGATAACTCGGGCTATGTATGCAGAATACCTTTGACAATTTCGCTAACTTCATAACACTTAACAATTCACTTTCCTCATCCTTACTAAGTTCGTTAACATTAGCGTAGGACACAAACGGTTTCGGGGTCATTTCAAGGTTAACATTCTTAACATCGCCATTTTCATCATTGGGTTTTGTCTTATGTTCTTTGGCATTCTTTTCAACGTACTTATTTAACTGTTCAACTAGGATATCAATTAGGCCTAATTCCATCAGTACATCAAGACTAGCTTCGTCATAACGGAAGGCCAACAACGAGAACACGACGCGTTCGTGGATTCCGTGCGTATCCGCGTTGTTTAATATGTTTAAAAGTACTTTCAACCCATCGTTATCGCGAACTTTGACCCTGCTGCACGATTCGCGGCAGTAAAAGCATAAAGCGGTGACGAGGCTTAGCGCGTTAGGCCTTTGCGTCTCAGGGTTTTCTATTAGTTTAATTAAAAGTTGCACGGCGCCGCTGTTGCCGAGTACGGGGCGTATAACCGATTGCGTCGATAAGTTAACTAAAGTAATTAAGGCGTTTTCCTTATTTTCGTAATTATCGCAAGTACATAACGTCACAATTGACGTCACGGCTTCACTGCGTTGTACTTGTTGCGCGATTTCGGGTTTGCAATGTTCAGTTAAGGTAGATAGGGTTTTTAGCGCGCACGATACGACTTTAGCGTTGTCCGATTTTAATAGGTCAACTACGGGTATGACGCCATTTTCTTCTACCAAAATACTTTTGTAGAAGGAACCCCCCGTTAACAGGCTGTCAAAAAATAAGGGGGATATGGAAGGTCAGCTAAACTTTGGAATTGACACTACAGGGTTGCCATATAAAAATATGAACTTAATAATTTTGAGTAATTAAATTAAATTACCTTCTATTATAAATTAATTAGAATTTAATTAGCCTTAAAAATAATCAAGGACTACTGCGCCATCCGCCATTGTTTTAGTGGCGTCTGCTAAATCGAACATGTTACGCGCGTGATCGAGTGGGCTGTGAGAATTCAAGTAACCCGTACGAGTAAGTGGTTCGATTTAGCAGACGCCACTAAAGCAATAGCGGGTGTCGCAGTAGTCCTTGATTATTTTTAAGACTAATTAAATTCTAATTACTTTGGTAATAAGACATCATTTATTGTTCTTTTAGTATTTAATCCCTTTATATTTAGAAAAAGACCGTTCTTTTTAGATATTACTCCGCGTATTTCCTTCTTTTACCCTAGGCCTAATTATTTGTAGGCCTAAAACTAGTTGTCAATGTTAACAGGGATTTTTGTTACTTCCGTTTCATTTTGCCCCCACAAAGGACCACCCCCCCCCCCAACACAAGTCCCGAACATTGGCATGGCAACCCTGATCTCAAGTATATGGATCGCGATAATAAGATAAAAACTTTATTGTAACTGACCGTATTGCTCTGACTGCAGTTAGTTGACAGAGAGGATCAGTTGTTTCTGTCAGAAACTTGACCACCAGGGATAATATACTTTCTTTGTGTAATAGAAACGCTCCTCTAGGCGATAAGGCTAAGTTGGCCAAGGCCCGACAACAACGATTTTGTATGCTTTCCGAGGCCAAACACTTAAATGCTTGTACTATCATGAGAAAAGAAACAAACCACACCCAATAGTTTAAAAACGTGTGTTTGTGGGCAAGAATTTGAAATTACTCTAAGTCAGACACATTGAAAGAAAACGCTGACTCATTGGGTTGGCCAAGGCTTAAGTAAAAGATAATCTATCTAAAAACATTTAAAAGCTTGAACTATAGAAAGAAATGAAAGAAAGAACGCCAGTAGTTTAAAAATGTGTTTGTGGGGACAAGAATTTGCAAGTTTAAAGTCATTGACAAAACACATTGACAAAAGAATGCTGACTCATTAAAGTTGGCCGAGGCTTAACGTCACCCTAAGTTTAACGCGTAATCATAGCCCACTCAATCACGCGCAGATTGCCTCGCGATATCACATGACACAAAGAGAGTTCGAGCAAAATATTGATATAATTACCTATTGGGGAGATTCCATTATTATCCAAAAGCTGGAAATAAAATTTAAATTCAAATAAATTGATTAATAATCAAATAACCATTTTCACTATAATTTAAACATATTAATTAAGAATATTTGCAAATAATTACCCATTCTCTAGCATCAACATCAAGACAGCAATTTGCAAGAATGCTAACAGTCAAATCGAGAAGTTTCGGTTTTTCCAACAATGGCAAGATTATTGCCAGACCACCCGCTTTATGAAATTCTTTAATTTGATTGGAATCCGATAATTTACCCCGGATTTTTGAAAGAGTTCCGTGCTGATTTGACGCATTGCTGTTTTCCAACGAGTGAATCAACTGTCGCAATGGTGACGAGTCACTTTTATTTCGACTTCGGTGAACGTTCATTTAGAATTTGAATTTTTTCCACGATTTATTCAGTGTCTTTAAAATAAAAAAAAGAGACCGCCATATTGAAAATGCGGAGTCAAAGGTCATCAGGGTCACGGCAGTCACGTGACAGCTAGAGACCCCCCCAAACCGCCCCAAAGGTTAAGAGCTATGGTATCTCTAATCTCATCCCATGAACTTAGCTTTTAATCGCGTTATTTTAACAATTAATGCTACATTATTAAACTATTTTATTTGTAGTAAACGTTTTAATTAATGTACTAATATTAATCAAATAAATAATTACCTTAATTTAAAGTTTAAAGGCGATTCTAAACGATTTTCTGCAGCAAATGGATCATGAAAGGGCCACCCGCACAGAAAACAGAACAGACACGCAGAAGTGACGTTTAAAACATCGTCTGCTACTAGTTCATTTCAGTTTACCGGTGAAATAATTCAATAAAAATTTAATAATTTACATTAAAATTGATGATAAATGATTAAAACAATAAATATTTAATAATTTATTATACGAATTATGCGTTTTAAAGCTTATAACACCAACAAATCTAAAGAAATTCACACATAAAATTAAATACGAAATCGTACATAGCCCACTCGATCACGCAACAAGTCTAACGAAATACCGGCTGAAAATTAAAAAAATAATTTAATAACTATAATTAAATTTAGTAAAAATATTTTAAATAAGCGAGGCAAAAAGACAATAAATGAGACGCAACATAATTTGGAAAATATTTAATTGAGATAAATCAAGAGATACACGCAATAAACAGATTAATCTATGCTCATGTGTTCTTCTGTTGCGGTGGCCACTTCCGGTCCCGCCATTCCACCTTCTGGTTGGTTCTTGTCCTCATCCATGGATGCGTCAGTCGAAGTAGCAGGAGGGTGATGACGCGATCTTTCCTCACCCTCAATACCAGCCAACTGAACAAGGATACCATTAAGGAAAATGCATCCTTAGGCCTAATCCTCCCAGTAGACCAAATTAGGCCTAATCCTCTCAGTAGACCAAATCAGGCCTAATCCTCCCAGTAGACCTAATCGGGCTGGGCCTCTCCCAGTAGTAGTAAATCAAATTAATCCTAATCCCAGTTGTAGTAAACCAAATTAATCCTAATCCCAGTTGTAGTAAACCAAATTAAGCCTAATCCCAGTACTAGTAGACCAAATTAGGCTTAATCTTCCCAGTAGACCAAATTAGGTTTAATCTTCCCAGTAGACCAAATTAGGCTTAATCTTCCCAGTAGACCAAATTAGGCTTAATCTTCCCAGTAGACCAAATTAGGCTTAATCTTCCCAGTAGACCAAATTAGGCCTAATCTTCCCAGTAGACCAAATTAGGCCTAATCCTCCCAGTACACCAAATTAGGGCTAATCCTCGCAGTAGACCAAATCGGGCTGGGCCTCTCCCAGTTGTAGTAAACCAAATTAAGCCTAATCCCAGTACTAGTAGACCAAATTAGGCTTAATCTTCCTAGTAGACCAAATCGGGCCTAATCCTTGTTGTAGGCCTAGACTAATCACAAAAGGATACGTATTGAGCCACGCCTTCATCGTCAAAGACCTTAAAATCGTGTCCCTTTCCCACAATAGCGATGGAAACGTTCTTGGTTGAGAGTTCAACCTCATTTGGGAGGCATTCCCTCAAAGCCCTCAACGCGTGTTTGACCAATTCCTCTAAATTGGCTGCCGAAATTAATTAAAATTAATTAGTTTAACGCGTTTTTTGAGGGATTAAACCCGCAATTACTAACTGCTCTTAAAAGTGTCCAAATGTTTTTCTAGATAAGTTCTGGCTGATTGGGAGCGAGCGCCAATTGCCATCGCTTTACAATCAAAGTAATTAGCGGATGGACATGTTTGGTAGATGTGAGGGCCTTGGTCCTGAAATTATTATTCATTTGTCAGGGGAGGGATTTACCTCGGAAGGAACCAAAATTGTAGGGGTGGGATTGACAGTTTTGGTTCCTTCTAAGGTTGTATGTGTTAAAAAGTATGTTTTTACATCATAGCCAGCTACTAGAAGTCCAACACCATAAGGTCGGCGATCGTACCGTTGAGTGCAAACTTGCATTTCTAAAGAAATTATTAAATTGGGAATAAGAAATTGGTTTTGATTTAGATTTTTTTATGAGATTAATGTGTTTTTTGTTGAGATTAATGTGGTTTTTTATGAAACTAACGCGTTTTAGGATGAGATTAATCGGTTTTTGGATGAGATTAACGCGTTTTTGGATGCAATTATTCTGTTTTTGGATGAGATTAACGCGTTTTTGGATGAGATTAACGCGTATTTGATGATATTAACGCGTTTTAGGATGAGATTAACGCGTTTTAGGATGAGATTAACGCGTTTTAGGATGAGATTAACGCGTTTTAGGATGAGATTAACGCGTTTTAGGATGAGATTAACGCGTATTTGATGATATTAACGCGTATTTGATGATATTAACGCGTTTTAGGATGAGATTAACGCGTTTTAGGATGAGATTAACGCGTTTTAGGATGAGATTAACGCGTTTTGTGATGAGTTTAACGCGTTTTTTGATGAATTTAACGCGTTTTTTGATGAGTTTTTCGCGTTTTTGATGAGTTTTTCGCGTTTTTGATGAGTTTAACGCGTTTTTGATGAGTTTAACGCGTTTTTGATGAGTTTAACGCGTTTTTGATGAGTTTAACGCGTTTTTGACGAGTTTAACGCGTTTTTGATGAGTTTAACGCGTTTTTGATGAGTTTAACGCGTTTTAGGATGACTTTAAGGCGTTTTTGATGAGTTTAACGCGGTTTTTGATGAGTTTAACGCGTTTTTTGACGATATTAACGGGTTTTTTGATGATAGTAATGCGTTTTTTGATGTGTTTAGTGTTTTTGATGAGGTTAACATTTTTAGATGAGATTAAAATGTTTTATGATGAGATTAAAGTGTTTTATGATGAGATTAACGTGTTTTTGAAAGAGATTGTTTTTGAATGAGATTAATCTGTTTATTGATGAGATTAATCAGTTTTTGGATGAGATCAATCAGTTTTTGGATGAAATTAACATGTTTTTGGATGAAATTAACATGTTTTTGGATGAAATTAACATGTTTTTTGATGAAATTAACATGTTTTTGGATGAAATTAACATGTTTTTTGATGAAATTAACATGTTTTTTGATGAAATTAACATGTTTTTTGATGAAATTAACATGTTTTTGGATGAAATTAACATGTTTTTGGATGAAATTGACCTGTTCTAGATGGAATTAATGTATTTTTAAAAAATAGACTTACTATTTCCTAAGGCAGAAACCAATCTGTTCACTGGTAACGCAGAATCATAAGAATATCTATGATTCAAGCACTCGGTTCTCAAATATTTGCTCAACAATCTGGCGTCTGCCGTCAAACCAGCAATGGACATCCCAACGTGATTATCAATTGAGAAAATCTTCTTCTGATGGGCAGAAAGTTCAGAAGAAGCTCGCTAATTCACCAAATAAAAATAAAATCGTTAATTTACAATCAAATTCTTTATTAAATTAATTAAAACACAAGTAATTAATGAAAATAACTGTACCTTTAAAGCGACAAGAACAGCGTGAGTTGAGTTTTTGATTCCAACGGTAGCCGAACCTTGTTTCACAGCTTCCATGGCGTATTCCACTTGATGGAGCCGTCCCTGAGGACTCCACACGGTCACGTCATTATCGTATTGATTCCTGAACTAAAAAATAATTAAATACAATTAAAATTAAATTAATTATTCCGTAATTAACGAGACCACAACACTTCAAAGCTAGTTCAATAAATTACTAGGATACTTAGGCCTAATTGTAAGTATACGTTTTCCGTACGTTTACGTTATTTAGATTTTCAACGTTTAATTAAAATTAAATTAAATATAATTACCATTTTAAACTGAAGTTAATTATGCTGCGAATAAGAACCTCACGCTAAAACTCCCTTGTGTCAAAAACTCAAAACGCTGATTCACTTGAAACCCTGCAAGGACTAATGAATATACTAGAAGATTAGAAAACTTACCGGGAAATATAAGCAGACGAACGTAAACTGTTCGGTTCAAACGGTTATTTTGTTTCAAGCACTGAACGACACCGGTAAATATTTAATTAGATTTTTAATATCATTTTAAATACCATCGTTTAGTTATTTAATTCATGGTAATTAAACTTTCATTCTGACTAAAGTACATAAAATTAACCTGGTTTTACCTGACAAATAATTTTTGTTGCGTTCAGTGCAACTGAACAAGAAAACCGATGAGCCTCTTACCAATCTAACACCGGGGATAAAATAAAAAATAATTTAATTCAATTTAAATAACTTAATTAGACAAAAAAAGAGACGAAATTTGATAATAAACAAATTTTATTTTATTATATATAATAATTGGTATTTTACGTGATTTTAACTTTGGTCTTATAATTTTCATTATTACCGGTTACGAAATGATGAGGCCTACATTTCCATAATAATTAATTAATTTGAATTAAATTTAAACCTAATTTCTTTAATCAAGGGGGATTGTGTTCACCATTATCCGTCCATTTATCGTTCGGTTGGGGAGGGGGGCCCGAAAACGTTCTACCCGATACGGGACAACGAAAGTTCCTTGCGCAATGAACGTGCGTCACTAAACTGTTTGGATACCACGCGAACACCGGCTCGGTAAACGCCTTGTGACAAACCGTGCATAACCTGACCAAACAAATATAGGCCAATTCAAATTTAAGCATAATTTTGATATCATTTGGTCCATTTTTAATTTTGGCCTATTTATAAATTCCCCGAACATTTATGCCTACTTTTATAAGTTCCCCGAACATTTAGGCCTTCTTTTATAAATTCCCCGAACATTCAGGCCTACTTTTATAAGTTGTCCAAACATTCAGGCCTACTTTTATAAGTTGTCCAAACATTCAGGCCTACTTTTATAAGTTGTCCAAACATTTAGGCCTATTTTTATAAGTTGTCCGAACATTTACGCCTATTTTTACAAATCCCGAACATTTAGGCTGATTTTTACAAATCCCGAACATTTAGGCCTATTTTTACAAATCCCGAACATTTACGCCTATTTTTACAAATCCCGAACATTTACGCCTATTTTTACAAACCCCGAACATTTACGCCTATTTTTACAAATTCCGAACATTTACGCCTATTTTTACAAATCCCGAACATTTACGCCTATTTTTACAAATTCCGAACATTTACGCCTATTTTTACAAATTCCGAACATTTCGCCTATTTTTACAAACCCCGAACATTCAGGCCTTTTTTTGAAGTCCACAGAACATTTAGGCCTATTTTTGAAGTCCACAGAACATTTAGGCCTATTTTTGAAGTCCCCCGAACATTTAGGCCTATTTTTGAAGTCCCTCGAACATTTAGGCCTATTTTTGAAGTCCCCCGAACATTTAGACCTATTTATAAATTCCCCGACCGTTTTTAGGCCTATTTATAATTTCCCCGAGCATTTTGGTCCATTTTAAACCCTGGCCTGAACTTTTCAGGTTTTCCCTGACCCGTTATTAACAACCCCGATTTTAAAAGTATTATGACGTGGACACGGTCGTTGCGTCATGACCTACCTATCTTCGGTGAGGCTGACAATCCCGGATGAGTAATGAAATTTCTGAAACTGAAACTGAATGGTTTTTTGTCGGGCGAGCGCTTGTTCAACGTGCGACGTTCTGTAGCGATGCGTGTTCAGTCTTAACGATCTGTGCAGAAACTTGTCCAGTACATTAACGGACCAATCAGAGGGCAACAGTTGGAGGACTTTCGCGGTGTCAAACTCGACTACGTCGCTGTTAAGGAGTTTGATCGCCGGTTCTAAAAGAACCTCCCTGGAATGGCTACTGCGCGACAAATAACAAGAAAGAATCCTTTTCATTCGCGATGAAAATGGAACTTATTCGCGATGAACCGCTCAATGCAATGGAACTTCAGTAACTCGCGATGAACCGTTCAATGCGATGCAACTCCGATAACTCGCGATAAAAAATTTTATTTTAGCGACGCAACACGACTTAGTAGCAATGTTCCACGAATTACTCGCGCTGCTAAAGGCCTTATTCGAGAAGCAGGTCAAGCTATTTGCGATGCAAAACGACTTATTGTTATTGTAAAACGACGTATTCGCGATGTAAAACAGCTTATTCGCGATGAAAAGGACTTATTCTCCATGAAAAATTACTTATTCGCGAAATAAAATTATTTAATAGCGATCTAAAACGACTTATTCGCGGCGAGAAACGACTTATTCGCAATGCAAAACGACTTATTCGTGATGCAAAATGACCTATTAGCAATGTTTAACGACTTACTTGAGATGTAAAATGACTTATTCGCGATGCAAAACGACTTATTCGCGATGCAAAACGACTTATTCGCGATGCAAAACGACTTATTCGCGATGCAAAACGACTTATTCGCGATGCAAAACGACTTATTCGCGATGCAAAATTACTTATTCGCGATGCAAAATTACTTATTCGCGATGCAAAACGACTTATTCGCGATGCAAAATGACTTATTCGCGATGCAAAATGACTTATTCGCAAATGTAACATTAAATAAGGCGCCACAAAATAGTACTTACTCTAAAGTGGGATCGAGGTAAACTCCTAGGAGAGTATGAAACAACTTCTGTTTATACTTGATCTCGCGTCCAGCAGAATTCTCGGCGCAATACGTTTCGGCCGATGCGTAATCATTCAACTTATGGACCAAAATACGCAAAGCTTTATCGTGATCCTCCAACTACAAAAGATAAAAAACCCCAAAAAACCTGGTCAAAATAAAACCAAATCTTCCACCAAAAAGACAAAAGAAAAAGGTCCGAGGCTGCTATTATAATTATTACCTTTCCATACAAAATGGCGGACTCAAAATCCAACTTGTGTTCAGAGACCTTTCCCAAGATGAGCTGTATTCGATAATTTTTGGAGAATTTCAAGAAGCGTTGCAAATGCTGTCTACCACAAATCGCCGAACAATTAATCTCGGAACAATTAGCTCGCTTTTTAATAAAACAAAATGGCGGCGAGGTATTACCTGGCGGTTTTCATTTTGCTACAGTCTAATTGAGTTTCTTTCGAAAGCGCTATAACTTTGTCTAAATATAATACGGCTAAATGTGTATGGAATTTTTCCTTCTACAAAATTAAATTCAGTGTTTTAAGTTTTTTAAAGCTGTGTTATTTTAATGGCGGTTTTTACCTTGAATTTTCGTTCATAAATTAAATTTTCGAGTAATTTTAATACGGCTACGTTGTATCTTTGGAGGAAATTGACTACAGATTCGGCTTTTAATCCTTGTTCGGGATTTGATGCCGTTTCGTAAATATCACCGCGATCCGTAAATATCTATAACATTCGACGTAATGTTTGGAAATATATCAAATACTTCAAATTATTCTTGCGAAACTATACGAATTAAGTTAACGCAAATCTCGGTAACTACAATTACTTCGCGATATGACACAATTTGTAACACGTATTACTGGCGACGCTGTTTTGTTGCAACACGACTTATTCGCGATGTAATTCGACTTATTCGCATTGCATCACGACTTATTCGCATTGCATCACGACTTATTCGCATTGCATCACGACTTATTCGCATTGCATCACGACTTATTCGCATTGCATCACGACTTATTCGCATCGAAACACGATATTCCCAATGTAAAACGACTTATTCGCATTACAACACGACTTATTCGCATTACAACAAGACTTATTCGCATTACAACACGACTTTTTCGCATTACAACACGACTTATTCGCATTACAACACGATTTATTCCCAATGCAACACGATTTATTCGCATTACAACACAACTTATTCGCATTACAACACAACTTATTCGCAATGTAAAATGTATTACTCTCGATACAAAATAAATTTATTCGCTATGCAAAATTTATTTGCGAAGCAATGCAACTTATAACACGAATTACTTGCGATGCGAATACTTATTGGCAGCGCAATTACGCGACTTATTCATGACGCAACGCGACTTATTCATGACGCAACGCGACTTATTCATGACGCAACGCGACTTATTCATGACGCAACGCGACTTATTCATGACACAACGCGACTTATTCAAGTTTCACCGCGATATTATTCAAAAAGTTTCACATACCTTTACACCTTGTTCTTCATCCAGATCCAAAACCACCTCGGAGTATTTCCATAATAAATTATAATCATTTAAACTAAAACCAATTAAACGATTCAAACCAATCAAAAATTAAATTAAACTAAATTAAACTCGTAGTGATTTCTCTCCCTTACTTTGTAAGGAATGTAATTAGGAATGCAATTCCAGGGAAAAACTCGTCTTGAAGAGCGCCCGTTAATAATCTGATGACGAATTAAACGTCGATCGTTAATTAAATTAACTTAAATATAACGGTCGGGGAATTAATAATAATAATAATAATAATTACTTATTCCATAGCTGTAAGGCCTTCTCAGTTTCCCCCCGTTTTTGGCAACAAATTGCTAAAGCGTGATATTGCTTATTTTGCAGCAATATCGACTCAGTCTCTTTAACGTCGCAAGTCGCTTTCAATACGAAATCGAATAACGAATTCGAATGATTCTCGGCGTACAAATTCAAAAGCGCCGTGTCTAAATCCTAACGTTTAAATGTTCAATAGTTAATTGTAATTGGGTTTCATTTAAAATTAATTAATTGAAGTCTCGTGAAACAAAACCGAGTTCAGGTATTTAGATAGAGGCGAATAAACTTAGGAAACCACTGATATTTCCAGGTTCACAATGTTAATTTGTATGAACCCTGGAGTACTGGTCATTAGAGACTTCAAAATTACCTCTAAAACTCCGAAATCGGACCAAAATTAACCGAGTTACGAAGGAATTTCGGGAAAAACCGGGGATGTTTATTAAACATTTAGTTTTGCATTGAATAAAGCTCAATATTTGCTTTAAAATGAGCCCAAAAACGACGAAATCGGACAAAAATTAGCGAAGTTACGTGGTTGTTTAGGTTTGTATCAAATAAAGCTCAATATAAGCCTCAAAACGAGCCCAAAAACGACTAAATCGGACAAAAATTCGAGAAGTTACGAAAGAATTTCGGAGAAAGGGGCGTGATTGTTTAGGTTTGTAGCGAATAAATCATAATATTTGCTTCAAAATGAGCCCAAAAACAACAAAATCGGACAGAAATTAACGAAGTTACGAAGTAATTTTGAACATTGTTTAGATTTGTATCGCATAAAGCTTTAAAATTCGTCCAAAATCGTCGAAATCGGTCAAAAATTGACGAATATTCGAACAAATTTCGGGAAACACACGCTAATATTCAGATCAGCATCGATCGCACCTTAACTTTGTTGTTATTATTTCACGAGACTTTGAATGCAATGGAAGAGAACTGAACTAACTATTCTGCGTTCCATATCAGTGACGTTATTCCTTATGTCCTCCAAATACATGAGAAGAAAGTCTTTGAATTTCTTCAAATCACTTTCGTCCTGACAGAGTTCGTTTACGTTCGGTATTTCGTGCAAAGGTGGCTGCTGGCACCTGACGAACGTCGATTTTGTCGATAACAGATTGCTATACAGACTAATTAACTCTCGAACGTCGAGTTGTCCATTTAGAAATAACTCCCGAGCTTGACTAAATTCAAATTGCGATAGTTTGATGAAACCGCATCGTTGTTGAATTGTTCGAAATATCTATAACAAGCCGGGCAAAAATCATTTCGCAATACTCCGTGTGCTTTACAATAACACCCTACAACTAGCCAAGTCTAATTAGTCTATACAGTGACTGATTTTTTCGCGTGTACCACAACCCCACTAACTAACTAACAAACTAACTGGTTATCAATCCATAACTCCGTTGTTATTACATAACCACACGACAACACCCTACGACTCGCTAAGGCTAAACAGTGACAGTGTTTTTTCGTGTGCATGACGGCCCCACTAACTAACTAACTAACTAACTAACTGGTTTTCAATCCATAACTCCGTTGTTATTACATAACCACACGACAACACCCTATAACTCGCTAAGGCTATCAGTGAGTGGCTGATTTTTTCGCGTGTACAACAACTCCACTAAGTAACTAACAAACTAACTGGTTATCAATCCATAACTCCGTTGTTATTACATAACCACACGACAACACCCTACAACTCGCTAAGGCTATACAGTGACAGTGTTTCCTTTTAGTGTGCACGATGGCCCCACTAACTAACTAACTGGGTATCAATCCATAACTCAGGTGTTATTACATAACCACACGACAACACCCTACAACTCACTGAAGCTATACAGTGACAGGGTTTTTTTTTTTGTTCTTTTTCGTGTGCACGACGCCCCACTAACTAACTAACCAACTAACTGGTTATCAATCCATAACTCCGTTGTTATTACATAACCACACGACAACACCCTACAACTCGCCAAGGCTATACAGTGACAGTGGTTTTTTTTTCGTGTGCATGACGGCCCCACTAACTAACTAACTAACTGGTTATCAATCCATAACTCCCGTTGTTATTACAAAACCACACGACAACATCCTGCAACTCGCCAAGGCTAAACAGTGACAGTGTTTCTTTTTCGTGTGTATGACGGCCCCACTAAATAACTAACTAACTGGGTATCAATCCATAACTCCGTTGTTATTACAAAACCACACGACAACACCCTACAACTCGCTAGTGTTTCATTTTCGTATGCATGACGGCCCCACTAACTAACTGGGTATCAGCGCATAACTCCGTGGTTATTACATAACCACACGGAGTAAAAATTGCTTAACTAAATTAATAGTTAGATAAAACCGCAACGTTGTTGAATTGTTCGAAATATCTAAATCAAGGGGAACAAAAATCATTTTGCAATAATCCAAGTGGCTGTTTTTCGCGTGCACCACGGCCCCACTAACTAACCAACAAACTAACTGGGTATCAGCCCATAACTCCATTGTTATTACATAACCACACGGAGTTAAAATGGAACACGGTAATTTTCTAAACCCCCGCTTATGGAATCAGATTGCGTTGGGGTCACCCGTCCCCACACTCGCTCGACCATCTACTTAACGAGGTTTATTCAACACTTACCTGTTTAAATTGTTCTTCCGGCATGGCACCCCTATTGGAATATCTGGCCAACTCCAGGGCTTCCTCAACCTTTTTGTCCGATAGAAGTCCGTCGACTTGTCGTTGCCACGGAACGGGTACGAGGGCGCAGATAATATCGGGAGAGGAAACCAGAATCCTTCCGTCGAAGTTCCCTAATTGCGATCCGCCAAAGAAGGCGATCTTTTGTTTGACCTTTTGATCGACGATGCTGTAGACGGACAGAAAGTCGCTCGATAACGCTAGGATGTAGGGGTGGCTGTAGGCGACCGAAATGACTTCCGATTCGCTACTCCAAGGCATCGGGGGACGCTCCGATATTCCCGCGCTAGTGACGAAGATTCCCAAAGCGCCCGGACCGTTTAGAAGAAACTCCTCTTTGGTTATGCGTCGGATAAATGGGACTGATGACGAACTATCGTAATCGCAAAGGTCTTGCAAGTTGCCCGTGTCGCAGTCCATTACCGCGTAATGTTGGCTCATGGCAATGCAAATGAATTTACCATCCATGGCCTGATTCAGGGTTAAAATTAAATTTAATCGCGATTGATTGGGTTGTAATTGATTTGGATGGCAGGGTTGCCAAAATTTGAAATTTTGGCCTATTTTTAAATTTCATAGCATTTCCTCAACGTTTATGTCCTATTTTTGAAGTCCGGGACATTTCCTCAACATTTTTGGCCTATTTTTGTAGTCCGGGACATTTCCTCAACATTTTTGGCCTATTTTTGTAGTCCGGGACATTTCCTCAACATTTTTGGCCTATTTTTGTAGTCCGGGACATTTCCTCAACATTTTTGGCCTATTTTTGTAGTCCGGGACATTTCCTCAACATTTTTGGCCTATTTTTGTAGTCCGGGACATTCCCTCAACATTTTTGGCCTATTTTTGTAGTCCGGGACATTTCCTCAACATTTTTGGCCTATTTTTGTAGTCCGGGACATTTCCTCAACATTTTTGGCCTATTTTTGTAGTCCGGGACATTTCCTCAACATTTTTGGCCTATTTTTGTAGTCCGGGACATTTCCTCAACATTTTTGGCCTATTTTTGTAGTCCGGGACATTTCCTCAACATTTTTGGCCTATTTTTGTAGTCCGGGACATTTCCTCAACATTTTTGTCCTATTTTTGTAGTCCGGGACATTTCCTCAACATTTTTGGCCTATTTTTGTAGTCCGGGACATTTCCTCAACATTTTTGGCCTATTTTTGTAGTCCGGGACATTTCCTCAACATTTTTGGCCTATTTTTGTAGTCCGGGACATTTCCTCAACATTTTTGGCCTATTTTTGTAGTCCGGGACATTTCCTCAACATTTTTGTCCTATTTTTGTAGTCCGGGACATTTCCTCAACATTTTTGTCCTATTTTTGTAGTCCGGGACATTTCCTCAACATTTTTGGCCTATTTTTAATTCCAGGCCACTTCCTATCCTATTTTTAATTACCAGGGCCCCAGCCGAATTTCGAAGATATTTATAGGAATTATAGATATTTTTTGATGAAAATATAGGATTTTATAGGACGGTTTTCCAGAATTATAGGATTATATAGGACACTAAAATATTAATTTTTATTTTTTTAAAGAACCAGTACCGCAAACATGGGCCGGGTAGTTAAGCAAAATGTTCAAAAACATACCCCCCTCCATAGGAATAGCATTAGACCCAACTTTGGAGGCTCATAATTCTGGTTCTACTAGAGATACGGGGATGCCCTTCGAGTATGTTATAGTCCAATTTATCCCCCATCTAACCATACTAAAGATTTACGGCTACGACAAACAGGGGCCGAGTAATTAAGCAAAATGTTCAAAAACATACCCCCTCCATAGGAATAGTGTTACACCCAACTTTGGAGGCTCGTAACTCTGGTTCTATTAGAGATACGGGGATATCCTTTGAGGTTGTTATAGTCCAATTTGTCCCCCATCCAACTATACTAAAGACTTAGGGCTACGACAAACAGGGGCCGAGTAATTAAGTAAAACGTAAACAAACATGTCCCCTCCATAGGAATAGCGTTACACCCAACTTTGGAGGCTCATAACTCTGGTTCTACAAGAGATACGCGAATATCCTTTGAGTATGTTATAGTCCTATTTGCCCCCCATCCAACCATACTAAAGACTTGGGACTACGACAAACAGGGACCGAGTAATGAAGCGAAATGTTCAAAAACACCCCTTCCATAGGAATAGCGTTACACCCAAATTTGCAGGCTCATAACTCTGGTTCTACTTGAGATATGCTATAGTCCTATTTGCCCCCCATATACCGAGCTATTTTTAACAAGTTAGCTACAATACTAAGGAAACCATTCCCATTTTATGATATCTTTTTTAGACCCGAGTCCTGGTTTAACCCGATGGGTTGCTTAAAATTCACGTAAATTTCAAAATTATAGGATTTAATAGGATTTTTTACCGATTTTAGCCAAAATTCTAGGATTTTATAGGACAGTTTTTAAAATATAGGATTTTATAGGAATTATAGAACCTCTGGGGGCCCTGAATTACGGAATATTTCCTTGACCTATGTTGGACTATTTTTAAATTACCCTAAATTTACGGGAACCTTTTGGCCTATTTTTAAATTACCGGACATTTCCTTCGCGTCTTTTGACCTATTTATAAAACCCAGGACATTTCCTCAACCTTTTTTTGGCCTATTTTTAAACTACCAGACACTTCCCAAACTCTCCTTGACATATAGCATGCAACCCAGAACCCAATGACGTCATTAAAAACTCACCATGGCCAAGGGACTTTCAGGAATTGGGAATTCCCTGTTCATTTGAATCTTGTCCTCCGTTAAGATGCACAAATGGATCTTGTTTTTACGCGCAATGCATACCTTTAAACAAACAAAACGCATCAAGATTTTTAAGCAACTCAAAAACCAAACTCTGTTAATGTTAATTATCGTTGTAATTAGTCCCTTAGATGTTACATTGCGTAATTAGTAATTACCTGCACTGTGAATGGATTATTATCGGAGGGATTTTCATTGAGGCAGAATGAGGAAATACCGCGAAGTTTCGATAAGGAAGGCATCACTTGTAAGTTGTACATGTCCAACACAATCAAAATGTTATCGCAAAGACACACTAAACGATTCAAGGCTGACACCGCCTTCAACTGCGCCACTGGTTTCTTCACCTGAATTGAAAAGAAGTTAAATAAATGTTTTATAGTTTAGTAGGCGTTTTATAGTTTAGTAGGCGTTTTATAGTTTAGTAGGCGTTTTATAGTTTAGTAGGCGTTTTATAGTTTAGTAGGCGTTTTACAGCTTAGTAGGAGTTATACAGCTTAGTAGGAGTTATACAGCTTAGTAGGCGTTTTATAGTTTAGTAGGCGTTTTACAGCTTAGTAGGAGTTATACAGCTTAGTAGGAGTTATACAGCTTAGTAGGAGTTATACAGCTTAGTAGGCGTTTTACAGCATAGTAGGCGTTTTACAGCATAGTAGACTTGTTTATAGATCGGTAGACGTGTTTATAGATCGGTAGACGTGTTTATAGATCGGTAGACGTGTTTATAGGTCGGTAGACGTGTTTATAGATCGGTAGACGTGTTTATAGGTCGGTAGGCGTGTCTAGAGATCGGTAGGCATGTTTACAGATCGGTAGGCGTGTTTATAGTTCGGTAGGCGTGTTTATAGTTCGGTAGGCGTGTTTATAGTTCGGTAGACGTGTTTATAAATTGGTAGACGTGTTTATAGACCGGTAGACGTGTTTATAGATCGGTAGACGTGTTTATAAATTGGTAGACGTGTTTATAGACCGGTAGACGTGTTTATAGATCGGTAGACGTGTTTATAGATCGGTAGACGTGTTTACAGTACGGTAGGCGTGTTTACAATTCGGTAGGCGTGTTTATAATTCGGTAGGCGTGTTTATAGTTCGGTAGGCGTGTTTACAGTTCAGTAGGCGTGTTTATAATTCGTTTACAGTTCAGTAGGCGTGTTTATAATTCGTTTACAGTTCAGTAGGCGTGTTTATATGATAGTAGACGTTTTATAATTCAGTAGACGTTTTATAGTTTAGCACACGTTTTATAGTTTAGCACACGTTTTATAGTTTAGCACACGTTTTATAGTTTAGCACACATTTATATAGTTTAGCACACGTTTTATAGTTTAGCACACATTTATATAGTTTAGCAAATTAGCAGACATTTATATAGTTTAGCAGACATTTATATAGTTTAGCAGTCGTTTTTAGAGTTTAGCAGACGTGTTTATAGCTCAGTAGACATTCTAGCGTAAGTGCAAGGTATCAAGAAAGACTTACATTGTGTATCAGCGTTCCTTTTTCTTTTTGACTGGTGATAACAATGCAATCCGCATCGACGACTAATTTTTCGTCCAACACGTAACGAATAACATAACTAAAATAATCAAAATTTTATTTTTTTGTAATTAACAATCATAAATATTATCTTACCTGTCCGACGTTCCGATGTATAAATGTCTTCCGCAGCATTCTAGCGCTTCAATCTGTAACGATATTAGTAAAATTAGGTATAATAGACCAAAAACGGTAAATTATTATTAACGATAAACTTACAAGTGTGTGAACTTGGGCTTGGTTTACTCCGACGGTAACCTTTTCTATGACTGGTAGCAAATCAAAGGCTTTTAACGTCATCAGAGCTCGCGATTAACTTTGTAAAGTTGATCTCAAAGACTTAAATTGATTAATTACGACGTTAAATTGCGTTTGAACATGGCTTCGTTAGGTTGATATTGAGGCTAAGGATAGATATAAACCAATACGATCAATTTTAGCCTCAAAATACTAATTTAGGGAATTAGTTTTACGTGGAAACACGTTTAAATAGACGTAATTTCAATTATTTATTGAAATAAGTCATGAATTCATAAGAAAATGAACCATATTTACCATTGACATTTGACGTACAGCTCTGTTACTTAACGTATTTTAATATATCTTTATAAGTAATAGTTAAGCCTAATTGATATAAAACTATTATACCTAAATTTTTAAAATAATACGCCTTAATTATTCAACTATTTTAATTATAGCTAATTAATATTGTACTCTGGAAGTTCAACGAACAAACAGAGCAGGGGAGTTTTCCGGCTGACAGTATGCCGACATGAAACTAGGAGTAATAATACATGACTTGAACTGAACTGATTACACTGTGTATGGGATATCATAGCACACTCAATCACGCAAACTCCATTTTCTTAATTCGCTTTAGGCCTATTTATAAAAATAAAGACACAATTTTTTGTTGTTTTTTTATTTAACTTTTTTACATATCAAAAATTTATTTTAAAAGATTACAATTTTAGGAACAATAAGTTGTTTTACAGAGCAGGGGAGTTTTCCGGCGGTGACAGTAAAAATGCCGACATGAAACTAGAACTACGAGCTGAACTGAACTGATTACACTGTGTGGGATTTCATAGCGCACTCAATCACGCAAACTCCATTTTCTTAATTTCTTCGCTTTAGGCCTATTTATAAAAATAAAAACACAATTTTTCGTTGTTTTTTATTTAATCTTTTTACGTATCAAAAATTTATTTTAAAAGATTACAATTTTAGGAACAATAAGTTGTTTTACAAAATGCGAGTACAAAATTTATTGGTTTTACAAGAAAATGTGAGAATGTTCCGTTTGTTGTACTGTTTGTTTATTTGTTTATTTATATTTGTTAAAAAGGCAGTATTGTTTATTCAAAACATGAATAATTTGAGCTAGGAAGTTTGGCACTTCATGGAATTGTTCAAAATTAAAAAAAAAAAAAACCAAGAAAAACTGTTGAATTTTGAGTTTAAAATTAATTTTTTTTTTTTTTAATTTCATTTTTTTTACCTTTAAACTTTATTTCGCCAATTTTAAAATTTTAACACAGATCCTAACTTCCTAAATGAATACATAGTTAAATTTAATTAACTATAATTAAAAATTCCATCTACATTTTCTTTGTAGAATTTTAAACTGAAAAAAAAAAAAAACATGTTCCTATTTTTATTAAACACAAAAACATTCTTTTTTTCACAAACGTTCACAAAATAATTTTGAATTTTACTTAATATGTCACAAATGTTTTTTTAATCCATATTTTAAGCTAAACTAAGCATAATAAAATAATAAACAAAAATACACTGAATAATGATGAAATTTAATTTAATTTAATTTTAATTAAACCATTAAAAAATTAAAATATAGTTAATTTTTAATTTTAATTTCAATTTAATAATAAAAAACTTTTAAAGGGAAAATTCAACGCAATATTATTCAATTCTAAACCAACTCCTTAAGCCTAAAAAATAGGCTTAAATGATACCATTTAAAAGCAACGATTATTTTTAATTAATTACTTTAATTCAATTAAATATTATAGTTAATTTAAATAATATCAATTTAAGCCTAAATTTAGGGCTAGGAATTAATATTAAAATTAATAATTATTGCATTAAATTATCCCTTTAAAAAAATGTTTTTAATTAAATTAAATTAAGATTTTAAAAATTTATTTTAATTTTTTAAAATTTTGGATAATTAAAATTAAATTGAATTAAAACATTTATAATATAATGTTGAGTAAATATTTTTATATAATATTTTTTATTAAAGTTTAAATGTAACTTTAAATGTTGAACCCTATTTTCTATGCAGGGTTTAATTCTGAAATTTTAAATTTAAATTTAATCTTAACTTTAAAGTTTTTAAATTCAATTTATTCCTGATACAAATGCCAAGGCTTAACGCGCGATCATTTAAATCTTAAAATCTGTGTCAAAATATCGCGTCGTCTGCTTCAAAGCAGAAATGTTTCAAAACTATGAGCAGACGACGCGTCATTAGGACCCTCGCGAGCTAAGCCTTGGCACATGCATTGGGAATAAGGTAAATTAAAAACCTGTAAGACAAAATTAGAACGACCTTTGTTACAAAATAGGCCAAAAAGAGAACGCCCTACAAAATAGGCCAAAATGAGAATATCCTACAAAATAGGCCAAAATTGTAATGTCCTTCAAAATAGGCCAAATTATAACATCCTTTGTTACAAAATAGGCCAAAAAAGAGAAAGTCCTACAAAATAGGCCAAAATGAGAATATCCTTCAAAATAGGCCAAAATTGTAATGTCCTTCAAAATAGGCCAAATTATAACATCCTTTGTTACAAAATAGGCCAAAAAAGAGAAAGTCCTACAAAATAGGCCAAAATGAGAATATCCTTCAAAATAGGCCAAAATTGTAATGTCCGTCAAAATAGGCCAAATTTGTGGGCGAGAATCAAATGGTTTATGGTTTATTCTTTTGTTTCTTGTCCTCTTTCTTCTCCTTCTTAAAGATTTTCTTGAATGAGAAACATCCAGGTTTGGTTTTATCGTCAACGGCAGCTTGACCACGATTTTGTATTTCTTGATGAACTATTTTGTAGTCATCGCCCAAGTCGGGGTACAATCGACCCTGAGGATCATTGGGGTCCGCCTCAGTTGGCGGGGGGCAAGATGGAACCGCCCCTCCATTCAGTTGACTCTTCATATTAAGCAACTCCATTTTGCGAGCGTGCTTTTTGCTTTTCAGGTGCTGTTGGTAGCTTTCGGGACCCGAGAAACTTTTCGAGCATGGCTCGCATTTAAGGACGCCATTGTGGTCAACACTAGCTACGTTTTCATCCAACTAGAAATAAATGTGGCCCACAAAATTCGCATTGAAATTTCTAACCAACTTTTTCAGATATTCCCTCAATATTTCCCGAGATTTCCCCAAAATAGAAATAATGCATCACACACTAAAATCTAATTTCCAGATTTATTAACACTCCCGGATCATTTGGGCTATTTATTTTAAATTAAAACACTCTCTGATCATTTGGGCTATTTTTGAAATTTTAGACCTTTGAACTATTTTTTAAAATTCCCTCACGTTTTTAATCTATTTTAAAACTCTCCGACCTTTTTGGTACAATTTTAACGAATCCCCGACCATTTTAGTCCCGTTTTTATGATTGCCCGACCACTTTAATCCCGTTTCAATGATTGCCCGACAATTTTAATCCCGTTTCAATGATTGCCCGACCACTTTAATCTCGTTTTAACGACTCCCCGACCACTTTAGTCCCGTTTTTACGATTGTCCGACCATTTTAATCCCGTTTTAACGATTGCCCGATCATTTTAATCCCGTTTAAACGACTCCCCGATCATTTTAGTCCCGTTTAAACGACTCCCCGATCATTTTAGTCCCGTTTAAACGACTCCCCGACCATTTTAGTCCCGTTTAAACGACTCCCCGACCATTTTAGTCCCGTTTAAACGACTCCCCGACCATTTTAGTCCCGTTCTAACGACTCCCCGACCACTTTAGTCCCGTTTTAACGACTCCCCGATCATTTTAATGCCGCTTTAACGACTACCCGATCATTTTAATGTCCCATTTTAACGACTCCCTGATCATTAATGTCCCATTTTAACGACTCCCTGATCATTAATGTCCCATTTTAACGACTCCCTGATGATTAATGTCCCATTTTAACGACTCCCCGATCATTAATGTCCCATTTTAACGACTCCCTGATCATTAATGTCCCATTTTAATGTATCCTGATCATTAATGTCCCATTTTAACGACTCCCCGATCATTAATGTCCCATTTTAACGACTCCCTGATGATTAATGTCCCATTTTAACGACTCCCTGATCATTAATGTCCCATTTTAACGACTCCCTGATCATTAATGTCCCATTTTAACGACTCCCCGATCATTAATGTCCCATTTTAACGACTCCCTGATCATTAATGTCCCATTTTAACGACTCCCCGATCATTAATGTCCCATTTTAACGACTCCCTGATCATTAATGTCCCATTTTAATGTATCCTGATCATTAATGTCCCATTTTAACGACTCCCCGATCATTAATGTCCCATTTTAACGACTCCCTGATGATTAATGTCCCATTTTAACGACTCCCTGATCATTAATGTCCCATTTTAACGACTCCCTTGTAGCAAAATAAATAATTTGCCACAATTAATTTTAAGTCAATCAATAATGATTTTAAATAATAGTTCAGTTTTTCACTCCACACTCTGTATTTGTAAATACGACCAAAGAAATAGTAATTGGCTAGCGTAGCCTTTCTGTGTAGCAAAATAAATAATTTGCCACAATTAATTTTAAGTCAATCAATAATGATTTTAAATAATAGTTCAGTTTTTCACTCCACACTCTGTATTTGTAAATACGACCAAAGAAATAGTAATTGGCTAGCGTAGCCTTTCCCTTTCAATTTTATCAATATTCTTTTATACCCAAAAAATTGCCACACCTTGAAGTCGTGAACCTTCCCAAAGCATGTTAATCTTGTAGGGGTTATTTGTTAGTGCATGCCCTCTATAAATACAATACGGTGCCAGTAGCGCGCGATGCCAGTAAAAGATAAAATTAGGCACGGTATCCTTTGGACACCTGCATGGAAAGAAAGAGTTTAACAAACACGGGCATAGAAAGAAAGAGTTTAACACGTGCATAGAAAGCAAGAGTTTAAAACCCTTTTGAATATTCTCAAGTCCACGAGTGCGGGTCGTGACCTGGAAAAACCAACTAGAAGAGAGGTACGATTCTCTTAGCAACCAGGCTTAGTGAAGGTGTTGACACACGTGCATAGAAAGAAAGAGTTTAAAACTCTTTTGAATATAGTCAAGTTCACGAGTGCGGGTCGTGACCTGTAAAAACCTAGAAGAGAGGTACGATTCTCTTAGCAACCAGGCGTAGTGAAAGTGTTGACCTACGTCACCACGCGATACTTTCGGGAGCTGGATTACGATTGGATGGGACCATCCGGAGGCCCCAGAAGACCGAGTCCAACGCCCTTCAAGAAGACGGCTTAAAAAGCCAGAAACGGAGAGTAGCGATTAATATTCTTCCTGATTCGGACTTGTAATCAAGTCACTCAAAAAACTCGCTCCTGCCGGATACCACTGCTTGCCCATGCAGAGCCCCTGATGGAAACCCTGGAACCATAGCGCTGGCCGCGTAACTTCTGGACTCCTTCTGGCCCCTGACCGGCTAAACTTGGAACCTTTCCCGGCGATAAGCAACCATGAACGTCGACCCTTCGCCTGGCACCGTCAACTAATAGGACGCAATTATCCTGGCGCAAACCGCACTCACCACCTCAACATCAACTTGAAGAACCCAGTGATGAGTACTCTTTTCGAACTATCGCGAACTATCGCAAGAAACGACATTAAGTCGGCCGACAACCTTTAGTAGAACATTATTAGTAAAACATTAGTAGTTTAATTTAGGTAGTACAAAAACTGGCATCGTTTTAGTTTTGCATGCTGTAGAATATTTTGGGGGTTGTTCCGCGTAAAGTTATCAGTGTCGCGTAATAGTATTAATCATGTCGCGTAATAGTATTAATCATGTCGCGGATATTTAATTATGTTAATTTATGCTTAAAGATGAACCATAACCTGTTATTAATTAGTCAAAGTTAAAGCCTCAAATGTTAATTATCGAGAAATAAACAACTCTTGAGGTGTGGCAAATCAGTTTCCAAAATACTTATTCAACTAGGGTTAATTTATAACCAAAACTTAATAGTAGTAGAAAATGATAGCGGATTATAGCGACAGCACAATAATTCCGTTACATTTTTGGGGGTCCGTCCGGGATAGCCTTCCTATTCCAGTTTAAACTAGTACGGAGGCTAACCTGAACTCAATAGTAGATGAGATGGTAGTAATAGCAATATCAAAAGTAATAGTACAAGGAAAAGTATGAGTGTGGACTGATTCATGAACACGCAGGTTGACCATTCTAGTTGTAAACCAGTTTTAGGGCTTTATTCTAGCTGCGCTGATTGTTTAAATTCTTATAAAGCTTCCCAAGCTATTGATAGAGCAAAACGGGTAGAGAAACGCAATAGAAAAATGAATAGCAAGAATAGTCCGGCGTTAGGGGATCCTAGTGGTAATCAGGCTGTAGGGGGAATTATGGGTGCGATAGGAAACACCCAAAATAATCAAACCACCTCCACTAGCACAGCTAATAGTAGTAGTAATGTACCAAACTCCCTTAACCCAATCATAGTGCAAACTAGCACTGGTTCAACCTCAACCATGACCACACCCACAAATAGTACCATAAGCAACACCATACCTTCAGGTATGCAATTAATTCCCACTAATTTATTGCAACAAATGCAGAAACAAATAGCGGATTTGCAAACACAATTGCTGCAGTTAGCTCAGGCTAATGCCAATGTGGGTTCTGGCCCTAGTAGTCCCCAGACCCATGGGGTAAGTAATAGTACACCCCAAATGAACAATCATAGTAGTCAAAATGTTCCGTTGGTAAATAATAGCTCTCAGTTTAATAGCAATACAGTGAACATCCCTAATATTCCTAGTGTGCCTTTAGCAAATAATAGCACCCATTTTAGTAGTAACACTAGCATAGCCAGTTTGAATTACGCCAATGCAGGTATTATAACCCCCGCGGCGCCAACTCCTCCCCCGTCAGGTTATAGATTACCAAAAATTACCATGCCGGTTTTTACGGGAAAACCTTCCGATTTGAGCACGAAAGATTTCTTAGTCAAAGTTCGCCAAATTAGAGAGACTGTAGGAATGCTAGATTCATTGTTTATCCAAACCTGGATCCCGCAAATGTTTGCAGGACCCGCGTTAGAATGGTGGCAGGCATTACAAATAAAACCACAAACAATTGGAGAATTCCAGCAGCTGATTAGGAAAGAGTACGATTTTCAAGTGAATGATTCGGTTTTAAATGAGCGGCTCATTAATAGAAAACAGAGAAATGGAGAGGGTGTACGCGATTACGTTAATGCTATGCGCGAAATATTATTACAATTAGAAACCCCTCTATCTGACGAGCGCCAAGTTGAAAGTGTTTATAGGAACCTTCACCGAAAATTAAAACCCTCATTAGCACTCTTTACCTATAACACTGTTAGCGACCTATTAGCCCATGCTACACGCTTAGAAGCGGCCCATGGTTTTGGTTGTTATGATGAACCAGATAGTCGAAGTAATCACAATAGGGCAAACAATAACAATGGGAATAAACCCCAGAATAAGCCTAATCAAGGGGGAAAGCCGACTAATAATATCAGAGTCGTGACGTGTTTTAATTGTCACAAAGAGGGTCATAAAACCCCTCAGTGCCCCGATGCCCAATGTACTATCTGTAATGAGATGGGACACATCCAAAGATATTGCCCCACCAAATCGGGAAACGGGAAAAGGGGAGGACCCAAAGGGGAAGGTCCTGCAAACAAAAGTAGTCACCCTAAGAAATAGCCCATACGCCGCCGATTGTTTCGAAGTGTCAACGTCTAGTAGTAAAGACAAATGTTTAATAGAAGTTACCATAGCCGGTATACCTACAATCGCTTTAGTCGATTCAGGTAGCACCGTTACCTTAATAGATAAGGATTTTAGTAGTAATTTAGAAAAATTTAATCTTAAAATTTCGCCAACTAATGTTAAACTTAAAGTTGTAAACAGAAAATCTGTAATAGCAGATCAGGCTATTATTATCCCATTAAAATTACCGGGGTCATCGGCTTTGCTGCAAAAGAGTTGACACAAGAAGCAATCGTTTTGGCAAATCTAGCATACCCCTGTATTATTGGGTTAGATTGTTTAAAAAAGGCAGGAATGATTGTTAGCTTTGGCAATTTAAGTTGGTGTTGGGAAACAAATCCTTCAGTATGGCACGATTTCCATAACAGTGGGATAAATTTTAATCTCACGGAATGTAATCTGTTTGAAGACGAGGATTTTGATTTAGAGGGTATAGAAAAGGTTTTAGAGGAAGCTCCCATAGACCCCGAAAAGAGGGACAAATTAAGAAAGTTAATTTTCAAATATAAGTGTGTGTTTTCCACCACAGCTGGTTTAACTAAATCGGTGGAACACTATGTCGACACGGGAAATAGTATGCCCATCGCGTGTTCCCCTTACCGAAACTCTCCTCATAAAAAAGATATCATAGATAGTATCATTAAAGAGATGTTGGAGTTAGATATCATTGAACCCTGTAATAGCCCGTGGGGAGCCCCCACATTGTTAGTACCCAAGAGTGATGGAACCCATCGACTCGTAATAGATTATAGAAAGTTGAATCAAGTAACTCGTAAGGATGCGTACCCCATACCGCGAATTGAAGATATTCTTGAATCGGTCAAAACCCCAGAGTATATAACTGTGTTGGATATGCGGTCCGGTTATTGGCAGGTGCCTTTAAATAAAGGAAGCCGTGACACCTGCGCATTTGTGACTCATAACGGTGTTTATCGCCCTAAAGTTATGATGTTCGGTCTTACAAATGCTCCGGCCACTTTTGTTCGATTAGTTAATAATTTATTTGGTAAATTAGCTAAAGAGGGGGTCTTTGACTACTTTGATGATTTATACGTAGTGTCTGACACTTTTGAAGATCATTTAGAAAGTTTAGAGAAAGTTTTATCCATCCTTAAAAACGATGGTTTAACTATTAAATCATCAAAAATTCAATTTTGCCGGAAAAAGGCTCACATCCTGGGACATCTTGTCTCTAAGCGAGGTATAGAGGTCGATCCAGCCAAGGTTAGCTCAATTACAGATTGTCCCATACCGCGAACAGTACGCCAACTTAGGCGATTCTTGGGAATGGCGGGATTTTATAGGAGGTTTATCCCAAAATTTGCAGATATAGCTGCCCCGTTGCATCATCTGACGCACGATAATGTTGATTGGATTTGGGGGGCAGAACAACAACAAGCCTTCGACACGCTTAAGAATAGACTTTCTACAGCACCAATAATAGTCGCCCCAGACTTTAAAAACCCTTTCACCGTTTATTGCGACGCTTCAAACGTAGGCTTGGGCGCAGTCCTCACCCAACTAGTAGATGGGAAAACGCGAGTTGTGCAATACGCGAGCAAGACGCTAGATCCTGCACAAAGAAAACTTTCAGTTACTGAAAGAGAATGTCTCGCAATAGTATGGGCGGTAACCGAAAAATTTAGAGTATATCTAGAGGGTGCCCCTTTTGAGGTAATAACCGACCATAAGTCCCTTGAATGGTTAAAGAATGCAAAAGACCCGACAGGAAAGTTTACAAGATGGAGTACTAAGCTTCAATGTTTTGACATGAAAATAGTCTATATTCCTGGGAAAAAGAACATAGTCGCCGACTTTTTATCACGATTACCCGAGTCAGCCGAAACTGACGACAACATTTTAGTAGCCGTAGCAGACCAAGAGACCAGTGTAGTAGACGCAATAGATTTAGACAGTAATCGCATCATAGACGAGCAACGTTCAGACTCAAAAATTAGTCGTTTGTTGACATTTCTTGAAGATGGAGTCACAGGCGCTAATGATAATATAGGTCAATGGATTAAGCGAGTAGGGCCCTCCTGTAGAAAAATTGACGGCATTGTATATAGACGCATGCCAATAGGTCAATCAGGAGACGGTTGCAAGGATAGCGATCACACGGGCAATAGTAGAATCCCTAGTGATAATAGTAGTAGCGCACCTTGTAAAGACGACGGTGAAATTAGTAGTAATCACTTTAGTCCCCAATTAGACTCCTTCCATATTTTAGTACCTAAAAGTTTAGTTAAAGTAGTTATAAAAGCGTGCCATGATATACCCACTTCCGGTCACCAAGGCATCGCTAAAACTCTAGAACGCGTCCGTAAATACTACACCTGGGAGGGAATGACAAAAGACGTCCATCATTACGTCAAAAGTTGTAAAATTTGCCATGACCATAAGTCACCCCCTATCAAACAAGCGGGACTCATGCAGGCAACAGAACCCTCTCAACCCTGGGAAGTTATTGGCATCGATCTTAAGGGTGAATTCCCCCGTAGTAAAAATGGTAACACCTACATACTTGTAGTAGTGGACTTTTGTACTAAATGGGTAGAAGCCCATCCCTTAAAGAAAGCCACAACCAAAAACATTGCTAACATTTTAATTGACCAAGTTTTTGCACGGTTCGGCGTACCGAAACGCATGGTTAGTGATTCAGGACCACAGTTCGTGTCCAATGTTATGAAAGAGGTTTGCTCCCTTTTTCAAATTAAGCAAAGATTCACCTCCTTTTACTCACCCCAGAGCAATCAAACCGAAAGAGTCAATAAAAACATCGGAATGATGCTCAAGTGTTATGTAACCGAAAGCCACCAATTTTGGGATGTTGGGTTACAACAGTTTGTAATGGCATTACGTTCCTCTAAGAATGAGTCGACAGGCTATTCGCCTTCATTCTTAAATTTTGGCCGAGAAATTCGCGAGCCACCCATCATGAACGTGGATCAAACCCAACTTTCCAAAGCCTGCGAGGCCATTGATCCCCTTAGCAGAGCTGAAATAATAGGTGAAGCGATTAAGGCGTCCCATGGCAACTTAGAAGTGTCCCAAATGAGGAACGCGGCCCTTTATAATACCAAAAAGAGGGAATTTGAATTCAAAGAAGGAGATCTGGTCATGAGAAAAACCCATCACCAATCAAACGCTGGCGACAGATTTAGCGCCAAGTTGGCTAACGCTTGGGAGGGTCCGTTTGTAGTGGATCAAAAGTTATCCTCACATACCTACAAACTTAAATCTCGAGATAGTAGCCAGGAGTTAAAAGGGACTTTTCACTTAAGGCAGCTTAAGCTCTTTAACGAGCGCGACTTAGAAAAGACTGAAAGCCCCATAATAGGTAAACACAAAGCGAAGCCAAATATCATCCGCCCCCCAGCCGACGATAGCTTCCATATGGTGTTGCGAAACCGCAAGTAGTTTAGCCCATTAGGACCCAAAAGCATTGGGATAAGAAATTAATTTTTCGCGCGTATAGGTTTCTGGGGTTTGGTACCTCCCCAATTACTACAACGACGTGCCCCCATACGCTTGTCCGTTGGAGAATTAGTGTATATAGCCTTTGAACCTTTAGTGTACAGTTTCCCAAGTTCGTTTTTATTTAGTATTCCTTTTTTTTTTTAAATACTTTTTTTGTTTTGTTTTTTTTTTTCTTGCAATTTTAACCACTTTTACATATAGGCTAGTCCATTTACCTCCGAGGTTCGTTCGGTTCTAAGAAGTGGGGTGTGTAGCAAAATAAATAATTTGCCACAATTAATTTTAAGTCAATCAATAATGATTTTAAATAATAGTTCAGTTTTTCACTCCACACTCTGTATTTGTAAATACGACCAAAGAAATAGTAATTGGCTAGCGTAGCCTTTCTGTGTAGCAAAATAAATAATTTGCCACAATTAATTTTAAGTCAATCAATAATGATTTTAAATAATAGTTCAGTTTTTCACTCCACACTCTGTATTTGTAAATACGACCAAAGAAATAGTAATTGGCTAGCGTAGCCTTTCCCTTTCAATTTTATCAATATTCTTTTATACCCAAAAAATTGCCACACCTTGAAGTCGTGAACCTTCCCAAAGCATGTTAATCTTGTAGGGGTTATTTGTTAGTGCATGCCCTCTATAAATACAATACGGTGCCAGTAGCGCGCGATGCCAGTAAAAGATAAAATTAGGCACGGTATCCTTTGGACACCTGCATGGAAAGAAAGAGTTTAACAAACACGGGCATAGAAAGAAAGAGTTTAACACGTGCATAGAAAGCAAGAGTTTAAAACCCTTTGAATATTCTCAAGTCCACGAGTGCGGGTCGTGACCTGGAAAAACCAACTAGAAGAGAGGTACGATTCTCTTAGCAACCAGGCTTAGTGAAGGTGTTGACACACGTGCATAGAAAGAAAGAGTTTAAAACTCTTTTGAATATAGTCAAGTTCACGAGTGCGGGTCGTGACCTGTAAAAACCTAGAAGAGAGGTACGATTCTCTTAGCAACCAGGCGTAGTGAAAGTGTTGACCTACGTCACCACGCGATACTTTCGGGAGCTGGATTACGATTGGATGGGACCATCCGGAGGCCCCAGAAGACCGAGTCCAACGCCCTTCAAGAAGACGGCTTAAAAAGCCAGAAACGGAGAGTAGCGATTAATATTCTTCCTGATTCGGACTTGTAATCAAGTCACTCAAAAAACTCGCTCCTGCCGGATACCACTGCTTGCCCATGCAGAGCCCCTGATGGAAACCCTGGAACCATAGCGCTGGCCGCGTAACTTCTGGACTCCTTCTGGCCCCTGACCGGCTAAACTTGGAACCTTTCCCGGCGATAAGCAACCATGAACGTCGACCCTTCGCCTGGCACCGTCAACTAATAGGACGCAATTATCCTGGCGCAAACCGCACTCACCACCTCAACATCAACTTGAAGAACCCAGTGATGAGTACTCTTTTCGAACTATCGCGAACTATCGCAAGAAACGACATTAAGTCGGCCGACAACCTTTAGTAGAACATTATTAGTAAAACATTAGTAGTTTAATTTAGGTAGTACAAAAACTGGCATCGTTTTAGTTTTGCATGCTGTAGAATATTTTGGGGGTTGTTCCGCGTAAAGTTATCAGTGTCGCGTAATAGTATTAATCATGTCGCGTAATAGTATTAATCATGTCGCGGATATTTAATTATGTTAATTTATGCTTAAAGATGAACCATAACCTGTTATTAATTAGTCAAAGTTAAAGCCTCAAATGTTAATTATCGAGAAATAAACAACTCTTGAGGTGTGGCAAATCAGTTTCCAAAATACTTATTCAACTAGGGTTAATTTATAACCAAAACTTAATAGTAGTAGAAAATGATAGCGGATTATAGCGACAGCACAATAATTCCGTTACACCCTGATCATTAATGTCCCATTTTAACGACTCCCTGATCATTAATGTCCCATTTTAACGACTCCCTGATCATTAATGTCCCATTTTAACGACTCCCCGACCATTTTAATCCCGTTTTATTCCCTCACCTTTTAATAATAATACAACCCTTTATAATAATAATAAAAACGAAACATCACATACCTTAATATTGCTCATGATGTTTTGCTTTTTAAGATTAGACAGATGCTTGCTGCCACTTTCGTGTTGTTTCAATGCTTTCTCTCCTGTCATGGAAACATTGCAAACTTGACAACGTATTTTCCCACTTTCCGCTTCTTCCTCGGGAGTAACGGGAGTGTACATCATCTTCTTTCGTGATTCGACCATTTTTTTCTCATGAGCTTTGGATGACAAGTGTTCGTTAAACGGTTCGGGACCGCTAAACGATTTGCGACAGATATCGCACTCGGCAAATGGACTGTCCGACATCTTGAATTCACACTGGATTTCAAATTAAATTAAACTAAATTAAAACTAAATACGTGACGGAAGAATACGCAATTTTAATCTTGCTACTAAAAGGGGAAATTAGTCATTTGCGAATTAAAGCTTTTGGACTTTTAATTGGGGGGTTTATTAAGGACTGGTTTCCTGGTTTCATTTCCTTCCTATTTGTAATATAAGCCTTTAAAAAAAACGGCGTTTGTATCGCGTTGCAGTCTTAGAAAGGACTTAAATAGAGGTATTTGGCTTGTTTTAAAAGAGACATCCATAGAAGTGATATATTTCGTTTTGGTGTGTAGGCGGGGGGGGGGGCGGGGTTACCGTTTCCTATGATAAGTTTAATAAAATAATTACATTGTGTCTAGATCTTTATTCTATATAAAGGGGCTAGATCATACTTGTATTCAATTTTGAGGATCAATGTTCAAGGATTTAAAATTATTATTTGTTTGAGATTCTAACAAAATTGTTTTGACTTTCCCTGAAGGCCAGAGCAATTTGGCCAAGTGCTGTGTGTAACTTTAACTAACACGATTTTTGGCAGAACTAACGGAAAAACTTTACTTTACAGTTTTTCCAATAAATATCATTTCTTGGAGGTTAATTATATGATAATTAATTACATAATAATAACAATGTTTTCATGACCATAAAAACCCGACAACTTCCTTCTTCCTAGCCACCAATTATACCATAAAATCTCTAAAAATATAACCTAATCTAACCAAACCAATCCTAACCAAACCAAACCAATCCTAACCAAACCAAACCAAACCAAACCAAACCAAACCAAACCAAACCAAACCAAACCAAACCAAACCAAACCTAACCAATCCTAACATAACCTAACCAATCCTAACATAACCTAACCAATCCTAACATAACCTAACCAATCCTAACATAACCTAACCAATCCTAACATAACCTAACCAATCCTAACATAACCTAACCAATCCTAACATAACCTAACCAATCCTAACATAACCTAACCAATCCTAACATAACCTAACCAATCCTAACATAACCTAACCAATCCTAACATAACCTAACCAATCCTAACATAACCTAACCAATCCTAACATAACCTAACCAATCCTAACATAACCTAACCAAACATAACATAACCTAACCAATCCTAACATAACCTAACCAAACATAACATAACCTAACCAAACATAACCTAACCTAACCAAACCTAACCAAACCAAACCTAACCCAACCTAACCTAACATAACCCAACCTAACCTAACATAACCTAACCTAACATAACCTAACCAAACCAAACACAACCTAACCAAACCAAACCAAACCTAACCAAACCAAACACAACCTAACCTATAATATGAAGGGTAGAATATAGAAGAACATGGAAAATATATATTTTAATTAATTTCCGCGCACCTTAATTTTAACAAATTATCCTATAATTAACCTTGAATAAATGATATTTATTGAAAAAACTGTATTTTGAATGTGCGAGCTAAACCGTAAAGTTTAGCCCAACTGACAAAGGTTAAAATCACTAATAACGTTTTTAAGCACAAATTTCAAACTACAAATAACTAATTTAACAGAAAATTAGTACCAAATTGATATATAATTTCCGACGTCTATTGTTTACTTGATATTTTAGACTCCCTGACAGTTGAAATTCTTAATTAAACTTAAATAACTATGATATTCTTACCTTGTTTCGTTGTTAACTCCGAACTTCTGGTGAAGAACTTGTCCTTGTGAAGATGGGCTTGGGCCTGTCTGGGCGTAAACAAACTTAGTGTTTTCTTTCTGTTCAAAAACTTTACGAACTGAATGTTTTGCAAATAAGGCACACGTTTATATAGGCACACGCAACAATTCAAACTGAAGCTAAACTACAACTGACACATACAGATAAAATCCTCAAGCCAACGCGAAACTGAAAGCAAAACTAAACTCGCTAAAAATTCCCCAGATAAGACGGTTGTAGTAGGCTTCTGGCTTAGCTCATACTGACAGAAACATTCAAAATGTTCAAGGCTTCTGTCAGTGTCACCGTCACGTGTTCGGAGGTTACAGAAAGTAACGGAACCCTTGACGACAACCCAAGAGAAGCTAAAACGACGCTTTCTATTGGACAATTGAATTTAAAACGCACCATGGAGTATTATTAGAGGTGAACAAGATGTAACGTGTGAAGGTTCAAGCTATTATCAATACAGTCAATCTACTCCATGGTAAGGTGGGAAATAGCACAATTCCTCTGGTCCAAAACCAGTTTATTAATTGCTTGGACTAGTTTTTTAAATTCAAAAAGTGGGGGTTACTGGTCCTCGGGACTAGTTATTAATAACAAATCTATAGGAAAACAAAGGCTGGGACCACTTCGAGCAGTCTGGGAAATAGCACACTTCCTCTGGTCCAAAACCAGTTTATTAATTGCTTGGACTAGTTTTTCAATTCAAGAAGTGGGGTTACTGGTCCTCAGGACCAGTTTATTAATTGCAAATCTATAGGAGAACAAAGCCTGGGACCAGTACGGAGACCAGTTACTTATTTCGTGGACTAGGGGGGTCACTGGTCCCAAGGACTAGTTTAAAAAATATCCTTATTTCCCAGACTGACTTCGAGACCAGTTTATGATTTCGGACGCTAGGGGGTCACTGGTCCCAAGGACTAGTTTAAAAAATATCCTTATTTCCCAGACTGAATTTACACCAACGGTTTAATGATCTAGTCTAACCTAGCGTGGGAAATAAGGCGGTGGCACAGGGAAAATGACCAGTTTAAAAATTAAATCGGAGAGGGGTCAGTGGTCCACAGGATCACTAAGAAAATTCAAGGGTAGCCAGAGTCCAGACAATAGCTAATATATTTTAATTATCCACTTCTTCAATTTAGCAGACGACGCGTCCTGGTCAGTGGCCATGGACCAGTTTATTTATTCCAAGCCAGAGGGGTCGCTGGCCTGGCCCAATGTCCAGTTTTAAAAAAATCCTTATTTCCCACCCTGACGCCAACGGTTTTTTAGGTTTTTTAATCTTACCATTCTTACGTCGTCTGCTACAAATCAAAGCCAAAATAGATCGAAATTACAAAAATGAACGAATTAATAAAACTGAAAAACGATTGAAATTATGAAACCAACTTTAATTAAAACTTAAAATTAAAATATTTACAACACAAAATGATAATTAGTTTTTTAAATAATTGAACTGGTGTAATTTTGTTATTCCATGTATTGCTCGTCAGTTTCTTGTTCAGGATCTGACGGCAACGTTGTTGCTATAATATCTAAAACTTCTTGCACATTTTCTTCCGTTAAACGTTCCTCACATTCCTCAATCATCTTAAAACGCGATTAAACTTAATTAATTAAATAAATAAAATTTAACTAATTCTTACTAAATCTCACCAATTGAATCTCAACTAAAGTTGTGGGACGTTGATTTAAAAGTTGGAGTTTCTCAGCTCTTAATTAATTAATTAATTTAATCGCGATTAAATTAAGTTTAAATAAAGAATTTAAACGTTAATCTTACTTAGTTAAATTAAATGGTTGTATTTTAATCATAAATTCGCGAATATTTTCAGGGGATTGCCAAGCACAAGGATGTTTCTCAAGATATTTTATTGTCTAATTAAATTAGATTAAGTTTAAAGGTCAAAAATTAATTTAAATTAATTGTTTACCTCGTAGGAAAGTGTTGCCAGATTTTGTTGATGTTTTTTATGCGATTTAGTTTGAGATTGAGTCTCGCGTAAAACACTCAAAACCTCTTGGTTACTCAACATCCCAGCATTATCCCTAACACTATTTAAATATTGAATTAGGCTTAGAAATCATGGTTGAAGTAATTAATTCATAATTAACTTACACTTCCATTTTTTAAAATATATTTTCTGTAATTAACTTTGTAATTAAAATCAACTTAAATGTCTATCCTTAAAACACGTCACTCACAACACAAGCGGAAAATGTAGCAGACTACGCGAACCGTCAACTTACAAACAGGCTTGGAAACAGGGCCGGAAATAAGCACAGGACACTGGACATTGTCCAATAAAATTTTAAAATGTCCCATAATTTTGTTAAAAACTAAGGGGGTCATTGGACATTTTGACCAATAAATTTTTCGAAGTTTTGATAGCTTGACTAAGGAAATGAAATACTATTTTTGCACACTCCAGTGGACAATGTCCTATAAATTTTCCAGTCAAACAGGGGGTCACTGGACACATGTCCTATAAGAAATTTTTCTTATTTCCGGCCCTGCTTGGAAATAAGGTTTATTTCTGAACTAGTCCTCCGGAACAGTGACCAGGCTGGGAAATAAGGATATTTTTTAAACTAGTCCTTGGGACCAGTGACCCCCCCTCTAGTCCCCGAAATAATTAACTGGTCTCCGGACTGGTCCCAGCCTTTGTTCTCCAATAGATTTGCAATTAATAAACTGGTCCCGAGGACCAGTAACCCCCACTTCTTGAATTAAAAAACAAGTCCAATCAATTAATAAACTGGTTTTGGACCAGAGGAAATGTGCTATTTCCCAGCCTGTCACAAGTTACAACTTACCACCAGTCTGGGAAATAAGCATAATTTTTAAACTAGTCCTTGGGACCAGTGACCCCCCCTAGTCCCCGAAATAATTAACTGGTCTCCGGACTGGTTCCAGCCTTTGTTCTCCTATAGATTTGCAATTAATAAACTGGTCCCGAATTATAAAACTAGTCCAAGCAATTAATAAACTGGTTTTGGACCAGTGGACGTGTGCTATTTCCCAGACTGATTGGGACCAGTGACCCCCTAGTGTCCGAAATAATAAACTGGTCCCCACCCTTGTTCTCCTATAGATTTACAATTAATAAACTGGTCCCGAGGACCAGTAACCCCCACTTCTTGAATTTAAAAACTAGTCCAAGCAATTAATAAACTGGTTTTGGACCAGAGGAAGTGTGCTATTTCCCAGACTGCTTGGGACCAGTCTGGGAAATAAGGATATTTTTTAAACTAGTCCTTGGGACCAGTGACCCCCTCTACTCCCTGAAATAATTAACTGGTCTCCGGACTGGTCCCAGCCTTTGTTCTCCAATAGATTTGCAATTAATAAACTGGTCCCGAGGACCAGTAACCCCCACTTTTTGAATTAAAAAACTAGTCCAAGCAATTAATAAACTGGTTTTGGACCAGAGGAAGTGTGCTATTTCCCAGACTGCTTGGGACCAGTGACCCCCTAGTGTCCGAAATAATAAACTGGTCCCCAGCCTTTGTTTTCCTATAGATTTGTTATTAATAACTAGTCCCGAGGACCAGTAACCCCCACTTTTTGAATTTAAAAAACTAGTCCAAGCTATTAATAAACTGGTTTTGGACCAGAGGAAGTGTGCTATTTCCCAGACTGCTTACAAGACTAAAGAAAGTTGCTTATGTTCAGCACCGCTAGTGATTTCTACCCGCGGGAATTTCAAATTACACTGTCCCACGTGACAATGTATTCTTATTCTCCCTAAGCCTTGGCAATAAACTAAAGACGTTTTATATTGCAATTATTTTATTTCAACAGTGTATTTATTCCAAAATGAAGTTACAAAAAATATGTATGGTTATTTTTGTACCGCAAATTATTGGTCCAACTCTTTGAGAACTGAATCGAGAGTCGTCTTTGTGTCGTCAAGTTGCGATTGCAAGCGACTTCTCATGGTGGAGTTACTGGCCATTAATTTAATCCTCATTTCCAAGTCGGATATGGCGTTTTGGTAACCAAGAACGTTGTGAAACACCCGAATATGTTTGCCACCTGCCACGAGTAAGTGCTTGCCATTTGGCGAGAAACAGAGAGCGGTAATTGGTTCTGGAAAACGAGTAAAGCGCATATATACGCTAAGCCTTGGTCATTGGTTCAGGCAGGCATACATACCAGTATGTACTTCCACAAGTTTCTCTTGAACTTCGCCACTGACACCCGAGATAATTGTTACGTCACTTCCGGCGCTGATAGCGATAGTCCTGCCATCCGGTGAGAGATCAAGGTGAACATTAGAAAAGGTGGTTTTGAACTGACCAGTCAGTACGAGGTAAGTTTCTTGACCTTTCGCGTAATCAACTATACCAAACAATTAACAGTCAAAAGTCCGTACCATTGAAGTCAGTCAGCCCTGTATTATCTTACTGTCAGTGTCCCAAAGTTTCCAAGTGCCATCCTTGGACACCGAGGCCATCCTAGTGGAATTGCTGTTAAAGGCGAAACTGTAAACTCCGGAAGAATGACCTTTCAGGTCAAAGGCGCGTTTGGCTTCGGTAAATTCCCCGGTTTTGCTGAAACATATCTCCCATACTTTGACATCGGGACTGAACCCAGACGAGGCTACAAATCGGCCGCAAGGCGAGACTGTCGCGTGGTAATTCGTTACTTGGTGGGTGTCAATGGTGGTCAGAATGTCACCTGATTCGACAAAACAGGTAATTTTATAGCAGAAGTATATAATACTTCTCTTGGAGAGAAGTGTACCACCACAAAGCGGTGTATTTGTATAACACGATTATTCCTAACATTTGGAGTGCGCAAGGTTACTAACCGAATCACATTCGCGATAAATAGTTCCCCCTCTATTAGCGAAGGCTTAACTATTTGCCTAGGCGCATGCGCTTGTGCAGATTTTTGTCCCACGTCAAGACAACGAAGTTTTGTGGGTTGATTGCTTAGGATTTAGTACCAAGTACAATGAAGGTTAGGCCTAAGGTAACATACCTTTGAGGTTCCATACGACAATGGAGGTGTCCGGCGAACAACTCATAATGAAACGTCCTGTGCAGGCGATTCCAATGTTAACGATGTCCTGTTTATGTTTCTGGGGGAAGGTCAAGATGGGTTCGGCCTTTCCAAAATTGTTGTCATCTTTACGCGCGATCTTGTAAACCTGAATGGCGTTGCCTGACGCCTGACTAATAATGAAAGCCTTGCAATCGGGTGACCATTTGATTTGGGTGGCGTAATCGTATTCAACATTGGCCCTAGTTGACCTTTCATTAAAAATAATCATTAATTATCAATAATTAAACTTAATTGCTATGGTAAAACATACTTGTTCTCTTTTGTCGGAATTGTTTTGTAGTACCAAATTAAAACTGAACGATCTACATCTTCCTGTCTGCACTCCTAAATTAAAAATAAATACGTGTGGTTATTAATTAAGGATTTTAATTAAGCTCACACATATCAGTTATCTTAATTTCCTTTTAATGGCTATTTTGTTGGCTTTATATGCTGCTCAAGGACTATAATATGGACTTGAAAACTAATTAATTCAGAACTAGTCTTATTTGAACCGATTTTGAAACCCAAATAAAATTTTACTATTCATTATTAAGAAATAAAATAATTCAATAATCAGGCATAACGAAGACATTTTTGGGGGACACATTCGTATAACCAAAAGTATATAGATATAAAAACAAAAAGTACACTTCGTTTAAACTTGCTGGCGCCGTGTAATACGAGAAGCCCTAACTCCTTTACCAACAGAATAGTGTCGACCCCCCCTCAGCCGCGTATGATTACCTTCCCGAATCCCGACCGTGGAGGGCACAGGGAACTAGCCGTCCCGTGAATAGGCTTATAAAGCAGCAGATACTAGCTCTAGTAGCAAAAATTAACGTTTGGATCGCCAGCATATAAACCTATGACGTCAACAAGCTCTTCCCTAATTGGTTAATTCCTGTAGGCGGTAATTTAGAGGAGGGTAGTTTGCTTCTCAGTTTACATGTCGCAGAGAATTATTAATGAAGTGTACTTTTTGTTTTTATATCTATACACTTTTGGTATAACTTTGTTATTAATGGACCGATTTTGACGTAAGTGGTCTCATTTTGTAGCTGAAATCAACCTCTACAAGAATATACACCTTAATAATTAAAAATAATCACCCTTAATTAATAAAAACGCAATTAAGTTAGTAACCTGGTAAAATCAATTTATTCAGATCAATTTGAACCTTCATTATAAAACAGTTGGGTTCTCATAAGATTTCATTATTATTACAAAATTACTCAAGTTTTTAATAAACAGTAAAAATTTTCCCCAAACGCCAAAAAGTGACGAGAAAATGGAAAACTTCGATTGTTTTCCAAAGGGAAACATTATTTTGGAAAATGTTTTTCTTATGAATGAATGTATTTCCAAAAATATAGGTAGAGGTGTGTGTAACTTTAAAAACACCTCATTCATTGGCTTAGGCCTATTTCTTTAAAATCAGAAAACACTTAATTAGTTAGCAAAGGCCTAAACTGCCTTAACAATAAATTCAAAGGCGCACGCGCAGTTTGAGCTCTTTTTAAATAAAACAAAAACTCAATTTTTAAAAATAAATCGCGAATACTTTTAGCGCAAAATAAATTAATTAATTCATTATAGTACATAGTTTGATATTCATGGGGTGCCGTATACGTCATACGCGCATTATGAATTCATGAATCATAGATTATATTTATTTATAGGACAAAATATATATAATAATATTATTACGTAATTTAATTAAGTTTTATTTTTTGAAATTAATTAAGGATTGAAGAAAATTATTTTAAATTAAAACATTTGTTGTGCCTTCACTAAAATTCTTATTGGAGGTTATGTTTGTCGTCTGCTTAATTTCATAATTTATTGCAATTCCAAAATAATTAACGCATCATTCCGCTGGAATGACGTAAGCAGACGACAGATGTATTGTCATCAATTCGATTCAAACTTTCCGGATATGTTTTCTAAATTTCAATGAAACTTCCGGGTAAGTCCTGATAATTCCATGAGCTACGGTGATAATAAACAATATAATGGATGAAGGTTTAAAGTATTGTCGCCGTAGATCGTGGAATTCGCAGGGCCTCACCTGATTCAATTGTTTTCTTTTTATTTTGTGTTTGTTATCAAGATGGTTTAGTTTTAATATAATTTTGAACAATGTGGGTCAACGATAAGCAACGTGTTCGTTATTTAAGCAATAAGGTCAAACAACATTTTTTATCTGGCTCGTCTAATTAAATACTAAAATATCCTACTAATTAACGCGATCATCACAGTTTATTCATTTTAAAAATAGAAATTTTCGTTTCAAAAACGGCAATTTTTCGTTTCAAAAATAGTAAATTTTCTTTTCAAAAACAGCAATGTTCGTTTCTAAAACCGCAATTTTATTTTCAAAAACTGCAATTTGTTTTAAAAATAGCAAATTTTCGTTTCAAAAACGGCAATTTTCATTAAAAACGGCAATTTTTGTTTCAAAAACAGCAATTTTCCTTTCTATAACGGCAATTTTAATTTCAAAAATAGCAAATTTTCGAAATTAAAATTTCTAAAGCAGTAATTTTCGCATCAAAAACAGCAATTTTATTTTCAAAAACCGAAATTTGTTTTAAAAACAGCCATTTTCGATTCAAAAACCGCAATATTCAAATAGTATTTATCTTTATTGTTGATTTTAGTCAATACCAAATTATTCGTAATTAGAATTACATTGTTTATTGAAAACAACGTATTCTAATTAAGAATAATTAATTAAAATATGAAATTAAAATGGTCATTAACTTTTAATTTAAAAATTGACCATTTTGAGTCCAAATAAAGATGATTAAAATTTATGATAACAGATATTTAATATGAAAACAAGTATTTCTAATTAAAAAATAATTATTTCAAATTAAACTCTGCTGGGCCTAATTTGAGCTGAAATAAACATTAATCCAATTACCAATTAGTAAGGTATACTTTGTATTTAATGAATTCAAGCCGAAATAAAAACTAATTTCCCTAAACCGTGCCATCGCGTTTGATTGCTATTTTAAAAAAAAATCGTCTTTCAAATTGTATCCAAATTAATTAAGAACTTCGTTTTGGACAAATAAGGTTCCCCGTATAATTAATTAGGGACTCTTTTAATGAACATTGGGGTTTTTTTAATTGGCAGTGTATTATTATATCCCCGTATTCACGGCTTAATTTTGTCCTTTTTAAGGTAGTCACTGACGCGTTTCAACTTCTCAATTAAAAACACGAATTCAACGAACGTCTTAGACCTTAAATAACTGCGTGAAATTTAGTTCAAATTCGCTCAAGATGAAAGTACGATGATGATATTATTTCGGTAAAATAACTCTTTCATGGATGGACTCACTAATGAATTAAGTTCAAACAAAGAATTGTTTTTCTAGGAAAATTAAGATATTAAGTTTTATCCGCTCTTTGGATAATCAAAAACGATTTTGATTCTTAATTGTAATCTTGTTTGGTTGGATAATAAACTGTGTTGTATTTGGCGCGTAGTTGTAGTTCTATTTGGATAATAAACAATTTTATGTCGCAGTTCTAGCTCTGATTGGATAATAAACCATTTTATGTCGCAGTTCTAGCTCTGATTGGATAATGAACAATTTCGTGTCGTAGTTCTAGTTCTGATTGGATAATAAACAATTTTGTGTCGTAGTTCTAGATCTGATTGGATAATACCTAATTTTGTCTCGTAGTTCTAGATCTGATTGGATAATACCTAATTTTGTCTCGTAGTTCTAGATCTGATTGGATAATACCTAATTTTGTCTCGTAGTTCTAGATCTGATTGGATAATACCTAATTTTGTCTCGTAGTTCTAGATCTGATTGGATAATACCTAATTTTGTCTCGTAGTTCTAGTTCTGATTGGATAATAAACAATTTTGTCTCTTAGTTCTAGATCTGATTGGATAATACCTAATTTTGTCTCGTAGTTCTAGATCTGATTGGATAATACCTAATTTTGTGTCGTAGTTCTAGATCTGATTGGATAATACCTAATTTTGTCTCGTAGTTCTAGTTCTGATTGGATAATAAACAATTTTGTCTCTTAGTTCTAGATCTGATTGGATAATACCTAATTTTGTCTCGTAGTTCTAGATCTGATTGGATAATACCTAATTTTGTCTCGTAGTTCTAGTTCTGATTGGATAATAAACTATTTTGTCTTGTAGTTCTCGTTCTGATTGGATAATAATCAATTTTGTTTCGTAGATCTAGCTCTGATTGGATTTAAACATTTTATGTCGCAGTTCTAAGGGCATTTTATTAATTACTAATTTTTAAACCTCATTTTACTTTGAAGCCAGTAATAAATAATTACACGTAGTTACTCCTTGGGAAAAGAATTAAAGATCTGATTTATTGCTCATAGAATTAGACTACAAGTAATAATATTCGAGATAAGTGAATTTTATCAACTAGTAAATTTCGTCAGATTTCCTTCTTAAGATTGAAGTAACTGACGAAACCTTAAGGCAGTGTTGCTAGCAGTTATGTTTATTACCTGATTTCAGCTGATTTCGAATTTCAAACCTTCAAAATTTCAATTTCAAAAGTAAAAAATAATAAAAAAAAAACACGAAAAAAATTTAAAAGAATTTCAGATAAATTTATTAATGATTTTTTTAAAAATTCCTTAAAAGGCTTATTCATATGAAATAATTTATCACGGCCCGATAAATACTGTTTAACCTTAATTATTCATGATTAGTATGATTTTAAAAATTTGATTAAACTTGATTAGGCACAACAAAATGTTATTAAGAAAGAAAAAAAAGACAATTTAGGGCAATTGGGATAGTAATTTATTCGGTGGTATTCAATATCATAATTTCTTATCAAAATTCTTACTTTTTTTGGTGCGTTCAGGAACTTAAAACCGAACGAACCGATTCTCGGTGCATTAAAAATGATCATAAGTGGTCGGTTGGTTTTCGCGGTAGATAACACCAACGCGAAGTATGTACATGCAAAAAATTCATGAAAAAATATGAAAAGAAGTTTTTTTCGCGCAGTTGGTGCGTTCAGATCCATCAACCGATGATAAACCGGTTCCTTTTTTTTAACGCACTATTTTTTGTACGGTACCGAAAATCATAAATTAATAATTAAACATTAAATCCTGGAATGTATTAATGGTAAGGCGCGCGTTAAAAACTGTAAAACATTAATTTAAAAATAAAAGACTTGTTAATTAATTAAAACGCAAAGTTAATTAGTACCGTTGAAACCCCTGGTTTCAAATCGGAGCCAGAGGCAGAAACAGGATTTTTTTTGTACGAATTTTTGCGCCACCACGAAATGACGTACGCCAGTTGCGTTTTTAATTCAAGTTTTCACCACAAGATGGCGGGTTTTAACGACGACACAAAATGGCGACGTTCAAATTAGTTTTTTTTTTCTCTAAATTATTTTGCCGTTATTGGCCTGTTGCATTCGTTGCCTGTCTTGCAAAACTTTCCATAGCATTAGTTCCATACAGGCGCGAGCGTCCTCGGCGCTGTCGTGTCCCAATGGACTATTTTGAATGCTTTTCTGCAAGTAGCACGTGACTAATGACTTGAGCGACCTCCTGTAAGGAAGCCCGAAATAATGAGGGAAAATGACGGACGTATCAATAATGGTTTCGTGCAAAAGTCTAAGCGCTTTCAAATCGTTCTCCAATCCGTGTCCAATCAGAATCGTGTTGGAGTTGAATAGTTTTAGTAAAACGGCGTGGACATCGTCCAACGTTGTTGAAACGTTTTTCATGTCATTGGCGGTGATGCCGCTAAACGCCGTGTTATAATCCAAAATGGGATATTCCGGCAACACTAACGAGTCATAGATGACGTAACCTTCTGGTCCAACCACGGTAACTTTGGTTACTTCGAGTCCGGCAAAGGTGTAACACATTTCGCAATCCAACGCGTAGATCCCGTCTCCGACTAAGGTATCAGCGCCATTTTTACGCGAGTTATTGGTCTTCTTATTACGCGTCTTAACAAAGTTCTGCGAAACATCGGCGTTAGGTTGCTGCGACACGTGGAACTTACTAAAAGTGCAACCGCGCGAATTTACCGAGCCGGCGCAACAAGAATAAACCGAAGCCGCGTTAGATTTATTCTCGAATCGATTACAATCGACGGCTTTAAATTTGCCCCAATGATACGAGCAAGTGTCATTGGCGCCGTAGACGCCATCTTCCGAGACGATAAAGCGCGAGCTACATCGGCAACATACCCTTTCTTCAGGTTTCAGTTTCAACTTCTCGGGTACATCCTCCTTGGGCCGTGGAGGAGGGTTCTTGACGACAATTTTCCCGGTTTCCGCGCACTGAACGGGGTATCCCCATTCTTGGCGTTGATCTCGCGTCAAGACGTAATTGGTTAATTGTTTATATAATTCCAGCCCTTCGCGAGCGAAAGCGCAATAAACTTCCAGAGGTGGCCGGGCGCCGTATATTGGCCACATATAATTGGTCTTAAAAACCGGTATCGGTTCGTACACGCTACTATTGTAGCTATTTTTCGCGTTGAATTCGCGGATCCTTTTATTGTATAATTCCATTGGGATATTATGCAATGGGAATGGCCAGGCAGGGTTACAAAAAGCCATGTCGTCAGCTTGTTTGTTGTTGTTGTTGTTGTTGTTGACGATTGGTTGTTTGTTCTTCTTCACCTGTTGCCTCCGGCTCTGATTGTTGCAGGGGTTTCCCGCGCCGCCGTTGCCACCGCCGCCTTTCCAATACAGGTTGCCACCTTCATTTCAAAAGCAAAAATAGAATATATCGTTATTATGGTAGTTTAAGATATTTTTTTAAATTTTCGTGTGTTCATTCTGCCAGCCAGCCACCCATTTAAATCATAGGTATAACTTTTGCGCACCTCAATGAGGGCAAAAGTAAAAAAAGGTGTAATAAAGCTATAAGTTACTTATTTAGATAATTAATTTAGGTAAATGATTAAGTTAAAATAATTAAGACACTCCATAATTTAAATAATGCTAAGTTTCTTTAGAAATGAAGGTGTTGTTCCCGAACATGTTACAATAGATGTTGTTGCCTGAAAACCGGAACTAGATTGGGACACTAATTCAAATTCAGGCTTTCTATACCATTCACACATCAGCACACCTTAATTACGTATTTAATAGACTATCAAACTTATTGTAACTATCTTACTAATAACATCAGCAATAAATCAGCTTTAAACGACTCGATTAGATTTCAGTTATCGCTCACTATAAAGCAATTCCAAATGAAATTTCATCATTTATTTCAAATGCAATTGCAATTGCAGACAAATAAATCCATAAAAGATATAAAACTTGTTGACAAGAAAATCCCCCAAATTTCAGATAAAAATAACAGTTTGTTTTTAAGTCCTGACTCCTTGTAAAAATTGCGAGGGGCTAATCACTGTCACATATCCTGTACACCGATTACCGATTAAGCGTAATCACCTTAGTACAGTAAAAGGTGCAACCGTGTACACCGATTACACTGAGTGACTGGCCCCTCGGAAAAATTGGAATTCAATTAACTAAAATATACAATAAAATTAAGATATTTAAATTTCTGCTAACAAAAACTACCAAACTCCATTTAAAATTAACTTTGGAGGAGAGATAGAGAGAGAGGTGAAATGGAGTAGCAATCTGCATACCTAAACCAAACTGTATCGCCCTCACGATGTCCTATCACTCCCAGCCTGCTCAGTGGCATGATACTAAAACGTCCCCTTTGTTAGCTAGCTAGCACATCTTGGCCCACAAACTTCTCAAACTACCCTATCTAACCACCAACCTCTCTCCTGAGTCCTTCAAGGTTTGGTTGACTTACGAAGTTACGATCGACCTAAGCTACCGTTCAAATGAGGGTACTACGACTGCTGTAACGAAATCGAAAGGGACTAGCGACACGATTTTGATGTCCTACAATCCTAGATAATATTATATACCTTACAGGTATAATTCAACTTGAACTCGACTTAAACGCTTTTGATATTCGAGGATACAAAAGTCACTCTATTCTATGAAGAAAAACATTTTTACCAAGAACGTGTTAAACGCATTTTCTCGGAATAAATAAAAGGAAAAACACAAGAGTCATAAGAAGAACCAACGGCGGCGCGACGTGACTTCCAAAAAGTGCGCAATATATAAAGATCATTTTCACCGAGGGGCTATTCACTACGATTCCCTGCAAATACGGTTTTAGTAATAAAAACATTTCAGACAACCTGAATCCATATCTGCCGCCTTTGTTGCCCACAAAACTCTATAAATGTCCAGTCTCAAGCAGGGTTGCCACGGAATTTTCAGAACCAAATTCCCTGACTTTTCCTGACCTTTTTAGGCCGAAAGTGTAAATGTTTACAGCACGTTTTAAGTGCTTATAATGAAACAAACTCTCTATATATTAAGTTTTCCAATGCATTTGATGCACCAAAATGATTAAGAAACATTGTAACTATAAATAACAGTTTAAGGGATTTTTTTAAAGGCATTTACTTTATAAAAACAATTCTAGACAACATTTTAAGGATTGCTCTAGAGTTCACTCTGTGTTAAGAAGAGAGGATGAGGAGAAACTTTCATTACTCTTTCAATAAAGACTTATCCCCAGAAATTTTACCCACTAAAATCAAATTCCCTGAATTTTCCCTGACCTTTTTGGCCCATTTTCAATTTCCCCGACCTTTCCCTGAACCATGGCAACCCTGTCAAGAAAACCATGTTTTTAAACACCAGTCTCGACTCCGCCCGACTTTCGAAACGACGGAGTGAGTAGCTCCTCGGGTAGTTTTTTTAGGAATATTATTTGATAGGCCTACTTGTAATGGGTTTCGTAAGAAATTCCCGAGAAATTTTTAAATCTCTGGGAGAGGAGTTTTGTCTCCAACAGAAATATATCGCGACTGCGCAACAAAGACTAATAACGAGAAGAGCTGATAACAAAGTCCTCTTCAAAGACGTCCTTTACAATTGTTACATTGTATTGCAATATTGCAACAATTTCTATTGCAATTATATTATAAGTCAAAACCTTGACGTACACGTAGGCGTTCGGATAATAAAACCCTTTCAAATAAACGACTTTAATATGGGGCTAAATTTTAAACGTAGCCATTGGTTTTAAACCAGCATAATATTGAGAGATCTGTACAGTCGAATTGACTACCCCTAACTAGAGATGTGAAATTACCGTAATTTTTAAAATTTGTAATTTACCGGGTAAATTACCGAAAAATTACCGGTAAATTACCGATTAAAGTTTTGAAATTACAAAAATTACCGTAATTTATGGTATTTTATGTTTTAACAGGCTTTTTACCGCGGTAATTTTGTAATTTACCGGTAAATTACCATTCTAAAATTACGGTAAGATATAAATCGGTAATTTACGCGGTATTTGGTAAATTACCGGTAATTTACGGACGGTAAATTACCGACTCACATCTCTACCCCTAACACTATAAAAACAACGCTCAACTTGTGTTCAGTCTACGCACGCGTTGACCCGGTGGTAAAGAAAGGGTAAGGGCACCTCGTGCTAAATTCCCATTAACCCTAAGACCAATTAACTCGGCCCTTTGCCATGGCATTATTCCATTAGCAAAATGAGGTAAATGGTTCCTTTGTAACGATAATAAAAACATACATGGAATTTTGTTTTTCAAGGGACCTACTTTCAAAAATTTAACTGAATTTTAAGGAATGCATACAACTAGCTACTAGGAATAATTGTGGCTCCCATATCAATCCGTATTTTGGTGTTACACGAAAAACTAATTATAAATTCTAAAACTAATTTAACTAAATTAATCATAATTTTATTAGCCAACAGAGGAGGCGTAGTTAAACAAGGAAAGCCTAGGTAGTAAAACCACAAAATAATTAACTTAACCTTAGTATTAAAGCTGAGTTAGTTTAGGTTAGGTTCAACGGTGTGGATATGGGGCCGTTTATCGTACCATAAATTTTACTTATTTAAAAGAAAAAATCTTTTTTAAAAAAGTTGAAAGGGCCAAGGCTTCTCTAAAGATATTTAAAGTTTAAAGAAGGACTTTTCGGCACCGATTTATAATATGAAGTCCATCAAATACGCGTGAGTGGTTACGTATCAAAACACGACAAACTTGATGAATAATTCATTAATTCCCAAATCAACCTCAAAATAAAATAATAATAAACTTTAGAATTAAATAAAATAAATTCAAATACAGGGTGTTATTCCAAAAACATGAGTGGGACATGGTTCTATGGGAAATCAATCAATTTTGAGTGGGAAACTTCATACTTCTATGACCAGACGATTTTGACCCCCTAACGGAAATTATCATGATCATTGGAGGAATGTTTTATGGATGACCCCTTAGTACTTAAAATAGTGCATTTTGTGTTCAGTTTATTCCTTAAATTTCAGGGGTCATCTGCAAAACACTCTTCCAATCAATCATAACTTATAATATAATATAAGACAGGTTCAAAGATATAGGATTTTATAGGACCGTTGGATTAAGTTATTAAAAGACAATACTAATTAAATTAAGGGGGTCATTCGTAAAACACTCCTCCAATGTTCATGATAACTTGTACTTATGGGGTGCATCCTTTGTCTGGGCAAAATCGGCTTGTCATAGAAGTATAGATTACATTTTGACTCAAAACCATGTCCCACTCACTCTACTTCGCGCCTATGACTCTCCCTTTGAGGAACACCCTGTACACAAAAATGATAATATTTTTGTGGTTGCTTGAAGCATGATCCATCCATCTATGGACTCAGAGCGGTGAAATCGGGAGAAAATGTTTTCTTATTTTCTTTTAATGTTCAACAAGTGGGTTACGACCTCAATAATACTTTATATTGCTATTGAGATATGTAAGGGTAGGGATTAGCCAATAAGAAACGGCCCCCAGGCGAAAGGAAGGGTAAGGAAGTTTTTGTTATTAGATTTACAAGATTTATGATTATGATTTACTATTTGTCGTAAAATTTTGAAGACCCAACTTCCAAGGATCTGCTGCTATTTTTGTATTATATGCTAAGCCTAGGTCTAGTGTTTTTCATTTATGTCAATTTGAATTGATTTCATATTGAGGTAGATATTGTAAGGGGGTGGTAGAGGAGGAGGGTCAGGTGATTTTAGTATCAAATTGGGACACTAAAATGTACTTTGAAATGACAATACTTTCTCTATCACAAAAAATTGAAAATCGGTCAAAGAGTTAAATTTCAGAATTATTAAAGAAATTTTCAAGATTTCTACTAACTTATTTTATAATGTTTTAAGAGAGCTTCTAATTAAAATTATGTTAATTTATGTAGCTACGTTGTTAGAGCGTATTCTGAGCCTCAAAATGCGACAAATAAGATCAAAATCGGTCCAAAACTAACAGAGTTACGAATTTTTAAAATTACTGAAAAGTAACATTTTGATCGAACAAGCCTTGAGGATTTCCACGAAATTAAAGCATATTCAAATTTAAAGAATTATTTAAACTAGCCACTCGTATAGACCATAATTAGAGCTTCAAAACGAGACCAAAAACGTCAAAATCGGTCAAAAACTAACAGTTTGGAATTTTCAAAATTACCCAATAATAACATTTTGATTTTCCACGAATTTCAAAGCAAAATGAAGTTAAAAAATATATTATTAAGTATCCACAATATAGACCATAATTAGAGCTTCAAAATGAGACCAAAAACGTCAAAATCGGTCAAAAACTAACAGTTTGGAATTTTCAAAATTACCCAATAATAACATTTTGATTTTCCACGAATTTCAAAGCAAAATGAAGTTAAAAAATATATTATTAAGCATCCACAATATAGACCATAATTAGAGCTTCAAAATGAGACCAAAAACGTCAAAATCGGTCAAAAACTAACAAAGTTACGGAGATATTTTAAAAATTTAATAAAACTTAACTCGTGATCGGTCACGTGACAACAAGAGTCAGATTAATACCGCCACAATGACGTCACAAAATCATCTTAAATCAAGATATTATTGGTGACAAAATTGTCAAATAAATTTCGTAAATTTGAGAAGTAAATTTAGCTTCAAGGCGATTTGAAGAATTGCCTGAACGCAACGAATCGAAACAACGTCACTTGTCCCTACTATTAAGGCGGTAGCTATTATTCTATTAAGCCTTGGCGTTAGTGTCGAGTCGTTTTTGCGTAAATAATGAAATAGGGTTACGTTTAAATTTAGCAAAGTGACACAGCGTGGGGTCCGACCACGACTGACGAAATAAGACGACTGCCATTCTTAAAAGGGGTCAAATTTAAATAAGAATAACGCTAATTTCTATGCAAATAAAGAGTGTTGATATTCCAAGGATAAATACTTAAATATAAATATATATATAAACTTAAGTTAAGATTAGATTTAAATGGTATGCAAATACGATACGTTTAGTTCTTTATTTAAAAACCTTGCCTATCTCTGAAATGTTTAGCATATTTTTGGAATTGTCTATATTTAAATAAATATATAGAAATGTCTCCAGGAATACATACAGTTAATTGGAATTATTGAGTAGCCATTTTCCCTCAACGTATCCAGGCGGTTTTGTGGGAAGAGCTGTCTAGACTAATCATTATACATGATGACGAATTCTACCTCGCTGTGCGTTGCACCTAATTAGTTCTCAAGCCCGGCCTACAATACCCGCTTATAAAATTAACACGGGAGATAGGGAGCATCATTATTCCTCTTAACTGTATGTATTCCTAGATTAGCATATTGAAACGCAAATATTCGTGTTTGCAAAATAGTTTGTTTAACAATAAATTTAAATTTCTGTTGAATTATAGTCTTGAATTGGGTTTTAAGTTAACTAATCATCTTTGAACCTAACCAGTTCAAACGGTTCAAAGGTTATCCGGCAAATCAATGCAATTTTAAAACTAATAATAGTGTTTAAGTGGCTTGTCTAGCGTAAAGATTATAGCTAAACTTTAAGCGCTTCTTAACGAGTTTAAGATTAAATGCAAACTTAACAATATAATAATATCTGCACCTTCAAAGCCAATGAACTAATTCACTTATATAACTTAACCTATGACCCGGCTATTAAAATAATAATAAAAAAACCAAAAAACCAAATTAAAAAAAAAAAGAGTCCCCTACCGTCTGCACACGATGCTAGATATTTTCCATTCCCGCTGAAATCCAAGTTGAGGACAGTTCCGCTATGACCCTTCAAAGTTGTCAGCAACCATCGATGACCATAAGCCGCTTTCTGTTCCTTTTTCTGCTTATCATGCCCGGCCTTCTTGTTTTTCTTGCCGTTTCCTCCGCTAGTCTTGCCACCGCCTGACTCTTGCTGATTTTGTTGCAGTTGTTGCTTCTGAATAGACTCGTTATCGCCTGGAAAAGAATGGCAACAACAAAAAGACACCACGTTAGTTACATCTCATCTTGACGACTGATTTTCACAGAAAGTTAAAAAAAATAGCAAGTTACACAAAAGTCGGTCGTAACGCGCTCCCGATAGACGTTATGTAACATTTTTGTTACGTTAACTTGAAAATTGTGTTTTTCAAAACCCCCAAGTCAAATATTTTACGATCTAACTTTTAAGCCAGTTTCGAATTTATTTTTTTTTTCTTTTAAATTTCTTCTTTTTGGCGCAAAAAATGGGATCAAGGTCGTTTCATAATAATAATAATAATAATAATAATAGAGAGGTCGGATACTCGCGCGCAAGTATTACGATAATTAGAAGTATTTTAAAAATTTATTATATTGGATTAAGTGATTAATTTAATCAAATTTATTATATTGGATTAAGTGATTAATTTAATCAAATTTATTATATTGGATTAAGTGATTAATTTAATCAAATTTATTATATTGGATTAAGTGATTAATTTAATCAAATTTATTATATTGGATTAAGTGATTAATTTAATCAAATTTATTATATTGGATTAAGTGATTAATTTAATCAAATTATAATTAAATAAATTGGTAATATTTATTTCTAAATCACGAATTTAAGTAGTTTTAGGTTAATTTTATTTCAAATTGGAAATATTTAAAATTATAAAAAAAGTTGATTAAAAATAATTAAGTGATAAATTAATGAAACTTTAAATGGAATTTTTTTTGGTGTAGGGAAGTGCGGCTAATTTTATTTTCAAGTCTAAATTATTCAAAATTAAATATCGAAAAAAATTAATTTTAATATGATTAAGTGATTTTATAGCAAAAACAATTGGGTAATTTCACAGAGAAGTTAAGGACAGATATTCTAGTCAAGATAAGAGAATACCAAGGATTACTATTTATTTTCTTAGAAAGTGTCCGACCCCTGAAGAAATAGTCTATAAACTACGTAAAATATTATGGTTTCATTTTAAAAATATATATAAATGGTGATGACACCCCTGGATGGGTGTCAAGATCGGCAGCGGCAGCGAAATTGGAGGCAAGGTGAAGGTCACACCCCATTTTTCAAGTATAAGCTCATTCCATTAAAGGGAGTATTACCCCAGGGAGATATAAACAAACAAACGTCTAAGGTCACAACTAATGACGCAATATTGATGTGGTAATGATGTTATTTTTGACTTCACGGTTAAAACAATACACATACAGGGTGTGTCGCAAAAAAAGAGGGTAATTAAAGTGAGTGGGATGGTTAAACTATGGGAAATTAATTCTTGAGTGCAAAATATGCAATGTTTTCCCATAGAATCATCCCACTGTTGTTCGCTCCTATAATGACCCTTTTTGCTACACCCTTTACATGTTAATAGATTAGAAATAAATATACGATCATGACACGGAATAAACGAAACTCCATAAAGGTTTTTATGATTCACCGTGATTAAGTATTTACTACTGTTAAATCTAAAAGTGATCTTGAAACAACACTTATGTTCAACAGAATCGGGGTGGCACGCATGCGCTTTCTAGAGTGTTATTTAGAAATAAATGGAATGGGGTTTCATTGTGAGTCATCTCCACCACGACCACCAAGATTAAAGGATTACTAATAATTTATATTAAGTGTACGGCAAAGTCTAGCGCGAGATTTACATTTCTATCAAGTGTTTATGGATGGACTTGTATTGCAGAAAATAATAGCACACGTGGGTATAACTTTTAGGCTTAAGTTAACGCGCCTAGACTGTCAAGCCCAAGCTCTATCTCAAGCATATCCTATCTCATGCCCAAGCTCTATCTCAAGCATATCCTATCTCATGCCCAAGACTGTCCCAAACCCAATCCCTATCCTATCTCGAGCCCAAACCCAATCCCTATCCTATCTCGAGCCCAAACCCAATCCCTATCCTATCTCGAGCCCAAACCCAATCCCTATCCTATCTCGAGCCCAAACCCAATCCCTATCCTATCTCGAGCCCAAACCCAATCCCTATCCTATCTCGAGCCCAAACCCAATCCCTATCCTATCTCGAGCCCAAACCCTATCTCATCCCAAGCCCAATCTTAAGCTTACCTAAGCCCGATCTCATCCCAAGCCCAATCTTAAGCTTACCTAAGCCCTATCTCATCCCAAGCCCAATCTTAAGCTTACCTAAGCCCCATCTCATCCCAAGCCCAATCTTAAGCTTACCTAAGCGCCATCTCATCCCAAGCCCAATCTTAAGCTTACCTAAGCCCTATCTCATCCCAAGCCCAATCTTAAGCTTACCTAAGCCCTACCTCACCCCAAGCCCAATCTTAAGCTTACCTAAGCCCTACCTCACCCCAAGCCCAATCTTAAGCTTACCTAAGCCCTATCTCACCCAAAGCCCAATCTCGAGCCTAAGCCCTATCTCATCCCCGGCCCAATCCTACGCTATCCTAAGCTGACTTAGGTCTTAATCCCAATTGCTGATGCTATAAAAGCAAAATTATTTCGTATTATTAAACGCTGTAGATATTAGATTTAAACTAGTCTTTTTTACTGGCTTTAATTTATATTGCAGCAGATGGTGATTGCGCCGCAAACAATAGGAAGTAAAATATTTTTACTCGGCAATAAAACAAGGATGATGATAAAGGTTTGTCCTTGCTGCAATCATATTTAATAATAATAATAACAGCACCTCATAAATTGGAGCCTATACGTCGTTTTATCAAGGTAAAAGCAACGCTGGCGTTTTCAAATCCAGTTGTATTGCGCAAAATAACATTTGGATGTGGGATAGATTCTATACACTTTTACCACGAGAGAATTAAGGCTTAGCTAATCTACTTGTTTTGACAAAAAAAACCCCTCTTTTTTGGACAAATTCCAACTTCGCCACCAAAGTTTGGCGTGCAAAATCTAGCTTAATTCAAACTCCTTATAATCTCGGTACTTGCATAACGGTAATTTTAATTGCATTTGTTTTTAAAAAATATATATATATATTATATATCATTAGATAATTTTAGTAAAAAAACATATTGAAAATATTGGGTTTTTAGCAAAATATTATTGACTGGGTTTAATGACCAAAGGAGCATAATATTTTAGATAATATTAATCAGGGTTGATGTAATATTTCCTGATTAAGATTGCGATGAATTTAACCGGTTCTTTCCTGACTATTAACAGTAATTTTATCAGTTTTTTTTTATTTATTTGGGGGCAAGGGGGGGGATCAAAAGCTGTCAATGCACGTTAACAGAGTATTTTTAAGAATGCTAAGTATTTTTATAAAGTGGACCACGTGTTCAACGTTTCAACCTCCCTGAACTCAAGAACATTCCCCATTAACATCAATTTGTTTACAAATTTACTTTTTAATTAATTTAACTTAGAAAGTCCAATCTTGCTCCAGCTTTTGAGTTCTCTGGCTTTTCCCTGACCATCCTGAACCCATTTTTAACATTCCCTGACCATAATAAGCCCATTTTAAACATTCCTAACGTTTCCCTGACCATAATAAGCCCATTTTAAACATTCCTAACGTTTCCCTGACCATCTTAAGCCCATTTTAAACATTCCTAACGTTTCCCTGACCATCTTAAGCCCATTTTAAACATTCCTAACGTTTCCCTGACCATCTTAAGCCCATTTTAAACATTCCTAACGTTTCCCTGACCATCTTAAGCCCATTCTTGAAATTCCCTAACATTTCCCTAAGCATCTTGAGCCCATTTTAAACAAGCCCTAACGTTTCCCTGACCATCTTGAACCCATTCTTAACATTCCCTAACGTTTTCCTTGACCATCTTGGTCCCATTTTAAACATTCCCTAACCTTACATAACCATCTTGGTCCCATATTTCATTATTCCCTAACTTTTCCCAAATCATCCTTGACCATTTTAACAACCCCGCTAACCCAAAAACAAAATATTCAAACAATTTTCCAATAAATATTTCTATTCTAAAATACATTATCGACGAACCTTCATTTATTTCATATAGTTAATAACAAGTGGGGTTTTACCACGTGACGCCTTAATACACTATAGCAACAACCTGAACCCTTTTTTTAAAACCCGAAAAATCTATCTTTATCCAACGCGTAGGTAAATTTTTGCAAATCCGGAAGAAACAGTTTTCCGGTACTCTATTTTTAGCTCATCCTACACTTCACCGGAGACACAGCGAGACCCGACCTCGAGTTGCCGCCAAGAAATGAATATAAAATAAATTCTAAGTATCTTTAAGATAAACCCTTCACTTTAATTAGCATAATCCACCCACCAAAAACCATGCAGTTAAGAGCACAAAAATAATCAACTTACGATCTCAGTAGTTTTCCAAAAAATGAACAGAAAATCTTTCTTCGCGAAAAAAAGGCAAATACACTGTATATTTTAGAGACTCAAAAACATGCGACCATCAAGACGAAACTTTATAAAATAACTAACTGTATTTGAACAGTTGACTAGAGTAAAATCAACAATGAAGGCACTGGTATCTGCAGCGTGCAAATAATTGCATCATGGTTTCAAAGTGCAAATGCAACTTGATAATCCCATTTATATATTTATGATAACAGGTCGGGTCAAATGTTAACTGATAAAGACCCCTAACGCTACCCTATTGACCACATTTCACGAGGTCAACAGTCCACTAACAATGACCCTTATTTATTCACCACCCATTGTCCGGTTTCAAAGTGCAAACAAAGAGAATATAGGGGAGGAGTGGAAAATGGGGCAAAACTTGTCACTCTTTTCTACCGCGCATCTTCAATGCGCAGTACACCGAGGCATTTCCGTTTGAGACATTAAATGGTATGTAGGTGGCGCGACTGAGCCGGAAACTCCCTCGTACCGCTAGCATAATTTAGGCGTAACATAACCATTTACGCTTGTGGAGCGGGGGAGGTTCCACTCCTCCCTTATATTCTCTTTGGTGCAAATGCAAATTGATAACATTTATATTGAAGATTAGATATCAGGCAGGTCAAATGTCCACTGATAATGACCTTCCCAACGCTATTGACCAATTTCGAAAATTATTATTAAGTGTTGCCCTAAGTATGATGTATTAAGAAAGGCTACAAATTCAGTACTTAAATAAACTCTAAGTAAGTATTTAAGTAACTTGCTTGTCTTGGGGCAAAGATCATTTAAGACAACATGGCACAGATTAAACGGTTAAACCCGATTGATAAGGAAGGGGGAAGTAACTATCTCCGGCCCCCAATCGCGAAAACTATCAATTGATAGTATCCAACAAAATTAAATGAAACGATAAAACTTAGTTTAATAATATTTACAAGTTAACAAAGTTCGACTATGCTTATCCAGGGAGGAGAGACTTACTCCCTGGCTTATCTACACGAAGAGTTTTTAAGAGTAAAACGTGCAAACGGTGCAAAATTTACCGAATCAACTTATGGAAAATTTAGCGCCCAACTTTAAAAAAAAAAAAAAAAAAAACTTCCTAGAAAGTGGGTTTTACCAACAAAAATAACCCCCCACAAAATCTTTACGAAAAATCGCTTTAAATTACAATAACAATATAAATACAATAGAAAATAGCTCTATTGTTAGAAAAGCAATGAAAAGATAGATAGCTTTCACTGTGTGTAGGCTGCAGAACATTTCTCCCCTAGTAGTAGTCATTAACTTCAATGCAGTGTTGTCAGGCAGGTTAATTCAACCTGTCCTGAACCGCTAGCTTTTCTGTAGTATTTTGGTCTTGGCTCACCAACGTTCTGGCAACACTGGTTCTAACCAGGGATAGATTTAATTTTACTAGTAGGAATGGAGAACAGATAAATGTGGGCGCGCGTCAAAGTCCCGGACCCCCTTCCACGGGACGGGGGGGGGGTATGAAAGAAGAGGCGGTAGGGTCATAGCGACAGAGGTAAAAAGGAATTACGTAGTTTTCGCCGTCTCCGTTAGCAACGTCATCAAAACGTAGTTTAAGTGAGCCGCCAATAAGATAATTTAAACTTTTCGTTACGTGTTGGAGGGAGGGGCTCTATACTGGGTGGGCTACGAGTCGGACTGAAGTAAATACTAACCGTTCTCCATTCCTAATTATAAAATTAAATCTATTCCTGGTCTAACTATGACATCAGTAACCAGTGATAAACTTATTGAACGAACATATCTTATAAACTTATGATAAAATAAAAGCAGAACCCCCGTATTCCATTGTCCTATCACTCATTATTCGTGGGCGCCACGTGACATAACCGTTAAAGTGGTTATAGCATTGTTGTCATTGTGGCGTTCCACTTTTGGCAACAACAACAACACGGCTGAAGGGAGGGAAGTTCAACCACCGCGCTCGTGGAAAGGTCGAGAAACGATCTCGCGCCAAAAACCAACCATAACAAGCTCGCGCCAAAAAATGTGCAGCACGAGGTGGGTTGTGTACGTTGTACGTTGTTAAGCCTAACGCGAGCTTTCAGGGGAACCTTTGATACACCGGGGAGTGTTTTAGCTGACTCTGGCTGAGGCTGGTTTTAGAGCCTATTAAAAAGATCAACGACCTAAGTTCAATGGTGTCGTCGGTTAGGTGTTCGCTTCGGAACTACAGGGGAAGTTGGGAACGCAATCACGGGAAAAAATAAATACCTATCTGTATCTAGCTAGCTATCTAAACACGTCTACCTCAATGCAATGTTTTTATTATTATAATGCTTTGTCTCGTTTTATATTGTTCACAATGGTTTAACGTTTTTAAGGAAGTACTGTAGTTAAATACTAGGAAATTAGGAGCTGTTCCGGCGTATGTGACGTGTGGTGTCGAGGGGGTAGACACTCTAGATCTCTGTGTACACCTGAGTTCAAAAGAGTTCAGCTTTGACTGTGCATTGAGTTCAAATCCTTCGGAACTCACAGTTCAGCTTTGGCAGTACACTGAGTTCGTCATATTGTACACCTGAGTTCTCAAGTGTCTACCCCCTCGGTGGTGTTTATAAACGAAAGGGAAGGGAAGGTTGTTGCTTAGACATACAGGTGTTAAGACCTTTATATGTTTTCAGTATTTATTATTGCAGGGTTCGGACGAAATTTTTATATTGAAAATCCCTCACTGACTTTTCTAGCTTATCCCTGACGAAATTTAAACTAATATCCCTGGGACCATTTTAAAGTGTTTACCTGCACAGCCTACTTCATCACATTTGGGCCCATATTTAGCCTTGTTCCAGAGAGAATTTTACACTTCAAATCCCCTACTTTTTAGGAACAAAATTTAAATCCCCGTCTTGGTTTCCCCATTTTCCAAACCCCTGACTTATCTAGATTTTCCAGGTTTCGTACGAACCCTGTATTGTTATCTACAACAGAGTTGACAGATTTTAAAAATTAAATTTTAAAATATTAAATTAACTTTTTAATTTATTCAAAATCATGTTGTGTTGACCAATTTAATTTTCATAATGTTCAAACATGTGCTAGCAACCTCAAGGAGTGATTAGCCCCTCGGAAGCCTGCCTCTAAAAGTAAATTATTTTTTTTACTGTGAAACAAGATGGCCCCAGCAATAACTGAACTTTTGCGCTATAGTATCTCTAACAATTATTTTACTGAAATATTAACAACAATGTTATCAAATTAGAACAACCTTTCTTTTAATAAAAAAAAAACAAAAAAAAAATAAGATTAACCGATACTGCATTCATCTTAATTAAATTAACACGAAGTTATCATCGTCAGTATGATTAAAAACGATTGAGCTATAGTAATGCAGAAATTGTATCGGTTACGTTGCTAACTTCGGATTAATAGGCCTGCTTCAATATTGACAAAGCTGTATCCCGCGTAACATTATAATAAAAATAGTTATTTAATTTTCTAAATGACCTCTAACGACTGGAACAATAAAACGATTACGCGATTGGTCGGATGGAGGTTGCTAACTTCAAAATTATCTACGAAATCTCAAACTAATTCGAATTTTAAAAATATTCGTAAACACGTGGCCTCATTTCAACCTAATAGTAGAGGGAAACCTACTAAATGATAGTAGAATAATACTACAATGCAATACAATTTTCAAAAAATTAAGTTATTAATTTAGTATTCTAATATTATATATTGTACATGTCTGCTAGAAATAGTAGAAAACCCACTAGGTTATAGTAGGAAATAGTTTAAATAATTTGCAATCAGAAACTCGAGAATATTTCAGTCTGAACGCATAGCTTCTACATAAGTTCATAAGATATGTTCACTATAAGTTTGTCACTGATTACAGAGCTTATGAAGTGAGAGAGGTAGGTCATAGATTCAGGGTAAAGCGACGCCTGGTGAGGCACTGTCAAAGGCTTAGTAATGAAGACTAAATAGGATCTAGATGGAAGTCCTGCAAAATTAACCACCACCGAGTGTCATACTTATGGATGGAACATATCTTATAAACTTATTTTAATAATAGACTACACAAGGAACATTTTCCTCGTTGAAAACTTCAAAGGCTTAGCTAGAATTACACTATGATAACCGAGTGTAGTTGCGATGGTAAGATGGCCTAGTTATAACCCGGGTCCCGGACAAAAATCCCGGGGATTTTTAGTATAGATGGATCCAGAAACGCGGCTAACAACGCAACAGGTACATACTCCAGGTTCAAAAGGTGTCAAAACAACAGAGTACACCTGGGAACCCAACACACTAGGCTAAAGTACCTACTACATCCCCAAAAACCAACATAGATATTTAAGTAACGTTACGTCGCAATTGTAAACAATTAAGTAGCGTTACGTCGCAATTGTAAACAATTAAGTAGCACTACGTCGCATTGTTAACAATAAAGAAACATTACATCACAATTGTAAACAACCGATTTCAAACACAAGGGGCTAATCACTACCATTATCTTATTGTTAAAACCATAGCGGATGAACAAATAGCGTTAAACCCTCAATAAACAGAAAATAGTTTTTTTAAAACTGCAACAAAGCAAACTGGCCCCAGGTCTTTGTTAACTGTTAAAGTTTCAAAATTATTAAGGATGCAAAACAAAAATGTTAATTAGGTTTTCAGTTTTCCAGGAAGTATGTCATTCACTGCTGCTTCTTTGTATTAACAAAGTGTCAGCATTTTAAGCCTTTTCAAACACTATTTTTTCCTCTCGTTTACAGTTAGTTGCCAATTCTACTTGGCACCTATTTATTTTGGAAAGTTTCCAACCCCTCACCGTAGTGAAATGCCAAAAGTAAATAAATAGTAACGTAGTTACGATTGAAACAACTCGATCGTATCATAACACAAAGACAGCGAATTCTAATATATTTTTGAGTAGTTACTTTACAAAGAATTCAAATATATTTTAAATTTTCAGCGAATTATTTTTGAGTGTCATATTCCCTTTGAAAAACTAGAACCTGTTATATTTTGAGGAGGAAAAAAATGTACGTGACCATCACAACGAAAAATGAAGAAGAAAAAACATGTGAACTAAAAATAAATGGCCCACTAGCCGCCGCGGGAACTTTCCAGGATATTAAACTGAATATTTTTTCAAGTTCAATAAATTCATTATCATTTTAATGCCGAGTCTATTTAAATCTCAAATTAATTTAAATATTGAATTATTATTTTAATTTTAAGGTTTAGTTTAAATAGAGTTTAATTAGAGCTACAAAATAAGACAAAGAACGTCAAAATCGGTTAATAAATAAAGAAGTTACGTGGTTTTGAAATAAAAATATTCATCATTTTCAAAATATTTCGTGACGTCATTTTTCAAATTGCAAATAATTTTCAAAAGCTTATAACTTTCTTATTTATGGTCCGATTCTGACGTGACTGGTCTCATTTAAAAGTTCTTAACGAGCTCTATTCGAGTATCCAATTAAAATAATTATAAACTCTTAATTACTCATAGTAAATAAACTTTAAATTGATGTAAAATTAAATTCATAAAATTAAACTCACCATGTCTATCAGAAATAACCACTTCAAAAAGTGGTATTGGTGGTACATCCACCATATTTGACATTTAAATTTAACCGTACCGCCGTTAAATTAAATTCAATTAAACTAAATCAATTTCAAAAATTCACGGAAGTAAGTCACGAGTGATTCATTAAAATGTTTATATCAAGTTTCAAATCACAAATGTCGTAACAATTATTAACGAAATCCTTAGTAAAGAACGAGTGATAATAATCTGGAGCTGGTTTTAATTTGAAAATCCTGGTAAAATCCATGGAATCCGTTTTCCACAAACATAACACACCCATGCTGAGCCACAGAACCTCGTTAACGAAAACAAAGCACCGCGACCGAATCCACGTTGGTTTAGGCGCGTAATTTAGCCGCGAATCCAGCGCTACTTGCTTTATAAATAAAACAACTACTACGTTTGAGTGGAACCTCGTGACTCGTTGCCTAGAATCAAGTCAACAGCGCCAGTTGAGAGTTCCACGCGGCTACAGACACGTCGATATAATATAGGGGGCGCTACGTGGAGTCGCTCGAGCCGCTTATATGACGTCACCCTAATTTCCGGTGATGACTACTTGGAGTTACCGACCCTCAAAGTGACGTCATTTTTACGGGAAAAGGGGGAAAGGAATTGGAAGAGAGAGATTTATTTCTAGGGAAAACGTTCCGCAATGGAATCAGACAATTTCTAAGATCCGAGTAATGCGGCTTTACAGCAAAAACGTCTTAAGTCGCATTAACTTATTTTTTTCAGGGTAACCACTGAAATTTGCAATAGGCCTTTACAGAAAGTTCTAAAGGAATTATGGGTACTTGGCCCCTCTTGTAGTTCAAATTGAGTCAGTTCAGTTCAGCCAGTTTTGTGTTATAAAAAAAACGAACTGGAGGCAAGATTTGGAGAGATAAAGCAGACTGATAAAATGGAGGGCTTTTTTTAACGCGTTTGTTCCTCTAATTAATTAATATTTAAAATAACTTACTCGTTCTTTCTTGCGTATCCATCTCTTAAAATGGGCTATGGAAGCCTAGGCTTAACGGTTAAGGTTAGTGACGTCACGTCAGAGAGAATTTTGGTGACGTATGGCTGTTATAATGCGCAGGCGCGGCGGGACAAATCAACAAGGTGCGCAAGCCGTAAAAACTTTCTATAAAGGCCTATTCCTTCAACGGAAATATAGGAAATTAATTCTTGAAATATAGTAAACTATACTGGAATATATTGGTGCAAAATATAGGAAATATATTGTTATAAATTGGTGCAAAATATAGGAAATATATTGTTATAAATTGGATTAAAAGTATAGAAAAATATGGGAGAAAAAAGGATTAAAAGTATAGAAAAATATGGGAGAAAAAAGGATTAAAAGTATAGGAAAATATGGGAGAAAAAAGGATTAAAAGTATAGGAAAATATGGGAGAAAAAAGGATTAAAAGTATAGGAAAATATGGGAGAAAAAAGGATTAAAAGTATAGGAAAATATGGGAGAAAAAAGGATTAAAAGTATAGGAAAATATGGGAGAAAAAAGGATTAAAGTATAGAAAAATATGGGGAAAAAAGGATTAAAGTATAGAAAAATATGGAAAAAAAAGGAAAAAAGGATTAAAGTATAGAAAAATATGGGGAAATAGGATTAAAAGTATAGAAAAATATGGGGAAAAAAGGATGAAAAACAGAAAAATATGGGAAAAAAGGATGAAAAATATAGAAAGAAACTGATGAAAATAAAGGCCCAACTTTCATAAACACAAGAAATAGAAGTGACGTCAAAGAATCGCCTGTTATTTTTATAAAACTAAAAGAAAAACCAAAATCTTTTAACGTTTAAAACTAAAAGGAAAAGTGGTTAGAGACCGATTTGATTGGCCACTTAGGAGGCAATCCTAAATAAGGATTACGTAATTTACTGGTAGATAAATAAATGGATAGATAGTTTTTTAAGCCTTGCCTTGGTCCTGATTATCATCGATGCGCGACATACCTCTATCTACATTACGCAAGCAAGAAGCGTTAATTTTACCATCACGGTGGAAATTTCTTCAGGGATCTTTACCCCAGGAATTAAAGAAAAGAGATAAATCTTAATCTTTCAAAGGTAAAAGCGTGCCGTTGCCTTTCTAGCTCATCGCGTCCTCCGAGGAGAGTCGGAGTAAAAGTTCAAAACCATAATAAGAATTATTTTAGTTACGGTTTTTACGAATTTCCTGGCATTGGGGTGGCAAGGCGATAATATGGTAACTTAACTGAATTCAATAACGCCATAACTGACACAAAGACAAATATCTTACTATATTTACTAAATAAGGTGTTACTTTAACCAATACATGGATAATACCCAATACATTAAACGCTTAATTCAAAAATGAAGTAACTGCCAAAAAGATTTAAAAACGATCTTAATAAGAAATACGTATATTTCTTCTACTTGGAATCTTGAAGAGACCATTTACCCCATACCATAAGTTTATAAGATATGTTCCTACCATAAGTTTGTTAATCTCTGGTTACAAACTGGAGCTTGTAATTTTGAAGTGAGTGAGGTAGGTCATAGATTCAGGGTAAAGCGAGGGATAACCTGGTAAGTGGGGCGCTGCTGTCAAAGGGGGCTTAGTAAGAACGGACTAAATAGGACTTAGATGGAAGTCCTGATGCAAAATTAACCACCACCGAGTAGGACTTCTATTCTCGAAACGAAAGTAGAAGAAAAATATGAATTCCTGCTTAGGATTATAGTCTTTGTTATGTTTATAGGTCCCATAACCAGGTCGATAAAGCGGGTATGGGCAATATCCGGGAAATTAAGGGGGGCGCTAGGCAGAATCTACAATACAATATATACTCCGTTTCCATGGACTAAGAGCTCCGTATCTCCTCCAGGAAGAAACATTACACCCTCATTTCCCGCGTTAGTCAAGAATTGACAAAGCGTCATAACGCATCTTTCCATTTAGGGCAAAAAATGGAGTAATTAAGCGAAAGAACTAATTTCAATGGTTAATGAAATGGTTTGACAACAATATTTTTTAATAAATTTATATTGATAAAACAGGGTTGCCACGGAATTTTCAGAACCAAATTCCCCGACTTTTCCAGGTTTTCCCTGACCTTTTTCTGAGATTTTCCCTGACCATTTTAGGCCGAAAGTTTAAATGTTTACAGCACGTTTTAAGTGGTTATAATTAAATAAACTCTCTACATTAAGTTGCACCAAAATGAATAAGAAACATTTTAACTATAAATAACAATCCAAGAGATTTTCTTAGAGAGCATTTACTTTACAAAAACAATTCTAGAGAGCATTTTTAAGGATTGCTCTAGCTAGAGTTCACTCTGTGTTAAGAGAAGAGGATGAGGAGAAACTTTCATTACTCTTTCAATGAAGACTTATCCCCAGAAATTTTACCCACTAAAATCAAATTACCTGACTTTTCCAGGTTTTCCCTGACCCGTGGCAACCCCGCCCTGACTTTCCTCCCCATTTTCCAAATCCCTGACTTATCCAGGTTCCATACGAACCCTGTAGAAGATAGGACACGCCTGTGTTACGTATAATAACCATGGGATTCATTTAAAACAAATAGGATGTGTCATCAAAGGACGACCTAAATACTTGCTTGTTACATAGGGAATTTATTGGGATAAGGTCGCACCGCGCGGATCGAACTAAATTTGTTGAAAACAATATTATCGGAATTTTCTATTGATCACGTGACAAGGTAGACTAGAGACGGCAGCGGCGGAAAAAACATAATATTAATATTCGCCGTTGAAAGAATGAAGCCGAGGTCATAGACTTCCCATTGTCTTTTTTATACATACTTTTTAAAAAAAATGCAAATGTATTTATATAAATAACATAACAACCTTCTAACGTCAACTGAAGCAACCTCAGCTGCGCAATAAAACAATGATCAATTTACACCCATAATGCACTGCCTCCTTGAAAACTAAACTATCGTATTAGAAAGGTTACACGCCTATTCCCCCTAAGCACGTGGTTAATTATTAGTTAAACAGTAAATAATTAAGCCTTGCACAAATTATGCCAAGATACGTTGAGTTAAAATGGTTACGTAATTATTCCAATTAACTGGATGTATTCCCTATTTCACTAAGTGTGACTGCATAATCAGAAATACACTGATTCCACTTGGAATATTTAACTTGCCATTTTTCAGCCTTTCTGTTTGAACTATAAGAGGGGAGGGGTTGTAGGAATCGTCACCCATGACGTCACGCCTATGTATTTTAACTTAAAAGTTTAAGTTAACCGACTTTGATGGTAGCTATCGACCTATCCACAATGTAAAGAAGCTCTCTTTGCGGCCTAAGAATGAGTATACGGTTGTCCTATAAATGTGAATAACCAATGAAACGCGAGGAAGGATGAGCCGGTGGTTTAACAAAGTTTTAAGCCCCTCCCATTACCTTCAATCAGATATTAATTAGTATAGAATCTAAGGCTTCTTAAAGATTCCAAGTAAAAGAAAATAATCCATGTATTCCTGATATTACGTAATTTTAAATTACAAGACTTAATTTATTTTTAACCAAAATCATTTTCAGTCTAATTTCAATTATAGATGACTTATAGCAAAAACCACGTATCTAGTAGTGAAGATACGACCTTTGCGCAATAAATCCCTAAAAAATATTTGAAATATCTTGCGAAAAGTAAAAGCACTTTCATTTAAATTTCTTAGAAGAAAAATGATCAAAACAAAACCCGTCAATTATAAAATTAAAGATGCATCAACAAAACCGGAATTGGATAATTTTAAGTAGGTATTCTCGCTCATTACGTAATTCTTAATTGGGGCCGCGCAGACGTACAGCGAGCGCCCAATTTGGGGCAAACCTTACCTAATTTGCATAAACGCTTCAATAACAAACAAAGGGTTTAAGTCCCCGACTTCCGATTTTGACTTAACTTCATTGTCAAGAAAGAGGGCGGCGCATATTTTAAAGGGAAGGTGACACACCCAACAATCTTTCTTCCTGGTCAATTACTTTAAGCATTTAAAGTTTTACTTTGGAGGGGGGGTTGAAATAATTACACAGGGTGTAGCAAAAAGGGTATTTCTATAGGAAATCATCAATTTTGAGTCGAAAATGTTCGATACTTCTGTGACCAGCCGATTTTGCCCCCACAAGGGATGCACCCTTCATTAAATTAGCCTCCCTTTTTGCAACACCCTGTACTTTACTTTCTCTTTTCTTTTAGCAAGGGTGATCTTCCCTTTACGACCTTAATTGATGCTATTGTATGTTTACTTTAATCTCAATATCTTCATGAATAACTAATTTATGAAGAATTTTAAATACCCAAGTCATAAAATTAATTGTTGCCTGTGTCTGATTTTGTAGTAATTAGTATATAGGTTCATGAGCGACGATTTAAATTATCTTATTAATTAGGTTACGGTAATTTTCTACCGTCCAAGATAAAGTTTTAAGTAATTAGTAATTTATGTTTTTCAAGATGCTAAATGACTACAATATTTATTTTAACTTTCCATTTGTGCTAAGCCAGTATGTTTATATCTTTTCAAGGTGTCAACTCATCACAATATGTTAGAAGCCTTTTTCACGCGCTAAACACACAACGGTAATTAAGTCCTTCTCAATTTATGTTTTCCAACATGCTAAATGACTACAATATTTATTTTAACTTTCCATTGTGCTAAGCCAGTATGATGTTTATATCATTTCAAGGTGTCAACTCATCACAATATGTTAGAAGCCTTAAAAACACAACGGCAATTAAGTCCTCCTTAATCTTAAGTAATTAGGTGTAATAATTATCTTTCATTTCGTAATTAACGTGATTGCATGAAGACAAACAAACTTTACTCGCCTCGTATTCAACCACTATATTTCTAATAACCCGGAAAAGCCTTGATCATTTTCATTGGCTAATTTAATAGACATTAAATTAAAATTACATCTACATTGCCAACAGCCCAGCCATTATTAAGTGATATAACCAATGACAACCTTGAAAAGTTGATTAAAAACTAAAATTTAGTCCCTTTGTAAACTGCAATTACAATTACACCCACAACATAAGTTTATAAGATATGTTCCCTATAAGTATGACACTACCTATACAAGATCGTAATGCTACTGAGAGACTTACAGCTCGAGATAACTAGTTCGAGGGAGAACGACGGAAGCGAGAATTTCAGACTACACTCGGTGGTGGTTAATTTTGCAGGACTTCCATCTTCCTATTAAGCCTTTGACAGAGTCTCACCAGACGTCGCTTTACCCTGAATCTATGACCTACGTCACTTACTTCATGATAAGCTCCAGTTTGTAACCAGAGATCAACAAACTTATTACTTATTATTATATACTTATGCCCACAATAATGAAACAACTACAACTAAATTGTATGACGTATCAATGCGCAATATCGTAAAGTAGTTCTTTGGCATGTTTGCAATAATATAGGATATGTAGCGGTTATTGTGCGTAGGAACACTTCTTAGTAACTTATTGGAAAATTATTTACTTATGCGTATGGTCAATGACATTTGACGTAAGTAAATTGATCAGATTTTAAAAGTTACCTTTAACTTTTCTTCCTTTTCCAATAGCGATATTACCTTCGCATTCTTCTCGCGGTCTGCTATTGTTATTGTCATTCTTTGTTAACCGGGACTGTTTAATATTATTATCTTTGACGTCATCGATCAGTTCGGTCTGATTGGCTAAAGGGGGTACGGCGACGCCAGCGCATTGAATCCACCACATAATGGCGCGAAAAACAATAAAGCACAAAAGAATCGTCAATTCACGTGGCGGTAACCACGTGCCCAATGATGACGTCGAAGCCTCGTGTTTTAACAAAAGCGAATCGAAAGACGTTAAAGCCACGAGAACGAGGCAAGGAAAGTAAAGGTCAAATACGATACTTTTCGAGGTTACCGAACCGATCATTTTAAATCCATTCGCATCACGATTAACGATGGTGTTAAGTTAAATAACGGTTCGTATCCGGGTGGGTTAGAGTTCAAAGTTCATTATTAAATAGATATTTTTAAATTCGCAATTAAATTTGTCATTATTTACGCACTATAAGTCACAATTTTTTTTAATTTAATTATATTTTTTTTACTAAAAATTGTCACAAATTGCAAAACCTTCCGTCATAATTCACAAAATAATATATAATTTAAAGCAAAACGGGTCACGATAATTCACAAAAATAATTAAAACACTTTCTCAAGTCACAAAAAAATGTCCCGATATTCAAAAAAAAACTTGCAAACTTAAATTTAATTTTATTTTGACTTAAAATTGTCACAAATTGCAAATAATAACGTCATAATTCACAAAAAAATAACATTTTTTTAAAGCAAAACGGCCCGGGTCACGATAATGCACTTTCACAAGTCACAAGAAAAAATTCTTCGATATTCAAAATAACTTTAAATTTAACTAATAACATTTGAATAACGAGGGACTGAGTGAGAGACGCGTGCGGTATTAGATGCAGTTAGAGAACGAATAACATTGGTGGCATTGAAAGAGTTTTGTGTATCGCAGCCTCGCAGTATTCGCGAAAGTCGAAAACAGTATAGGCCTTAAAACGCAAGTGTTCCCTGTGTCCTCGCCGAGTAATGCCACAAAACATTATTATGAATTGCCAAAATAAAAAAAAAAAAATCCACCTTCGTTCGTTAACTCGTGCCTTGTTTTGAAATTAGTTTCCTCCTTCGGTTAATTTAAATCTACGTCATCGTCTCATCGAATTAATTGAGGGTCTTAAATTCTTCATAATTTTTCATGAAAAATTACTATTATTTTCATAAATTTATAAGTGATATGTTCCTTCCATAAGTATGAAATTTCCTATAGAAGTTCGTAATGCTACTGAGAGACTTACAGACAACTCGAGATAACTAGTTCCCGAATTGCAGACTACACTCGGTGCATGGTGGTTAATTAATTTTGCAGCTAGGACCAAGGTCCATCTAGGCACTCCTATTTAGTCTGCGTTACTAGGCCCAAATTTGACAGCAGCGTCTCACCAGGCGTCTTCGATTTACCTCCCTGAATCTATGACCTACCTCACTCACTTCAAAATTACAAGCTCCAGTTTCTAAGTTACCAGAGATTAACAAACTTATGGAATGAACATGAACATATCTTATCAACTTATGATGAGTTTGTAATCACTAATCAGTGACAAACTTATGGAGTGAACATATCTTATCAACTTATGATGAGTTTGTAATCAGTGACAAACTTATGGAATGAACATATCTTATGAACTTATGATTTAATAAAGGGGGTCATCACTAAAACACTCCTCCAATGTTCATGATAACTTGTGTTAGGGGGTGTACTTCCCTTGTGGGTTAGCAAAATGGGCTGGTCATAGAAGTATAGATGCTACATTTTAGATTCTCAAAATCGATTGATTTCCCCATAGTTTAACAATAACCATCCCACACCTTTCTGTAATACGTTGGGTTCTGTTTTTATATTGTTCTTAACCGCCTTGTCATCTCAGAGTCGATTCTAAACAATAGAACTGCACCGAGGGTTGGTAACCCTGAAGTAAAAATGTCTGGTTGTTTATTACAGCTCCTTTAAATTACCGTTTCTAATTCTAAAGGGTTACAGTCGCATTGCGTTGCGTGTGTCATCCTAGAGGTTAGCGAGCTCCAAATTCATTTCCCCCTTGAAAATAACATTGCAGTTGATAATAAAATAACATTCGAAATATTATAAATTGGCAGTTTCACTGAGAGAAAGTTCCCCACAAAAACACAACAACAGCTGATTCGAGTTATTTATATCAAAGGGATACTGAAACTCGCAATATAAAAATAAATACCGCCTATTACAGGGTAGCCACGGAATTTTCAGAACCAAATTCCCTGACTTTTCCAGCTTTTCCCTGACCTTTCAGTTTTAGGCCGAAAGTGTAAATGTTTACAGCACGTTTTAAGTGCTTATAATTAAATAAACTCGATCTACATTTCAAGTTTTCGATGTATTTGTTGCACCAAAATGAATAGGAAACATTTTAACTATAGTAAATAACAGTCTAAGAGATTTGTTTAAAGGCATTTACTTTATAAAAACAATTGTAGACATTTTTAAGGATTAATCATTGAGTTCACTCTGTGTTAAGAAGAGAGGATGAGGAGAAACTTTCATTACTCTTTCAATAAAGACTTATCCCCAGAAATTTTACCCACTAAAATCAAATTACCTGACTTTGCTGAAACTTCAAAAATTCCCCGACTTTTCCCTGACCTTTTCGGCGCATTTTTAAATTCCCTGACTTTTCCAGGTTTTCCCTGACCCGTGGCAACCCTGTATTAACGAAAGCATTTTGAAACATTCTTTTATTATCTACCCATTTCATTCTCCCTTTAAGTAAAATAAAGGGTCCAAATAATATCGAGTCACCTCCCCTTTAAAACAGAAAGTTGTTTTGGTATTTTAGTTTTGAAGTCAAACTAAGACGCAATTCAAAAGGTCTGTTAATTACTGCTTCAAGTTCAGGGCCATCCACTTTTATTTAATTTTTAATATTTATTTTTCTTTATAACATTATTACTACACTTCAGTGCGACTTAGTTGTTATTAAGAGGTAGTAACTTTTTATCGGCATTTCAATAAAAAAGGTAATTTCTATTTCCGTTCATTTATCTAATCAATTTTCCCAACTGACAACATCTATGCCTACAAATAAAATTATACTGATTACGGGGTCATCGCGCTTCAATAGGTGAAGGGCCCCGAATCCTGGCGCCAATTGACTAATAATAAATAGCATCATTTATTTATTAAAAAGAGATCTGTTTAATTTCCACACATGTTTTGAACTAAACGGGGGGTAAACTTTGGAAGATCACAACTATAGTTTGTTCATACTTATAGAGAAATCTCTTTAGGGTCTGATAGCCCTAATTAAACTCTACATAACGATGCTAATTAATTGGACCAAACTAAATTATGAAGCGAGAAAATTTGGTTTGAATGAAAAACATGATTTCTGACCCCAAGATGCACCCAAGTTTTGGAAGGTCATAGCTATAGTTTGATAATACTTATAATAGAGAAATCCGTTTAGGATCTGATAGCCCTAATTAAACTCTACATAACTATGCTAATTAAGTGGACCTAACTTAATTAGGTAGCGAGAAAATAGGGTTTGAGTAAAAACCCTTATTTTTGACCCCAATGTGCGTTCAACCTTTGAAATGTCGTAACTCCAATTTGAAAACACTTTCAGAGAAATAACTTTAGGGCCTGATAGCCCTAATTAAACTCTACACAACTGTGCTAATTAATAGGACCTAACTTAATTAGGAAGCGAGAAACTAGGGTTTGAATAAAAACCCTTATTTTTGACCCCAAGGTACGTTCAACCTTTGAAAGGTCATAACTCGAATTTGATAAAACTTAGAGAAATCCCTTTAGGGTCTGATAGCCCTAATTAAATAAGTAATAATTTTGGCAATTTTTAATTAAGTAGATATTTCCAAAATTCTAATTAAGCCACAATCAAAAAAACAAGTTAGAAAAACACGTTTATAATTAACACGAAAATGAATGAATATTTGGCGGGAAAAACAAGCGTGTATGATAAACTGTAAACAAACTCGGATCATAAAACCTTGACTTGTAAATGTAGAAACGAAAAACAATTTCCAATATTCGCAAAATAGACCAAAAACGTAAGGTTAATGTCAACAAAATGCACTTGAAAATTAAAACTAGGTCTACCTTTATAGTCTAACAAACAAATACTCAGAGACCTTACAGTCAAATGGTATCAAATAATATCATAAGTTTATAAGTGATATGTGGTCCATAAGTATGACGCTACCTATGAAAGTTCGTAATGCTACTGAGATGGACTTACATCAGCTCGAGAACTAGTTCGAGAAGGAAAACGACAATTAAGCGAGTCAATTGAAGTCCTAACTACACTCGGTGCATGGTGGTTAATTAATTTTGCAGCTAGGACCAAGTTCCATCTAGGCACTCCTATTTAGTCTGTGCATTACTAAGCCCCAATTTGACAGCAGCTTCTCACTCACCAGGCCTCCCTCGCTTCACCTCCTCGAATCTATGACCTACCTCACTCGCTCACTCACTTCAAAATTACAAGCTCCAGTTTCTAAGTTACCAGAGATTAACAAACTTATGATATGAACATATCTTATACGAACTTATGATAATATTATTTTTAATTTATCTTCTACATTTGAAGGAAATATGGATGGTTAACTCCATCGAGTTGGACGATCACAAAGTTTGCTAAGTTGGGTTTGATCACCTTAACGGTCTTTTAATTTGGGTACCAAACTTAACGGAGATGCGCTCACTGAACCATTCTTCAATTACCAGCTTCAAGTACTGTACTTGGATTGCAATTGTTTAAAGGGAGTATAAACCGTGGTTACCAAAAAATGTATTTAGCGTCGATCATTTCCTCCAAATTCATACAGGGTGATGCAACCCTTAGCGCAAGTTACGATCATTGGAGTCGAGTGTTTTACTGTTGACCCCTTTGATCGAATTAACATCTTAAGGGGTCATCCGTAAAACACTAGTACTCGCAACAAAGACGAGTAATTTAAGTAGCACTTGAGTTTTATTTTTAAACAATACGACTTCTTGGTCCAACGATTTTTATTATTTGTTAAGTAATTACTTGGCACGCTCTAATGGTAACTCGTGTACTTAACTTTATAATGTAAAATTTAAGTGTAATCGAATTCAAAAGTACGAATTTGTTTCGTTTCAAAAACAAAATTTTTAATCAATTCAAGTCGTACCACGTGACACCTTCGCATTCCCTAATTTCTTTAAAAATTGATTACGTAAAATGGCCCCCAACTTACGAGATTTATATTATAAAATTAATGAAAGATTTACTGCTTAAAGTTTTGACATTTTTTTTAAAGGTAGCATTACATCTTCCCTTTAATTTTAATTATTATTTAGTTTAATAAATATCACGAAAACCCAAAATTAAAATATTTTCAATTTCACTTTTGGATTAAACCCAGTGGTAACATTTTTTATCTCTTGCCATTATATAATGGACCAAAATAAAATTCCCCAAAAAATTTGAAATCGAGTATTAGCCCTACATAACAACTTTGGAAATTCCGTGAAATGAAATCTCATCGGATTTCCCAAAATTTCAATAAAGAAGGCACTTTGAAAAAAATTCTAGTGTATTCTATTAAAAGGATTATCATGTAAAATGCACGTATCTTTGAGCTTTTCAAGTTGAGAGATAATCCCATTTACCTTACATTAAAAAAATTCCCTAAATGAATTCTGGGTATTACAAAATACTGGCGCTATCAAAATGAAGGATCTACAGTTAGTGTAATGAATACTAATTAATTTAAACTTCCCTTTGCTTAAGTAAGCTACGGGAATTCTAATAATTAACCTTGAATTTGTTGCACGTAGTTATTTTTGAAAAAACATAATATATAATTTATAAACAAGATAGTATCAGGGATATATTTAATTTTAGAAGCAGGAATGGAGAACAGAGTAATATCTGGGCGCGCGTCAAAGTCCCGGGCTTCCCTTCCACGGGACGGGGGGGGGGGTATGAAATAAGAGGCGGGTCATAGCGACAGAGGTGAAAAGGAATTGCGTATTTTTCGTCGTCCCCGTCAGCAACGTCATCAAAACGTAGGGTTTAATTGAGCCAATAAGATAATTTAAACTTTTCGTTGCGTGTTGGAGGTAGGGGCTCTATACTGCCTACTGGGTGGACTATGAGTCGGAATAACTGAAGTAAATAATAACCGTTAGACTCCATTCCTAAGTCTAAAATTAAATCTATCCCCGGTTTCACTATTCAGACTGGTCTTATAATTAGTAGAATAAAACCACTTGAATTTCCATTTCACCTTCCCTTTAAAATAACGGTACCATATATAATTTTTTATTACTCAACACTGTCATTCCAAAGTTCAATAAGCGTCGGCCAAACACCGACTGCCCGAATTATCGAATAATACTGCACAGAAAAAATGAAGTGTAAATTTGAAAGCCGAGATGAGAAGTTTTGGATGTCTGGACTTTGAGTGCCTTGATTAATATTTAGACTATCTTAAATTTAAAGTTAAAACAAAAATACGAGACGTCTGCTCCCCAAATATTTAAATGTAAGATTAGCGAATCGAAATCTAGCTCAAACCGGAAATACTTTTGTATCTCGACTAAAGATACCGCAAAAACCAGAGACAAAACAAACTTAAATTAAGAGTCTTTTTAAAAGCTTGAACAGATCAGATCAGATTTCATTTCAAATATTTAAATCATACAGAGGGTGTTGTTCCCAAAAGGGCCCGGTAATTATAGGAACGAAGTACAAGAGTGCGATGGGATGTTTCCATGGGAGTTGAAAATGTCCTATGCTTCTATCAAGAAGCGATTACTAGTTTATTAGGGAGAAGGTATAAATTCGCTGCCACATTTCTAGCTCTTTATCTCTAGTCCATACGTAGCCTGTCCGGAGCTAATCCCCGCCGCCTCTAAATTACAACCAGCCAGCATCTGATTGGTTCTTGAAAACTCAACACGTCAGCGCGACGCGAATGAATTTAAAATTACAGTCATATTTTCCGACTGAGGTGAGGCGAAATAGTCCGGGGCCTCCTATTTTGAAAGGGGGACTGCATGAGACTATGGCGCGCGAAAAATACTCAGGCATCTTATAGCTTCTCCCTAGTAAACTAGATATCGCTTCTTGATAGTAATTACCCTATTGTATTTATAAACCCTACAAAATTATTTAACTGACAAACATAAAATTTAAAAGCATACATTGAAATTCGTCCGAGACAACAACTTAAAGACTGTAAATTCAAATCAATTCAATTCATGAATTACATTTGAAATGAAAAATCTGTACAAGGCTACAATCCTACATAGTTACACATTGCGGCGACGACAACAAGCATTTTGATGTCACTTTTAATATAAAATTTATTGGGTGTCAATACGAATATAACTTAACTACAGTCGTAAATTCAGAATCAGAAAATATATGCCTAGATTATATTTGGATAAATTATCGTAAAGGCCTGACGTATATTATCCGAAGGTTATTTATTATAAAATATCCGGGAATGACACTGGGGATCTTCGATATGTTAGCGCCTTGTTTCTATGCCTAGGTACACCTTTATTTTACCTTGGTATTTATATAGGCAGGAATAGGAACCAGTTGTCGTCGCGTTTTGACCTTGCCAATAATTTATAAGTAAGCTAAAAATGCACCACAAAATTCTACTACTGCAACCGAGGACTGCAACTCAAGTAAAGGTGTATGTACGTACATTGACGAAAAGTTAACAAAGTGTATTTATTTTTAAATACCGTTGCAAAACCCGTTGCCACGTTTATCTTGCTTTAGTAATGTATTTCCGCGGCAATATTTCATACCATAGTATATTAAAGCAGGGATAGATTTAATTTTAGAAGTAGGAATGGTGAACGGTTAGTATTTACTTCAGTTATTCCGACTCATAGACCACCCAGTATAGAGCCCCTCCCTCCAACACGTAACGAGAAGTTCAAATTATCTTATTGGCTCACTTAAACAGCTACGTTTTGATGACGTTGCTAACGGGGACGGTGGGGAAAAATAGTGACGTAATTCCTTTTTACCTCTGACGCTATGACCCTCCCGCCTCTTCTTTCATAACCCCCCTCCGTCCCGTGGAAGGGGGTCCGGGACTTTCACGCGCGCCCCCAGATATTACTCTGTTCTCTATTCCTACTTCTAAAATTAAATCTATCCCTGGTTTCACTAAATAATGCTTTTGTCGTTCCCAAAATGTTGCCAGGCCGTTGGTGGTCAAGAGATTTACAGAGACAATGGCTAGCAATTCAGATTCACTCGGTACTTGACCATCTTGACAATACAAGAAGGCCGGACAACACTGCATAATTGAATTTAGTTTAAGCCTAGAAAAAGCACTGAGAGGGAATTTTGTGTAGCCCCATTATGGCAATGCTGCTGCTAACGACACCTGGTTGTTTTTATTATTTTTTTACAAATTTAATATTTAAATCTAATTTTAAAATATGCAAATGTAGGCCTATATATTTAATTTTCTAGACTTTATAGGGTAGTTTAAGCATAATTGGATTTCTTTAACCGCTTGAATAACGAGGATAATTTTCGCCTATTTTTAAAGTCAAGGTTTGAAAAAAAATAACAAAAAAAAACAAATTTGCTTACAAATAAGGCGATGAAATTTTGAAAAAATAATAAAAAAATTATTCAATTGTTTATTTCAAATTTAGTAACTTTTACACAATGCGCCACTTCTTAGTTCTTACCCCGGGTCGTCCTACTACTACCACCACAACTAAAACACGTGACCAAGGGGTCGGACACTAACTTCCAATGAATTCCTAACCTATTTAGAAGGAACCCGGCGTTGGCCCGGGTGTTTGAAGGGAGTGAACCCCTCTTAACTAATACCAGAAGTATATAACACTTCTATTCCTCTAGAAAAGTGTACCACCACAAACCAGCGTAATTGTAACATGAGTCTTCCCAACATCATTTGAACTTAGTTTGATGAGCGGGAGCGCTAATAAAAAGGGTAATTCCCTCGCCTGTGAATAAGCATGTTACATAACTAAAGCCTCAAGGGAATGTAGAGTGTCATCCTTCCTCTATTATCCCCTTCTGCTAATATTTATAAGACAATCGGTTTATAAGTGTTTTAAAATTGAAAATTTTCCATCTTTATTTTTAATATATAGTTTAAACAGAAATATTTGCATTTAGTTTAAAACTTCAACTAAATACGAAGTGTTTGAGCTCTCTCGAATTGTCGAGTGTTTATCTACGCTTGAGGGAATTCAGATTTGTCTGTCTTTAAAACGCGGGGGTGGGAGCGCTATGGAAATAATTTTAATGGCATAGAATTATGTCGACTTTCAAAATACCCTAATATCAATAGATTTTGAAATATATTCAAAAAAACAACTTCGCAAACTTCCGGATCCAAAGGAAAACTATTTGTTCCGAAACACGAGACGCCAACAAAACAATTGATTCGTGAGTTAAACAAGTAAATAAATAAATAAATAAATGAATAGAAGGGGTTATATTCTAAGTTTAGCAATCATTTGACTAAAATTGTTATTGTTGTAATGTTGTTATATATAGGAGCGGTAAAAATATACTAGCAAAGACTAAAATCCTACACCAAGGAGCTACTTAACTTTAAAGTTTGTTAATTATTACTTGAGAATGAGATACGTTAAAGGGAGGGTGAAGAGGAAAATCAAGTGATGTTTTATCGATTCTTCTACTAATTACAAGACCAGTCTGCATAGTGAAACATTTGAGAAATACCAGCTCCGAATGATTTTAAAATTCAAATTAGGTTCAGATTTTAAGGATAATTTTAAATAAGCCCTTCCGACCAATCGCGTAACGCCCTGCCTTTTTATTAACAATATTCTCGTGGCACGCTCCATGTCTCGCGCCGCGATTGTCACGTCGCGAGCAAATTTTATCAAATCTCGTGATAAATTTCATTCGACACGGAGCCACGTGCCACGAGAATTTTGTTAATAAAAAGGCAGGGCGTTACGCGATTGGTCGGAGGACCTTCTTTAAAATTATCGCTAAAATTTGAACCTAATTTGAATTTTAAAATCATTCGGAAATATTTCCTGAATCTTTCACTATCCAGACTGGTCTTTTAATTAGTAGAAGAATTGATAAAAAAATCACTTGATTTTCTACTTCACCCTCCCTTTAAGGGTCTTTGGGATTGGGATATCATATAGTTAATTAATTCGGGTTTACCGGCACGTTGAAAAGAAACTGTATATAAACGTAACTCAACAACGATGACCTTTTGTTAATATTAAATCGACAATCTGTCATTTAATTAAGGTTAACACTAATCTATAAATGTTAAAAATATTTAAAAACAAAGAGCGGAATTTCGTATATTTCTAAAAACGTCCTATTTATCGCTTTAATGCAAATTAAGCCTTGCCTAATCATTATGGCTTTTTAAACGCCACGATTGACCCCGATATGTCAATTCAAATGACGTCATCAATATCCCCCCCTCCCCCAATTCCGTAACGTAAGGGGAAAATGAGGTCAAAGTTGAACTTTCAGGTCAGGTCAAATCATTTAATTTCATTTATAACAAGTTTGTTTCTTGTCAATATTTTTGTTATTTATTAATAATATGGTTCCTATTGTCAAATTTTATTTGTTAATAAACGGGTCTCGCAATGGGATGCGATGATTAATTGTGATTGGTTGAAATAATGTCCGAGGGGCCGGTCACTCATTGTAATCGGTTGTACCTTTGATTGTATTAAAAGCCCCGCTTTTGACAGTGTTAAAATGATTACACGTAATTGGTATTGGTAATCGGTGCACAGGAAATCTGACAGTGGTTAGCCCCTCGATAACGTCAAGTTAATAATGGATTTTCAATAAATGCCTTCAAAAATATCGTCTTATTTATTGACTATTTTGCATTTAAAATTATCTATAAATTAACTTTTAAAAATCACAGCAATTAACTTAAATTATTTGAGATTAAAATGAATTTTTTAAAAAAATATTGGAAAGAGTTAATTTACTTAAAATGAGAAAAAAATCACCGTAATTAAATTAAATTAAATGCAATTAAGGCAAAATTATTCATAAATTAACTTTTAAAAATTAGAATAATTAACTTCAATTATTTAAGATTAAAATTAATTCTTTAAAAAATAAATTTGAAAAGAGTTAATTTACTTAAAATAAAAACAAATCACCGTAATTAACATAAATTAAATTAATTGCAATTAAGACGAAACTATTTATAAATTAACTTTTAAAAATTAGAATAATTAGCTCAAGTTAATTGCAATTAAATAAGGCAAAAAGCTTTTAAAAATATTGCGACGGATTTCTTTTTTGAAAATGATTCACTTTAAAATTTAAAAAAATTGGTTTTTCAATTACTTTTTGCACCCAATCTAAGGACGCAACCGAATACCTAAAGTCAATTAGTAATTACTAATTAACTAATTACTCCTCGAGGACCCGAATGTAATGTTTCAAATAAAAGTCAATTAGTTTTTGGGCCATTTTGTTAAAGAATATCTCGTCGAAGAGAATTCGTTGGCAAAACGAGTCATTGTGAGCTTCGACGTAAAAATCGCACCATTTGAGACGAGTGACCCCTAATTGACCTTGAACTTGGTAGAAATAATCGTGGTTTCTGTCCAAGTACAACTGATCACCGTGACGAATTTTAAAACAACACTTGGTTCGTTTGGAAGTCACGGCTTCTTTAACGGACATGCGCAGTTCTTTGGCTTTGGCTAGAGTCTTAATTTCGAGCAGACCGAATTCACCAACCTTCATTCGGGAATGAAATTTTACCTTATATCTCTACTTTCAAATTTCCCTGATATTTTCCCTGACCTTAGAGCTCTATTTTCAGATTCCCTGATCTTTTCCCTGACCTTGTAAGGTCTACTTTCAAATTCCCTTATAGGTCCTAGCGTTTAGGCCTACTTCAAACTCCCTTGAAATCTCGGTGACCTCAAAGACCTTTTTGAATTCCCTAATACCAATAATTTTCAGGTCTATTGTCAAATTCCCTGGTATTCAAATTAAGCCCTATTTTCAAAATTAAACGATTTTCCCTCAAGTAACCTAGACATAAGATAACCCCGCTTATCAGTCGATAACCTAATATGTCATCATGCCCTTCAAAAACCCGTCAAGGTCATGATGGCCTTTTAAACCCTTAAAACCATTTAACCCCAAGGCGAAACAGACCTCCTTATCGTAGACCAAACGGTCAGGCGTGGCACCAATGATGGGCAACCCAGGATTGACGCAAAAACCGACATCGAACACAAGTACCGGTCGCACCTCCTTGTACCGTTCAACAGCGGGTGACTCATTGGCAACTCCTTCTTGCATATAACGCGTCACAACGCGTCGACCCAAACCTCTAAGTCTATTCACAAACTGGACATTAACAACTTTTCTTCTTTTGGCCACGCTGCCAAAATAGGAGGCGGTCAAACGCCGTGACCTTTCGACCTTCCATAAAGGAGATAACCCCTGATCTCTAGTCTTGGCCTCGAGATTCCAGGCTTCGGTCAAGGTCAATTGACACGATTTTGGAAATGACCCAAACACGTGGTCGAACTGCGACAGTTTTATGGCGGATATTGGTAATGGTGGACGTTTGACCTTGTGTATGACCTCGGTTACGTCACGGCGGCCGTCACCGGATATGATAGGGCCTGCGTAGTAAACACCATAATCAAATAAGTCACCTCTATCGTTTAAGTAATTAATGGTTACTGGTCAGTAATAAGTCAAAGGTCATGCGAGGTGAAGGTTTTGATTATGGTGTTTACTATGGTAGGTCTAAAGCTTTGACCAACTTTGACATGCAATAACTCTGGCAATATAAATGCTATGGAAATTAAATTCGGGGGTGTTATAGAGGTAATTGTCTTCTGCCCAATGGTAGCAAGTACTTGTTCCTACTTTAAACGGAAGTCGAGTAATTAAGCTTTTACAAATGTTCATTTTTAGACCTAACCTCTAAAACTTTGACCAACTTTGACATGCAATAACTCTGACAATATAAATGCTATGGAAATGAAATTCGAGGGTGTTATAGAGGCAATTGTCCTCTGTCCAATGGTACCAAGTACTTGTTCCTACTTTAAACGGAGCCCGTGTAATTAAGCTTTTACAAAAGTTCATTTTTAGACCTAACCTCGAATAATGTAGACTAACTTTGGGAGATCAGATCTCTGGGAATTTTAACACTACATAGAAATGGTTTGAGAGTACGATAGAGACAAGTGTCCTCTACCTAACAGTCTTAAGTACTTGATCGTACATCAACAAAAGCACATGTAATTAAAATTTGAAAAAAAAAAAAAACTTGTTTTCAGGTTCAGGACCTTGTAGGTCAAAAAAATGGATGAACTTTGTGAGGTAATAACTTCAGGAATGTTAAAACTAAGGCAAAATGCTTTGAGCTGGTCATAGGTGCAATTGTCCTCTATGTAACGGTACCAAGTACTTGATCGTACATCAAATAGAGCCCGAGTAATTAAGGATTGAAAATAATCACTTCTTACAGGGGTCAAATTATAGACCAACTTTGAGAGGTCAACACCACTCTGGCAATTTGAACTCTAGAGGGAAACTATTAGAAGAGGTCATAGACACAATTGACCTCTATCTAACGGTAACAAGTACTTGTCTTATGTCCACCAGAACAAGAGTAATTAAGGTTTAAAAAAAACAAATCCATATTAATTATTATTATCTAATTATAACTCCAATTAAATTTTTATCATCTTTATTGTAATTTAATATTAGCCCAGATTAATTACCCATTAAAAAATTTAAAATACGTTTTAAAGGGAAAGTACAAGTACCACGAAAATGCGAAAACAATTAGACCTAAATAGGCAACAGTCATTGATTGCATAATTCAAGCTAATCATTTACATAATGAGTCAAGTATGACCCTGGAAAATGGCGAATCATTAAAAAGTTAACAAGCTACATTAAACTACGAAACCTTATTTTTAGCCTAAAAAAGCTACGATGCATTGATGCGTGCGTTAATGACATTATTATGGGCATTCGGTTCGGCCAAGGCTTACGGAATATAAATATACATTCAAGGACCCCAGATATTAAGTAAAAATATAACTAAATGTCTAATTTTAGTTAAAGGCTTATTTGTTTAGCTGATAATTTTAACTGTATGGTGGACCAACCATGCTTCAATTGGGTAGCAGCACTTAGTGTTATTTCGCCATAGAATTTAATATAGTTAAGGACAAGTAACTGCCATTACTATTGTTTATCTTTTTTTCTTTATGGAAAAACATTATAGGCACCCCATGTTAATTCGCTGTAGAGTCTACTGTAGTTAAACGCAGTTAACTGCCAATACTATGCATTTTTTATAAATATAATTAAATTGATGAACTTAAATTTTGTTTCAAGAGGCTAAAAATGATTAAAAATATTTTAAAGCATTTCAGTATCCCTTTAGAGCGGAAATTTCATAGAGACAAGCCCGGTTTTTATTTATTTTTTCTTAATTTTCTTCCTATTTATTTGCATTGAACCTTCATCCTCTAACTCACTCTAAGTATTCAATACGGATTACACTACAAGCGTGCTGAGCTCTCGTTTAATTTACAAAGGGTTACGATTTATTCCTATTGAACTCTTAAAATGGGATGAGCGTATCAACTCCATCTCATTATTAAAAGCCGCCGGGTACGGACCCACTTCCTAGGTACCTTTTAACTATAAACTAAATACGATTTTAGTGAAGCTTCGAAATGAGACAAACAACGGGGCATCAAACTCCACGAGATCGAGGCATTCGCCACTAAACTGATCACGAAACTTTATAAGTTTTATATTGGAAACGCTTTAAATTGAATTAAAACCCCGAAATTCATAATTATTTTCAATTAAAAGTTATAAATATACGCTATAATTAATAATACAGCGTTTGGAAATCTCAAAAAACATGGATTATTAACGAAGTAAGTTAGAGTATCGGTCCCCTCGCCCATACCGGTAGAATCCCGCGCGCGAGAGGCCGAGGCTTAGCAACTCCGGCTTTTGACCGAGATTAGGCTTAGCTTTTCCACGGTCACGATGAAAAACATGGTTAAAAAACACTCACCATTTTGCGTTTCCGGTTCGGATTGGCTCGATTTTCGATTAAAAAGCACGAATAAAATCACCGCTAACGACGCGAAAATCACACTGCCCGCGATAAACTGAAAATCCGATATTACATTTGTAGAATCGGCCATGCTGACCCATTCGCGATTGAAAACTCAGCGATGACTTAAACACGATGACGGCGATTGTTGACGGCGCTTTCGTGTAAAGAAGCCGAGGCACGTCACGTCAGGCCGCGCCGGCTACAGTTTCCAGAAACTGCCGTTGAGGGAGCCATCATACGGGGATGGAGTGTTTACACATTTAAACCCTGGAGATAAAACAATGTATTAAACGAAATAATGCCAAGTTTTTAGATCTTTCTTCATTTATAATTATTAAATAAATTATTCATTATCACTTGTGATTTAAATTAAGCTTACTCATAATTTAATTCGTAGAAAATTAGTAAAATTATTACAAATTAGAGGTTAAAACTAAAGGCACGGTATTTCTGTATTTTCAAGTTGCAAATTTGCATTTTGGGTTTAAAAAATAAACTAATAAATGAGTTTGTTATTAATTACACTTAAGTTTAACTTTTTAAAGTGAAATTAGTATATAATAATTAAAAAATGTAATGAAAATCCCTCATAATAAAATTAAAAACCAGTTAAAATTAATACACCAAACTGAATATCCAGGGTTTATAGTTTGTAGCCTCCATGGCGCATTGAACCCGGCCCCTAGACGGAAGCGGATGTAAAGAGGCTCGTCATAGAAATCAATCCAATCAGAATGCTTCACGAATTCCCAAAATTTAAAAGCTACGGTCGCTGTTTCATGGGTATTGAGTCATTGAGTGTAAGAAACCGGTCTTATATTTTTATTCTGATAATTAGCATAAACTTAAATGACTGATACCTCAAGTGTAGTTCAGTTCTATTCGGTTCACTAAAATGGGAAGGAAGAGCAGAAGTAGAAAATGTATACCTTCATCCGCGATTTAACTGGCAGGTCAAAATGACGTCATAGGATTGAAATTTTGCAACAAAGAAGTTTTAATAGATATAAGAAATAAATATAACTATCATTTTCAAAATATTTTTATTCATTTCATTAAAACGAATTAAAACCAACATTAAGTAATTAAACATTAATTAGGCGTAATTAACCTACATTATATAAAAATATATGAATATATTTTTAATTCATGATTCATAACTTAAAAGTCATGGAATGAAACTTGATTTAGTCCCTTCCAATAGTATGAGTTTCCTTGGGAGGGTCAACTCGGTAAATGTATTCAGCCACGTTGAAGTAACCATGGTACTCCACGTCATCGGGTGTGACGTCACAATGATAGTGACCACCCTCCCCGTGAGTACTGAAACAATGAGTGTGCTCTACACGCAAATCCAAGCCCTGGAAACATTCATGAATTGAAAATGGGTTATTTTTGTTTAATCTGTCGCCGAGTTATAACTTTGGAATGATATAACTCAAGTTTAAAATAATTTCCAGGAAATTCCCTTGAGTATGTGATAGCCCTAATTGTCCTCTATCTAATGGTACTAATTAATTGGGTCTATGCCAATTAGGGGCCGAGAAAATAAGGTTTCAATGAAAACCCTTATTCTTGACCCCCTCAAACTTTACATGAATCCAGAAATAAGTCTAACTTAAGGAAATTTCCAGGAAAAAATGCCTTAATTATGTGATAGCCCTAACTGTCCTCTATGCAATGATACTAAAAACTTGGGCCTGAATCAATTAGGGGCCGAGAAAATAAGGTATCAATGCAAACCCTTATTCTTCAGCGCCCTCAAACTTTACATGAATCCAGAAATAAGTCTAACTTAAGAAAATTTCCAGGAAAAATCCCTTGAGTATGTGATAGCCCTAATTTTCCTCTATGCAATGAAACTAATTAATTGGACCTGAACCAATTGGGGACCGAGAAAATAAGGTTTCAATGCAAACCCTTATTCTTCAGCGCCCTCAACGTCATAACTCTAGCTCAAAGAAATTTCCAGGAAAATCCCATGAGTATATGATAGCCCTAATTGTCCTCTATCTAATGGTACTAATTACTTGGGTCTAAATAAATCAGGGCCCGAGAAATTTAGGTTTCAATGAAAACCCTTGTTCTTGACCCCCTCAAACTTTACATGAATCCAGAAATAAGTCTAACTTAAGGAAATTTCCAGGAAAAAATGCCTTAATTATGTGATAGCCCTAACTGTCCTCTATGCAATGATACTAAAAACTTGGGCCTGAATCAATTAGGGGCCGAGAAAATAAGGTATCAATGCAAACCCTTATTCTTCAGCGCCCTCAAACTTTACATGAATCCATAAATAAGTCTAACTTAAGGAAATTTCCAGGAAAATTCCTTGAGTATGTGATAGCCCTAATTGTCCTCTATCTAATGGTACTAATTATTTGGACCTGAACCAATCAGGGACCGAGAAAATAAGGTTTGAATCTAAACCCTTAGTCTTGACCCCCTCAACGTCATAACTCTAGCTCAAGGTAATTTCCAGGAAAATCCCATGAGTATGCGATAGCCCTAATTCTCCTCTATCTAATGGTACTAATTATTTGGACCTGAACCAATCAGGGACCGAGAAAATAAGGTATGAATGAAAAACCAGGTAAGGTCAACTTCAAATAAAAAACAAAGGGTTACTCACAGGGTCCTGGGAAATGAAGGTACTTAGGCAAATAATAGGAGCGGTCACTTGAAAGAACTTCAACCAATTTTCGACATCTTCATCCGATTTCAAGGGCGTAGTTGAGAACTCGGGCTGATAATTCAAACTTAATTAACTAATCACTTACCAACTTCAATTTAATTGGTCTTATTACCATAACGTGAACTTTGACCTTTCCCTTTTCAACCAAAAATACGCCCCCTACACCAACCGGTTTCTCAACTCCATAATGTTCCTTGATTATTTCACGAATTAGCGATACCAAATTCTTCGAACTCGCGTTGCGCTTTTTGGCAATTAATTTCAAAACCTAATTGCAATAGGTAAAATTGCGCAATTGCAGGTAATGACCAAGTTGCAATTGGTTGCTGAACTTACGGGTCCCGGTTTGCCCTCAGAGGCGAAGATATTTGCCAGTAAACTCATGCCGGTGCAAGAATCAAATTGAACCATTTCCATTTGCCCATTATCGGCAATTTTAACTCTATGTGTTTTATTGACCAATTTTGCTCCAGTTTTCAAATTGGGGATTAACTGAAATATTTTGTGGGGTTTTTTTTGTGAATAGAGTTTTGTAAAGTCATTGAATTTTGTGTCAACGTTGACACATAAAATCCCTGACACCGATTTTCAAAAAGCCCTATTGACTAAACATCATGGTAACGTTACCTCACTGTTGACCCCAACGACCCTATGAGGTCCAGCCCCAGCCCCTATTATGAACGCTTCAGGAAGGTCAATTTTCTTGGCGATATCTTGCAAATCATAAACCTAGAATTGCAAATTTGCAATTTCGTGAAAACCGAGCTTAAAATTAATAAGTGGTATCAGAAGTATATAATAGTTCTCTTCTTCGAGAGAAGTGTACCACCGCAAAGCGCGGCAGTTGTAACATGAATCTTCCCAACATCAGAACTAAAACATTTCAAGGGTACTATAGGTTACTAAACCGAATCACATACGCCATGCAAATAGTTCCCCTGATCATTACTCTATTAGCGAAGGCTTAACTATTTGCCAAGGCGCATGCATGCGCTTGTGGATTAATTTTTGTCCCACGTCAAGACAATCAAGGTTTGTGGGTTGATTGCTGTCTGAGGATTTAGTAAATACCAAACAGTAATTATATAATTCACCCTATCACGGTGCGATAGCTACACATCTGAAGTTTGATGAGCGGGAGAATAAACCAAAAGGGTGGGTCAGCATGGGAAGAATCGTGTTACATAACTAAAATATTAAGAGGATACGAAGTTTCATCCTGCTTCTATTATCCCCTTCTGGTAAGGTATTTATACGCTTACCTTATCCGTTTGTGCCAAAGGTACGAGATACGGAACACCACCGACGTCCGCCAATCTGGTCTTTCCATTTAGCCCTAAAGGTCACACGACGTTACTAGTTTAATTAATAGGCCCTGGGTTGACCATAATATTGTTGTCTGTAGACGGAACCTTAATTTGGTATGTGGACAACAAAGTCATGCGGGACTGGTGACGTCTTTGGGTCCACCCTCCACAGATACCAAATCAATGTTAAGTCTTAAACCTAAATGAAGCTGACGACACCACGCCCCCTTTTGACAATGGTCAACTCGAACCAATGAGCCGCCTTTTTGGACAAGTTACCTTTAGCAGCTAAATGAAATGGCTCCTTTTCCAAATCTGGACAATCGGCCACCGTCACTGAAACCTCTTGGAAATGTGTTCGAAGTCCATCTTCAACAACTGGACAATGAAAGCAATTCAAATTTAAAACAAGTTGGGAAACCAAAATAAGCCTCTCCGAGCCGAGACGAATTTACTTTCTAAACACAGGTCCACCAGCCAATGAGAAAAACCGGAAATACATAGTTCAAATTTGCGAAATATTGCCAAGGTCTTTAGCAAAGGCTTAAGCGTTTAACAATTTCCTTTGTATCCTCAATAATTCTAATGAGGACATAAAATGTATCACTGAAGGGTGTATTTAACTTTCGGCTCACTCTGAACCGTTAACACCTCCTATAAGAGGAGGCGAAACAACGTCATTTCTAGTTTAAATCTAGGGTATCTTATTTCTAGAGTTGGCTGGGTACACAGACCCAATCGTTTCAACACTTGTTTGTTTATGTTATCATACATATCTAATGAATATAAAAAATGCGTTTAAACTATATATAAATGTAGTAAAGCTGAATTAAAAAGTAAACACCAAATTTGAAATGTTAATATCAAAAGATGTTCTTGGAATATTAAGATAAACAGAGCTTTATAGCTACACAACTACTAAAAGAATCGTAATGCCGAAAAATATTTAAAATATTTCCATTTAATATTCTGCAAAAAGGAAATGTTATCGTTTTGTAAGAGATCTTATCATCCTACTCGCTTTATATTAACTTTGATATGCGTGTAGTGTTTCGATTCGGATGCAATCTTCATTACTCGTTCTATATAAACTCTCACTTGTGTCATTACATAGAAATAAGTTTATCTTAAATAATTAATTAAATATAAATGATATTAATTATTTTAATTGCCAGTAAATAACTTTCAAATAGCTAAATCGTTTAAAATAAAGTTGTTCAGGACTATTATCTTTCGAAACTTTGCTATTATTGACGTTTAAAGTGAAGGGTACCCCTCTTGCCCGCTTTTGTCAAATTTTGGGATATATATACGATCAGAAGTTGATGACTTCTTATCCTGGGAAGTATTGGACACTAAGGCATTATATAGTATCCATCCCTGCTAGTCAAAATTGCCTATGGCAATCGTAAAAGAGGGTCGAAAGTTTCCTCCCCACTAGGAAAACGATCTAATCTACTGAAAAAAAATCCCACGCCGAGAGGCTGTGGCTCTCAAACTTTGGGGCGTGTTCAAAACTTCTTCAGCGCCAATCGTTGAAAAGCCGTCTGGCTAGAACTCTATGAAAATCCATTACAATCCGTGGGCCTAGGACCCTACACTAGTTTTACCAGAATTTCTAGCAGTCTATTAAAACAGCTGTTCTTGTCACCGTTTCTGATTCGTTACCTCAAACCACGGGACACACCTTAAAGTTTCGTTACTTGCCCGCTGCTGGCGCGCAAATCAGCTTACCAGCACAAAATGAGGGAAATGCCGTAGGTGGCGCGGTGATCGGACCTAAGAAGAATTAGGCTAACAGAGATGGTTCCGGATATGGTTAGAGTCCAATACTCCCCAGGATAAGAAGTCATAAACTTCTGATACGATTCGTTTTCATTATAATAATAGATAAAAAACGCATTCGCGTGAACCGATGGTGGAAGCTCTGCCATTGGGAGGCTAGACGTTTCTCGTAACCCTAACCGATCGCCGCGTATATCTTGACACCAAACGATGACGAAGGAAAAGAAGCCAGAATGTACTGACTGGCGTCCATGTGGAATGGACAAACACCTGAAGATGGTGTTGCATAGAAGCTGGTGTCAATGTGGAATTGACGAAGAACAGAAGATGGTGGTGCATAGAAGCTGGTGTCAAGGTGAAATTGACGAAGAACAAAGATGGTGGTGCTTGGAAGCCAGCAAGTACAGACTAGTGTCCATGTGGAGTGGACGAAAACCAAAACTGGTGGTGTGGGAACTCAAGTAGAATAGCCAGCGGAGACAAACACATTTTTCCGTGACGTCATCGTCACTCGGAGAGGTAAAAAAATCGTAATGTTCTATCAGGGATAGATTTAATTTTAGAAGTAGGAATGGAGAACAGAGTAGTAGTATGGGCGCGTGTCCTAGTCCCGGACCCCCTTCCACGGGACGGGGGGGGGGTATGAAAGAAGAGGCGGGGGGGTCATAGCGACAGAGGTAAAAAGGAATCACGTATTTTTCGCCGTCCCCGTCAGCAACGTCATCAAAACGTAGTTTAAGTGAGACAATAAGATATAATTTAAACTTTTCGTTACGTGTTGGAGGGAGGGAGGGGCTTTATACTGGGTGGTCTATAAGTCGGACTTAAGTAAATAATAATCTTCTCCATTCCTACTTCTAAAATTACATCTACATCTGGTAAATCACGAGGTACAATGTCAGCATAAATTGCAAAATAATTGCTTGGAAATGAATAAATTTTCAATGCGTACGAGAAGGTTTAAATTCGCGCCACATTTCCAGCTCTTTATCTCCAGTTCAAACGTAGCATGTCCGGAGTTAATCCCCCCCCGCCTCTAAATTACAACCAGCATCTCATTGGTTCTTGAAAACTGACGTCAGCGCGACGCGAAATAGCCCGGCATCCTTTCTACGCCCCCCCCTTGTATTTTCAAAAGGGGAGCAATATTTCTTGAGAAGTTCGATTTAAACTTTGACGCTCAAGTTCGTCCTTGCCGTTCTGATGGTGGTATATGCCTAGATCTTCACTATCGCGTCATAGCCTGAGTGACGCAAAGCGGGTCCGGCATGAAGGGAGGAAGCCAAAATTCGAGTAATTAGAGCACGTGATTTTTAAAGGAAAAATTGCCGTTAACATAACAGATTATACCTTAGAAGAACGGCTGCTTTTTAAGGAATTAAATATTAAAAGAAAGAAAGAAATGATCCCTTATTACAAAATGATTAATAGCATTTAATTAGTCTTAAAAATAATCAAGGACTATTGCACGTATACATCCGCCATTGTTTTAGTGACGTCTGCTAGCCCGAACCTACCTTACCCCTACGGGATTACATTTACAATCCCGAACGTAAAGCAATATGTTTAAAAACCCACTCTCGCGCTTAATAATGAATTTTTTTTTATTCGAATAAACATTCGCGACGAGTCAAGTACAAAGCGGAGTCGCTATAGTCAAACTGTTCCGATTCCACCTTTAACTGGAAACTGAGAAGAAACCCCCGAAAACTTAACTGGCCCAACTCCATCGTAAGTACAAATAGGATTTTCACTCGAATATCTTTACAATTATATTAAAAACAAGATGGGGTTGACTATAATAGTAGCCACATCGTTATCCATTTAATTACCACATAAAAAGAAAAGAAATATAAAGACCCCGCAGTTAGAAATTCAGAAGTATCCGACTCCACAGATACAAATTCAGAAGTAATACTGGAAAACTCTCGTTTAGAGGGTGCGTTCAGTAACGCTCAACGGAGACCAAACGCGTTGAGTTCCGTTGATCAACGTGATGTCATGTGACGTATTAGGCTACTGAACGGTTTTTTGCAAACTTTGCGTTGTATCGTCTGCTTACAGTTCATGGAAATGGATATGCTAGGACCCGCTAGCCGAAATAAGAGCAAACACTGACCCGTAACTTAGCCAAGGCTTAAGCTTTAAAACCCAATAACTTTTTAAGCTTCATAAATATAATCGAAAAAATTTCATAAAATAATTAACAGACACTATTCATTCGCATTCAGTCGCTGCTACAGCGATTTTATAAATAGTTCCGAAATTATCCATCAAATTAACTTCTCGAAATCGTTCAGGGAGATAAGTTTCCTCCATTGCTGCTACGTCACAAATTCGTTGCTCAACGAAGTAATCGGCTCTTACAGCCGATGACTTCGATGCCTCTTCGCTTGCAATCGTGACGTCAAACCGGAAGCTCCGAAAATCGTTCAGTGGCGAATGCGCATTCAACGGAGCCTCCGTTGAGCGTTACTGAACGCAGCCAGAGTTTGACATTGAAATCGGTGGTAGTCGCCAAGCAATTCCCGTATGAGCGGATCCCAAAAGAGCGGTTTCCCGAAAACGCGGTTCACCTGTAGGTTTGGTTTGGTTAGGCTATTTGAAGCTAGGGTTCAAAAATTACGGTAATTTTGGAAAATGGTAAATTTACCGCGTAAATTACGGTTCGTGGTAATTTAGGAAAATTCAAAAATAAATTATATCAGAAGGGGATAATAGAAGAAGGATGACACTCTGTATCCTCTTAATACTTCAGTTATGTAACGTCATTCTTCCCAGGCTCACCCTTTTAGTTTGCTTTCCCGCTCATCAAACTTCAGATGGGCATCGCACCGTAAGGTGAATTTTATAATTGTTTGGCACTAAATTCCCAGCAATCAATCCACAAACCTCGTCTTGGGGTGGGACAAAAATCCTCAAACGCGTTTTGCCAAATAGTGAAGCACTAATAGAGAAATGATGAGGGAACTATTTATCGCGTATGTGATTTGGTTTAGTAACCTTGCTCCAAATGTTCCGATGTTGGGAAGAATGACGTTACACTTACCACGCTTTGTGGTACACTTCTCTCGAAGTATTATATACTTCTGATTATATTGATCGTTTTTAAGCTAAATAGCGAAAAATACCACTTGAACGTAGCATCAGATTAGAGCTCGGCATTTTCTATCCATTATCCAGAAAATGGTGAATAAACGATTATTTATAAACAAAGTTGCGGATATAATACCATTTAAGACGCGAGTTCTGTTTTCGACTATGGTTAAAGATAATGCCGAGCTCTAAACGTAGCTATAGTTTATACAGCATAGTATCGTACATTATTTAAAGAGCGAGTTTTGATGTTTGCAGCTTTAAATACTTTACGGTTGTCATTTTCGGTCAAACGGGAACCTAGCTTTAGTCTCGACGTTCGCCTTTCAGTTAGCTAACTGTCTTGACGCTGCTCGACCTCTATTGCCGTGTATAACGCGTAACACCGTAGTATTTTGTTTGTGCAGGAAGATGCTGCTCAAATCCGTCTTTGCCCTTTTGACCTTGATCGATATTCACTATTGCCAACTCAGCATTGATGAACGAGTGCTTTTTCTACCTCAACCGTCCAACGACCGTCGTAAGTATGCAAATTTCCCACCAAAGATTGGCGAGCTACAAAGCCAATATACCTTGTCTTCCAAAATGGAAGTGGTAACCCGGAAGATCATCCTGTCTGTATGTAGACAACACTAAACACTAAATTGTCTTTACCCCATTCAAATTAAATAATATCAGCACCGTGTTTTTTTACAACATCCAAATTGAATAAAAAGATGCTTAATTAGGGGTTAAGCTAATTAATGTTACAGGGAACTGGCTATGTGGGTTGCGACCCCAACCTTGAGAAGACCTGAACCAAACTACTTTTAAAACCTTTCCCTTAGTGTTACCAGAAGGGGATAATAGAAGAAGGATGACACTCTGTATCCTTTTTAACATTTTAGTTACGTAACACGATTCTTTCCAGGCGAGGGAATTAGCCTTTTTGTTTGTTCTTCCCGCTCAACAAACTTCAGATGGGTATATAACTATCGCTAGGGTCATTCTATAACTGTTTGGTATTTACTGAATCCTCAGCAATCAACCCACAAACCTTGATTGCCTTGGCGGGGGAACTATTTATCGCGTCTGTGATTCGGTTTAGTAACCTTGCTCCAAGTGTAAAATGAATCTGATATTATCCCAATCAAGAAGCGATATCTAGTTTACTAGGGAGAAGGTATAAGGTGCCTGAGTATTCGCGCGCCATAATCCCAGTCCCCCCCTTCAAAATACAAGGGGGGGAATGGAAAAGGAGGCCCCGGGCTATTTCACTGCCTCTCCCTCATCCGGAAAATATGTAATTTTCGTCATTCGCGTCGCCAGGCTGACGTGAGTTTTCAAGAACCAATAAGATGCTGCTGGTTGTATTTTAGAGGCGGGGGGGATTAACTCCGGACCTAAGTTTGGACTGGAGATAAAGAGCTAGAAATGTGCAGTCGAATTTATACCTTCTCCCTAATAAACTAGATATCGCTTCTTGGCCCAATATCTATTTAGCGTTTAGTGTCCACGGGGACACTGATGCTCTTAGCTGTTAAAACAACCGCTTTTAAACGCAGGTTGTAACGAGGAACAGAAACAAACTTGTCGAAACAGTACCTTGAGATGTCCACCCGATACGGAAGTGAATTGCGTGACGCTTCCGGAATACTCGGATGGAGCTGTGCTTGAAGAAATGGATCGCTACGACGCGGATCCCGTAAATAACCCTCCGCCGCGTGAACTACCACCGCCATTGGTACCCGCGTGTTTTTGCATGTGCGGAGACGGCGGTTGCCGGGGCTTCGAATGCCCCAATCTACACGAGCCCCAGCCCCACTGCAAATACGGCATCTACACAGAACTTCTGGGTTATCGTCGTCATGATAAAGGCGCTTGTGGTTGTAGAAGTGAAAATTATAAGCCATTGTATGGATAGACATACGACTAGAATTTGAAAATATCGCGTAAATTTACATTAATCTCAATTTTCTCAGCACGCACTTGTCTTATCGTTTTATTTTTATTAATCTTAATTAAGTGCACGATTGCTTACGTAATTTGAATTAATAAGAATTATTTTCATTTCGAGTTTTGTACACCCGCATACTGCACAGACACGTTTGTATTTGTAAATTTTATGGTGTATTTTGGAATACAATAAACTGGTTGTTATTTTTCCTTCAAAATGCCTTTGAAATTATTGTCAATGAGCACTAAATTGTAGTTGATTTTATGAAAGATCGAGAAGCGATAATTAGGACTGTTCACGAGCCGAGCTGAGCGAGCTTTTTAAAAGCTCGGCTCGGCTCGAGTCAAAAAAACGGCGGCTCGGCTCGACTCGAGCCGAGCTGGGTCTTGGCTCGGCTCTAGCTCGGCTCGGCTCGAAAATGATCGAGCCGAGCCGAGCTGGCTCGATTAATATATACATGTTTAAAAAAATTGCTTCTACGAACGTCAACCTTGAGAACGACTATAAATGCCATCCCATGTTTAGAAATGTAGTGGTTCAATAAAACCCGCTCTTAAAAATATGCTCAAGGTCAGAGACGAGAGATTTTTCCCACGCTTTATTTCATGTAAAATTACAACGGAACGCTATTGGTGGAGAGAATAAAGACTAAAAGGAAAGCACTATATCAGTGACTAAGCTCGCGAGCCGGCTCGCGAGTCGTAGTGGCTCGATGCCTGTCGGCTCGGCTCGGCTCGACCATAAAAAAGCTCGCTCGTTAATTAATCGAGCCGCAAAAGTGGCGGCTCGGCTCGGCTCGAACTCGGCTCGCTCGTCACGAGCCCGAGCTGGCTCGAGCTCGTGAACAGTCCTAGCGATAATCAGCGACAGTGTAATGTGTTCGTGCGTCAAAGTCCCGGACCCCCTTCCACGGGACGGAGGGGGGGTATGAAAGAAGAGGCGGGGGGTCATAGCAGCGACAGAGGTAAAAAAGGAATTACGTATTGATCGCCGTCCCCGCATCAGCAACGTCATCGAAACGTAGTTTAAGTGAGCAGCTAATAAGGTATAATTTAAACTTTTCGTTACGTGTTGGAGGGAGAGAGGGGCTCTATACTGGGTGGTCTATGAGTCAGAATAACTGAAGTAAATACTAACCGTTCCGTTCTCCATTCCCACTTCTAAAATTAAATATATCCCTGGTGAATCACGAGGTACAATGTCAGCATAAATTGCAAAATAATTGCTTGGAAATGAATAAATTTTCAATGTGTACTCGTACACCGTAGGCGCGGATTCTACGTGTGCAGACTAAATATTCAAATGAGATTTAGAATAACAAGAAAACATAGATTTCTTCTACTTGGAATCCTTAACAGACTGTCATTTTATGTTCCTTTCTGCTTGAATTAAAGGGTAGGAGGTGTACAAAATCGTCACCCGTGACGTCACGTGTAATGTATTTGAACTTAGGAGCTAGTTAAGTGATTAATAGCGATTTCCACTGACTGCACTAGAGCACTCTAAGTGCACTCTCGGCGCGTTTTCGTCCGCCACTGGGAACACGAGTGCAACACGCGCCCAGAATCGCGTTTTCCACTGACCACAAAAACTGCCCGAGAACTGCTCTTTCGTGCTCTGAAAAATTCGACGGAGCGACGGTGCTCGAGTATGACGTAATGAAATTAAAATGGCGGACCACGCGGTATCTCATACAAGACAGGCTCTCGCTTATGCTTATATATTTCTGGAATCATCTTCTGAAAGTTCTGAAGATGAAGAATACGAAGTTTTATCATTACTTTAAAGATATTACGCCTCGTCCTTAAACCAATAATTATATCAGAGACGTTGTCGATCATTACTCAAAATAGATTTTTTGTAAATTAATTGAAATGTTAAGTCTATTAATTGGTTTCAGCTCATTTGCGCCAAGATATACACACTTTATTACAATTTCGTCTCCGGCGCCAATTTTGATTATTCAGAGCGCGCTCGGACCTCTCGATCGTGTTCCACTGACGAAACTATTTTCTCCAAAACTCGCTGAGGGCAGTTACGTCATCCTAACCCTGAGAGCACTCTTTGGAGCAGTCAGTGGAAATCGCTATTAGACGTAGCTTAGTAGATTTCTTCTACTTCGAATCTTTAACTTGTCACACTTCTGCTTGAACTAACGGGGAGGAGTTGTAGCTATAGTCATCCGTGACGTCACGCATAATGTATTTTAACTTAGAAACCACGTGATATTGATATGGCTAGCGACCAATGTGCGCCGAACCCTAACGTAAACAAATTCTCTTTGCGTAAGCTGTACCTAGGGTCAAAACTCAAAATACGGTTGTCCCATTTATTTGAACAACCAATGAAACCGGAGGAAGAAGGAGCGTTGGATGAGGAGTGGTGCCCCTATTATGCTGGCTAATCTTCTAGACACCTTGCCAAAGGCAGGAACCAAACAGAGCTTGTTCGCAGGAGGGCGGAGCTAAAACTAGCCTTAGCTAAGCCAGTGAACTCCACCCCTCCACTATGGGAGCATCTAGTGGCACTTGTTTAAACTAGACCACAGCTGAGACTCGCTTTAAAGATTCCAAGTGGAAGATATCTTTACAAAAGCTTATCTAGGACAGACTGTCACTTTGCTTTCAATGTACAACCAAAATCAAAAACTTTAATTGCAAAAATGTCATTAATCTTGGTTGTGTATTGTAAACAAATTCCTTGTGAATACGCGAGTACCGAGACAATGGTAAGAGTTGCGCGCTGAATTTTGGTCGACGAGTTATATAAGGCGAAAACTGCTGAAATTTTCAACTTTATTGGACTGTCGATCTGCAGGTAAGCGAGATTTCAACCGATTTTTTTAACGTAAGTCAATTGTAAACTCGCTTTGGATGGAGTTTTGACTCCTGGTCGACACGACGAGACGAGACGCGACGCGTCAAGGGGAAACGATGGACGTTGCTCCGAGATAATATAAAAAGATGCAGTTTGGTCTGTCTGTTCGTCTTTGTCCGTTAATAACAAGCAATTTCAGTCTGAGATACTATAAAACTGCACCAATTATTAAAGGGTATTATGACGCGTTTATTGTCACATCGAGGCGAGCGATAAATTCGATGACACGTATCATGTTCTACACAATAGAATAATAAAGAATAACTCATTTGTTTCCCGAACAATAAAGCATTTAGTTTTTTAACGATCAATTCTTCGGCTTAATATAGCAAAATTTAATACGTTTATGAAATTATCATTTGAATATAAAACAGGGTTGCGCCAACATCAAAAGTCAAACTGTTCCGACTGACTCTACCAACAACTGGAAACTGAGAACTGAGAAGAAACCCCAGAAAACTTGGGCCCAATTCCGTCGTAAGTACAAACACGAATTTCACTCGAATAATTTTACAATTTTATTAAAAACAATTAAGATAACCCAAGGGCAGGGCTTGACCATGATAGTAGCCACATTATTATCTATTTAATTAGCGCATATATAAAGACCCCAAAGACACAAATTCAGAAGTATCCGGCACGTGCAATACTTCTCGACGTCATACTACCTCTTAGCCGCGTAAAAAATTATAAAAAATATGTTTGACACAGAAAAATGTTGCTGCTGAAGTCCGTCTTTGTCCTTTCGATGTTGGTCGACCTGTACTGTTGCGAATACACCGAGGAAGAGCAGAAGGCTTTCGACAAAGCGTGGGAGAAAGAACGGATTGACCATTTCGGTTATAGTGGGCCCCATCAAAAGGATTACGAGCGTAAGTATCCCGGTCCAATATTGGAGATACCACTTGTTGGCATCGTAAACAACGCCCCCTCTGTCTTAAAAATAGAAGCTAGTTCTCGTACAAATACAATGGCGCCACAGGGGCATCACTTAACAATCGTCTACCAAAGAGAGTATAGGGGAGGAGTGGAAGCTCCCCCGCTCCACAAGGCTAAATTACAATGTTGCCCATAAATTATACTAGTGGTACGAGGGAGTTTCCGGCTCAGTCGCGCCACCCACGATACCGTTTAATGCCTCAAACGGAAATGCCTCGGTACTGCGCATTGAAGATGCGCGGTAGGAAAAGAGGAACAAGATTTTCCCCTCTTTCCACTCCTCCCCTATACTCTCTTTGCGTCTACCGAAGGGTAGGGGCGTGCGATAGGTGCCGCGCAAGGCCTATCATCATTTCACCTCACTTATCCCTGGATGATCTTTGTCCCTTGTTTAAAGTCATCAAAACCTCATTATAGCCAAGTTAAACGCCTTCTATCACAGTTTGTACAGAGGAAAGGATCAAGCAATGTAAAAATGAAAACGTGACGTTGAAATGTCCATCTCACACGGACGTGGCTTGTATCGTGTTGCCGGAATACGGTATATACGAAGTTATGCAGGAGAAACGCTTCTACGCCATAGATCCCGAACGCTACCCTAAGCCTCGGACGATACCAGCGCCGATGGAACCCGAATGTTTCTGCAGGTGCGGCGAGAGTTCCGGGTGCAGGGGCTTCGAATGCCCCGATAAAATAAAATCCGAACCGCACTGCGCCTGGGGTGTCCACAGCAGATCCCTGCACGGGTACGAAACTTACAAGATCGGCGCCTGCTTCTGTAGAGATCCCAATTACGACAGAAGCTCATCGGCCTGGAGACCACCAAATCATTAACAAAGAATACTGGCTCAATTTGAAAATATTATATTTCTAATAAAGATAATCACTTTATAACTAATTTGTTTAGCGCAATTTGTCACAGTGTTATTCTTCTATTTGTGTAATTTCGATTGATAAGAATTATATTGAGATTTGTTCACCCGACTGCACAGGCACGTTTGAAAATTTATGATGTGTTTTGAGATACCCTTATAAACTGATTGTTTCTTCTTCAAAACTTATTTGAAGTTGATTAGGAAAGACCGAGTTAGTATGAGGCAGTTTCGTCTGCTTTTCCATTAGTAACACACAAATTACAGATCTCAATTTTACCATAAGTTTATAAGTGATATGTTCCTTACAGTTCTCGAGATAACTAGTTCGAGAAGGAGAACGACGGAAGCGAGTCAATTGAAGTCTTACACTCGGTGGTTAATTTTGCAGGACTTCCATCTAGGTCCTATTTAGTCTGAACTTACCAAGCCCCCTTTGACAGCGCCTCACCACTGTCACCAGGTGTCACTTTACGAGAATCTATGGCCTACGGTTTGAACTTCGCAAAATTCCATTACAAATACAAATAGGAATTATGATCAGGAAAATTGATTCGAATCAGACTGGACCCGACAAGATACGTTCGGTTTTCTTAAATCAGGGATAGATTTAATTTTAGAAGTAGGAATGGAGAACTTTTAGTTTTTACTTCACACCGACTCATAGCCCACCCAGTATAGAGGCCCTCCCTCCAACACGTTTAACGAAAAGTTTAAATTATCTTATTGGCTCACTTAAACTACGTTTTGATGACGTTGCTGACGGGGACAGCGAAAAATACGTAATTCCTTTTTACCACTGTCGCAATGACCCGCCTCTTCTTTCGTCGCCCCCCCCCTCGTCCCGTGGAAGGGGGGTCCGGGAAATTTCCCTGAATTTTCCCTGAGAATTGTCAACTACTTATTTCCCTGAGGTTTTTGTCAACTACTTATTTCCCCGAGGTTTTTGTCAACTACTTATTTCCCCGAGGTTTTTGTCAACTACTTATTTCCCCGAGGTTTTTGTCAACTACTTACTTCCCTGAGGTTTTTGTCAACTACTTATTTCCCCGAGGTTTTTGTCAACTACTTACTTCCCTGAGGTTTTTGTCAACTACTTATTTCCCCGAGGTTTTTGTCAACTACTTACTTCCCTGAGGTTTTTGTCAACTACTTATTTCCCCGAGGTTTTTGTCAACTACTTATTTCCCCGAGGTTTTTGTCAACTACTTATTTCCCCGAGGTTTTTGTCAACTACTTACTTCCCTGAGGTTTTTGTCAACTACTTATTTCCCCGAGGTTTTTGTCAACTACTTACTTCCCTGAGGTTTTTGTCAACTACTTATTTCCCTGAGGTTTTTGTCAACTACTTATTTCCCTGAGGTTTTTGTCAACTACTTATTTCCCTGAGGTTTTTGTCAACTACTTATTTCCCTGAGGTTTTTGTCAACTACTTATTTCCCTGATTTTTCAAGGTTTTCCAGGTTTGTGTGAACCCTAGTTTTGACTCCTGGGGAAATCATGGACGTTGAGGACCAGAATTTGCTAGCCAGTACTGTACATAATTGCTCCGAGATAATATAATAAGACGCAGTTTGGTCTGTTTGTCTTTGTCCGTTAATAACGCGCAATTTCAGTCTGTGATACTAATACTGCACCAACTATATTAATGGTTGTTATGTCGCGTTTATTGTCACATCAATTCGATGACACGTATCATGTCCTACACAATAGAATAAAGGATAATTCCTTTGTTTCCCCGAACAATGAAGCATTTAGTTTTTTAACGATCAATTCTTCGGCTTAATATAGTAAAATTTAAAACGTTTATCAAATTACTATTTCGGTATAAAACAGGGTCGCGCGGACATCAAAAGTCAAACTGTTCAGACTGAATCTACCGACAACTGGAAACTGAGAAGAAACCCCCGAAAACTTGGGCCCAACTCCGTCGTAAGTACAAATAGGAAGTTTATTTTTACAATCATATTAAAAACAAGATGACCCATAGGCTTGACCATGATAGTAGCCACATTGTTATCTATTTAATTAGCGCATAAATAAAAATAAATATAAACATAAAGACCCCAAAGATACAAATTCAAGGTACAAGTATCCAACCCCACAAATAAAGAGGGTTCCCAACCCCCATCCACGACAGTCGTTTATGATGGTGTATGTTAGGTTATTTGAATCCCAGTAAGTTTTGGACAAGTAAGAATTGTTCATAACTCGAGCTATAAAAAGTGCTATTTCCAAAAACAGCAATCGCTATTTTTAAATCAGCAGTTTTAAACAACGAATCGCGGTTGCTATTTCGGGAACTGCTCGTACCATGTACACCCATCACCCACGAACCTTTTGTTCTCGAGAAAAGCAGTTGAGACGACGTTGGGCCCTTTGACCAGAACATTTTAGGTGTTAACTCCGTGACACGGTTATGTAATTACCAACGAAGATACGCGCTAACTAGTACCATGCACATGTAGAGGAGAAGGCTTTAATTTTTGAAAACAACGGATTTAATGGGTGCTTGCTATGGTCGGGCAGTTTTCAATGCACACGTGTAACACGTGGTGACAAAGTCTCGCAACGTGTTAATGGTAATGGCGCAAAATAATTGCTAGAGAACGCGTAAATAATTATCGAGTACGTCGCTCGTAAAATGAAGATGGAGAGGCTTATGACCAATGCTAGGCTTCAAATTGATAATTAACGTAATCTAGACGTGACGCGCGACCATCCCGTGGACATTAAGCGTCAAAGAAAAACTTCATTATTCCGTTATGCGTTTAATAATTAGAACATTAACTATTCCTTATAAAAACGAGTGCGGCGGAGACAATAGGAATCACTGCGAGAAAAGTAAGACACCGAAAGGCCCCTGCTCAATTTCAACTTGGATTCTATGGTAAGTTTGACATAAATTCTTCATAGTCGACTTGCCGATGCGGGTCCGGCATTCCCAAAAAGGCGTATGCGATTTCGCCGAAGATTTCGTGGTTTCTTCTTTGATTTCGCCAAAAATTTCTTTGATTTCGTGATTTATTCCTTGATTTCGCAATTTCGCCAAAGATTTCGTGATTTTCTTCTTGATTTCGCGATTTTACCAAAGATTTCGGAATTTCCTCTTTTATTTCATAATTTCGTGATTTCTTCAAAGATTTCGTGATTTTGCGTGAAAGATTTCGCGAGAAGCCACGAAATCTTTGAAGAAATCACGAAGTCAGAGAGGAAATCATAGAGGAAATCTCGAAATCTTTGGCGAAATCATGAAGAAATGCAGAAATCTTTGCGAAATCCAGAAGAAATCACGAAATCTTTGATGAAATGACGAAATGCAGTAGGCTGTTTTTGGGGGGGGGGCGAGGGGGGAATGTCGGATGTGGAGAAATTCGTGGTCAATTTTTGATTTTACTTGTTCTTTTTTGACAGTGCAGGAAAATGCTGCTGCTCAAGTCCGTCTTTGTTCTGTTTCTGACGTTTGTCGATATTCACTGCTTCCTTAATCCACGAATTCTGGATTTACCGCACCCACCCAAAGACCGTCGTAAGTATTCAAATTTTACTACGCAAAGGATCGCGGCTACAAGAAAGTGTTAACACCGCGGCCGAAGTACATTGGGTTTTATCGGAATTAATCAATTTTGAGCGTGGAAAACGTACCTATACAGTATACTTCTTTGACCAGCCGATTTTACCCCCACAATGGACGACACGAGTTAAGATGATCGTCTTGCCTTTAAGTAATTGAAAACAAGGGGTCACGCGTAAAAGCAGTTCCCAAAAAAACAACCGGGATTTTTGGATTGAGTTTTGACACGGATAGATTTAATTTTAGAAGTAGGAATGGAGAACAGAGTAATCTGGGCGCTCTTTTGGGAACTGCCGTAACGGTACGCGGCGTTTTCGGGAAACAGCTATTTGGGGATCCGCTCAAACGGCAACTGCTTATACGAGCTAGCTGGGCATAGCGGGGCTTCGATCCCGTAAAATACTTAAATCTATCCCTGCTCGAACTTAGGGTGCATTTAGTTTAGCTCTGGACTATTAAAACTGGCGCGCTTTTTTCCGCAGGTTGTAGCGAGGAACAGAAACAAGCTTGTCGAAACGGGACCTTGAGATGCCCACCCGATACGGAAGTGAACTGCGCCTTGGATACGCAATACCACCCGTTGGAAATACTTGACGAAATGGATCGCTACGAGAGGGATCCCGTAAATAACCCGCCGCCGCGTGACATTACAAAACTGAAACCCGTCTGTTTCTGCATGTGCGGAGACTCCTCCTCCGGTTGCCGGGGCTTCGAATGCCCCAAACTACACGAACCCCAGTCCTTCTGCAAATACGACGCCTACACAAAGGGGCTGGGCTATCGTCGTTTACAAAAAGGCGCCTGCGATTGTAGAAGCGATAATTATAGAACCACGTATAATAATCATAATGGATAGCGAGAATCGACCCGAAAATATGGCGTGAATTTACACTGCACTTTTAATTTTCTCAACACTCTAATAATACCCAATAACTCCGTGTTAAGTCAGCGGTTGCTTACTACGTAATTTCAGAAGAAAATAGGGGAAGTGGGTAGCTTGGGCAACTTCGCGAGGCGTCCCGTTTACGGATTTTTCGCGCCATTTACCTCCCCGTGGGGGTGAAGAGAGATAGGATTTTTACGCGCATTAACACACGAGTGACGTAATTCTGTGGACAGTACGGTCCTACGCCTTCCAACTGACTAGAGGCGTCTGCTAGAGGCAGTGAGGCACTCAGGCAGAGTGGCAGAGGCTGGAATCGAGTGGTAAGTACTAAATTCATAACTTATTTTAAAATATGTCTTTATTTTTAAATACAATTGTATTTCTAAGTTCCAGGGAAAAAATTAACCTGTCCGAAGTTTTGACCTGTGATAGGGAAGAGTTCAAAGTAATAAAGTTGTATCCAAGTTGTTGTTGTTTGATTTTTAACATTGGGATTGGTTTGGGTAGATTTTACTTTTCCTTTCAACACAGCCTGAGTTTTCTTATCGGTAGTTTCCTTGTACGTTAAATCACACTGAGTACTCTTAACGACATTCATTTTATTAAATAACCGAATTTTCGTCCTTAATTAAACCAATATCCGCATTAACCTGTTGCCTGACGTAACCCTAACTCAAACTGAAGCACAGCAGAAATATAAGCAGACTACACAAGTTAGTTCCACAGTTCGCTACATGGTGGCGTTCGCAATGAAATCTGGTACTATTTTATGCTTCGCGCCGATTGGCCAGATTCAAATTTTAAGGGTGGTAGGGGAATCGACCATTGTAAGTGAGAATCACTGGACGACTTGTATGGCTCAAGGCTACGGCTACCCACTTCCCCTATTTTCTTCTGGTAATTTGAATTATTAAGAAATATTTGTATTTTGAGTTTTGTATACACTCTCATACTGCGCAAGCACGTTTGTAAATTAATGATGTATTTTGAAATATATAATAAACTGAGATTGCTTGTAAATTAATCACGCTAAATTTCGGATTATTGTTTCAGGGTCGCCACAGATTTTTCATTTCAAAACACCCTGACTTTTCAAAAATGCAGCCTTTAAAAATTCCATATTTATCATCAACTTTGTACTTACAATTATGCTAATTTTATCACAGTTTTTAATTAGCCTTATTCCTGATCAGCGCCACCTACCTATAGCGGTGACTTTGAGAACTACTGTAATCGGAAAGCCAATCAAATGTCGCTAAAATCTGGTGACGTCACTGACGGGCACTCTCGGGGTCTTACCAAAAATGACGTCACCAGATTTTAGCGACATCTGGTTGGCTTGCCGATTACAGTAGTTCTCAAAGTCGCCGCTATGGGTAGGTGGCGCTGATCAGGAATAAGGCTAATTGAAACAACTATTTAGTATAGTTAATAAAACTTTATTAGGAACTATCAGAAACAGTTAATGTAGGCCTATAGGACCTTATCATTGTCCCGTATTTGAGCTGGTGCGCCTAGTGGGCCGTCACTACACATTTCCAACGGAAATTCCCTGACTTTTACAACAATTTTCAAATTCCCTGACTTTCCCAGGATTTCCAGGGACTGTGGCAACCCTGATTAAAACATCAGCAAGAGCCAAGATGCGACGTTACAGCGTTTCTTTACGGTTCAAATTTAATAACTCCTTAGCTAGTAGATAGAGGCGCCACGTACCATTCACCCTATCACCCATTCAGGAAGGGGAAGCTAGAAATTTCGGTAACAAAAACTTTCGAGATCTGACTCGAGAAAAATTATTTGGGCTATTATTCATTCTAATATCTATGGTTTTTACACACCGGCTATAGACTTTTACTTAAGCCTTGGTTAGGTTTATAATTGTTTAAAACTAACGTAATACAACCCGCGATTAAAATATTGTTCCATTACCTTTAGCCAGTTCTTCTAGAGGAGGAACGTGCAATTTAGCGTGTGTTACAGCCATATTTTCCAAATTGAAGGTACAAAGTATAGCAATATCGAGCGAAAGCGATGCTAGTTTCGCGACTGAACTGAGAGTCTCAAGGGTAAAAATACTTATGGATGGATGTTTTCAAGGTCAGATTATATCGGAGGAGCCTTGCGAGCAAATAAACCAAGGGTTTCTAACACTGAATCAACTGAATTTCTTCAATTTCTGCTCTACAAATCTAATCTAGGCCTATTTACTTACAATAAACATTAGTTATCCATAACTAGCGATTAGATAAGTTAACATCTAGACTTAAGAAATAAAGCTTTGTATTATACTAATTCGTTTCAAGGCTTTCAATTCGGTTTTTTTAGATAAAGTCATGCCATCTAATGACGTGAGAAGTCTAGACGCTTCTTGAAGCTTAAGTAAAATGCTAATAAAACAATGTAGCAATGAAAACTTACCTGTTTCAACTGTCCGTGAAGACGTGTTCAAATGTTGTTTAGTCCTTGAGATACACTAACTTTTGGTGTATTTATACGCTATTCAGTTCCAAATCAAGATTACGAGTTTAACGCGACTTTAAACGCGCAAACTTTAAGCTTTATTAACTTCAATTAAACCGAGTAATTACCGTTTTTAAACTATTTAAACTGTCTTCATATTGAGCCGGCAATTTCAGAAGTTCAGGACCAAATTCTATTTTGAGAAACGCGGCTTACAAAGGAGCAGACGACTTTTGGACTTTTGGTGTGAAAAAAAGAGGCTGAACATAACTCCAAGATTAGGAGTTTAACACGACTTCAAACCGGGAAACGCGCGAACTTTATGCCTTATTAACTTTAATTAAACCGAATAACTACCGTTTTTGAACTATTTATACTGTCTTCACGTAGAGTAGACAATTTCAGAAGTTCAGAACAAAATTAGATTTTGAGAAAATGCAGTTTACAACAGAGCAGACGACTTTTGGTGTTAAAAGAGGCTGAACATAACGAATAATAACTGGCGTAAAATTCAAACGTAGAAAAAACAAGTGGAGTTGAAACGTCTTAAATAATAGAGTTTTAACAACCTTGTTAATTTCTCAAAGGCGATTTTCTGTTTATTAAAATAATAAATTTGGTTTAAAAACGGTTTATTAATAAACATTACATCAAAATTGGAACACCGAAATCTTAATTTTAATCACAATTAAAGTAAATTAAGTTCAAACAATTAAAGATTTCCTCTCAGTTCCTGTTCAGCCTCAATTGCCTCAAACAGAGATTTGAAATTTCCAGCACCGAAACCCTTCATTTTAAAAACAATGTTGCCAGATTATGATGCATCATAAGCCTAATTTATTAACTAATTAATTACGTTTACTTACATTGTGGTTATTTCTTTGAATAATTTCCAAGAAGAGTGTCGGTCTGTCTTGCATTGGTTTTGTAAAGATTTGCAACAAATAACCCTGATCGTCGTAATCAATTAAAATCTTCAACTTTTGCAACTGTGGCGGAAATTTTGAAATCATAATTAGTTTCGTGGTCACGTGCTTGAAATGGGTGCAAAATTTCAATGAAAAACCGGTTTTTAGGTGGGAATACAAACCTTAAAAGATTTAAACACATGTAACTGTAACTCATAGAAAAACCGGTTTTTATGTTGAAATAAACGCGTTTCAAGATTAAAACACATGTAACTCATAAAAAACCGGTTTTTATGTTGAAATAAATGCGTTTCAAGATTTAAACACATATATTCACATAGAAAAACCGGTTTTATGTTGAATTAAACGTGTTTCAAGGTTTAAACACATGTAACCCATAAAAAACCGGTTTTTATGTTGAAATAAACGCGTTTCAAGATTAAAACACATGTAACTCATAAAAAACCGGTTTTTATGTTGAAATAAACGCGTTTCAAGATTTAAACACATGTAACTCATAAAAAAAACCGGTTTTTATGTTTAAAATATCAGTTTCAAGATCAAAACACATGTAATCTTAAAGAAAAACCGGTTCTTATGTTGAAATAAACGCGTTTCAAGATTTAAACACATGTAACTCGTAAAAAACCGGTTTTTATGTTGAAATAAACGCGTTTCAAGATTTAAACACATGTAATCTAAGAAAAACCGGTTTTATGTTTAAATAAATCCGCTTCTAGCTTTTAGCACCTGTAATCTTTTAGAAAAACCGGTTTTTATGCTGAAATTAATCCGTTTCAAGATTTTAACACATGTAACTCATAGAAAAACGGTTTTACTCTAAAATAAACCAGTTTCAAGATGTAACTACCTTCAAATTAATGTAATAAAAAACCGGTTTTAATGTTAAAGTGTCAATTTAAAGGCTGTACTTAATTAAAATAAAACTTACGATGTCCAAGTCTTCAATGACGCGTACTTTGGACAATTTGAGATTCTTTCTAAGCGCCTCGTAATAGGTATTTGGGACACTGAGGAACTCGAGTCCTCTAGCTTTCAAATTGGTCACAGCCGTTATGATATCGGTGGTGTTCAAGGCGATATGTTGAACACCCGGTCCCCCGTAATGGTCCAAATATTCCTGAGGAGACAACGTCCTTGATCAACGTATCTTGAAGGTCAAGATGACCCTACTATTGGAAGTATTTGAAACTTACTTGTATTTGGGATTTCCTTTTACCAGGTGCTGGTTCGTTGATGGGCATTTTGATGGCCTCTTCGTAGTTGGTCACCACGATTGACCTGAGGGCCGAATATTCCGTATGGATCTGCGAGTCATCAACTGACCAAAAACGATGAAATTGAAGAATTTTCTCGTACCTGTGAAATGTATACGCAATTTCAACAAAACCTTTTGAACTTATGCTATATCATAAGTTTATAAGTGATATGTTCCTTCCATAAGTATCACCCTTCCTATACGATTTGTAATGCTACTGAGAGATAACTAGTTCGAGAAGGAGAACGACGGAAGCGAGTCATTTGAAGTTCTACACTCGGTGGTGCTTAATTTTGCATGCAGGACCAAGTTCCATCTAGGTCCTATTTAGTCTGCATTACTAAGCCCCCTTTGACAGCAGCGCCTCACCTGCAAGTGTCCCTCGCTTTACCCTGAATCTGTGACCTACCTCACTCACTTCAAAATTACAAGCTCCAGATTGTAACCAGATATTAACAAACTTATGGAATGAACATATCTTATAAACTTATGCTATATTTATTTTTTATTGAATATCACATGTTCAAATGATTATAATCAAACGAGCTCGATAATTAAATGTTTTTAAGATGAAATTTCCCTGTCGTAAAAAACTTGTTTTCTCGATATAAAAACCCCCAGCACTTCGACCACTTTATCAATCGTTCGCTGTTGTTCAATCTACAGTGTTAATAGTTACTTCACAATACCGGGGTTATTATGATTTTCAATATGCTAATCGCAGGATTCATCGCAGTTTTGCTGACCGTCGTGGCGTCTGCGCCTCCAACGGAATTTCAAGTCGATTCTAACTCAACAGTCCTCAATTCCCCTTGGGTTCGTAGCGGTAGTCGCGAACTGGACAGCAAGAGCGTTATCCCCAAGCCTTGCCCATTGGACTGTTGTTGCGCTGGTTGCGAAGCGCCGAAGCCATCACCGAAGCATACGTCCGCAACTTCTAAGCCTTGTCCGGCTAATTGCGTCTGCAAACCAGATTGCTGCTGTGGGGTTTGTGGAAATCCGACAACTACCACAACCACTAAGCCATCTACAACTACTCGAAAGCCAACCTGGAAGCCAACCTGGAAGCCAACGTGGAAACCAACTCACCAACCATCTACCACAACCACTAAGCCGACGTGGAAGCCAACCTACAAACCAACTACCACGACGCGTAAGCCGACTTTGAAGCCAACCTGGAAGCCAACCCACAAACCAACTACCACGACGCGTAAGCCGACTTTGAAGCCAACCTGGAAGCCAACCCACAAACCAACTACCACGACGCGTAAGCCGACTTTGAAGCCAACCTGGAAGCCAACCCACAAACCAACCACCACGACCCGTAAGCCAACCTGGAAGCCAACTGTGAAACCGACCCACAAACCAACCACCACGACCCGTAAGCCAACCTGGAAGCCAACTGTGAAACCGACCCACAAACCAACCACCACGACCCGTAAGCCAACCTGGAAGCCAACTGTGAAACCGACCCACAAACCAACCACCACGACCCATAAGCCAACCTGGAAGCCAACCTGGAAGCCGACCCACAAACCAACCACCACGACTCTTAAACCAACCTGGAAGCCAACCTGGAAGCCGACCCACAAACCAACCACCACGACTCTTAAACCAACCTGGAAGCCAACCTGGAAGCCGACCCACAAACCAACCACCACGACTCTTAAACCAACCTGGAAGCCAACTTGGAAGCCGACCCACAAACCAACCACCACGACTCTTAAACCAACCTGGAAGCCAACTTGGAAGCCGACCCACAAACCAACCACCACGACTCTTAAACCAACCTGGAAGCCAACTTGGAAGCCGACCCACAAACCAACCACCACGACTCTTAAACCAACCTGGAAGCCAACTGTGAAACCGACCCACAAACCAACCACCACGACCCATAAGCCAACCTGGAAGCCAACTGTGAAACCGACCCACAAACCAACCACCACGACCCATAAGCCAACCTGGAAGCCAACTGTGAAACCGACCCACAAACCAACCACCACGACCCATAAGCCAACCTGGAAGCCAACTGTGAAACCGACCCACAAACCAACCACCACCACCCATAAGCCAACATGGAAGCCAACATGGAAGCCAACTTGGAAGCCGACCCACAAACCAACCACCACGACCCTTAAACCAACATGGAAGCCAACTTGGAAGCCGACCCACAAACCAATCACCACGACCCTTAAACCAACATGGAAGCCAACTTGGAAGCCGACCCACAAACCAACCACCACGACCCTTAAACCAACATGGAAGCCAACTTGGAAGCCGACCCACAAACCAACTACCACAACCCTTAAACCAACATGGAAGCCAACCTGGAAACCGACCCACAAACCAACCACAAGTCATGCGCCAACCTGGAAACCGACCCACAAACCAACAACCACAAGTCATGCGCCAACCTGGAAACCGACCCACAAACCAACAACCACAAGTCATGCGCCAACCTGGAAACCGACCCACAAACCAACAACCACAAGTCATGCGCCAACCTGGAAACCGACCCACAAACCAACAACCACAAGTCATGCGCCAACCTGGAAACCGACCCACAAACCAACAACCACAAGTCATGCGCCAACCTGGAAACCGACCCACAAACCAACAACCACAAGTCATGCGCCAACCTGGAAACCGACCCACAAACCAACAACCACAAGTCATGCGCCAACCTGGAAACCGACCCACAAACCAACAACCACAAGTCATGCGCCAACCTGGAAACCGACCCACAAACCAACAACCACAAGTCATGCGCCAACCTGGAAACCGACCCACAAACCAACAACCACAAGTCATGCGCCAACCTGGAAACCGACCCACAAACCAACAACCACAAGTCATGCGCCAACCTGGAAACCGACCCACAAACCAACAACCACAAGTCATGCGCCAACCTGGAAACCGACCCACAAACCAACAACCACAAGTCATGCGCCAACCTGGAAACCGACCCACAAACCAACAACCACAAGTCATGCGCCAACCTGGAAACCGACCCACAAACCAACAACCACAAGTCATGCGCCAACCTGGAAACCGACCCACAAACCAACAACCACAAGTCATGCGCCAACCTGGAAACCGACCCACAAACCAACAACCACAAGTCATGCGCCAACCTGGAAACCGACCCACAAACCAACAACCACAAGTCATGCGCCAACCTGGAAACCGACCCACAAACCAACAACCACAAGTCATGCGCCAACCTGGAAACCGACCCACAAACCAACAACCACAAGTCATGCGCCAACCTGGAAACCGACCCACAAACCAACAACCACAAGTCATGCGCCAACCTGGAAACCGACCCACAAACCAACAACCACAAGTCATGCGCCAACCTGGAAACCGACCCACAAACCAACAACCACAAGTCATGCGCCAACCTGGAAACCGACCCACAAACCAACAACCACAAGTCATGCGCCAACCTGGAAACCGACCCACAAACCAACAACCACAAGTCATGCGCCAACCTGGAAACCGACCCACAAACCAACAACCACAAGTCATGCGCCAACCTGGAAACCGACCCACAAACCAACAACCACAAGTCATGCGCCAACCTGGAAACCGACCCACAAACCAACAACCACAAGTCATGCGCCAACCTGGAAACCGACCCACAAACCAACAACCACAAGTCATGCGCCAACCTGGAAACCGACCCACAAACCAACAACCACAAGTCATGCGCCAACCTGGAAACCGACCCACAAACCAACAACCACAAGTCATGCGCCAACCTGGAAACCGACCCACAAACCAACAACCACAAGTCATGCGCCAACCTGGAAACCGACCCACAAACCAACAACCACAAGTCATGCGCCAACCTGGAAACCGACCCACAAACCAACAACCACAAGTCATGCGCCAACCTGGAAACCGACCCACAAACCAACAACCACAAGTCATGCGCCAACCTGGAAACCGACCCACAAACCAACAACCACAAGTCATGCGCCAACCTGGAAACCGACCCACAAACCAACAACCACAAGTCATGCGCCAACCTGGAAACCAACGCACAAGCCAACTTCTACTACGAGTCATAAACCCACTTGGAAACCAACGCACAAGCCAACTTCTACTACGAGTCATAAACCCACTTGGAAACCAACTCATAAGCCAATCCACTAGCAGTCATTAGCCAAAACGCGAGGACACATTGAGAAATACCCCAAAAATTATTATGTAAACGAAGTATCACAGCGGAGATTGAACCTTGTAAATTAATTATTACATATTTTATGACGATGTTGAAACTAATAAACGACGAACGATTGAGTTTTGAAATATAAATTCCGAATTAATTTCTTAGTACTTAACCCTATAACTTTAACCATTAATTGTAATTTACAACGAGAACATATCAGTAACACGCATTGCAAAAACTGCCTCTTCTTTCATACCCCTAAGTCCCGGGGAAGGCAGTCCGGGATTTTCACCTGCGCCCACATTACTCTGTTCTCTATTCCTGGTTTCAACTAATTCGTTACACTTGTTTCCTTTTACAACAAGGTTTTCCCCTTCTGGCCCAGACTTGGAGGCAATAAGTACTTAAGAGTCAAGATTGAACACTCACCATTCAGTGACTGTCACCATGTCCTCTTCCGGCTGATTGGAAACAATGTGGTCGATGAATCTAATTCCGCATTTCGGTCTATGATGACGTATGAGAAGTATTTATGATTAGAACCAATTTTAAAAATTTGAGGTTGCGGCCAAGGGTTCGAGTCTAGTAATTGAAAATCTTACAGGGTGGAAAGTAAGGGATCTCTTTGACACATGGGCTTCTGGTAACCGGGTAAGAATGTACCATTGTAATCCCCCCTCTCTATGAAAGTGTGAGTGGTATCGCCGTACTGAAAACGTTATGGGTGAACTTGTGTTTAGAGTTTGTGTTGCTTCGGTTTAATGCGACAAAAATAACTTACCGTGTTAACAGTTGCTAATCTGACTGTACCGTACTGATCAGTCAGTGTTGTAATGTCCTGTACTATGCCAGCGCCTCTTGCTTTGGCTTTCTTCAAAAAATAAATTAAGGTTTTGCATGTTACAAGTGGTGTCAAAGGTTACATTCCGAGAATTTGATGCAGAAGTAACAAAAAAATAAATTTTTAATGAATGTCAGAAGTGGGGTTCGAACCCACGCCCTCGTTAGAGGATCAGAGCTTAAATCTGACGCCTTAGACCACTCGGCCATCCTGACCCAATCGCCTAACAAGTTTTATTACCTTTAGTATGGCTGAAAGATCTTCAACTTGGAAGGCGACATCTTTAACGCCGTCTCCGTGTTGCGTCATGTGTTGACCGATTTCTGATTGGATAAGAAATAAATTATATAAAATTATTGGTGACGTAATAATTTTTTACTGTAAGCCTATACATACCATCGTGCCCTGGTCCAATGGCCGATACGAAAACGAATATGATGTCATTTTGCCTAACCACGTGAGCCACCGATTCCCGGGAACCCGTTTCCAAGCCGCGATAAGCGTAGGGTTCGAACCCGAGTCTCGTGCAGTAATACGAGGCGGCCTATATTTGGTTAAAAGGGAAGTATGATGAGTTGAAAGGGGAAGCAAGATGGGTTGAAAGGGGAAGAATGATGGGTTGAAAGGGGAAGTATGATGGGTTGAAAGGGGAAGTATGATGGGTTGAAAGGGGAAGAACGATGGGTTGAAAGGGGAAGAATGATGGGTTGAAAACTAGGAATGGGAAATATGATGGGTTGAAAGCGGAAGTATGATGGGTTGAAAGGGGAAGTATGATGGGTTGAAAGGGGAAGAATGATGGGTTGAAAGGGGAAGTATGATGGGTTGAAAGGGGAAGTATGATGGGTTGAAAGGGGAAGTATGATGGGTTGAAAGGGGAACAATGATGGGTTGAAAACTAGGAATGGGAAATATGATGGGTTGAAAGCGGAAGTATGATGGGTTGAAATGGGAAGCAAGATGGGTTGAGATGGGAAGTATGATGGGTTGAAAACTAGGAATGGGAAATATGATGGGTTGAAAACTATTAATGGGAAAAATGATGGGTTGAAAACTAGGAATGGGAAATATGATGGGTTGAAAGCGGAAGTATGATGGGCTGAAATGGGAAGTAAGATGGGTTGAAATGGGAAGTATGATGGGTTGAAATGGGAAGTATGATGGGTTGAAATGGGAAGTATGATGGGTTGAAATGGGAAGTATGATGGGTTGAAATGGGAAGTATGATGGGTTGAAATGGGAAGTATGATGGGTTGAAATGGGAAGTATGATGGGTTGAAATGGGAAGTATGATGGGTTGAAATGGGAAGTATGATGGGTTGAAATGGGAAGTATGATGGGTTGAAAACTTGAAATGGGAAGTATGATGGGTTGAAAACTTGAAATGGGAAGTATGATGGGTTGAAAGCGGAAGTAAAATGAATTAAAAGGGCAAGTATGATGGGTTAAAGGGGAAGTCCGAAACACTACTTTCCCAAAAAGGTCTAGAGTGAGCAGCCTTCGTAGGTGACGTACCTGCTTAGCGTTTCCAACCCAAAATGTAATATGGTCAAAATGGATGAAACGACCAGCATCTGGCTGCAAAATAAAATTATACATTTCGGTACAATGTGCTAAAGAACTACAATTTTTAAAGTAATATTAATTACAGCATACCTTTGGTCCTTTGTCTGTATAAGTCGTCTATGAAAAAAGGGAAATTGAATTTTAATAAATTATTATTAATTATGTGTTACTACGCCGTAACTTCGCTATGACCTAATTTTAAGAATTCCAAGGGGGTATTAAATAATCATAATATCGCTTTTAATTTAAAGCAATTAAATAATTAAACTTGAATGAATGTTAAATATTTTTAGGTCTATTTTTGATCGTATTTGTCTCAATTTGAAAACTATTTAAACATTTAAAATAAGTAACTATAATTTAAATTTAAATCTTACCATATTTTAAAGTGGATTTCTAAAAATATTCTAAAACGGAATCGTGAAAATTTCAAAATTAATGCTAAAACTAAGAATTAAAATAATAATAATTAAATATAAGTGCTTTATTAAGCAACGTGAAAACGTGTAATAAAATTAATTTGTCGGAATGGCCCTATTTATTAACTCGTTAAAGATGGGAATGACGCGATATTACGTCATGTGACTGTTATTTGAAACCGAAATTGATAAAATAAATCGAAACTCGAAAATGTCCAGAACTCGGAGATTAAAACGGGTGCGTCATTTCCACGGATCTGATTGGTCAACTGGCTGAGGGAGAGAAATCGCCTGACAATTTGTTTTTCCCAAATTCACTTATTTTCGGTTTCTTAGCCGATAATGATAACATTAAGCATACATTAAATCGAAGCTATTAGAAGCTAATCATTGAATTAGTGTGGGAAAACAGAAAAATCAAAGTTTATAAGGATATGTTCCTTCCATAAGTATGACACTTGTAAGATTTCGTAACTGTAGAGACTTACAGCTCGAGCTAGTTTGAGATTAACAAGAGACAATTGAAGTCCTAAGTACACTCGGTGCATGGTGGTTAATTAATTTTGCAGCTAGGAACAAGTTCCATCTAGATCCTATTTAGTCACTGCATTACTAAGCCCCATTTGACAGCAGCGCCCTACTTACCAGGCCTCCCTCGCTTTACTTCCTCGAATCTATGACCTACCTCACTCCCTCACTCACTTCAAAATTACAAGCTCCAGTTTCTAAGTTACCAGACTTTAATTAAACAAACTTATAGCCTAGAACATATCTTATCAACTTATGGTAAAATAAATGTTTTCTAATATAGCATTCCATTAGCTACTTGCAATGAAACCAACACCATGGGAGTTTTCCCGGGGCCCGCATGGGGGCCCGGGGAGCGTGTAGGGCTGTCTTGAAGGTGGGCCCACGATTCGGTCAATTTTCCAGGGACCCACAAACTCTCTCGAGGGCCCTGGACCTTTAAGAAAGGATCTGTTATATTTATGAATTTTGTGCAATAAAAAACAACTTCGGTTTCATATATTTTCGTTAATATCGGTTTGTTGATAGTAACGTATTGAAAATGACGCAATTTGTACCTAGTATTAAGTTACCCCCAAAAAACCCAACAACACAGTGACTAGACGAAATACTTAACAATTTTATTTCAAATAAGTAATCAAGCAAGGTTGCATGCCATTAAATGATTTTCATGAAAGGACGGTTCGATGGTTCAATGGGAAATCATCAATTTTGAATCTGTGTCGAAAATGTTCTTGTATACTTCTATGACCAGACGATTTTGAATGTCCCATAAGGGACACAGTACACCCCCTAACACAAGTTATGAAAAATGTAGGAGTATTTTATTGATGATCCCCTTAAATTTAAGTAAAAAACTGCAATGCATTAGGGGGTCATCCGTAAAACACTCTCCTATGACGGTAGCTTGTGTTAGGGTGAAGTGACGTATAGGTGAAACGTCATAGATTCGAGGAGGTAAAGCGAGGGCAGCCTGGTGAGTGAGGCGCTGCTGTCAAAGGGGGCTTAGTAATGCGGACTAAATAGGAGTGCCTAGATGGAACTTGGTCCTAGCTGCAAAATTAATTAACCACCTCCACCGAGTGTAGTTAGGACTTCAAAAGACTCGCCTCCGTCGTTCTCCTTCTCGAACTAGTTAGTAGTTAGCTCGAGTTGTCTGTAAGTCTCTCTCAGTAGCATTACGAACTTCTATAGGTTGTGCATTCATACTTATGGAAGGAACATATCACTTATAAACTTATGATTTTACCCTTTATCTATAATTTGTACCACCTTTCGTTAGGTTTCTATGGAAACGCCTTAAAGGTGTCAAAAATATATCATGTTATATTGTCTAAAAAAATACAACCAAATTTTGTTTTATTTCTTTATTTGTTGGCAAAATACTTCTTCGCCAATATGCGGTAAGTATTTGCAGAAGTGAGATGAGACTAGAAGTGAAGGGCTCTAGCATTGATAGTAGATCCTGGCACTAGTGAACAAATTTGAGGATTTTATTCGCTGCTTCCAACGCGCCTACACTAGAGAGAAAAAAATTGGTCGAGTTCCAAAAACGTTTCCTACCCCCGTTCCCCTCAACCTAAAGCGGCCGAACACGGACGCGGCTCCTTGAATCTAGTTCGGCCGTCTACCACCGCGAGCGTCTCATGTTTTGGAGGGAAAATTCAGAAACCGCTACTAGAGGGCCAACCGTTTGTGTGTTATCAAGAATATTCACTTTCGCCGAGTGAAGAATTTGGTTAGCTCAGTACTTCTGGTCTCATCTCACTTCTGGTATTTGGTAATCGGTAAATAGGCAAAATGTAGGACGTTGTTGTTAAAATAAAAAACACCAACCTTAGATTTAGATAAAAATTTGATAAGCGGATATTATAAAAAAATTCTTATCAAAAACACAGTTTAACCACCGATATAGAATCCTCCATCCATAAGGAAGCTAAAACGTCGCTACGTCGTTCTAATTATTTGCGATTGCTCGTGTCAACCCACGACTTATAATAAATAAATAAATTGATTAATTTAATTTCCCACGTAATTAGTTTAAGATTGTGATTGATCTGACGCGTATGGCAGCTTTAGGTAAAGCCAGGTCTCTTATCTTGAGACTAGCTTGCAAAAAGGGCGATTTGGACGGTGTACTAGAGTCGTTGGAGAAAGGAGCAGACATTAACGGCGGTGACCAGGACAAGTGGACGCCTTTACACATCGCCTGTTTCGAAAACCATCCCGAAGTGGCGTTAAAACTCATCGAAAGGGGAGCCAACGTTAACGCTAGGAATATTCATGGTCAAACTCCGCTAAGTAGCGCCACGTCCCAAGGTAAGATTCATGATCACATTCGGGTATGGGTGTGTTTTTATTTGGTACTAGCTGTTACTCGTGGTGTCGCTCGCGTGTAATAAGAACTTCCATCAAAATGATATAAAGAATGGGTGTAGATTTTACTGATTCGACTAATATTTTTGTAGCACCCTAGGAGCGAATTAGGCACTCGGCGTTGCCCGTCAGCCCCTAGGGATGCATTTTTTTTATTACTTTTCATGCGGAAATTATTCCATAAAGAAGGGTTTTTAAATTTCTGGCCGCCATTTAAAAAGATGGCAACAAATCGAACCCAAAAGACCATTCAGCCCGTCTATAGGTTAAAGGAAACCAGTGTACTAAATTAGTATTTGCGAAATCGGTTGAAACGCGCCCGGACTTTGTTGCATAGAGAAGATTTGTTTTACATTTCTGGGCGCCATTTTTTAAGATGGCGGCGGATTGGAAAAATCTTTCTTAGTACGCGCCTACTATTTACGAGTAACGTTCCTGCAAATTTTGAGCCTTCTAGGGCAAGCGGTTTGGGCTGGGCGTTGATTATCACTCAGGAATAATTTCTCTATTGTTGTTAAAAGTTCAAAATTAACCCCATCTTAAATTGCGTCCTCAGGTCAAGTGGAGGTCGTTCGTACTCTAATCGAAAAAGGAGCTGATTTGAACTCGGGTGATTGGAACAACAACACGGCGTTACACGTCGCGACAATGCTGAACCAGAAAGACGTAGCAGTCATGTTATTAATCAAGGGCTGTGACGTCAACGCGAAAAACAACGACCGCGAAACTCCCTTACATTGGGCAGCTAAATGCGACCGCCCGGAATTAGCCAAGGCTTATTTATACCATAAAGCTAACCCTTGCGTTAAAGACAAATATGGTGATACACCACGTGACCTAGCCTTGAAGCAAAGACACAAGGAAATCGCTAACATGTTGCAACCATTCGAGGACGTGGCGGCTTCGATGCAAAAAAGGACGTTTGTGGTCAAGAACGAAAACCCCAGAATGATGACCGATTTGGAAGTCGAATTAAATAAAAAAGTCACCAAATTAGAACGCCAAATTAAGGAACAAAATGGCGAGATTTGTCGATGGAATGGTCAAGTGCGTGAGTTGCAATTGCAACTGCAAACTCGCGAAAGTTGGACGAAAAAATCCGACGAACTTGTCAAGCAGTTGCAAACGCAATTGGATGAACAGAAAAAGGAACGCGAAAAGGAGTCGTGTGAAATGAAGGAGTTAAAAGAAAAACTTGAGCATGAAATGGAAACGTTTCAGGTGCAATAATTAAATAAGTTAAACCAGCCAAGAAGTGATATCTAGTTTACTAGGGAGAAGGTGTGAGATGCCTAAGTATTCGCACGCCATAGTCTCTGAAGTCCCCCTTTCAAAATACAAGGGGAGGGGGCGTAAAAGGAGGCCGGGCTATTTCGCCTCTCCTCAGTCGGAAAATACGACTGTAATTTTCGTCATTCGCGTTGCCGAGCTGACGTCAGTTTTCAAGAACCAATGAGATACTGGCCGGTTGTAATTCAGAGGCGGCGGGGATTAACTCCGGACAGACTACGTTTGGCTTGGAGATAAAGCTGGAAATGTGCAGACGAATTTATACCTTCTCCCTAATAAACTAGATATCACTTCTTGGTGATACTAATTGACAATTTAATTTGAGTGTAATTTCGATCATTAAACCATTATTTCTTTATTATAGAAAACCCTTGAATTAAAGCAGACCAAAATTGACGTCTTGTCCAACATGGTCACCTTCCTTCAAGACTCGTTGACAAAAGAAGAAAGGAACCATTTGAGATCGCGACAACAAGTCGAGGAAATGGACATACAATTACTCGAATTGAAAAAACAATTATCGGAATCTTCAAATTGCGGGGCATTCTGGGACGCCTTAGAAGATGAAGTGACGTGCATCATATGCGCGGAAAAGCTGCGCGAAGCCGTTACCTTAAATTGCGCCCATACTTTTTGCCAAATTTGCATTGACAAATGGAAAAATGGCCATAAAAATGATTGTCCATCGTGCAGAGCTCCCATTACCAGCGAGGTGAAAGTTTTAATCTTAAATATAATTTTAGAAAAAATCTACCGAATTTGGGAAACTCTAAAATAGTATATTTTATCATAATGTAATTAATTATTGCCTAATTAGTTAAGCTTGAACTCGAGCTTACCTTGAATTCGAAAAAAAAACAGTATTTATGACGATAATATTACATTTGTAACTATATTTTAATGCGAGAATATTTTGCCAATTAAATATATCGCCTTTAACACGGTGTCTTTGTTAATTTAGAATTAGTTTAAGTAATATTTCATTGAACTGATAACCATGCAGGTCCAGAACTCGCAGTTTACTGGTTTTAAATCGTAGTTGTACTATAGTTTTGTAGGCATGCGTTATAATAACCTAATTTTCGTATGAAGGTTATGTACTTGTACAACTATAAACTTCTACCCACCCGAAATCCCGAAAACATAAGTTCATGTGATATGTTTCATAAGTTTGTCATGAAGTCACGTAGGTCATAGATTCTTGCGTAAAACCGCTACTTCCACGATGAAGGTTATATTTTTCAACAATTAACACGTTTTCATTTTATTTACCAACCTATACTACCCATTCCTATCATGTTTAATAGTAATTAACATCATTAAAAAAAATTAAAATTATAGCAACACTCGTTCAAAACTGTCATAATTAAACTAATTTCATTACAGTAGTTATAGCAGCCGATGCTAACGTAAAATTTCAGAAAATATAAAAAATAGGGGTGTCTTTAAAATGCAATACCAATTTATCTCGTCTGTGGTCTAGCTTTCCAACAGTTTCTCAAATTCTAAACCTCAATGCTGATTGGCTTATTTAAACCCACAGAAAATATATCAGAGTATAGCAACTCACCTTTCATCGAAAACTAAAACTGAAATAATACTTCGTTTATTCAAATTCTTCGTATTTTAAAGGCAGACAATAATTAAATACATTCCAATTAAACTTATGTTCAATTTAAATACCGAAAAACTGTTCTAAAAGTCACCTTTTCAATAGATGTAACAGGTGATATTAGTTTTCGTTTCAGTAACCAATTATCTTTCTTAACTGTCATACAGCTAGGGGCGCTGCTTTGGTCCACTACGAGTCGATGTCCGATTAATCTCCATGATTTAAGTAATTAATTATCGTCACCGGGTTTATATTAATCAGGATTAAGTGTCGATTAACGTAGGGAAACATTTGAAAGTTATTTAATTCGTTAGAGTAACGAATTTCGCAGGATTTTATTGACTTGAAACTGTGGAGAAGAAGCCCATAAATAGACGTAAGAAGTGAAGCCTTGGCAATAGTGATAAGCTATAAGGGATGCCTGTGTTTTGGGCGCCAATTCTCACGGACCATCTTTGAGAGGTAGGTTGGAAGAGGGAAGCCAGACTGGGCATGCCTAATCGCGCGCATAATGGCGTCATTCAATAAGTAAAATTATGTTTTCCAGTTGGTTTTTCGTCCAATTTCTTGCTAATAAACTTAAGACTATAACTAATTATCATCATAAGACATCTACAGTATAAAGCGGGACACGGGAGATTAAAAACCACTTTTTGACATTGAATTATTACATTATAAACGACTTAAAAATCTTCGAATGTGAAAGTGTTGCGACCCTAAAGTGAATTAATTAAGTTTACACGTTAAGCTACCTGAGTTAGGCTTAGCAACGTATGATAATATGATTATTGTGTGCGCGAGTTTGTGTCATCTCAAGACGGGCCAAGCTACCCTGGATTAGGCTTAACAGTGACCGGATGTTATCTTCTGTGCGCGTGCGAATGACGTCAGCGTTTTCCTCTCTCATCTTAAAAACGTGGTGAGTGAAATATTTTTATTGCACGATCATATCTGTCTGTATTATTTTTAGATTTCCTTGCTAAGAGGTTAAGGTTAGGCTCTTCTAAGCTACTGTTGTTAAAATTAGAGTAATGAATTATTCAACCATTATTTAAATGTCCCTTCACGGTAACATAGTGGGCAATCCACCTTATTCCCTTTCGCCGGAAGTTAGGCTTAGCTCGGGATTCATGGGGGTGAGTAGCGGGAAGAAATTGGTCTGTCGTCTGCTACATAAGCCAAAAATATGTACTGTAGCGGACGACAGACCAATTTCTTCCCGCTACTCACCCCCCATGAATACCGAGCTAAGCCTAACTTCCGGCGAAAGGGAATAAGGTGGATTAAACGCTGTCCTTTCGTTACTCAAAAATAATTAATTCCAAAATCGAATTTATTTAAAACAAGTTGGTATTTATTTATTCTGAAAGTAATTCTTTCAGTACTTCAACTAAACTGTTTGGGGGGTCGTTCACAAATGTCTTGATGTACACTACAAATTAATTAAGTGACATCATAGTGACGTAGGATAAAAAATTCATTGAGAACAACATTCCCATAAACAAAAATTTATATTAAAATTTTAAATTTAATTATAAAAATAATTTCATATATCTAAAAAGGATGAATCATGCAATTTATGAAATATGAGTTAAATGCGAAAATGGTGTGATTTTTTATGTACAAGAAATTAAGCTCTTTTAAGCCCGTCGCCCTTAACATTAAAAAAAAATATTTATTTATAGGCGACGGGCTTTATTTATAGTTCATTTATTTTGTTGGTGACGTCATTATAGTTCACGTTATTGTAGGGGTAGATGCCGTAGTAGATGAACCGGCAATTATTAGTAATTCTGGGTTTACGAGCGCCGTTGTGATTGGTTGGTGATTAAGACATTCGTTTTGACCTTTGACACTGATGGCTTTTCGTAATTTCGCCAGTGATTCTCGGCCGGCGTTCTTCGTTTTAGTCGAAACACTCTTTTTAATCGCCAACATACCTGTAATTAAATTAAATTAATTATGATTAATATTCACGTTACAAATATATATAATTAAAGGAAAAGTAAAGGTATAATCTGTTATGTTATCTGGACTTTTCCTTTAAATTTTAAAATAGGTAATTAATGGGGTATTAACAGAAGTATTAATATTGTAGGCAATTTTTAAAATGGAACGGGCGTCAAGGAATTTTAATGTTAAAAGTCGATGGGAATTTCAAATTGGTAGGGTGCGCTGGCTTGATTATCATGGCTGGTTATGTGCCCAACCCATGTATTTTGTGCCACAGATTTGACCCTAATTTTCCAGTAGCCTTTTTTGAGGGAAACGCCCTCGTCATCCATTAGAGGGGTTTTGTAATCATAACTAGATTTTATTACAACGAAATTTCCACTCAAATCTAATAGAAAAAGACACATTCTTTAATTTAACAAGTAAAAAAATAAATACATTTTATATTTTATAGCAGATGCAGCTTGAAAAAAAAATAATTTTTAATATAATTTGAAGGACAGACATAAAGTCGCCATAGCATAAACCCCCCTTTATTGTTAGGCCTAATTTCTTTCAATTTGGATTTTGGAATTTTGCCAGCGCGCGCGCGCCGCTCTCCGTCCCAGTGGCCTTCTCCCTATATAATTGAAGTCAATCTGACTTGCCAGTACTATCGAAGGCTATAAGTGCCTTCTATCTCGTTTAGGTTAGTAACAGGTGGTTCTGACTATTAGTTTAGTAGCGCGCGCTCGATCGAATTTCCCTCCTCCTCGCGGAAGAACCTTGAAACACATATTTTTTTATTTTTCGCCTTCCCGATTCCCGCGCTTTCCGGAAGAATACGCGCCAAAAATGTTTCGTACTATTTTAAGGCTAAAATGTTGTAACTGCAGTAAGTATCAACTTTTGTAGTTATTTTAAAGGGATTATCAACTTTTGTGAAATGTTTTACGCGGCAAAGTGCGTATTTCCCGCCATAAATCTACCAGCATTTCAAATTGTAATAGAAAACTTGCAAAAAAGTACAGTGGGAAATAAATTTTGAGTCAAAAATGTTCTATACTTCCCTCTAAGTACAAGTTACGATCATTGGTGCAGTGTTTTAGGGATAACCCCCTTAAATTTAAGTGAGAAACAGTACAAACAGTGTTAATTTAGCTAAGGGGGCATCCACAAAACACTCCAATTTTCGTAACTAGTAAATCTTTTCACCTTTATGTTTTAGACATAAACTGCAAAAAATTGCATTCATTTGCAACTGAAATTGATTGCACGTCGATCCCCGTATATTATGGCCTATTTTGCACTATTTAAACGTTAAATTGCACTTTGCAGAAGTCCATTAAGTTTAAATAAAGCTTTCCAACTTTTTGCCGGTTTTTTCAAAATGGAGTTACGACTATTTAGCTTTTAGTAATTTTGGCGGGAAAAATCCTTTCGCGCCAAATGAATTTTTTCGATAGCACGTGGTGTCTATTGTAGGCGTGTCTCGAGTCTGGCAGGGGGTGGCTATTAAAATGATGTCATAAAAAATTCGCGCCAAAATTATCTAGGTCAGGAAAACAACTTCATTAGTTGGTTACGCTCTTGAATAAATTTTACTTGGAAAAAAATTTCCCGCCAAAATTAATTTTTTTCGCGGGTTTCTTTTCAATTTTATTTTAATTTCTTCTTAATTTAATTTAACTAAAATTAAATTAAGTTAAGTAGGCATTTCAAAGACATTATTTCGCAGTTTTTGAAAGAAATACTTTACTGATTTTGCTAAGATGTGGATTTAGAAGAGTAATTTCAGTTAGCCAGCTTTGACTGTATTAAGGTCTATGGACAAATAACATGGGGTGATACTAGTCTATACAGGGTGTTACAAATGCGTATAGTTATACATCCCCTCTTTTTTTTGATACACCCTGTATATAAGGTAGTTGTCAAAATATCAACATGAAATATTATCTAGAATGTTTTCTGTCGGTCAGAAACGTTTTATAAAAACATTATTGGTGTTTGAATTTTATACGCCGGTAACATATGGCAGACCGAGAGAGAGAGGTGCACCGGCATCGTATTTAGCAAAGGCCTAGAGAGAGAGATGCACTGCTTAAATGAATTTTTCCATATGCAGGAAATTGAAAAGTAAAAAGAAAAAATGCATAATGCATCTGGTCTCTCTATTTATTTATTATTTTGCCGACAGCCTGTTGCATTATGCAATTAAACGTATTGGTGGTGGAAAACTAGATTTAGCATAACGGTGGCGTTTCGTTTTATCATGCCGACCAAATATGAATGTGTTTTTTTAATTGCAAATGTAACGGTGATACTTAATTAACAAGCACTTTGCAGGAAGTAGACCTACCACTAAAATATTTAGTTTTTTTTATAGGAAAATTGGATTGTTTTAAAGGATTTTTTTATAGGAAAAATTGGACTGTTTTAAGGGATTTTATGGGAAAATTGAAATTGGGCTGTTTTAAGGGATTTTATAGGAAAAATTGAAATTGGGCTGTTTTAAAGGATTTTATTGGAAAAATTGGGCTGTTTTAAAGGATTTTATTGGAAAAATTGGGCTGTTTTATAGGATTTTATAGGAATAATTGGACTGTTTTATAGGATTTCATTATAGGAAAAATTGGGCTGTTTTAAAGGATTTCATTATAGGAAAAATTGGGCTGTTTTAAAGGATTTTATTATAGGAAAAATTGGACTGCTTTATAGGATTTTGTAGGGAAAAAATTGGACTTCTTTATAGGATTTTGTAGGAAAAAAATTGGACTATTATTTTTAGCTAAAAATTGGACTATTTTGTAGAAAATAAATTGGACTATTTTATAGGAAAAATTGGATGGTTTTAAAGGGATTTTATAGGAAAAATTGGACTGCTTTATAGGATTTTGTAGAAAAAAATTTATAGGAAAAATTGGACTGTTTTAAAGGATTTTATAGGAAAAATTGGCCTTTTTAAAGGAATTTATGGGAAAAACAAAAGGGTTATAAGGGATAATATAGAAATATCGGCTGGGCATAGAAGTATAGAACATTTTCCTCTCAAAATTTATGATTTCCCATAGACAAATTTATAACTCAATTAAGGTAAAACAATTTGAAACTTTTAAGACTTACTCGTAATTAGTCTTTGCGCTAACTTTTTGCCATTATTGGTTGTGACTACGGCCGTGACCCTTTGAACTTTATTCCCGTCGACAATATTGAGTCCGTGTATGGCTTTAGTTAAGCTTGTCGTACTGTTCTTGCCAGGGTGCATGGCGTTGTAGGCTTCCGGGACGTATTCGTCCTCCGTAATGGGCATCCATTCGAAGCGGCCCGAGGACCCCGTTAAGGGCACCCCTGCCGCGAAATCAAAGTTCCAAAATAACTTGTCTTGACTATAAACCATTTCCAATTCTTTCTCCAGGAATTTCCTGGAAGATTCCGAGGCGTCGTAGTTTTCAATGTTTTCTCCGGGTTCGTTGAAATTTAATCGACGTCGAACTGGGGCCATGTTTTATTTGTTAATTTTCATGGAAAGATTAATTTTAAGGGAAAATTCCATGAAATTTTGTATTTTTTTATTTATTTTTTACTTTTCATGGAAAGTTTAACTGAAAAATTCCATGAATATTTCGGTCTGTTTTCTTTGAACTGCAAATTGTTTACTTTCGGTTTGGATGTAGTTTTCAAGTTAAATATTTTTTCACTGGATTATTTTAACTTGTAGTGAAAATCTATCACCGTGAAATCCTTTGAAATTCACTTTTAAAAAACAAAATAGACTTGAAATTCCTTCAAAAATTCGTTCAAATTATTTTAAATTGCGGTTAAATTCCTTGAAATTAGCTTTAATAATTTCAAACCGATTTGAAATCCCTTGAAATCCACTCTTATTATTTTAAATCGCACCGAAATCCGTTGAAATCCACTTTTATTATTTTAAATCGTCGTGAAATCCTTTGAAATCCACTTTTATTATTTTAAATCGTTTGCAAAATCCGTTGAAATCCACTCTAATTATTTTAAATCGTTTGCAAAATCCGTTGAAATCCACTCTAATTATTTTAAATCGTTTGCAAAATCCGTTGAAATCCACTCTAATTATTATAAATCGATTGCAAAATCCGTTGAAATCCACTCTAATTATTATAAATCGTTTCAAAACCCGTTGAAATCCACTTTAATTAAATTAAATGGTGGTGAAATCTTTTGAAATCCACTTTTATTATTATAAATCGTTTCAAAACCCGTTGAAATCCACTTTAATTATTTTAAATGGTGGTGAAATCCTTTGAAATCCACTTTTATTATTTTAAATCGCACCGAAATCCGTTGAAATCCACTTTTATTATTTTAAATCGTTTGCAAAATCCGTTGAAATCCACTCTAATTATTATAAATCGTTTCAAAATCCGTTGAAATCCACTTTAATTATTTTAAATGGTGGTGAAATCCTTTGAAATTCACTTTTATTATTTTAAATCGTTTGCAAAATCCGTTGAAATCCACTTTAATTATATTCTAAGTGGTCGTAAAATCCTTTGAAATTCAGTTTGGTATTATAAAATCTTTTCAAAATCCGTCATGAAATCCTTTGAAATCCACTTTAGTAATTATAAATCGCTTCGAGTATTCTCAAATCAAAACAATTTGTTTTTTTCAAAGTCCAAAAATCCTTGGGGAAATCCACTTGTTAATCGATATGAAATCCAATTGAACCAGATCGCGTTTTAAAACGTTACGTAATGCGAATCCGCACTCATATCTTTAAAAAATTCTGGTAAAACCACTTCAAAGTTTAAAATCCTGTAAACATGCAAATAATTTTAACTCAGGCGCTCATCTCTCGCAAAAGAAGTAATTTACTTCGCTTTAACTCTTAATTAATCCGTCGTAATTAGAGAATTTGTTGTTAACGAAGCGCTGTTATTAACAAACATCAAGTGTTAACTTAGTTAAGGGCTGTATCATATTCCGCTCAGTCGCAACTTCTTAATTCATAACGAGTTCTAACTGGCCCGAATTTCATCATAAAAACAGTTTTTTCCTGTCCACGTCACTGGGTTTCTCGCGCTACTAGGACTAGGTCAGGCATCCGGCGCGTTCCGGTTAATTAACCGCTGTAACCGGTTATATTACCGGGGCTGTTATGGGGGAACTGGTTTGTGCACTGGAACGCACCAACAAACAGCTACGGGGAATAATAGAACGCATTTTTACGTTATCTGTGGAGGGGGGTTTGCGTTTAAATTCCCCCTACTCCTCCACAAGTAGTTGAAAAATAGGCCATGGGAAATTCGTGGGCTGTGAAATAATCGCGATGGAGTTTTAACAGGAGTTCATGAACTCGTGGTTTTATTTGCTGATTTGAAATTGGAAGGTTTGTAGGGTGACGTAGAGGGTCATAACGTATGTCAGGGAAGTCATGGAAAAGTCGAGGAATTTCTATATTGGCCTCTAGATATCAGGGAAATCATGGAAGTCTAAGAATTTCAAAAAAACTCTCTAGATTTCAGAAACGTGATGGAAAATGTCATGATATTTTTAAATTTGATTTCAAAGTCATGGAATTTATGGAATTTCACTTAAAAATCATGGAATTTTGGGAATTTCACTTAAAAATCATGGAATTTTGGGAATTTCACTTAAAAATCATGGAATTTTCACTTAAAAATCATGAAATTTTGGGAATTTCGCTTGAAAATCAAGGACTTTGGAAATTTTATATCAACATGGTTAAAAAATGATGGAATTTTTGACTTAAATCAGGGGAAATCTCAAGGAATTTAGAAATTTCCCTTAAAAGATTAGGGAATTTTAAAAAGGATTAGGTCATTGAAAACCTGAATAGGTCAGGGTATTTAACCTATTTTTATCTGAAAAGTTTATGGCAACTCTGATTAGCAATTTTATTCATTGGCCGCATTTGTTGCAATTTCCTTTGGTCGCCCACGAATGTTTCAGTGCCGTTTGCTAGCTCGAGGCCGTCGTCAGAATTTGGCGCCGAACACGTGGTCCTTTTTATCGCGCGCTTTCGAACATTAGCAAAAGCGCGGGAAATTTTAATGAGATGTAACGTATCTCCCACCCAACCCCCTTTTCCCTTCGTTCTTCCTAGAAAAATAAACAAGTCGTCGCGGTATACAACAATGACGAATATCCTTACCCCCCCCCTCTATTCCGAGAATAATGTTTTTATGACGGCGTTAAATTCCAAATAAAATTTTTGCGATTTGTAGTTTTGTACGTCAAGTTATTTTGATTTACACAGAACCCAAAATTCCTCGCGATGCAGATTTTTAGTCAAAACAATTAAGAAATTTACTCGTAATTATGAAATTATTTTTAAATGACCCTAAATTCAGGGTTCATATGGGACCTGGAAAAACTGGATAAGTCAGGGATTTGGAAAATGTGGGAAAAAGTCAGGGATTTGGAAAATGTAGGAATAAGTCAGGGATTTGGAAAATGTAGGAATAAGTCAGGGATTTGGAAAATGTAGGAATAAGTCAGGGATTTGGAAAGTGTGGGGAAAAGTCAGGGATTTGGAAAATGTGGTAATAAGAAATAAGTCAGGGATTTGGAAAATGTAGGAATAAGTCAGGCATTTGGAAAGCTTGGGAAGAATTCAGGGATTTGGAAAGTGTGGGAAAAAGTCAAAGGATTTGGAAAGTGTGGGAAAATTCAGGGATTTGGAAAATGTAGGAAAAAGTCAGGGATAAGTCGGGAATTTAAAGTTTTTTCTTAAAAAGTCAGGGAAAGGTCAGGGATTTCGTTTGTTACATAAAACCATGCTTCGTGCAATGCTAAATATGGGCCAGGTGTCATAATGAGGTGGGCTCTGGTAAACACCTTAAAATGGTCCGGGATTCTGGCAAAATTTGGTCAGGGATAAGTTGGAAAAGTCAGGGATTTTCAATAGAAAAATTTCCTCCGAACAATGCCTAATCATTTTTCAACCTTTAGTTGAACCCGTTATCCAGTAGAAAACCGTGGGAATTCTTAGCAAACCAAGATTGCTACTCTTACTCTATATGTATAATGCGGCCGCAATCAGAATAGTTTAACAGATACTTTACAATTGTCAAGTGTCTATTGAAGTCATCTCTCGATTATTTGATTAAATAATTCGCCCCAATTTGATAGTCGCTCCGAATCTCGGATCAAAAACAATTGAGGGCGGCGTTCGGGGCGAATCAACATCGGGAGCGGTTCCTAAACCGGTTATTTCGGTTAATAGTACTGAACGCCCGTGATTCCCGGGGATTGTCCCCGGGCCAAAGTAAAGAGATAAGCGTCGTCGTCAAAATTGGTCGAGAGGCCGCCTTTTCTTTTTCCCTTCTGCCCAATTAGATAATCGAGTCTCTTTGGAACCACCGTTAAATTCGAAATCATCCACTTGGATTCATTGTAATGATGTGAAAACATTTTGACTCTTAAACGACGGATTGACCCCCGGGCTTTTCTTTATGCGATGACACTAAATCGCGAATATGATTTAACATTGCTCTACTGGATTTTGCAATATATGGTTTTGCAATATTTATTTTGCAAAATCATCTAAAGTTCAATGTAAATTATTGCAAAATCATCAATAGTTCAATGTAAATTATTACAAAACTTGAATTATTTATCATAAAAGTAGCAGCAATCCCAATAATTGTAGTGGAGATTCCAATAATTATAGCAGCAATTCCAATAATTATAGCAGCAATTCCAATAATTATAGCGGCAATTCCAATAATTTTAGCATGAATTCCAATAATTATAACAGCAATTCCAATAATTATAGCAGCAATTCCAATAATTATAGCAGCAATTCCAATAGTTATAGCAGCAATTCCAATAATTATAGCAGCAATTCCAATAATTATAGCAGCAATTCCAATAATTATAGCAGCAATTCCAATAATTATAGCAGCAATTCCAATAATTTTAGCAGCAATTCCAATAGTTATAGATTATAGCAAGAATTCAAAATAAGTATAGCAAGAATTCAAAATAATTAAAGCAATAATTCAAAATAATTAAAGCAATAATTCAAAATAATTAAAGCAATAATTCAAAATAATTATAGCAATAATTCAAAAATAATTAGAGCAATAATTCAAAAATAATTATAGCAATAATTCAAAAATAATTATAGCAATAATTCAAAAATAATTATGGCAATAATTCAAAATAATTAAAGCAATAATTCAAAATAATTATAGCAATAATTCAAAATAATTAAAGCAATAATTCAAAATAATTATAGCAATAATTCAAAATAATTATAGCAATAATTCAAAAATAATTATGGCAATAATTCAAAAATAATTATGGCAATAATTCAAAATAATTATAGCAATAATTCAAAATAATAAAGAACCATAAGTACGCTAATTCTTAACTTAAAAAAACTTGTTTTGAATATTTAATTTTCTGCTAAAGAATAATGGCAACAAGTTGCCTTCTACTAAATTAAACTCTAGACGAATATAGGACGGAGTGCCATTACATTACACCCGACTCTGGAATTTGTTTACAGTTAGTTAAACCGGTTGATCGATCTCATTTCCATATCTAGGGCAACTGTTCTAGTTTCAGTCATCCATATTTTAACGCCATCTGTTTAATTAAGTTACATACGTATTAAGTACTTTAATTTCGCGCATTACTCGCAAAACCCGTTATCCACGTTTCGTAAGGAAATAAACGATTCACTTTTTTAAAAAGTTACCAGGTGGGGCCCAGCCGGGATTTGAACCCGGGACCTCTCGCACCCAAAGCGAGAATCATACCCCTAGACCACTGAGCCGTTGTATTGTTAAAGCTAACAATATTTCAGGAACTTACATAAATTATGTTACTTATGACTACATATACCAAAATATAGATATATTAAAGGGGCAGTAACACGAGTATCCACAACTTCTCTTACCTTTGCAAATAGCGTTAAGTTTTATACCATTACAACCATTACCAAAATATAGATAATAAAGAGACTGTAACACAAGTATCCACAACTGCAAATAGCATAAGTTAGTTTTATACCGTTACAACCATTACCAAAATATAGATATTAAAGAGACTTTAACACAGGTATCCACAACTGCAAATAGCATAAGTTAGTTTTATACCATTACAACCATTACCAAAATATAGATATTAAAGAGACTTTAACACAGGTATCCACAACTGCAAATAGCATAAGTTAGTTTTATACCATTACAACCATTACCAAAATATAGATATTAAAGAGACTGTAACACAAGTATCCACAACTGCAAATAGCATAAGTTAGTTTTATACCGTTACAACCATTACCAAAATATAGATATTAAAGAGACTGTAACACAGGTATCCTCAACTGCAAATAGCATAAGTTAGTTTTATACCATTACAACCATTACCAAAATAAAGACATTAAAGAGACTGTAACACAGTTTCCACAACTTAAGTTACCTTTGCAAATAGCATAAGTTTTATACCATTACAACTATTACCAAAAATATAGACATTAAATAGACTGTAACACAAGTATCCACAACTTATCTTATAAGTTTTATACCATAAGTGTACCCTTCTTGATTATTAATTAAAAACGTACATTTCACAAATTGAGATTAAAATTCCATGCATAGATATGGCGGCAATCCTGCATCAGCCATATTACCCATGTTACCGAGATTATTTGGGGAGTGACGTCACCTTAGAGTCACCATATGGGCTTAATATCTTCTTCGTTCGGGTGGCGTCCTTGGGGTCCCCTTATTTTGAATTTTTATATTCCTAGCGTGGTCAGGGGGTGGTGCAAGGTTGGATGGATGAAGAGGTGGTAGTAGTAGGGTGGTGTGGGGGGGAGGGGTTTGGGTTCCCGCGTCCACGTGCTTTTATATACGAGATGTTTTTACGGGGTCGTGAGGAAGAGCACGCTCCACCAGGGGGCGACTTAAAGGGGATGAGGGAGGGGGGGGGGGTTTGAAATCTGGGGCTCCCTACCCTACGATATATAATAGCCTTATATCCTAACTAAACAAGAAAAAAATATACTACTACCACCACCTACTCCCCCTATAAGTTGTTGGGTCGAGTTCACATCTTATTTTAGTAATTATTTGAGGTTTTATTTCTACTTTATAATCATTGGAATTTTTAATATATAGGTATATTTTAAAATGGAAAAGGTTGGAATTTGAGTCAGGGAGTTTAAAAATAGGCCAAGAATGTCAGGGATTTTTATGACAAATCGTCCCAGGTCAGGGAAAACCCGTAATCCGAATTTGAGTCAGGGAATTTAAAAACTGACCAAAAAGGTCAAATAATAACAGGGAATTTTAAAATGCGACGATATAAGGTCAGGGATTAAAAATCAGGGCAAAAAACTGTCAGTAAATTTTATTTTAATTGGGTAAAATTGCATTTAGTGTCACTCAAATTGCAATCAACATTGAAGAGTGTTGTAAAACACTTGTTGCATTAAATGTGTGGTTAGAAGATAATGTGTCCGAATGAAGAGTTGCCATTGTTTATAGTAAACAATTATGAATAAAATTCTTCAATTAAATATCCCTATTTAACATTGACAACTATAGCTTTTAATTGACCTTATAAATAATTTAGTGGAAAATAGAATGAAGCAAATACACTTAGTTTACAAAACGTAGTCATGTAAAAATTTCATGATCTGAAAATTCTCACTTCAAAGTTCAATCAAGAAGTGATATCTAGTTTATTAGGGAGAAGGTATAAATTCGCCACATTTCCAGCTTTATCTCTAGTCCAAACGTAGGTCCGGGGTTAATCCTCGCCTCTAAATTACAACCAGCATCTCATTGGTTGTTGAAAACTCAGAAGCGAATGACGAAAATTCCGTATTTTCCGACTGAGGAGAGGCGAAATAGCCCGGCCTCCTTTTACGTCCCCCCCCCTTGTATTTTGAAAGGGGGACTGGGACTAAGGCGCGCCAATACTTAGTCATCATATACCTTCTCCCTAATAAACTAGATATCACTTCTTGGTTCAATCTCATAATAGCTGTAGTGTGAACTTGTCCGTAACCTCTTAGGTCTTAGCACCATGGGGGAAAGTGGGACTTTGGGACCGTCGTATGCTTGGGGGTAGTTGGGGGGTGCGCTTGGGCTACCGTTGAGCACGCGCGTCTACTCTTATCAGAGATGCCCCGGGAAAAGGGGCGGTCCATCCTGGGTCAGAGGTCACCCGGGAAGATATATATTATTTACGGCGCGTGAGGTTACGTTCTTTTTTATTTTTTTATTATTTTATTATATTTTTCTGTTTTACTTAATTTACGTCTTGGTGGTGCTGGTACTACTTTATCAACTGATAACGTGGAAGGCCATTCGGTGGGTCAATAAAGGACACTGGGAGAGATTGGGGAACTTTTTAATATTAGCAGAGGTGTTTGTCAATATGTTTAGTTATTTGTCTGTTAATGCGACATGAGATTGGGGTTGATGCTTCGTAGGTGAATTATTAAGTCATGTCGAAAGAAAATGATCAGGGGGTTAGGGATTATTTGGGAACGCTGTACGAGTCAGGGATTTATTTGAAAATGGAATTATAATTCCCAAATAACTTTCATTTTCAAAGCTAAAATCATAAGCTCATGAGATATGTTCACCATAAGTTCGTCACTTGTTACAAACTGGAGCTTGTACATGATGATTTGTCTGACCCATCCCACAAAGCCCGCCTAGATACGATGAGTGAAAATGGAGTCTACGCAATTATTCCAATTAACTGTATGTATTCTTTAATCCGTTAATAACAAGGGTAGGTCGTGAGAATTTCTTTGGTGTTGTGAAATTAAATAGGTTAAATTAATGATAAAAGATGTGATGTGAACGCCCTTGAACTCGAAAAAGTCTAATAAAAGCACTCGAAAAGATAAAAGAACCGTCCCGTTTTAAAAAAAAAGTGATATGGTTAATCTATGTTAAACATTCCAAGATTAGACCATAATCCCCTCCTTTAGCACTATCAAAGCTACATCGATTACGATGAGTGACTCGTTGGATCGTCTCTAGAAGCCCTTACGAGATATAACAAAGGTGGAGTTGCTTTTAAAGTGCAACTGCTAGCCTTAAATACTTAGGGCTAAATCACAGCATAAGGTTATAAGATATGTTCCGTTCCATAAGTATGGCACTTCCTATACAAGTTCGTAATGCTACTGAGAGACTTACAGCTCGAGCTAGTTTGAGGGAGAACGACGGAAGCGAGTCAATTGAAGTCCTACATTCGGTGGTGGTCAATTTTGCAGGACCAAGTTCCATCTAGGTCCTATTTAGTCTGCAATTACTAAGCCCAAATTTGACAGCAGCGCCTCACCAGCAGGGCCGGAAATAAGAAAAATATCTTATAGGACTTGTGTCCAGTGACCCCCTATTTGACTGGAAAATTTATTGGACATTGTCCACTGGAGTGCGCTAAAATAATGTCGCATATCCATATAGTCAAGCTATCAAAACTTTTTTGGAAAAATTTATTGGTCAAAATGTCCAGTGACCCCCTTAGTTTTTAAAATAATTATGGGAAATTTTTAAATTTTATTGGACAAAGTCCAGTGTCCTGTGCTTATACCAGGCATCGTTTTACCTCGAATCAATGACCTACCTCATTCACTTCATGACAAGCTACAGTTTGTAACCAGTGACAAACTTATCATCCATTATTATTGAACAGGCTGAATGAATGCTGGAGATGCTGTAATGACAAATGACTGGGCAACACTGAAGCGCATGCGCGGTTAAAGTTAAGAGAAACGAGGAGAGGGGGGGTATTGAAATTTCTCTACCCCCACCCCCCTTTAGAGCATACAGCCACTATCTATTTCAAATGAAGGTTTATCAGGCGCTGATGCAAATTTCAAAGTAATCAATCAATAAGGCTTGCATATCAACTAGGTTTTTGCTTAGTAGATACGCATTCCTTTCGACGTCTAGTGTTCGTTATTCGTGACGAGTGTATGACAGTTAATGTTAATGACCGATAGAGATGAGACAGAGAGAGAGAGAGAAAAGGGAGGGAATTGTTGATCTTGATGCGGATGCGGTGTTTTGTGAAACGAGGTTAAGCCTTGGTTCTTCCTATAACTGCCACCGTGTTCCAATAACTTATAAACACCTAAATTTAGCTATGGCAATATTATGCCCCATCAATCCCGGGCGGCTTCATTCCCCTTTATTTATGATAAGTATATAGTTAACCAAAAGTATATAGATATAAAAACAAAAAGTATCCTTTATTAACCATTCCCTAGCTGCCTTTGGTCGGATAACTGTAGACGACATGTAAACTGACAAACAAACTACCATCCTTTAAATTAACCGCCTACAGGAACTAACCAATCAGGGAAGAGCATCTTGACGTCATAGGTCTATGATGCTGGCTATCCAAACGTTCATTTTTGGTACTAGAGCTATTTTATGAGCCTATTCACGGCTTGTGCCCTGTGCAGAGGGGGGGGGTCGACATTATTCTGGGATAAAGGAGCTAGGGCTTCTCATATTGCAGGGCGCGAGAAAGTTGTGTACTTTTTGTTTTTATATCTGTATACTTTTGATAAAACCGAGTACATCATAGGAATAAATGGTGCTATTCGGAGCATAAATAAGAATTATAAATGATAAATAAAGATTATATTGTTTAAAATATAGAAACCAATAAAATAAAACCAAGATCAAGTTTTATTGGTTACGATTTTTATTATAAACATAATAATCTAGTGACTGCAGATTTCTCTAGGACTATATTTTTATCAGCGCTAAATCAATCGGGTTTTGGGGAAATTATTAAAAGAAAATTACTCTAAAGTTAATTAGCATTAACAAGGGCACAAGGCGATTAGGTTAAGCTTAATTTATAAAATTAAAATCAGGTAGTAATTTTAGCCTTTAAAAAATAAATTATTTTAATATTTCGTATTATGACGGAAATCTTTTGGAGTAATTAGCTATTTCAGTTTAATTATAAGCTAGAGTACGGATTTCCTGTTAGCTTCATATTTTCAGAAATATTGAATTTTTTACCATATAGTGGTGAAACACTTAAGCCAATTGGGAGGATGTCTTTCCTTCCCATTCCACGAATCATAAAACGCTATTAAACTCTTAAATTCGCTTTTAATTCTTGGAAGCCAATAGAATCTAACTGTCAAGGGACAATGAAATGCTTTTCATTTTTGCAATTTATTTATTTTTATTGTTAGGAATATTAACATAAGTTTATAAGTTATGTTCCTTCCATAAGTATGACACTTCCTATATTTCGTAATGCTAGAGGCTTACAGCTCGAGGTAGAACGACGGAAGCGAGTCAATTGAAGTCGACTACACTCGGTGGTGGTTAATTTTGCAGGACTACCATCTAGGTCCTATTTAGTCTGAACTTACTAAGCCTTTGAAAGCGCCAAAACGGGGCGTCGATTTACGAGAATCAGTGACCTACGTCACTTCACTTCACCAGTGATTAGCTCTTAGTAAGCAGTTTGACAAACTTATGGAACATATCTTATCAACTTATGGTAGTACTTAGCTACAAAATACCAAGGAAAGTTTTAACTCCCAGTTCAGTTTCACCATCTTGGACAAATAGCAGTGAACGATGAGCCACTAACTAGTGCCATAAGTTCATGTAAGATATGCTCATTCCATAAGTTTGTCACTGGTAACTTAGAAACTGGAGCTTGTCATGAAGTGAATGAGGTAGGTCATAGATTCAGGGTAAAGCGAAGACACCTGGTGAGTGAGGCGCTGCTGTCAAATTTGGGCTTAGTAATTGCAGACTAAATAGGACCTAGATGGGACTTGGTCCTGCAAAATTAACCACCCACCGAGTGTAGGACTTCAATTGACTCGCTTCCGTCGTTCTCCCTCGTACTAGCTCGAGCTGTAAGTCTCCCAGTAGCATTACGAACTTGTATTGGAAGGGTCATACTTATCATGTAACATATCTTATAGACTTATGGTAGTGCACCATAAATCGTAAAACCATCGCTGCAAGTCACAGGCCGCAACCCCTTAAAAGTATCACATTTCATTATCCCTTTACTACAGTTTTAAGCGGGAAAGGAGAGCTGGTTGTTGGCGGCGCGCATTTTCTTGTCAACATTATGCGCGTGCACGTCTTCCCGCCCAAAAAAAGAATTGGCGTAAATAGATTTCTCTTATGCCAGCTCGTGGCCCAACACTAACGGCTTTCTCGGCGTCCTTTCCAAGGCCAGTTAGGCCTAACTTCTTAAGCCTCGGCTGGCTGGCTCGCGCTAGCTATAACACCAGCAAATAAAAAAAATATAAATAATTTGAAAAAAACTAAAAAAAAAGAATATATAGAATCTAAGGCGAAAGCAGCAAAATCCCCGGGCAAGCAAAAATGACGCTGCCGTGTCACGTGACCTTGAGAGAGAGCGCCCGCTGGCGGTGATAATATACTCCCCCTCACATACATACACACGCGTTGCTTCAATTCTAGCCCCCCCCCTTCCCCCTTTCCTCTAAAACGAGGAAAGTTTTAGAGTAAGCCCCCCCCCCTCCTTTCAAAAACACCCGGTGTCTCGAATCTCGATAACTTCAGCCCCCCCCCACCATCTCTCCCCCTACTCGTGATATATACACAAGAAACAAGTTGGCCAACGGGGCTGATTGTAATGTTTGTGTTTTGGGTTACATGTCAGGGAATTTTAATTTTTGGTGATAAGAGTTAGGGAGGGTTGAAATTGGTCTTGGAAGTCTGGGATTTTGAAATTGGTCATGAAAGTTTGGGATTTAGAAATTGGTAATGAAAGTTTGGGATTTAGAAATTGGTAATGAAAGTTTGGGAATTTAAAAATAAGTGTCAGGTATTTTGAAAATGGGAGTCAGGGAAGGTATGGGAACTTTAAATTGGCCATGAAAGTCAGTTATTTTGAAAATGGTCTTGATTGAAAGTCAGTTATTTTGAAAATGGTCTTGATTGAAAGTCAGGGATTTTGAAAATGGTCTTGATTGAAAGTCAGGGATTTTGAAAATGGTCTTGATTGAAAGTCAGGGATTTTGAAAATGGTCTTGATTGAAAGTCAGGGATTTTGAAAATGGTCTTGATTGAAAGTCAGGGATTTTGAAAATGGTCTTGATTGAAAGTCAGGGATTTTGAAAATGATCTTGATTGAAAGTCAGTTATTTTGAAAATGGTCTTGATTGAAAGTCAGGGATTTTGAAAATAGTCTTGATTGAAAGTCCGGGATTTTGAAATGGTCATGAAAGTTGGGGTTTTTCAAAATGGTCATGAAAGTCGAGGTTTTCAAAATGGTCATGAAGTGAGGGAATTTTAAATTGCTCATGAAAGGAAGTCTGGGATTTTCAAAATTACAATAAAAGAAAGTCAGGGATTTTCAAAATGAGTTTCAGAGATAGTCAGGGAATTTTAAATTTTTCATGAACGTCAGGGATTTTCAAAATGGTTATGAACGTCAGGGATTTTCAAAATGATTATGAAAGTCAGACAATATTATAACACTTCAAATTATTACGCCTATACGTTCATGACGCAATATTATGAATTTCCTAGGCAGTACAAAAAAAAGTGAAAATTAGAATTTGGCCTGCGAAAAATTAATGACTTTAGACCCTCAAGGCAAACCAATTTAAAAAGTCAATGCAAAATTGTGAAATTTAAATATGTGGCAACTATTCTATTATATTTCTGATTTCTATGCGCGATAACTCATAGATGTCGACAGTTAATTAGTTTGCAAATAATAGAAATATTATTGAATATAAATAGTATTTACAATATTTACATTGTATTTTAGCAGCGGGGCACGTCGAGTAATTTTTACAGCCAATAGGTAGCGCCACTGGTACGTTCAAATTATTGCTAGGCGTTTGAAACCATAATATTTGAAATACATGTACTATGTACAGAAGATAACGATTGCACTCGTGGTTGTAAGCATTTCCTCGTCAAACTAGTTTGTCGACAAATTCGATCAACGTATTTTAGAAACTATTTCAAAGGGACAGTAACACACGCTATATTTCGTATTTAAACTACGTTATCTCTCGTTGGGGATTATAATTCAGAGTCTTGATGTGTCATTGACCCTTTAAAAGTCGTATATACGTTTAATTTTGTACTTTAAGCGGGATTAATCAAGGCTCAGTGGTCTAGGGGTATGATTCTCGCTTTGGGTGCGAGAGGTCCCGGGTTCAAATCCCGGCTGGGCCCCATGTTTTTTAGTTAATTTAATTTTTATTAATTTTAGATTTATTTGAATATTAATATTATTTTTTATTTTATATTTTTTTAATAATATTTAGGGTTTTTAGGTATGGGAAAGCATTGAGAAAAAATACGGATTTAATTTTACATAATTTAATATTAATTAACACTAAAATTAAATATAATTAAGTGCCAATGTCAATGACTCTTTACTTGAAAGGCGGGAATCAGATACTTGTATCTAACTAAAGACAGATGGAGCAAGGCTCAGTGGTCTAGGGGTATGATTCTCGCTTTGGGTGCGAGAGGTCCCGGGTTCAAATCCCGGCTGGGCCCCGAAATGTTTTTTATTTAATTTTTATTAAATTATGTGTAATTAATTGCGCATTCAATGAAAAATTAATTTTAAATTATTTTACCAATACAGAAGATTAAAATTTTAAAGCCAATCGCATGCAAAATAATTGTTAAGATTAATGTTAGTAATATAAATCATTTTTTACAATAACTTATGCTTATAACCACATTAAACTTATGTTAGGTGATATATTCTGTAAATATAAGTAACATAATATTGATAAGTAAGTCAATTTATAAATTAATAATCAGTCATTAAGTTAGAATTAAAGATGTAATGACCTATTACTTACATAATTTTAATATATTACTTCATAAGTGATACATTTATAACCATAAGTGCGACACCATACTTAAAACATTATTCGGATTTTTTTTGTATAAGTAACAGACATACAAAGGGTACAATTGCATAAGCACCACCATGCTTACAATCTAGATATTAGGCGCAACTAAAAAATTATATCTCTCTAGCTCTAACAAAAAAAATACTCCAAGAAAAAAAAATTGAAAAAAAATCGTAAGGAGGTGGCGGGGGTATAATAGTTGTAGGAACAGGCGGGGGGGAGAGGTTTACTAGATAAAAAAGGGCGCACGAACGAACTTACTACGGAACGCCGCGGGCGACGTTTAAGAGTTTTCTCAGTGAAAATAGCAACCTACGCTTATATCCCTCCCCTCAACTCTGCCCGGGGAACTCCACGTGATCTCAATTTTGCCCGGGAATCGCGAAAGGAGCTCCGCCATTGGCTAGCTTCATCTCGAGACGTCAGAATGCGCCTAATACGAATTCGTTTCGTAAAAAGCGCGGGAAATCTTGGCGGTACTGCCGGGCTATATTAACTAGACACGCGCTGGCTCGTGCCCTGAGTTGAGCGGCTTTGACATTCGCGCCAGGTCTCGAGGAAAAAGCGCGTGCATTTTTTTTTAATTCCCGCCAATACTGGTGTTGCACTGTTGGTGTATCGCCGCCAATATTTTCGAAAAAATTGCGCCAAAATGACAATCTGTCGAAATTTATTTGGGCGCGAAAATAATGACAGGACGGAGGAGTTTGTCAAGAAACAATTGAAAGAGGTTCAACAGAGCGGCAAAAATAAATGGAATTTCGATTTCACAAAAGAGAAGCCTTTACCTGGACGATGGAAATGGGAGAACGACAACAATAACAACAACAAGTCAAAATCATCCTACAAAGAAGATCACAGAAGTAATACCTCATCTTGGATGAAGAAAAAGTGAACTATGAACTAAAAATGACGTCATAGACTTAACTCCGGCGTAAACAAGTGGCCAAAAATAATCACACCCGAGTCTCTCGTTTGACTGTTGCTCTCTCTGATAATATTCGTTATAGTCTGATGTGTTTGAAGGCCGGAGTTAACAAGTTTATGAAACGTCAAATTTCCAATGATCTCGATTCACATAAAGGTAATTTAATTTAATTTTTATGTTTGTTTAATTGGGATATCCTGATTGATAGATAGAGGGGGATTTGGGCTTCAATATGAGACCAAGAACGTCAAAATCGGACCATAATTAAGAGAGTTATTTAACGTTGAATTTTGAAAATGCTTTTTGGCAAATGAGACAAGTTAATCTTGGTCTTAACTTAAGTGACATTTGCTAAGTTTTAAAACAGTTATAATAATTTACAAGTTAATTTCGGTCTTAAATGACATTTGCTAAGTTTAATTTTTTTAAGTATTGAAGCGGTTAAAATAATTGCCATTTGAAATTTTCAAATCAAATTGGCGAAGCGATTTTAACGTTCTTGGTATTCAAATTCGCGTACGATTTCAAATTCAGAATTGTCAGTCAATTAAGAGTCAGCAATTAATGCTAAAATCTCGTTGAAAAACCGCAATGTAAGGCTAATTAGTGACATTAACCTTTTCTAATTATTCAATAAATATAAACAAAATTAAATTAATATACGCAATTAAAATTTTGCCGTAAATTTCGCTTTAATTACTTTAATTGTTTACTAATAAAACTATCAAAATTGGCGTGTTTAATTAGGATCAAAATTGCTAATTTAACGGACATAATTACGATAAAATGCTTAAATTAAAATTAGCAAAATTTACACTTTTAATTAGCATGAAAATGGATAATTTAACGGACATAATTGCGATAAAAATGCTTAAATATGTTTGTTATTAAAATGAGCAAAATAGACACATTAAATTAGGATCAAAATTTTGTCAGTTTTACAGCCTTAATTTGCATAATAATTAACATAATTAACTATGAGTAACTTCGTTGTATAAAAAGTTATGTTTTTGAAATCGCGTAGCGTGAAAAGTCATCGAAGCTTGAAGCCATTCATACAGTATATAATAGCCCCGGTTTAAGTCTGGCAGGCAGCAGATAAGACAGTGGGAAAAATTTGAAAATCGTACAAACGTTATTTTTGGGGTTAGTTTTGGCGGGAAAAGATTAAGGGCAGACATAAACTGGTTTCGCAACTCCGGAGTAATATCAGACCGTTAACCTTGGGTAATTTCTTTTTAAACCTGCCAAGACTTAGATATCAACAAATCGTTCAACAATTCACGAAAGAGGCAGCTCTCTTAATTTCCTCTCTCCCTCTCTCTTCTGGATGCAGCGAGTGTGTTCAGTGCGAGTAATCGGAATAACCGGTTATGGATTCGGTTACTTTTTTTGACTTACCGGAACGCACTGATCTCCATCAATTTAAACGCGTTTCGAAACTAATTATTTACTAGTCTGATATAGAGATGCGAATTGGTAAATATTTACCACGCTGTAATTACCGATTTTTTATTTTCAGTAATTTACCATCTTGTAATTACCTAAATAGTAATTTTACCAGAGTAATTTAACGTTTGGTAATTAGTAATTAGCTATTTAGTTATTTACTAATTTAACAACGGTAATTTACCATTTAGTTATTTACTAATTTAACAACGGTAATTTACCATTTTATAATTATCTAAATAGTAATTTTTACCAGAGTAATTTAACGTTTGGTAATTAGTAATTAACTATATAGTAATTTACTAATTTAACAACGGTAATTTACCATTTTGTAATTACCTAAATAGTAATTTTACCAGAGTAATTTAACGTTGGGTAATTAGTAATTAACTGTATAGTAATTTACTAATTTAACAACGGTAATTTACCATTTTGTAATTACCTAAATAGTAATTTTACCAGAGTAATTTAACCTTTGGTAAATAGTAATTTACTAATTTAACAACGGTAATTTACCATTTTGTAATTACCTTAATAGTAATTTTTACCAGAGTAATTTAACCTTTGGTAATTAGTAATTAACTATATAGTAATTTACTAATTTAACAACGGTAATATACCATCTTGTAATTACCTAAATAGTAATTTTACCAGATTAATTTAACGTTTGGTAATTAGTAATTACCGTTATAGTAATTTTTACCAGGGTAATTAACTAATTAATTTTAATATTAAATTACCGTAATTATAAAATTCGCATCTCTAGTCTTTGGACACAACAAGCCAATCCGCTGCCGCCTTTTTGTTGAAGCTTTTTTTATTATTTTAACTACGGATTTATAATATCGGGGGCGTTCAGTGTAACGTACCGAAAAAACCGGTTATTTTTTAATTTTTTTTTTATATAAATCGTTGCACTAGTTAAATTTTGATAATTAAAAATAAAAAATAAAAACTTTTTATCGCTTTAAATATAATTTTAGTCGTTTTTAAAAATAAATTCTGACTTTTTGTTAAAAAAAAAATAAAGATTTAAAAATATTTTATCATATCATTCATTCTATGATCTCGGCAACAAAAACAAAAATCAATTTTATTTTATATAAGAAAATTAATTAATTAATTTTAGAAATTAAGCCTTAATTACTAATTAGGCAAATTATGTTTCTTGTTTAAATGTAAATAAATTGTCTATCTCGATTATATATTGTTTTTGGGTAACCTATAATAAAGAATGTTACGAAAGCTCGCTCATTTTTGTTATTATTTACTATATCTATGACTCGTAATTCTGACGTCGTTCTAACCTGCCGTTTCATTGGTTGGGAGGTAACGTGAGTTTCTAGGCGAAAAATCTGCCTTGAGGAAATGGCTACGAAATTATTCCAATTAGTTGTATGTATTCTTGTGCGCACTTATTGTTGATGTGTCATTTATGTTAACGCCATTTTTTATTCCACCTTTTTTCATGTTTTGTTTAATTTAATTATTTGTTCGATGTCTTAGTTTAATTTTTGCATCAGAGATTATTGTTAAATTTGCCCTTTAAACTTAAGAAATTTATTTTCCCCTCAGAATATTATACTTGCCCTTTAAACTTGAGAAATTTACTTATTCAGCTTCCCCCCGGAATTATAAACTTGCCCTTTAAACTTTGATCTTCCCCTCAGATGCTCAGCCTACACTTGTCCTTTAAACTTCTGAAATTCATATTTCCCTCAGATGCTATACTCGCCCTTTAAACTTTTGAAATTCTTATTTCCGTCAGATGCTATACTTGCCCTTTAAACTTTTGAATTTAGCTTCGCTCCAAAATGTCACACTTGCCCTTTAAACTTTTGAATTTAGCTTCGCTCCAAAATGTCACACTTGCCCTTTAAACTTTTCACTCATTTAGATTTTAGCATCCCCTTGGAGATCTATACTTGCCCTTTTAAATGAAGAAATTTACTATTTTAGCTTCCCCTTGGAAACCTATACTTGCCCTTTAAAATGAAGAAATTTACTATTTTAGCTTGGCCTCGAGAAACCATACTTGCCCTTTAAACTTGATAATTTTAGCTTTCCCGCAGAATGCTATACTTGCCCTTTAAACTTAAGAAATTTTATTTTCGTCCCAGAATGCTATACTTGCCCTTTAAACTTGAGAATTTTATCTTCGCCCCCAGAATGTTATACTTGCCCTTTAAACTTAAAAAATTTACTCATTTACCTTCCCCTCGAGAATTAAAATTATACTTGCCCTTTAAATAATAATAAATAGGCCTAAAAATAGGCCAAATCTTAAAAATAAATTGAACAAATTAAAATTACACACTTTATTAATTCCGAAATAAAATAAGATATGAAAAAGTTATTGCCATTTTTGAATTAATTATTAAAAATTATTGCCATTTTGTTATGAATTGCTTTAAAAATGTCACTATTTAAAAAATGGTCACCATGCACCATCTCAGTAAGGTTTCCCTCCAGCGGCCAGAAACTGCTGCCATCTTATAATGGCCGAGGCATTGGGGTCAATATATTGCGTTGGTAGTTCGCACTTTTTCAAATGCCAATTAAAAACTTGTCTGGTTTCGCAAGAAAAAGTGTGAACTAGTCCATTGACGCACCGGTGGAAATAGTGGCTTTGAAATTCGTGTAAAATATACAGTGGGTTCTCGGGATCGTCCTCCGATGGACAACAAAGATACAAGTTACTTGGGCTTGATTTGACGCAGCGAGGTGGATTGATGTTCAGGTATCGTGCTGCAATACCTCCGTGTTCTTCTTGTACAATTGATTTGGTGTTCTGCAATCAAATAAGAGAGAAAATGTTTAGTTTAATTTAAATGTGGTTTTAACTTTGGGTATCAAAAGTTTAAAGAGTATACTTCATTGCGCCGTGTCTATGCTGGGGCCCAGTCAAAAATTTTAATTTCTTATTGGAAAATTTGGAATTGTTTTAGGAAGTGATAGGGTTTTATAGGCGAAAAATCAAGTGTTTTAATAGGAAAATATGGGTCTGAAATGCTCATATATTGACTTAAACCAGGGATAGATTTAATTTTAGAAGTAGGAATGAAGAGCAGAGTAATGTGGGCGCGCGTCAAAGTCCCGGACCCCCTTCCTCGGGACGGGGGGGTATGAAAGAAGGGGCGAGTCATAGCGTCAGAGGCAAAAAGAAATTACGTATTTTTCGCCGTCCCCGTCAGCAACGTCATCCAAACGTAGTTTAAGTCAGCCAATAAGATAATTTAAACTTTTCGTTACGTGTTGGAGGGAGGGAGGGGCTCTATACTGGGCGATGAGTCGGACCGAAGTAAATACTAAGCGTTCTCCATTCCTACTTCTAAAATTAAATCTATCCCTGATGATATATAATAAATCCCGAGCTCCGCAATTTCGGTGTCTAGTCAAATATGATCTCGATAAAAGAACTAAATTTTGATAAATTTGATGCTAAACTATACGAAAACTTCGACTAAGTCAAAAATATAGGACCTTTCATGAAATTATAGGATAATATAGAGTAGTGGCCGGTAGTGGCACTACATGTTAATTTCTCATATTACATAACGTGCCATTACTCTATAGGACAGGTTTAAAAATATACTTTTTGTTTTAATCTATAAACTTTTGCTATTCATTACGGGATTTAACTGAATGGAATGGAAGTATTTTAGTTAATTTAAAAGCAGTATTACCTGAGTTTGAATTTCTGATGGCCACAATGGTTCGACATTTGAGACTGGAGGCAAGTCAGCCGTTGTTGAAGTTGAAATTGCAGGAGACTCTGTGGTTTCTGTACTCATGGGTGTCCCAGTTATTGGTATTTCCTTTGCAAAGCTAAAAGTAGCTTCCGTTGTCGAGGTCATAGTTGTAGTGAGGCTTTCTGTTGATGAGTCAGCTGTAGGTTCCGTTGTGAAGTTGGCTGTAGTTTCTGTTGAGAAGTAGGGGGTTGGTTCCGTTGAGAAGTTGGCTGTTGGTTCAGTTGTGAAGTTGGCTGTTGGTTCAGTTGAGAAGTTGGATGTTGGTTCAGTTGAGAAGTTGGATGTTGGTTCAGTTGTGAAGTTGGCTGTTGGTTCAGTTGAGAAGTTGGCCGTTGGTTCAGTTGAGAAGTTGGCCGTTGGTTCAGTTGAGAAGTTGGCTGTTGGTTCAGTTGAGAAGTTGGCTGTTGGTTCAGTTGTGAAGTTGGTGGTTGGTTCAGTTGTGAAGTAGGCTGTTGGTTCAGTTGAGAACTTGGCGGTTGGTTCAGTTGTTGATATCCATTGCCTTGAAAAACTGGACGTATCTTCAGTAGGTGAAACAGTAGTTGAAGGGGTAGCAGCTATGGTTAAGACAGAAGGCGTGGTCGAAACCGTCGAAGGCTTTGTCAAGATTGATAAAAGAAGGTCAGGTGACAAGGTACTACTTGAAACAGGGGAAGTTGTAGTAAATTCTGACGTTGTGTCTCTAATTGGCTCGGTAGTTGCATTCTCAAATTCATCCAAAAGGACGTATCTATTTTCAGCTGGCAAAGTAGTCGACCCATGTGCTAAAATAATCTCAGGTTCCATGGAAGTAGGTGACTCACTGGTCGTTGAGACAATTGGTTCTTCCGCGGGTTTGGTAGTGGAGTCAGGAACCTCCATTGGAAACATAGCTCGAGATTCCATCAAAGACCAGACAGTAGTAGTCAGTTCCTTTGCGAAAAATAACCTCGATTCCATTGGTGAGTCACTGGGTTCTGTTGGCGTCTCAACGGTAGATAAGGCCTCCGACCCGTTTGACGTGGGTAAGAGTTCCACAGTTGGTGAGACAGTCGTTGATTCATTTGTCGAAAAATTTGTTGAAACCGTAGTCGTTGTTGAAATGGCTGCCGAGGGGACAAGGACAGTTTCAAAGGTGGATTCCATTGAAGGCACGGTGGTACTTGGAATCAATGTAGTGGTTGAATAGCTAGAAGATAAGGTGGGTTCTTGAGACGATGCGGTACTGGTCGATATAAGCTCCGGTTCCCTTGTCGACTCTGTACTTGAAGTTGTTCCGATTGTAGTAACGTTAGACATGAATTCTGTAGTTGGGTCTGCTTCCTGTGAAGGTTTTGTAGGAGTCCAGGTACTTGACTCTGTTTGAACCACCGTGCTCGTGTTAAACGGAGGTACAGTAGGTGACAAGGTACTTGAGTCTGTTTGAACAACCGTGCTCGTGTTAAATGAAGGTTCCGTTGGTGACAAGGTACTTGATTCTGTTTGAACAACCGTACTCGTGTTAAATGAGGGTTCCGTTGGTGACAAGGTACTTGATTCTGTTTGAACAACCGTACTCGTGTTAAATGAAGGTTCCGTTGGTGACAAGGTACTTGAGTCTGTCAAAACCACCGTGCTTGCGTTAAGCGTAGGTGAAAAGGTACTTGAGACTGTTGATTCGGTTGCTAACAAAGTACTTGATTCCACCATGGCTACAGTGACGTTAGGAGTCATTTCCGTGGTTGGTAAAATCGTCTCTGTACTGGCCCGTACATCTTTAGGGTCTTCCATGGTGGTCTTTACAGTAGGTTCCGTTGTCGACATTGAGGGTGGTTCGGTTGTTGGCAACAAGTTCGGTTCCGTTGTTGACACGCTAGGCAAGGTGCTCATGGCCGAAGATTCAGTTGTTGAAAAGTTGGAAAGGTTTTCATCCAAAGTTGGGGATTCAGTCGAAACGTTGAATTGTGGTTCGACAGCAGTCAGGATAAACGTTGGTACCTTTTTGGAACGCGTTTTCATTTCTTCGTGTGCTTCGTGTCCAGGGCAGAAGTGTACCTTGAGTAGGATGTCTTCGTACGCGTTAGTTCCCGGTGGTTTCGTGCCTGTCACGTTAAACGTTGGTACACTTTCGTTTGCCCTGATCATTTCTTCGTGTTTTTCGTGTCCAGGACACACGTGAATCTTTTGCGAGAAATCCTCGGCAATTGAAGACGGTACGATGTTTCCTCGTTGCAGATTGGTAACGAACATGTCTTGAAGGTAGTGAAAAGACCTCGGTATCCTTTGGCCCTCGCAGATTAATATAACGGATAGCGTAAATAACGCTCGCAAAAAGACGATTCGCAACATGTTGTAATGTTTCCCTAGGCCGCATTAATTAAATCCAGAACCTGGGGAAGATAATTGAGATTGAAATATTAAGAAATATTCTACATTTGCTCTAGTGTTGGTTTAATATTAGCAAAGGCGGAAGAAGGACCGGAGTAGATGCAGTGGGATGTTCCTATGAGAAATCATCAATTGTAACTAACTTCTGTGACCGATTTTTCCCCCACAAGGAAAACCCCTAACACAAGTTACGATCATTAGATGAGTGTTTTAGGGATGACCCCTGCCCAGCCAACCCTTATAGGAAAAACAGGATTGGTTTTCCGGAATCATAGGATTTTATAGCAGAATAAATGTGTTTTTATAGGAGAATGTATAAATGAATATAGGATTTTATAGGACTGATAGGCTCCCTAAATTAAGATATTAAAGGACAATGATTTCTGATTTAATTAAGGGGTCATTCGTAAAACACTCCTCCAATAATCGTAACTTGTACTTAGGGATGCAACCCTTGTGGGGTCAAAATACGAGGTCATAGAAGTATAGAACATTTTCGACTCAAAATTCATTTCCCATAGAACTATCCCACTCATGTACTTTGCTCCTATATTTATCCTCCCGTTTTGCAACAACCTGTAAGGCCTGTATTATCAAATTTCATTTAGAAATGGTTTATTTTAGTGTAAAATTTACCCTGATTTTATTTTCAAAACATTTATGAAAAATATTCCTTTTTATCTTTTATCTTAAGTTACAAAATTTGGCAGTTGCAATCAGAACTTTAAAGTGATAATGAAATGACCAGATAAATGTTTTTAATCGCTTTAGATTGATAAACTTATCTCAAACAATTAAATTCACAAATCTTATCAAAAAATAACGTTAATTTCAAAAGTTGACAAATATTTGCAAGTGAGAAATTTCGATTTCAACATCTTATCTTATCAATATATATATAGATCATGTTGCCCGAACAATTCCCTCCCCTCTGTATAAGCATTAACTTAATTAGTGACCCTTTTTTAATTAACTAAATTACTCAACTACTTATTAAGGGTTCTAACGAAATTTTTATATTGAAAATCCCACACTGACTTTTCCAGTTTATCCCTGACCAAATTTTACCAATATCCCTGAATATATAGAGTGATGGCAGTTTCCAAGCTTTGACTTTATTAAGGCCTACGGAAAAATAACATGGGGTGCTACTAGTCTATATTAAAGGTGTTTACCAGAATCCATTTCATAATTACACCTGACCCATATTTACCACTGCTTGAAGAATGGTTTCATAAACCAAACGAAACCCCTGACTTGTCCAGGTTCTGTACTAACCCTGTTATTGTTAGTTCAAATTAAACTGTACTGCTATCCTTTCTGAACTCACATTAAGTTACATTTAATGAAAACTATACGTTAAATATTTCAAGTCAAATACAACTAAAGCTAATTAAAATTTCAGTTTTATTTTAATTAGTTTAGAGGAAAGATTTAGATTAAAGAATAGCCAAATATTTTTAACAAAAGTTCATAAGATATGTTCATTCCATAAGTTAGTTAGTCACTGGATACTTAGAGCTTGACTTGAAGTGATTGAGGTAGGTCATAGATTCAGGGTAAAGCAACGCCTGGTGGGGCGCTGCTGTCAAATTGGGGCCTAGTAATGCAGACTAAATAGTAACTAGATGGAAGTCCTGCAAAATTAACCACCACCGAGTGTAGGACTTCAATTGACTCGCTTCCGTCGTTCTCCTTCTCGAACTAGTTATCTCGAGCTGTAAGTCTCTCAGTAGCATTACGAACTTGTATAGGTAGTGTCATACTTATGGAAGGAACATATCTTATAAACTTATGGTTTTAATAATAAAAACAGGTTTTCAGCAACGTGTCTACAGCTATCTTAGTTGTGACGTCAGTGCCTGGGTAAAACGTCACGGCCTTAGCTTTGGCAGTGGGCGGCCATGTTTGGTAGCTCTTTGGTAATTCTATGGGCAAATAGCATGGGTGACGTCACACTAAGGCTTCTGAGATAGCGTCCGGGTCACTCACATGAGTGGAAAACTACCATAGATTCCCAGAATTCCTTTCGCTTGGGAGTTGGGAAAGGCCTGTTATTTACATTCAACAACAAACAACGCTATATCTAGAGAAACGTTGTTTAAATAGGGACTGCAAACATTGGGAAAATTTCTCAGAATAGACTAGTAGCACCCCATGTTATTTGTACATAGACCTTAATACAACCAAAGCTCGGAAACTGTCATTGATAACAATTTTGCCGATTTTACAGCTAAAATGACCGTTACGATTTAAAATATTTGACCCTCAAACAATAAACCCAATTGAACTACATATTTTTTATTTTAATACATACAGCTTCTAAGAATAATTGCGTAACCATTTTCACTCAACGTGGAGAGAGCTATCTGGATTAATCATAATATGAATAATTTATCTCTCTGCCTGTTGCACCTTGGGTGCGCTTTTAACCTCGCGTTGTTACCAAATAATGAAAACACAGAATTTAGAAAAAAACTCAGAATTATCAGACATATTGAAATTAACGTGGGTGAAAAATAGGACCACGATTAACATGAGCTTCCTATTAATTGTATGTATTCCTTCTCAGAATAGGTATATCTCTTTAATAGATAGTTTTCACACATGAGGATTCATACCATTTACACCAGGAGGCCGGGCTATCTGGCGGACAAAAACCTGTCTGCTTTTGTCCTCCAGATAGCCTGACTTCCTGGTGTAAATGGTATGAATCCTCCATGTGTGAAAACTATCTATATGTTAATTGCATAGGAGCAATAGAGTAGTGGCACTACATGTTAATTTCTCGTAGAACATAACGTAGCCTAAGGCAGGGAGGTGCCATTACACTTTAGTGAAAAAGCAAAATCATAGAAGATACGGCTATCAGTATCACGTTAATTGCTTTGTTTCCACGCTTTGTTTTGTGTATTAATTATTTATTTGCACAGCGCTAAGTACATACTATAAGTTAAATACCCCCTCAATAACATCAGAATATCCCCCATTCACTGGCTCGAGTTCCATTGCATCAAAACCAATTAAAAAAATAATTTGTAACTCGATAAACAACTTTAAAATGAATTAAATGTTTAATGAAATCTGCACTTACCAGTTTAATTGATGTCCACTGCTGTAGCGTATCAAATTATATCTCCTCTATCACGTTACAATATTAAGATCTTGAAAGATGTGAATTAATAACTTTTGTAAGATGTGTATGAATAACTTTGAAACTAAGAAACGTTTAAACAAAAATATTTATGAACTTGTCCGGTTGAGAATTTCAAACGTAATGAATTCTTCATTCATCCAAATTTCTTTTCGCGCCTCTTCAAGAAATGGACACGCTAGGTCGCTAGTAGCTTTGGACCCGTGTCGAAATTTCAGCCTGTGCAAACTTACCAACCTTATCTCTGATGCTGGTCCGATCTACCGAACAAAAATAACCCGTTTTCATTGGACAAATCTTTCCAACCTTCCTTCATTTCTTCTCCATTGTAGGCTTGGTAACTTGGGTGAAAATTTTCCACTGCTCATCGCGAACGTTGCTATCTTTAGAGAGGTGAAGAAACTGACCTCGAAAACTTCCACGGAAATGTGTATCGTCATCGTGCTAAGGGACCGTCCATTTTCTCATCCTTATAGGTGTATCATAAGTTTATAAGATTTGTTCCATAAGTATGACACTTGATAAACTTCGTAATATTAGAGACAAGTGAGAGCTAGTTTGAAAACGACAAGGGAGAATTGAATGGCTACACTCGGTGGTGGTTAATTTTGCAGGACTTCCATAGAGAGATTTCAGTTGGCAGCGTAGTACGTCACACCCTCCTAAGTTCTACCACGGTTTAGGCAGCCATATTGGTGGGTTCCTGGTTTCCTTATGCAATGAACCCCTAATATGGCGATGTAAATTATCTCACGTATCTTAGCTCCTCCTCCAAACGAAAGCTTTTTAGTCTGCATTACTAAGCCTTTGACAGCGCCTCACCGAGTCACCAGGCGTCGCTTTACCCTCGAATCTATGGCCTACAATCCTCACTTCATGACAAGCTCCAATAGAGTAATTTCTTTCCCATATACGGCAACGTCATAACCCTCTATCTCTTACCTTAGTGATATCCCCCTTCCCCTTCCCTTCCGGGGGCAAATAGTATTCTCTAGTACAAAGTTGCCCCTAACGTAGGGGATACACAGTTCACTCCCCCTCTCAACCGAAATTACTCTATTTTCTAACCAGTGACAAACTTATGGTCAACATATCTTATCAACTTATGGTGTTCCTCATAGTACCTGCTTTCCCTGGCGCCAAGAAGCAACGCCAGACGGAGTCCCCCCGAGTTCACTAAACACTGATGGAGGCTAGCCAGCTCGTGCTGCCTCTAGCGGGGCTTTTTGGCACGAGGAAAATAACCCAAGAAGGTGACCTTCCCTCCCCCTGTGGTGTTTGCTTCTCATCTGGAATTATTTTAATGATCTATTTCTTACACTCTCTCTATTAGTATAACCATAAGTTTATAAGTGATATGTTCCATAAGTATGACACTACCTATACTTCGTAATGCTACTGAGAGACTTACAGCTCGAGCTAGTTCCGAGGGAGAACGACGGAAGCGAGTCAATTGAAGTCCTACACTCGGTGGTGGTGGTTAATTTTGCAGCTAGGACTTCCATCTAGTCCTATTCAGTCTGCATTACTAAGCCCCCTTTGACAGCAGCGCCACACTCACCAGGCGTCCCTCGCTTTACCCTGAATCTATGACGCTCCACCTACGTCACTTCATGACAAGCTCTCAGTAACCAGTGACAAACTTATGGAACATATCTTATAGACTTATGGTATAACGTTTGTAACGCCCCTCTCTGTTAAAGGTGTCAGCAAGTCAGTTGCCTGTCTTTTGTATCCCTATGAATTCAACAATTCTGAGTAATCCCTAAAACGTACAAGGGACCAAAGCTATGGCAATTACATTCAATAGATCTGGGAGATTATTTGTTATTTCCAAGAAGCTGCTATAGTTCTTTTGTGGCTGACTGAAAGGTTCACGAAGATGCTATGCAAGGTTTGAAGAAGCTTTGGGGCGTTTTTATCCGGTGAACCAAGCCACTGAAGGACTATATGTCAGGTGCCCATCACGAACTTTCAATGCTAGCATCGTTTGAGGGAATTTCTAAGCTGCTAAAAAGGATTATTCATAGTTTACAAGCTAGGAGGATGCATACCATTTACACGAGGAGGCCGGCCTGGCTTTAGATTCATCCAGTGAGTCAGGCCTCTTTGTGTAACACCTGAAGCCTGGCCTCCCTGTGTTAATGGTATGAACTATGTACATAACAGGTGCCTGCCATGTTATGAGCTCTATATGAATGTTTGGCAACGTCTTTTGGGAACTTTATGGGTAAACCAGTGAGCACGAAAATTATAAATAGCTGGTGAGGAACTATGTAAATTATGTAATAGGTGTTTTGCCCGAGCTTTCTATGTGGAAGCTTTGAAGCATCTTTTGGGGAATTTTTAGGTGAACCAATCCGCTAACTGTGTCTTTCACAAATTTTTTAAGCAAGCTTGAAAATAGTTTCTTTCCCTTTAATATTTAGTTAAATTTTCCCTTTAAAATTTAGTTAAATTCTCCCTTTTTTAATATAGTTAAATTCTCCCTTTAAAATATAGTTAAATTCTCCCTTTAAAATATATTAAATTCCCCCTTTAAAATATAGTTAAATTCCCCCTTTAAAATATAGTTACACTTTCCCTTTAAAATATAGTTAAATTCCCCCTTTAAAATATAGTTACACTTTCCCTTTAAAATTTAGGAACCCTTTCCCTTTATAAAAGAACACAGGCCGGAACTACGTCACAAATATTCCAAAATATTTGTCTAACGGGTATGGGAAAAATTCCATTGGTTAGCGGTCTCTAAGGCAAGTAGTAGCAATTTTAACGTTGCAAGTTCCTCGGTTTCCCGCGCTAAAAAAGCGTAACCATTCCATTGACGAATCGGACGAATCAGCTCCTCTCCTTCCTTCCAGCAGTCCAGCACGTGCCCCCAGTCAGCTCGTATTGCGCAGCCGCGGACCAACTGTAGCGCGCGCTCAAAGTAGTGATAGTGTTTGACTGGATGCCGATCATGCCGGTGAATTCGGCCAAATTCCAATTTCTCGCGTAGTTTTGTCACCCTTTGTGTAACGTGCTTCCACTTTCCACATCTTTTGGAAGCTTAATTTAAGGTAAATCTTAAGTGATTTTTAATTATTTAACGCTGTAATAGATTGTCATAAGCCTAAGATTGTTTTAAAAATTTGAGAATGTCAGTTCAAAGTCTCAATTTGAGTTTTTGTTGTTAAGCCTTGGCCAAATGTTTTTGACCCCGCTATATTCTTAATTAGCCGAAATAGTACCGTTGGATGATAATTAGTGATAAATTAAATGTGATAATTTAGGTTTAAATATAAATTCCCCTAAATGTCGTCCTCTGAGTACTTATTTTAAATTATTTACAATAATTTCAGATTGTGTCTACGCTTGCTTCTACGCTCATCAGCTCTCAATGTCTAAGTACTAGTCTTAATTATTTTAATTAACTCTGAAGACTTGGCCTGTGTTTAAGAAAATATTGTGCGCGTAACTTCATGAATTGGAATACTTCATAAACTCATAAGGTATGTGATTTTATAATTAACTTTAAATTAAGTTTTGGGGGTTGATGTCTTACGTTGAAAGTTTGACCGTAGCTGATACAAATTAATATTTAGATTAACAAAATTACTGCTTTAAAATGTATTTACGTCAACTTAACAAGTTAATTGGATTCAAATTGATAATTATTGCTAGAAATTAAGAGAAAATTATCGCTTTCAAAATATTAAATATTGTTTTAACTGATATATTGGTCTTAGCCTTTCCGAACCCAAAAAAAGCCCATTTTAGTCAAACTTAAGTTTTAAATATTTAGAGACAAATAAAACTAGAGTTTAATTAACATTATAATTAGTGAATGTTTAAAAGAAAATTTCGAGATATTTTATTTGAAAGAGTTAAAAAAATTTGATTAAAAAAAAAATAATATTAAAAATAATCCAAATTTCCATTGACCTTTTTTTGGGTTAAGGGTCAACAAAAAACGTTTTATTTTGCGGGTTTTTTTGGTTTGAGTTTCCCATTTTCTCTAACAAAATAGTATAGACTAATGGCACCCCATGTTATTTCCCCCATAGAGCTTAATACAGTCGAAGGCAGGGGGCTGCCATTACCCTATAATAAAGGGAATATAAAGCTAAAAGCAGTTTCTTGGCATGCCTCCATAAGTTAGGGCCTCATGTTGTTCTTTAGAATTTTCCATGGTTTTACTTGGATGCTAGCTAGCTAGTGGGAGGGGCAGTGGAAAATACCACAGGCACAAATTCAGGTGTTTCTGACGAATCTCTTTAGTACTGCCACCTGTAGTTAATCGCGTTGAAGGTATTTCTTTCACGCTAACCCCACCTCTCCCCCCCCCCGTGGTTTTCACTATCACCATCGGGGTCACGGGAGTGTCAAAATTCTTTAGGTTTTAAAGCGTTAACTTATTGTATTAGAAATAGAATGGGTTTTGTTAGAACCATTTCACGCTGTAGGGCCAATACTGTACGGGAACCAATCAGATTAAGAGACAGGCAAAAATGGCCGAGGCTTGGGAGGATAGATGTGAAATGGATTAAAAAATGTTGGTGGGTCACGTGGTGCGGCTATGAAAGTCTCCTAGAGTACCTCCTCTCATAGGGATATCAGTTAGCTTCTATTTTTAAGACACAGGGGGGGGGGGGCATTGTCAACGTACATTTGGTTGGGATGGTTTCCCTAGTATTGTAGCTTAAAGCATAGCTCCAGTGGATCCCCTACAAGGGGACTTTCCTCCTGAACTCCTTGGCAAAGGCTAGTGGGCGGGATTTATACATGTACGTATAAATTCCGCCCACAAATGCCTCTAGCTTTGCCAAGCCAAAACTGGAGTTCGTAAGGAAAGTCAACTTGTAGGGGATGATGGGGATCCACTGGAGCCGCGCTATGCTTTAACTAGTTAAAAATAGCTCGGTATAGAGCTATATCAGTTGAAGGGGGGAAACGTCACAGTTGGGCCTGCCAATAAACGAAGCCGGTTTTCACCCTCCCTCCGTGCGGGCCGCTGAAGAACTCTATGCTAAATTTCCCGCACAACATGGCGCCAAGGCGGGGACTGGCGAAACCCCGCCTCAAAAGCTCTCCTTTCCCCCCGAATTGAAATAGCTCTATATTATGGTTCTGATAACTGAACCATGGTGAGTTTTTCGTGTGGGCAGCTAATAGGGAGTCTATTAGTTGTCATTTGCTAGATCAGAAAAGGCGGGAAGTTTTTCGCAGTACTAGCAAAGAGGAGAGAGAATCAGAATAGGCAGCCGTGATCCATGCGTGGTGAAAACGGGGGGAAATCTACGGTACACCGCGGTGCCTGAGCGCTGCATCCTCGCCCACAGTTGACGTAGGGGATGACAGAGATAAGGCGAGGAGATAAATCCCCCCATGCGCAAAGGATGAGCGTCCTAAAACTAAACGTACCGAAAATTGTTTTTACTACCCCCCTATTTTCCCATTTTTCGGCGGATTTTATAAAGCGCGTTTCTATCTCCCTCTTTCTCTCGCCTCTTCGGTACTGGTTCTTTTAAAAAAAATTAAAATTAATATTTTAGTGTCCTATATTCTGGAAAAAACCGTCCTATAAAATCCTATATTTTCATGAAAAAAACCGTCCTATAAAATGGCAAATCTCCTATATTTCATTTTCCTTTATTTTTAAAATGCTCCTCTTACAAGTTACCATCATAAATTTATAAGATATGTTCCATAAGTATAGTTCGTAATGCCAAAGGTAATGCTTGAGATTTAAAAGTGAGAGCTAAGTCCTACACTCCTATTATTTAGTCTGCATTACTAAGCCCCCTTTGACATATAGCGCCTCACCAGGCCGTCCAGGCGTCGCTTTACCCTGAACCTAAGACCTACCTCACTCACTTCATGACAAGCGAGTCAGTAACCAGTGGCAAACTTATGGTGAACATATCTTATGAACTTATGTTACTATAAGTCAATTGTAAATTTCCCATTTTCCAATTATATATTCGAGTCTTTGTCACCCCGTATAGTAATATTATTTAGCCCCAAAGTAATTAGTACCGTTTGGCAAAGAACAGTTGTTTGTAACTCTGTAAAGAGTCATTTCTTTTCATAACCCTCTATCTCATAGAAGTATAGAACATTTTCGACTCAAAATTGATGATTTCCCATAGAACCATCCCACTTTTTTGGAACGCCCTATATAATACCACTATCAATCAAATCTTTCCAGTGTATGTTCTAGTCCAAGAAACCCCCGAAATTCCAATTCCGTAAAATGTTTCGGATGTCCAACCCGTACTCCGGCTCCGTTCGCGGAGCGGGGGGTCTACAACCCTACCACATAAGAGGTTATCGAGGCCGGGGTAGAGGTCAAGGGTTTCGACCTCATTTCTTTCGCAAAAAACCCTACGAAGAACTTGAAAAATTGTTGACGAAGACCCCGAATGAAGTCCTATTTGCCCTTAAGAATGACGCGTACGGTTTCAAAGACTTGATCACCTCCAAAATCCTTGAACTGTCGAAAATTCGCGTTTCGGTTCAACTGTTATCATTGGCTTGTCATTCCAATCATATCGAGACCTTGAGGGACTTTTTAAGAGACTTGATGAACAGTTTTGGTTCGGACTATCTCAAAGTCACGTTGGTCAATTATTTGACCTCTTTCGTTAATGATCAAGCGGGCGCGGGCGCGGTTGGTCAGTGTGGTGCCGATGACGAGTTTCTGGACTGTCTTTTGAATTTTTTGAACGCGCTGTTGAATTGGCATCCTCAACGTTCCTTGTGTTATATCGAAGTACTGGCCAATTTGGTGGAAAAAGTGCTCGGTAATTGTCAGGTTGTTAATGTGGATTTGGCTGTCAGGGTTCAAGAAATGTTGGAGAATGTTGCGATGTTGAAAAATCAGGTTGGTACATCGTTTCTATTTTTTTTTTCGATTTTACCAGGGTTGCCGTAGGTCAAGAAAGGTCGGGGTGTGTAAAAATAGTTCAAGAAAGGTCGGGGTGTATAAAAATAGTTCATGAAAGGTCGGGGTGTATAAAAATAGTTCATGAAAGGTCGGGGTGTATAAAAATAGTTCATGAAAGGTCGGGGTGTATAAAAATAGTTCATGAAAGGTCGGGGTGTATAAAAATAGTTCATGAAAGGTCGGGGTGTATAAAAATAGTTCATGAAAGGTCGGGGTGTATAAAAATAGTTCATGAAAGGTCGGGGTGTATAAAAATAGTTCATGAAAGGTCGGGGTGTATAAAAATAGTTCATGAAAGGTCGGGGTGTATAAAAATAGTTCATGAAAGGTCGGGTGTGTTGAGATGTGTCATGAAAGGTCAGATAATTTTAGAATAATTACTAGGCTGACCAAGAAAAATCGGGGAATTTGCTTTTAGTTGGCAACTAAGGAGGATGAATACGAGGGGAGACTCGTTCTGAAAAGGGGAGGTTATAAACAAGCTCGTGAGGCTAGAGCAAGGAGGCGTGAACGCACGCGCGAGATTAAACGCTCTCTTGCCTTGAGGGGGTAGCGGTAACCATGGTAACCCCGGGGAACGGAACGGCACGGTGCCGTTTTAGGAACGGGGGATTACGACATTACGTGGTGCATTTTGTCTGACTTCGAGCCTCCCCTCTTATACGTTCTCCTTGGGGCAACATTGTGTAACTCAAATTGCATTCAAGGTTGAAGAATGTTGGGTCAGCAATATTGGACGTTACAATAAAACAATGATACTTAGAGGGAAAAGGGGATGAAATAGTTTAACATTGACAACTGTAGCTTTTGTTTGGACCACGGATAGATTTAATTTTAGAAGTAGGAATAGAGAACGGTTAGTATTTACTTCAGTCCGACTCATAGACCACCCAGTATAGAGCCCCTCCCTCCAATACGTAACGAAAAGTTTAAATTATCTTATTGGGGCTCACTTAAACTACGTTTTAATGACGTTGCTGACGGGGACGGCGAAAAATACGTCATTCCTTTTTACCTCTGTCGCTATGACCCGCCGCCTCTTCTTTTATATCCCCCCGTCCCGTCACGTGGAAGGGGGTCCGGGACTTTGACGCGAGCCCAGATTACTCTGTTCTCCATTCCTACTTCTAAAATTAAATCTATCCCTGTTTGGACTAACACATGGCTACTTAATAACCCTAAAATTCATGGCAACCTTCTAGAATACTTACTAAATCGTTTCTCGGTACTTATTGTACTAATTTCGACTTCAACCCGCTCTTTTTTCCAAATAATTAAAATATAGGTTACTATAGTACAACCCGTTGGCAATTCAAAAAGCTTTCGTACAATTCCAATCTTTCCTACCGTCCGAGAAATCTCTATGCACCGAAGACCATTCTTGAAGAAGAACTTGATCTCCGGGAGCTATTTGAGCGTTGACGAGTACTTGGACACGCAGTACCGTTTGCTAAGGGAGGATTTCGTTCGACCCCTGAGGGAAGGTATCGCCTCGTACTTGGAGCACTTTAGAATCGGATCCAATGGCCGGGTGCAAGATATCAAGGTCTACCATAACGTCACCATCAAGAACGCCTTGGTTTCCAATGAGGGCGTCTTGTACCAAGTCCATTTTGATTTTGCCTCCAATCCAAATCTCAGGAATATCAGATGGGAAGCTACCAAGAGACTCATCTACGGAAATTTGGTAAGTTCTACATTTCTTTTCAAGTACTTTAAGTTTTATATTGGGGTTTAAAAAAATTTGGTGGTAAGTGGTTTATTTCTTGATCTTTTTGCATGTCGTAAGGAATTAGATTTGGAGAATTGACAGTATGTCTTGCTATTTTGCTTAATTACTCGGCCCCTGTTTGTCGTAATCCCACGTATTTAGTACGGTTGGATGGGGGGAAAATAGGGCTATAACATACTTAAAGGGCATCCCCGTATCTCTAGTAGAACCAGAGTTATGAGCCTCCAAAATTAGCAGCACCGGTATTCCTATGGAGGGTATGTTTTTGAACATTTTGCTTAATTACTCGGCCCCTGTTTGTCGTAGACCTAAGTCTTTAGTATGGTTGGATGGGGAACAAATTGGACTATAACATACTCAAAGGACATCCCCCTATCTCTAGTAGAACCAGAGTTATGAGCCTCCAAAGTTGGGTCTAATACTATTCCTATGGAGGGTATGTTTTTGAACATTTTGCTTAATTACTCGGGCCCTGTTTGTCGTGGCCCTAAGTCTTTAGTATGGTTGGATGGGGGTCAAATACGACTATGACATACTCAAAGGGCATCCCCGTATCTCTAATAGAACCAGAGTTACGAGCTTCCAAAATTGGGTGTAACGCTATTCCTAAGGAAGGGGGTATGTTTTTGAACATTTTGCTTAATTACTCGGCCTCTGTTTGTCGTAGCCCTAAGTCTTTAGTATGGTTGGATGGGGGTCAAATAGGACTATAACATACTCAAAGGGCATCCCCGTATCTCTAATAGAACCAGAGTTATGAGCCTCCAAAGTTGGGTCTAATGCTATTCCTATGGAGGGGGGATGTTTTTGAACATTTTGCTTAACTACCCGGCCCCTGTTTGCAGTACTGGTTCTTTAAAAAAAGAAAAATTAATATTTTAGTGTCTTATATAATTCCTATAATTCTGGAAAACCGTCCTATGAAATCCTATATTTTCACGAAAAAATTCCTATAAATATTTTCGAAATTCGGCTGTCTTATAGAACCAGAGTTATGAACCTCCAAAGTGAGTGGTCTGTAAATTAGAATTAGGGTTCTAAATCGGTAAATTACCATCGTAATTTACACGGTAATTTACCAGGGTAACTGTAATTTACGATTTTCCCGGGTAAATTACGAAAACGGTAATTACCCTGGTAATTACCGTCGTAAATTACCACGATGGTAATTTACCACCGAATTCTCATGTCTTTCTCTTGGAAAATGGTCTAAAAGCTCCATATTTTGCTCTAGCCGCGCATGCACACTTATTTCTTTTCATGAGACATGAGTAAGTCATAGAAATTTATTTATTTATTTATTTAACAAGGCTCGAGGGATAGGGTCGTGAAGCCACCAGGGCTTGGGTACGACCCCCCTCCATGACACAAGAGGCAAGATACAATACGGGAGTAGGTACGAAATTACAAACAGAACACGTATAAGTAATAAATTAATAAAAACAAAGCATAGCAAAAATAAACACAAATCATAGCTAAAAAATAAAAATCAGAGCAAAAATAAAACAAATCGGAGCAAAAATAAAAACAAATCGGAGCAAAAATAAAAACAAATCGGAGCAAAAATAAAAACAAGTCATAGCAAAAATAACGACAAATCATAGCAAGAACAAAAATTAAATCATAGCAAAAATACACACAAACAAGACGGCCCAAGGGCTCGTAATAGTAGCCATATCGTACGAGTGAATAGCCCCTCTATACCCTACCCTAATGAGTGGATAACCCCTCTATACGTTACCCTAATGAGTGAATAGCGCTATCTTTTTCAATGCTTAAATGATTTACCGTGCATAAAATCAGAGTGAATAGCCCCTCGATTCCCTACTCTAAACAGTGATTAAATTATAACCGTATAAATTTACTTATGCTGTAATTCTAATATTCCGGCGAATCGAAGAACAGATAGTTTTTAGTGATAATCCCCTCGATGAGTTTACAACATAGACTAATTCCGATGCACACTTATCGCATCTTATAAATTTCTAACAAGGACTTATGCCCAGAAACGTTTGAAAGAGAAAGTTTAGTTATAGTGATTACGCATTTTAGTGATTATCCCCTCGAATTACCTTTAGCAATGCTAAAATGATCAAACGCATAACGCTCATTTAACACTATGTTAGCTCTATCTAAACCCACATTTGAATTAACCGCCAAAACGTTCCAGTCAAACATAACATAGATGACGATAGCTACCGAACGAGAACGAAACACATGAGGAGTGTGGTAGGAAACGGGGAAAATCGATATCTATTTAATTAGCATATACATAAAAAGAAAATAAATATAAAAACCCCAAACATACAAATTCATAAGTATCCGACCCCACAGATAAAAATTCAAAAGTATCCGACCCCACAGATTAAGAGGTACCCCACCCCACATCACCCCGACATTTTAGAGATAAAAATAAATAATAAAAAACTCGGAGTTTCTTTCAAGTCTCTATAGCTCAATGGTTAGAATGGCTGTCTCCTGCGCTATCGACCCGGGTTCGATTCCCGGGTCTGACGTGAAAAAATTTAATTAAAATTAAATCTCTAACCGAGCCCAGTAACCCCTATGGGTGGGTTGTGGAAATATAAAGTTCCTTTTAAGCTAAAATCTGACGATAACGAAGCGACAACCCCGGCCACTACTACTACTACGGACAGCTCGGGTCAAACTAAGAGCCTATCGTATACTACGATATGGCTAAAAACCCCAGGGTAACCACGGGCGCGAGACTTAAGGGACCGAGGAGAGCCAGGACGATACAGCGGACCGAAACGCCTTGCGGCCAGCGGAATCGAGGAGGGCGGGAGGTATCGCGTTCCAATCGGTCACAACGCGGGACGTAAAGTGGTTTTGGCGGTGGCGGGTGCGGGCACGTGGCTTACGGAGCTTCAGCCGATGACCGCGAGTGCGCGACGCAGAGTTAAGGTCGAAGTACTTCTCGACCGGGGCATCGATGTAAGCGTGGAAAAAATTTGATTAAGGAAATGAAATTTTATTTTCTGGTCTATTCTTGTTGTCGAGTTCCTTTGCGTCAGCTGGAAACCCTGTAGTTGTTAGAATTTTGTAGAGATGGGCCGATACCAATATCTGTATCGGTACCGATATGGGTTTAAATTGGTATCGGCCCATATCTAGAATTTTGTTCTAAAAAGGTGAAATAGCAATAATTCACAAAATGGGTAAGAAGAAGAAAGTGGATGTTGCTGTTCAAAAGTATTATGTGAACTGCAAACATAAAAACTCGGTATTTAAATAATGTACGACACTATGCTTTGAAAGGTATAGCTATATTCAAGTGGTATTTTTCAATATTTAGCTTAGAAAGGATCAATATAATTTATTTTAGAATTTTCGTAAATTACCATGAACGGTAATTTACGCGGTAAATTACCGCGTAATTTACCATTTTCCAAAATTACCGTAATTTTCGAACCCTAATTAGAATGCGGCTTGAAAAATTAGCGGCGCTGTCTTTTACTATTTATTTTAATTACTCGTTCCTTAATTACTGTAACCCCAAGTATGAGGCATCGGTGCAAAGGGAAGAAGTGGAACTGTATCTTTACAAACCCCAATGTCGTACTCGTTATTAGATTCCCAAGTAGTTCAACCAATGAGTTCTTGTTCCCAAATAGGTTTGCCTTAGCTTCGACAGCTTTCAAACGCTGTACTTCGGGACAGTGGGCAGTCGGGACCCTCTGAGCATGAGAAACGGAATTGTCCAAGTGAAATTTGAGAACTGCAATGACATCCTGCGAATGAAGTACAGAAATTTCACCATGGTCGAAACGGACGCTTATTTCGAAGCCTTCAGATACGTTTTAACGGCGTTGCAGAACATCGATGAATCGACTTTCCCCTTGAAGGAACATATTGTCCACGTGCAAAAGGAAGTGTCCCATCCCCAGTACATCAATCAGGACACGGTGTACTGCTTCAAGTACCTGACCAAAGAGCACAAGGAGAGTTTGAAGTGTGACGTCGAAAGTAGGGACCCAGTACCGTCTGACACCATATCCTGCGTTTGTAAGGACACTGTTGGCGAACTACCCGTTAAATTGTTGAAAGGTAAGTTGCTTTTTGGGTCCCTATTTTTAAAATATGGTGATGGACATGTTGCACCCCAAACTTTTACTATAGAACCTTCCCAGTTAGGGTTGGATAAGTCAGGGATTTTATGCTTGGTCCTAAAGGGTCAGGGATTTTATGCTTGGTCCTAAAGGGTCAGGGATTTTATGCTTGGTCCTAAAGGGTCAGGGATTTTATGCTTGGTCCTAAAGGGTCAGGGATTTTATGGTTGGTCCTAAAGGGTCAGGGAAAGGTCAGGGATTTTATGCTTGGTCCTAAAGGGTCAGGGATTTTATGCTTGGTCCTAAAGGGTCAGGGAAAGGTCAGGGATTTTATGCTTGGTCCTAAAGGGTCAGGGAAAGGTCAGGGATTTTAAGTTTGGTCCTAAAGGGTCAGGGAAAGGTCAGGGATTTTAAGTTTGGTCCTAAAGGGTCAGGGAAAGGTCAGGGATTTTATGCTTGGTCCTAAAGGGTCAGGGATTTTATGCTTGGTCCTAAAGGGTCAGGGATTTTATGCTTGGTCCTAAAGGGTCAGGGATTTTATGCTTGGTCCTAAAGGGTCAGGGATTTTATGCTTGGTCCTAAAGGGTCAGGGATTTTATGCTTGGTCCTAAAGGGTCAGGGAAAGGTCAGGGATTTTATGCTTGGTCCTAAAGGGTCAGGGAAAGGTCAGGGATTTTATGCTTGGTCCTAAAGGGTCAGGGAAAGGTCAGGGATTTTTATGCTTGGTCCTAAAGGGTCAGGGAAAGGTCAGGGATTTTTATGCTGGGTCCTAAAGGGTCAGGGAAAGGTCAGGGATTTTATGCTTGGTCCTAAAGGGTCAGGGAAAGGTCAGGGATTTTATGCTTGGTCCTAAAGGGTCAGGGAAAGGTCAGGGATTTAAAGTTTGGTCCTAAAGGGTCAGGGAAAGGTCAGGGATTTAAAGTTTGGTCCTAAAGGGTCAGGGAAAGGTCAGGGATTTAAAGTTTGGTCCTAAAGGGTCAGGGAAAGGTCAGGGATTTTATGCTTGGTCCTAAAGGGTCAGGGATTTTATGCTTGGTCCTAAAGGGTCAGGGATTTTATGCTTGGTCCTAAAGGGTCAGGGAAAGGTCAGGGATTTTATGCTTGGTCCTAAAGGGTCAGGGAAAGGTCAGGGATTTATGCTTGGTCCTAAAGGGTCAGGGAAAGGTCAGGGATTTTTATGCTTGGTCCTAAAAGGTCAGGGAAAGGTCAGGGATTTTATGCTTGGTCCTAAAGGGTCAGGGAAAGGTCAGGGATTTTATGCTTGGTCCTAAAGGGTCAGGGAAAGGTCAGGGATTTAAAGTTTGGTCCTAAAGGGTCAGGGAAAGGTCAGGGATTTAAAGTTTGGTCCTAAAGGGTCAGGGAAAGGTCAGGGATTTTATGCTTGGTCCTAAAGGGTCAGGGAAAGGTCAGGGATTTAAAGTTTGGTCCTAAAGGGTCAGGGAAAGGTCAGGGATTTAAAGTTTGGTCCTAAAGGGTCAGGGAAAGGTCAGGGATTTAAAGTTTGGTCCTAAAGGGTCAGGGAAAGGTCAGGGATTTTATGCTTGGTCCTAAAGGGTCAGGGATTTTATGCTTGGTCCTAAAGGGTCAGGGATTTTATGCTTGGTCCTAAAGGGTCAGGGAAAGGTCAGGGATTTTATGCTTGGTCCTAAAGGGTCAGGGAAAGGTCAGGGATTTTATGCTTGGTCCTAAAGGGTCAGGGAAAGGTCAGGGATTTTATGCTTGGTCCTAAAAGGTCAGGGAAAGGTCAGGGATTTTATGCTTGGTCCTAAAGGGTCAGGGAAAGGTCAGGGATTTTATGCTTGGTCCTAAAGGGTCAGGGAAAGGTCAGGGATTTAAAGTTTGGTCCTAAAGGGTCAGGGAAAGGTCAGGGATTTAAAGTTTGGTCCTAAAGGGTCAGGGAAAGGTCAGGGATTTAAAGTTTGGTCCTAAAGGGTCAGGGAAAGGTCAGGGATTTAAAGTTTGGTCCTAAAGGGTCAGGGAAAGGTCAGGGATTTTATGCTTGGTCCTAAAGGGTCAGGGATTTTATGCTTGGTCCTAAAGGGTCAGGGATTTTATGCTTGGTCCTAAAGGGTCAGGGATTTTATGCTTGGTCCTAAAGGGTCAGGGAAAGGTCAGGGATTTTATGCTTGGTCCTAAAGGGTCAGGGAAAGGTCACGGATTTTATGCTTGGTCATAAAGGGTCAGGGAAAGGTCACGGATTTTATGCTTGGTCCTAAAGGGTCAGGGAAAGGTCAGGGATTTAAAGTTTGGTCCTAAAGGGTCAGGGATTTTATGCTTGGTCCTAAAGGGTCAGGGAAAGGTCAGGGATTTTATGCTTGGTCCTAAAGGGTCAGGGATTTTATGCTTGGTCCTAAAGGGTCAGGGAAAGGTCAGGGATTTAAAGTTTGGTCCTAAAGGGCCAGGGAAAGGTCACGGATTTCCTTTGGTGTACCAAACCATGATTGCTTCGAGCAATGCTAAATATGGGCTGCAGGTGTCATCATGAAGTGGGCTCTGGTAAACACGTGACGTACTTAAAATGGTCCCAGGGATATTGACTGAATTTGGTCAGGGATAAGCTGGAAAAGTCAGGGATTTTCAATATAAAAATTTCGTCCGGACCCTGTCAGTGTACTTGGGTCCACTAAAGGGGGTCCCCCAGTGTTGCCAGACCGTTGGTGAGCTAAGATATTGCGGCTCAGAGTTAGTCTATCAGTTCAGTACTTGACCAACTTAACACGCAGAGAGCCTGGCAACACTGCACTCCCATAGAAAGGGTGGAGTAATTTTCTGTAGCCCCCTTTTAGTGAAAATTGAGTTAGGCAAACCTGTTCACGAATCGCGGTCATAATTTTCATCCAGATGAGACATGGCCCTCAGCCGAAACCCTAAACCTGGATGAATCGCAAAAAGAGGCTTTGAAAATGGCCCTAACCAAGAAAGTGGCCATAATCCAGGGTCCACCCGGGACGGGCAAGACATTCGTCGGCCTGAAGATCATGGAAGCCCTTTTGCATAATCAGAACCATTGGAAAGGTCCCCAACCGGAAGAGGCTCCGTCGCCCATCGTGGTCGTTTGTTACACGAATCACGCGTTGGATCAGTTCCTGGAAGGTGTCTTGGAGTTGACTGATAAGATCGTCAGAGTCGGAGGCCGAAGTACTAGCAAGAAATTGCAACCCTATTGCATGGCGCAGCTCAAAAGGAATCGCAATCGGAACCATCGCGGACAATACATGGCCGGACATTTTCAGAAAATGAAAAAGGACCTCGAGGATACCTTAAGAGAGATTAACGAGAAGGACAGACAGTTGAAGAATTCCGGTAAGTTGCTTTCACTTGTTCTTTTCCGGAGTTTTATTAGAGCCAAGCATAAGTTTATAAGTGATTTGTTCCATAAGTCTAACACCCCTCGGTCTATTCCATGTCGAATTTATTGCCATTATTAAGCCGTAGTTGTAGTTGTGGCTTGATTGTTAATTTTAGCATAAGTTTATAAGTGATATGTTCCTTCCATAAGTACTTCGTTATGCTAGAGACTTAGTGAGAGCTAGTTCGAGAACGACAAGAGGTAATAGCCCCTTCCAAAAAGTTTGACTGCCTTGTGCATCTTGTTGTTTTAAGTTCTTCGCGCACGCGCACTTGGAGCTAAAAAAAACGTCATATCTAGGTTGTGAACTAGGCTATGCGGGGAAACTACTTCCTGTTTGTAGGAAGAACTGAACTGACTCAGACTAAGAACATTTTTTCAAAACTATTTGGAAGGGGCTATTAACTACGGTCGCTTTTGTAGTCCATCTTCTTATTTGGTCCTTATTACTAAGTCTGGTTTTAGTTTTGGGAAAATGTCGTTGAACAAGTGGCCATTACGATAAATGTGTGGGCAAGAAGTGATATCTAGTTTACTAGGGAGAAGGTATAAGTTCGTCTGCACATTTCTAGCTCTTTAGTACCTTCTCCCTAGTAAACTAGATATCGCTTCTTGGTGTGGGTAAACAATAATTGTCGAAATTAAGAGTTGACTTGTTGATAACAAACATCCCTTGACAACAAATTCTTCAAACCATTTAGGCATGGGAAAATGTCGTTGAACAAGCGGCCATTACGATAAATGTGTGGTCAAGAAGTGATATCTAGTTTACTAGGGAGAAGGTATAAATTCGTCTGCACATTTCTAGCTCTTTATCTACCTTCTCCCTAGTAAACTAGATATCGCTTCTTGGTGTGGGTAAACAATAATTGTCGAAATTAAGAGTTGACTTGTTGATAACAAACATCCCTTGACAACAAATCCTTCAAACCATTTAGGCAACATTATCCTATCAGAAGAAACTCTGAAACCCGTAATTGACCCTGAACAATACGCAAGCTTGACCCAGGACCCACCGGCCTATTTGAACTTGTCGAACGTTTCGCGTATGCTCCCGTATTGGCTGGGAATTCAATTACCCCCTCACGTCTTGAACTGTCATATCGAAGATGACGAAAAAACGTGGATCGTCGAAAACGAAGCCACCCCCAAAAAGAAGTCGCCTTCCAAAGTCTTCAATCCGCGCAATATTGAACCCAAAACCTACGAAGTTAAAGAGTACACCAATGTCTTTTGCGCCAATCAAAGGGACAGGTTGGATCGTGAAAAGAAACGCGGGAACCAAGGTAAGATACCATACCATTTTTTTTTAGCTACTTTAAACCTAGATTATGGAAGCGGTGTTGGTTTGTTAGTTTGTTAGTTAGTGTGTCTGTTTGTTTGTGGATATAGTGTACGCGAAAAAAGAAACGTTTGTTTCGGAAACAGTTTTTTGTTTAATTAGTTAGGCTTAATGTGCTATACTGCTTAGGGTACATGTCAAGTATGGGAATATAACAATAATCAATTTGAGTTAAATTATTAATTAATTTAATTTAAATTAAGTTTTATATTGAGATGGCGGCGTAGTAACATTTTAAATTGTTTAAGAAATGATCCGATACCTAGCTTCGCGTTTAGCAAAGGCACTCGGCGTTGCCCATCAGCCCATCGGTATATTATTATTAGATTTCGGGCTTCCATTTTTAAAGATGGCGGCAAACGCCCGTCTGTAGGATATATGGAACCAATTTACTAAATATTAAAGAAATCTGTTGAAATGCACGGACGTATTCCATAAGGAAAGTTTATTTATACATTTATGGACGCCATTTAATTCAAGATGGCGGCGGATTTTGAAAATTATTTCTTACAGTGTGCCTAGTACTTAAAGCAAGTAGTCCACTAAGCCTTGCGAAACCGTATCGTTAACGTAACGTCACGTATCCGAATACGAACAGAACGCCATCTGATAACGTTTCTTAAACAATGCTTTCGGACTTAGGTAATGGGCGCCCTCTTTCGGATGATTTACGAACTTAAAACGGTAACGATACGGTTTCGCAAGGCTAAGTGGACTACTTGCTTTAGAGTAACGTCCCTGCCTAGTACTTAAGAGTAACGTCCCTGCAAAATTTCAGTCTTCTTTGTAAAGCGGTTTGGCATGGGCGTTGATAATCAGTCAGTTAGAACTTATTACTCCAGCACACGTAGCTATTAACATTACGTCAATGCAATTTATCTTGGTTTAACAAATCCCATAAATAATATGAACGCAGATAACCAAGTAGCGGATCCTTCCGAGGCGCAAGTACCTAAACGCGACGCGTCCGCGACCGAGCACTTTGACACCAAGGAAGTCGATCGTATCATAGCTCAGCGACAAGACACTCCCGATGAAGGCGAGGTTAGCGTCATTTGTTTGGACGAACAAGAGGAAGCCGACGAGTTCTTTCAAAGACTGGGCTGCCATGACGCGGATTTTAAGACTGTCGGCGGCAAGGAACTGAAGCGGGAACGGAAGTTGATTGCCACCAACTTGAAAGAGTGCAGGATTCTGACGGATCAAGAGATGGAGGAACTGAAAAAGAAGAGTGTCTGGAATTTGAGGAATGAGGACAAGTGGAGGTTGTACAAGACGTGGCATTTCTTGTATAATAAACACGTCAGACAGGAACTTGAAGAATTACGGTAAGCAAAGATTTTTCACTTTGTCTTCTAGTCAGTTTGAGTCCGATTGATGTGGTATCAGATACCTAGTATAGTTTAGATGGAGGACAGTTGTAGGTAACTTATTTTGAACGGGGTTTATTTAGAATGTAGTAGGACAGTTGTTGGTAACTTATTTTGAACGGGGTTTATTTAGAATGCAGGACAGTTGTTGGTAATTTATCCTGAACGTGGTTTATATGATGTACAGTTTTAGGTAACTTATCTTGAACGGTGTTTATATGAAGGACAGTTTTAGGTAACTTATCCTGAACGGGGTTTATATGAAGGACAGTTTTAGGTAACTTATCCTGAACGGGGTTTATATGAAGGACAGTTTTAGGTAACTTATCCTGAACGGGGTTTATATGAAGGACAGTTTTAGGTAACTTATCCTGAACGGGGTTTATATGAAGGACAGTTTTAGGTAACTTATCCTGAACGGGGTTTATATGAAGGACAGTTTTAGGTAACTTATCCTGAACGGGGTTTATATGAAGGACAGTTTTAGGTAACTTATCCTGAACGGGGTTTATATGAAGGACAGTTGGTGTTAACTTATCCTGAACGGGGTTTATATGAAGGACAGTTGGTGTTAACTTATCCTGAACGGGGTTTATATGAAGGACAGTTTTAGGTAACTTATCCTGAACGGGGTTTATATGAAGGACAGTTGTCGGTAACTTATCCTGAACGGGGTTTATATGAAGGACAGTTTTAGGTAACTTATCCTGAACGGGGTTTATATGAAGGACAGTTGTTGTTAATTTTGTCCTGAACGGTGTTTATATGAAGGACAGTTGTTGTTAACTTTGTCCTGAACGGGGTTTATATGAAGGACAGTTGTTGTTAACTTTGTCCTGAACGGGGTTTATATGAAGGACAGTTGTTGGTAAGGGTTTAAGTGGAGTACAATTGTAGGTAACTTACCCTGAACGGGGTTTATCTGTGAAAGATTTAGATGGAGGACAATTACGCTGAACAGAGTTTGACTTAGAAGGGTTTAGATGGAGGACAATTAGGGGTAACTAACCCTGAACGGGTTTTAAGCTAAACACCTTAGTGACACGTTTAGATGAAAGGCAATTTCAGCAAACATACCGGCCCTGAAATGGTTATTACGTTATTAGTTAAGCTACATAAGAAACTTTGAATCTGTGGAACATTTGGGGTGGTTAAGTTAGAGCTATAACATTCCAGGAAAGAATACGAGCGAAAACTAAAGGCCTTTAACGAAATCCGTACCGAAGAGGAACTGGTCATCGCTAGAAACGCCCTCGTAATTGGACTAACCACATCAGGCGCCGCTAAATACCGGCACTTTGTCCAGAACCTACGATCCAAAATAGTCATAGTTGAAGAAGCGGCCGAAGTCCTTGAGGCGCAAGTGGTCACCTCCCTGAGCAAGTACACCGAACACCTGATCTTAATCGGTGACCATCAACAATTGAGGCCCAATCCGGTTGTCTTCGAATTGGCCATGCATTACCATTTGGACGTGTCTCTCTTTGAACGCCTGATTAAGAATGATCTGCCCTACGTGACCTTAGGGATACAGCATCGTATGAGGCCTTGCATTTCAAAGTTACTGGTGCCTACCATCTACAACGAGCTTCAAGACCACGAGATCGTCATGAAGTACGAAGACGTTAAGGGTGAGTTGAAGACTTTAAGTTTATTTGGCATGTTGTGGTTGATGGGTCTTGGACAGGGTTGCCGCGGGTCAGGGAAAGGTGTGTGTATGTACAATGTTGTTATGTGGGGATGGGTCACTATTAAGCTTATTTTCCTCCATTAAATGGAGCTCTACTGCGCACGCGTGGATTATTGAATTTCGTGCCGTTATCAGTCAGGGTTCGTAAGTCAGGGATTTTTTGTCCTTAAACTTCAGGGATTTCGCGCAATGATAAATATCGACCCAGGCGTCACCAGGGTTCATACAAACCTGGAAAAATTAGGGAAATAAATAGTTGACAAAAACCTCAGGGAAATTTCGATTTTTTTAGTAAAATTCAGGGAAATTTAGATTTTTTAGTAAAATTCAGGGAAATCAGGGAAATTTGCGTCAAACACGGGCAGAGTAATTAAGCAAAATGTTCATAAACATCCCCTCCATTGGATTAACATTACACTATACTTTGGAGACTCTTAACTCTGGTAATATTTGAGATACGGGGATGTCCTTTGAGCATGTCATAGTCCTATTTGCCCTCCTCGTTAAAATTTGCTCCATAGGATACTCCATATACGGGAAAAACCTGGAAAATTCAGGGAAGTATATGGGGAAAAACGTCATGCAAATCTCAGGGAAATTTGTTTTCCAAAAGTTGTATGAACCCTGGTTATCATGAAGTGGGCTCTGGTTAACACGTACTTAAAATGGTCCCAGGGATATAGGCAAAATTTGGTCAGGGATAAGCTGGGAAAGTCAGGGAGGGATTTTCAATAGAAAAAATGAATTCGTCCGAACCCTGGAATAGCGTCAAATAAAAATTGGGCCCACCATCTCCATATAGGTTTTAAAAAGAACATGTTCTTCTTGAACCACGAATCGCACGAAGTTCGTCCCGAACACGATAGTACCAGTCGCGTAAACATGCACGAAGCCGAATTTATAGTCGCCCTTTGTCACTACGTCCTTAAGCAAGGTTACAAGCAATCTCAAGTTACCATTCTAACGACTTATCAAGGACAATTGTCCACCATTCGCCGTCTAATGCCCAAACACTGGGAAAATGTCCAAGCTACCGTTGTTGATAATTACCAAGGCGAGGAAAACGATATCATATTGATGTCTTTCGTTCGTAGCAACGAAACGGGGGTTATTGGTTTCCTCAAAACGGCAAATAGGGTCTGCGTCGCTCTGTCAAGAGCCAAAAGGGGACTTTATTGCATCGGCAATTTTAATTTGCTCGCCAGGCATAGTGAATTGTGGGAAAAAATCACGACGCATTTGCGGGAAACTGAGGTAAATTATCTTTCAGTTAATTATACTAGAAGTACATAATAATTCTCTTCGAGAGAAGTGTACCACTACAAAGCGGGGGGAAGGGTAATTGTAACATGATTCTTAATGGCAACATCAAAACTAAAACATTTGGAGTGTACAAGGTTATTAAACCGAATCACATACGCCATGTAAATAGTTCCCCCTCATCACTACTCTATTAGCGCTTAACTATTTGCCAAGGCGCATGTCCCACGTCAAGACAATCAAGGTTTTTGGGTGGATTGCTGTCTGAGGATTTAGTAAATACCAAACAGTTATAGAATTGACCCTAGCACGGTGCGATGCCCATCTGAACTTAGTTTGATGAGCGGGAGAGCAACCCAAAATGGTGCCATGAGCCCGGGAAGAATCATGTTACATAACTAAAGTATTAAGAGGATACAGAGTGTCATCCTTCTTCTATTATCCCCTTCTGATTATGCTTAACAACCCCAATTTGCAGTCAATCGGAACCAATCTGGAACTAGTTTGTCAATTGCACAATCGCGTAACTTTAGTTTCCAAAGCGGATCACTTTAAAAACGTACCAGACGGGGGTTGCCTCGAAAAATGCAATGTTATCCTTAATTGCGGCCATAAATGCAATCGCAATTGCCATCCCGTCGATCAGGAGCATTTGGAAATCGAATGCCCCAAACCTTGCGAAAAATTGCTGAATTGCAAGCATAAATGCGTTAAACTTTGCTACCAAGAATGCGGCGATTGCAAAGTACTCGTACCCAAAATGATGGACAATTGCGGCCACAAAATTATGGTTCCTTGTCGCGAAAAGGATACGGATGACCTATCTTGCGATATGCCCTGTTTGATGCATAAGAATTGCGGTCATCCTTGCAGCGGCAAATGCGGACAACCTTGCAAGCAATGTAGCGTTCAAGTTAAAGTTATGTTGGCATCGTGTGGTCACGAGGTCTTGACCACTTGCCATCAAAAGGATTTGGAAGTATGCCAAGAAAGATGCCGAAAAGTATTGCCTTGCGGACATAGATGCCTTTACAGTTGCGGAGAGATTTGCGGACCTTGCAGAATTAAAGGTAGGTCAAATGGGTTGCCACGGGGTCAGGCAGGGTTCGTACGGAACTTGGATGGTCAGGGATTTGGAAAAGTCCGAGAACTGGTCTCTAATTACGCCTCCCTTTAACTATCTTTAAAGTTAAAACAGTTGGCGTTTGCTTTCACGCTGTCGAAATCCAATGCAAGGACAAAACTAATCGCGAAGAATTGCGAAAAGTTTGCCAAGAAAAATGCAATTTGCTATTGCCTTGCAATCACCTGTGTAAGAATCGTTGCGGCCAACCTTGTTCCACCTTTTGCGACGAAGACGTCGTGGTGACTCCGGCTTGCGGACATCCTTTCAAAACCCAATGCAACTTGGTGGCCACTATCGACATTCCGGCTCTGATGGAAAGCTGCGAGGGACGATGCCTAAGTACTTTGGAATGCGGACATATTTGCGGTGGAACTTGCAGCCAATGCTTCAGAGGAAGGTTACACGTCCCTTGCAGGAGTAAATGCGAGAGGTTCCTGGTTTGTGGACACGTCTGCCAGGATATATGCTCTGCTAGTTGTCCTCCATGTAGACAGGTTAGTTTTGTTTGCCTTCTTGCTTGTTTGTTTGTTTGTTGGTTTAATGGTTCTTAATATTTCACACTCATTTTCATATTAACATTAACATCTTCTTAAAGTACCCTTTAAGATTAACATTAACGTCTTTAATGATTACCCTTTAAGATTAACATTAACGTCTTTAATGATTACCCTTTAAGATTAACATTAACATCTTAAACGATTACCCTTTAAGAATAACATTAACGTCTGAAAGTACCCTTTAAGATTAACATTAACGTCTTCTTAAAGTACCCTTTAAGATTAACATTAACGGCTTCTTAAATTACCCTTTAAGATTAACATTAGCATCTTAAAGTACCCTTTAATATTAACATTAACATCTTCTTAAAGTACCCTTTAAGATTAACATTAACATTTTCTTAAAGAACCCTTTAATATTAACATTAACATCTTCTTAAAGTACCCTTTAAGATTAACATTAACATTTTCTTAAAGAACCCTTTAATATTAATATTAACATTAACATCTTCTTAAAGTACCCTTTAAGATTAACATTAACATCTTCTTAAAGTACCCTTTAAGATTAACATTAACGTCTTCTTAAAGTACCCTTTAAGCTTAACATTAACGTCTTCTTAAAGTACCCTTTAAGCTTAACATTAACGTCTTCTTAAAGTACCCTTTAAGCTTAACATTAACGTCTTCTTAAAGTACCCTTTAATATTAACATTAACGGCTTCTTAAAGTACCCTTTAATATTAACATTAACAACTTCTTAAGTTAATAAACTCAGCCCCTAGACGTCTACAATCTCCCTAACCTAAAACCATTTCCCCAATGATAGATTTGCCAAAATCGTTGCGCCCATACTTATTGCCAACAAATGTGCGGGTACCCATGCATTCCGTGCCAAGAAAGTTGCGAAAGTCGTTGCATTCACGGGGCCTGCCCAAATACGTGCGATTCATTATGCGACCGTCCCCCTTGCAGCCGCAATTGCGATAAAATATTGCCGTGCGGTCATAATTGCTTGGGAATTTGCGGCGAATTATGCCCCTTTTTATGCCGAATTTGCCACAAAAATTACGTCTCCGAATTCGGCGACAATTTGAAATTCTTACAATTGGAAGATTGCGGACACATTTTCGAAATTAACGAAATTGCCACTTACCTGCAATGTCAAATGACCTCGGCTATTTACGTCTTTCGTTGCCCTTGTTGCTACACCCCCATTCGACGAAGCAATTACTTCCGCCATTTTATTAAAATGGCCAATTTGGGAATCGAAAAATTTAAGCTGAAATATTTTTCGATTTACGAACATACCGCCGAACCGCAAACGAATTTGAGAATTAAATTGGATGAATTGGTAACGCGAAAACCGATTAGCAAATGGAGTTACGTCATCGTGACGTCCATGCTGAGGTTCTTGGAACCGGGTTACCTGATTAGCCACGCCATTTTGTACACCTTCATAAATAACGTCGAGATTCTACAAGCTTTGTTGAAAATTGAAAATGATCTGCGATTGCTCGATCCCGATTCCCAAACTGATCCCGGATTTGGGAAAATCCTGATCGAAGTCAGGAAGTATTTCGACACTTTTGTCGGTATCGTGGCTTCGCGCATGACCAATACGGCTTTCAGCGGAAGTTTGCAAATTAGCAATGATCTCTTAAAGGAGAATAGTCGGTTGAGGTGCGCCATGCGCTTCCTTAAGACTTACGCTAACATCTACGCCCAGCAAAGTGACGAGTTTAAGAAATGCTACCAAGATATGTTTAGCGTTCTGTTATTTCAAGAGCATGATGAAATGACCTGTAACGAGATTTTGGCCGGATTGAAACGCAAGTTGCTGGAAATTTTGGGTAAGTTTTCGTTTTTTGTTTTGGGTTTGTTTTTCAGGGAATTTAAATTAGGGTTGACGGTTGAGTTTTAAGCTAGGGTTGTCAAGGGTCAGGGAAAATGTTGAAAAGGTCGGGGATTTGAAGTAGGGTTGTCAGAGGTCAAGGAAAATGTGGAAAAAGTCGGGGAAATTCAGTTAGGGAAAAGCTGGAAAAGTTAAGGGAATTTAAGCTAGGGTTGTCAAGGGAAATGTGGGAAAAGTCGGGGAATTTAAGCTAGGGAAAAGCTGTAAAAGTTAAGGGAATGTAAGCTAGGGTTGTCAAGGGTCAAGGGAAATGTGGCAAAAGTCGGGGAATTTAAGATAGGGTTGCTAAGGGTTAGGGAAAACCTGGAAAAGTCGGGGAATTTAAGATAGGGTTGCTAAGGGTTAGGGAAAACCTGGAAAAGTCGGGGAATTTAAGATAGGGTTGCTAAGGGTTAGGGAAAAACCTGGAGAAGTCAGGGAATTTAAGATAGGGCTTGTCAAGGGTTAGGGAAAACCTGGAAAAGTCGGGTAATTCAAGCAAGGGGTTGCTAAGGGTTAGAGAAAACCTGGAAAAGTCGGGGAATTTAAGATAGGGTTGCTAAGGGTTAGGGAAAAACCTGGAGAAGTCAGGGAATTTAAGATAGGGTTGTCAAAGGTTAGGGAAAACCTGTAACAGTCATTAGGGAATTTAATCCTAGGTTGACGAGGGTCAGAGAATTTAAACTACGGGGTTACCAGGGATATGGTTTTAAGGTATTTTGATTCCATCTCAGGTTTCGAGCCAGTCATGGAGATGGAATCTGAAATGATCCAGCTGGTTGAACCAATGGCGTACGCCGCTGGGAAATGGTACACTTGTCCTAATGGTCATGTTAATTGCATTCCAAGTGGATTATTGGAGCAAGGTATTTGCCCCAATTGCGTCGAATGCAATCTTCCAATTACTTAAGAAAAGTTCAAATAAACATTTGTTCATCAATTCAATATATTCATGTTGAACATGGAAGCCCAACGCTGTGATAAGTTAACTCAGCCATGTTGTTTTTTTTTCTTTTTCATGTTCAATTTTAGGATATAACTCGTTCAAAAACATTTTCGTTCATAATTTCTTTTTCCCATGTGTTTTTTCGTTTTAATGCAAGTGTTTATGTTTAACACTTTATCTTGTTTTTTCTTTTTTAATTACGAATAAAGAGTTAAACACTTAATAATTTTGACTTTTTTTATTTATGATTGAATTTTACACTAAAATAAACATTTAATTTATTTTTAAGGTCCAGTAAGTGTAAATAAACGTTAATTAATGTTTTCATATCGTTGCCTATTTTAAAACGCAAATAATTGCCGATCTAAGTCGATTTTTAACATTTTTAGAAAATTAGTATCTGCCCCTTCAGGTGCTTTAACTCAAATCGGACATAAATGTAGTTTTTATGTTGTGAAAGGCACAATAGTTTGTTTTTCATCTCATCAAAATTCTACGTCGGCAGTGGCGCCATTGCAATTCACATAAAAGGGGATTATTATTTATTTCGCATAAAACTAATTAAAAATTGTTAATTATCGTTTTCTTTTCGTTGCCTATTTTAAAACCCAAATAATTGCCGATTTAAGTCGATTTTTAACAATTTTAGAAAATTAGTATCTGCCTCTTCAGGTGCTTTAACTCAAATCGGGCATAAATGTAGTTTTTAGGTTGTGAAAGGCAGAATAGTTTGTTTTTCATCAAAATGCTAGGTCGGCAGTGGCGCCATTGCAATTCACATAAAAGCCGATTATTATTTATTTCGCGTAAAACTAATTAAAAATTGTTAATTAACGTTATGTATTAATACTAGGTATTTAACCCGTATTTAATTATTCGCTAACTTGTAACTAAGTCGATATTACGTTGAAAACAAGCTAGCATCATTTTTAAAATGGCCCCGGGTCTTCTTAGCAGTTCTGACAGACATATGACCTTGGCAATGAAAGCAGTCTCGCCCCGCCCTGCGCGTGCGCCGTTCCACAAAGATTCTAGAGATACCATTTGAGATACAAGCGGCGGCCGTTTGTCTTGGTTTTTAATACATGTTGAACGCCGGCTGCTTGCAGACGGTAAATTTGGATTTTTGCTGAGACGACAGGTACAGAGGTAGTACTCTCGGTTTAAGTTTTAGTTTCGGTTTACTCGGTTGACGATTTGTAGCGCTGTGTGAAAATGCGGTGGTGAACACAATCATATCCAAAGCCAACCGTCTCAAAGGCGGCGTTCAAATAACATTCTATTTTACGTTGAAATGCATTGTTCTTAAAAAAACACCGGAAATTGACCAAGGCTTAGTGACGACGAACATTTGTAAGTTTTTGTTGTTTTTTTTATTTAAATATTTTACGGGTTATTAGCATTTAATTTAAATACTTGAGATTAGGTTTAAAATTAACGATGAACATGTTAGTATCTTCATTCTTTATTGAATTTTTAAGGTTAGGTTAGGTATTGTTGTTAATTTGATTATGTAGTTGTAATTTAGGTGGGCGTTGAAATTTTATCATCCGGTAGTGTCAGTGTACATATCTACGCGTGTATTGTAGTAGCAAAAGTCTGATAAGACTTCATACAAAAAGTACTTAACTGGCGCGGGGGTGCGAAACGTGTTATTTTCAGTGCTTACCCCTTTGTCCGCGTGGGCAGATATCTCTGCAACGCGGCCTCTAAAATCGAGTGACGTTGGCGCCGCTTCACCAAACATAGAAGGAAAATAGTCGCTACGCGCTACAAAACATAGTTCCCCCGGTTTTTACATATAACACAACTGTTACCAAGCGTAGAGTGATGGTAACAACTAAGAAATGAAATTTGAAGTAATTTTTCCGATAGAAAGATTTTAAGTCAACAATAAATTAAAAATATGAATTATTAAACCATTATTGGTTAAATTTAACCACGTGAATCGCTCTTGATTGGTTCACTAAGTTCGTCTGCTGTATTATTTTGGAGTCATGGCTCCCGAAACTTTGTAAGTAAACCTAGTTCCTTTAAAACTAATTTTAAATTAAATGTAATAAGTTTGAACTATTGAATTAGGTTAAAGATGAAACTTGATTTACTGAAGGACTTTAAAATCAAAGACATTCTCAATTTTGAAGATGACTTTTTCAAAGTTTGCCATTCAAAAACTAAAATATTAGAAGACCTAGAAGGCAGTGGGAAATTGGACGAAATAATTATAATCTTAGTTGATAAGTTCTTTGAACTCAAAGATAATTTCGAGATGTGCCGCACACCGAATTCCAGTTTCCTTTGCGCTTGGAATTCATGGCTGCCTTCATATTCAATGAACCAGCCCGATAATTTCTTAATGAAGCTAAACTGTGATGAAATTGAATTTTCTTTAATAATTTATTGGATTGCAAAAAAAATACTGGAAAAGCATGCTAACCAACTGAGATCCAGCTCAACTACTAGTCAAAGTAAAGCCAGCTCAACTGCTAGTCAAAGTCAAGCCAGCTCAACTGCTAGTCAAAGTAAAGCCAGCTCAACTGCTAGTCAAAGTAAAGCCAGCTCAACTGCTAGTCAAAGTAAAGCCAGCTCTACGCAAGTTATTGTTTCCCCTAAGAAGAAGAAAATCGTACGCAACAGGAATTCTGACAGGATTTATTCGTTGCAAAGACTAGGTGGTGGCTGCCTTGGGGAGATGTGGCGCGTAAACAAAAAAAGGATGCAAGTCTATTCAAAAATTAGGCAAGGGAAGAAGCCCCTGACTCAAAAGCAAAGAGACATTGCACACAAATTATACCAAATCAGCCTGTCACTGCGCAACATGGATCAATCGTCAAAAGACATACCTCCAGCTTTAATACAAATCAACCAAGGCGGATTATTAATACCCCATGTGTCCCTTAATCCATACATTGAGAAAGTTCATGATCTAGTTGTGGATGAATGGATAAAATGGGATAAGATTAAACCAGGAGAAGTACTAAGTAAGAATTATTTTAGCAATTATTTTTTAAATCATTATCCTAATCAATCGTCACATTTTTTCTTTAGAAGAGACTATGGCCACATTAATGAACAATGAAGGTTTCAAAGAAATGTTCCACAACGCTTTATCCAAAATAACGGAAATAGTGAATAGGGATTTTTCGTATGACGAACTCGAACATTTCAGGAAGGTATATCAGAGAAAGATGGGTCACGCTAAGCTTGGTGATTTAGTACGTGCAAAGATTCAGTCACGAAATGACAGAAAAGGAAAAAGAGGAATTGGTGGTCAGAATCTCAGGTGCTACTTATACAGAAATACAGTTAAAAAGCCAAAGACAGGGGAAAAGGGCACTCGCAGAACACAAAAATCAGTATTGCTAAAGCAGTGTAAAGCCTCAAAGTCAGAAGTGGTAAAGAAAATTCGCAAACGAGTTCCTAATGATCTTGTGATAGAAAGTAAATCTGTTCCTAATGAGCCTCCAAAATCAGTATTGCCAAAGAAATCTCACAAAATTAAAAAAGAGGCGACTTCTACTACATTCTCAAGTCCAAAACAGTCTAGAAGCGGAAGGGTCCTGCGACGAAAGTTACTGATGGATGAATTCATTTACCAATGAGATATTGCAGGATAAGACTTCATGAAATGATTTTTAATTGATCCACCATTAAAAAAATTACAAAAAATATTAATTTAGAAATAAATTTAGGATTCATTGATATCCTCGATATGATTTTTTTATGAAAACAAAGCTTTGTGATATTATTAAATGTTAAAATAAACATTGAAATTAAATTTTGGCTTAGTGAAATTGCATAATTTACATTTGGTTGAATAAAATTGATTATTTGCTTGAAAGATCAACTCCAACTTTACGATATTCAGCTTCTGCGTTTTGTGTTGTTTTCGTGCATCCTTTAATTAGTAATGCCCGTCTAGAAGTACGGTAGTTTAAACTTGTGAGTTTACCTGCTGTTACATATTTTTGTTGGCTGAAAATTGTTTCCACTGCAGAACCATTTATGCGTACTGGGTAAATATACTTGGTAGGGTTACGTGAGGTGAAATCTTCAGCAAAGTCACAGAAGCCAAATATAGAAATTCTTAAGAGCTCCCATGTTTGCCATGCTAGAAATTTCTGGCCAGTTTTTTCTTTTAGATCTTCTTCACACAAAATTCGTTCCGTTGCCCAAGACTCAAAAAATTCCAGTCCTTGCAGCATTGATTTTACAGGTGCAGACGTTAATGACTCTACTTTCTCGTGCGATAATAACCCCTTCTCAAATATTTTATGGCACGCAAATAAGTAATCGTGGCATGCCATAACTTTATCTTTATCCTCAGGTGGATCTTCTGCCATGGGATTTGCGTAATTAAATAATTCACCCAAAACCTTCTGAGTTTGCATAATTTTAGCTGGAGTAACATTCAATTTTACCCAAGGATCTCTTTCGATGAACGCCAAAATTAAACCTTTCACTTGTACCAACTCATTGTTATCACGTCTGTCAACTTCCCTTTCATACAAATCAACGATTTGTGACCAACCGAACACTATATCTCCTAATATCGTAAATTCTTTAGAATCGTTATCCTTGGAGTGGTTTAACGCATTAATCATGTTTTTTAATTGGTGTGTTGGGCAAACAATCCAAAATATTCGTCTTCCCTTGAGAAATGGGTGTTTAAAGGAAGGCTTGAACCGAAAATTGAAGGTTCCATTCTGATTTTCAGAGTAAGTAAAGGGTTTCTCAATTCCTATCGTGTGTCTTAACGCTGCAATATTGGAAGTGCCACCATCACAAACCAGCGCAGATGTTTCCAAACCAACACATTGAAATGCCCAGATGACATCGTATATGGTGTTGATTAAGAAAGAATTCGAAGCAGCTTTTGGCAACATAAAATAAGGACCAATTATATCAAAGCTGCTGGAAACGCATCTCCATAAGAATTGTAAAACATATTCTGCTTCTAAGGTTTCAGAAACGGTATTTTCTTTAAATAAATCGTCCATTGAAGGGTATTCTGCTGGATCAATACAACAGCCAATGAACTCGTTGTTGCTCGAGTTCCACATTAACTTCCCAATAATTTTGACCTCATCAAAAATTAGCACTCCTTCTTTAGGGGGTTTATTCTTTCCTGGATACTTCTCAACGAATTCATTGAATCTCTTTGCTTCTCCATGTAGAAAAATTAAGTCAATACCTTGCTTCGATGGAATATTTTTCATTTTGTTCCTTAGAGAATAAACACTGGGCAACTTAAAGATGTCGAAGGAAGCTAATGCTTCATAAGCAGCCGGAGACCGCGAAAACACGCTTAAAGCAATACGGTATGTTAACGGACTCCACCTGTTTCCTTTACTCCCTTTTTCACATCTCATCTGATCATCAATGAAACCATTCCTTTCAGTATCCAGATTCCAGCTTTTTTTCAAGGCAATCCCTAGAGTATGGTTTTTTTCACTTGCTTCTTGGAAAATCTTTTCAAGTTCTGCACTTCCATTAGTATTGATACTGGCGATTACTTCCTGCATTTTTCTGTGTTGATCCATATTGAGCTCTAAACTGCTTTCCTCCAACTTTTGTTCTAATTCCTTAACTCTTTTATTAACTCTGAATCGTAAAGTCCGATTTTCTATGAACCGTTTTTTTCGGGACCTCGGTGTTAAAACACTAATTCTGCACCTTGAAAGCACACTCTGCCTTTTAAGATGGGTTCGTGGTGTGACTTCAGTTCTTTTTTTCTTTTGCCCCAAAATATATCTACAAGAAAAAAAATTAACTTTCCAATATTTGCTAAAAAATAATGGTGAAATTTACCTATTAAGGTAACGACATTTTCCACACTGATGCTGATAACTTTGAGCTTTTAACTGCTCCTTTGGTAAATTTTTTGGTGCGGTATAAAAAACTGGACAATCAACAGACTGATGTCTCCTAAAAGGATATTTAATTTCCTCGAGTTTTCTGGTTTTGATATTTTCACAATCTTCCTATTAAAGAGAAACAAAACAAATAATTTATTAGTTCCGTACCTGTTATTCAGCTTAGAAAATTACACAAACCTTGGGAATCCCTGGGCAAAATACAAGATTTTCAACTAGATCTTTTAATGCTTCATCAATTACATTATAACTGATTATTAACCCTTGCTCCTCAGTAGATCTAAATACTTCTTTCTGCTCTGCTTTTTTGAATGGTTTTAGAATAGTCAAGCGTCCATCCATTGTAAAAAACATTCTGATAGGGGTATCATAGTAGTTTCCAAGAATTACTAAATTGTCAGATCTGGTGACTTCCAAATGACGCAATGTACCATCAACACTTTTCATACATTGGAAAACAATACAGGCTTAAATGAAAAAAAATCGTTAATATACACTCCTCATATTATTCATTTTTTTTATTCTATTATTATACTTACCGAGTTCTAAGTTTGAGATGTAATCGTAAATGAGGTCTAATGCAGAAGTAGTAATTGAATCATCTTGGCATAACTTCAATCGTTTCGTAACTTGATCACCTGAATGTGTAGATTTTCTTTTCAAAGGGTTGGTTTGCGTCTCTATGGAACGTGTTATTTTCAAGTGAAAGTCGCACTGTGTTGTTCTATTACTGGTGTAAACATAATCGGTTTGTGAGCCTGCTATCTGCGTTTCTGTTACATTCCTGTTTTCAGTTGTTTGTGTCCAGGTATTTTTAAATCTTTGTTGTTTTGTTTGGGATTCTGCACTCCGCAAAAGGGGGTTAATCTGAACCGCTTTTGAAGAAGTTTCTTTCAGATAAAAATCGCACTGCGTTGACTGATTTTTGGGTTGAATAAGTGGAGTTAATGATGGTTTTCTTCTAGGCGGCATAGCCAAGGCTTAGAAGTTTATAAGCTTTATAAAGAGCAGAAAGTTTATCTTAACTTGGGTTTTTTATATAAAAACTTTTAAATTGCAATTATTTACTTACCTGATGCTAAGAAATGTTTAGGGAAACACTTAGAAACAATTCTAGATTTAAAACGTCGTTGAAACTTGAAAAAACTAAGACGACCCGAGTTTAAACCTTTTTTTCTCATTTAAGATTTCACTTCGTACTACTTTCAGAACTTCCGGATAATTCGCCTAGCTATTGGCTAGTTTTGAATTTAGGTATGTCATTCTCATTGGTTAGTGTAGACTACCGTCGTCTGCAGTGTAAATTACATGTTTTCTATTGCCAAAGCTAGAACCGAGAATCAGTTAAGTACTTTTTGTATGAAGTCTTATCAGACTTTTGGTAGTAGAATTAAAGTCATGAGGTGTCATTACCAACGCTTTGGTCATTACTTTCTTTGAATTTATAACGACTCAGCCTGTACACTTTGGGTACAAAGTACAGTGTATTATTTATATTTATGGAATGAGTTTTAGAATTAACCAGACATTAGTTAATTATGGTAATTAATTAAGATTAACTGCCCATTAATTATTAATTACGATTAATAACTCAAGTAAAAAAATAAAGTTTCAAGTAATTTGATTATAGGGCGTAACTTACCTACTACTTGTAATATCTAAAAATATCTTTTAAACAAATTTAATCAAATGTTGTTATCTGCGAAGTTTATTGTCAAGTGTTTAAATATTTGATTGGATAAAAATAATCTACAACGATAAGCAAATATTGAACTCTAAGCTGAGCAGACGCTTTAGCGGAATAAATTTTATTAGCCCGCTCAAAATGGGGAGGGGCATAGTGGCGACATGGAGGTATAAACACGGGAGACCCTGATGCTGCCTAAGCAGTCTTTAAGTGATTTTTTCTATCAATTCTTCTTCTAATTATAAGACCAGTCTGCATAATGAAAAAATTAAAGGAAATACAGCCTCGGAAGGATTTTAAAATTCAAATTAGGTTCAGATTTCATGGTTAATTTGAAATAAGCCCCTCCGACCAATCGCGTAACGCCCTGCCTTTAACGATAATAGAAGAAAAACTTCTCCCGTCTTCTATTGCTCCATAGTACCCAACTGAAGGGCTAACACAAACACGGCGTGTGCTTAGTTTTATTTATACGCTAATCGAAATTTGATGGCGGTTTTGAATTGCGTATTACAAATATACCGCCCGTTTACTGCTTTATCGATTGACAATGAAATGGAAAATTTCACACGCCGTATTCGGGGATTATTTGCCGAATCCCAAATAATAATTATTATAATAAAATGGCCCTGGGTCGGTTATCAAAATGCATGCCCAGAATAGAGATAAAATAGGCGATAAAACTTTTATCACTGATTGATTTTAAATTCTTATCTCTAGTATTTTATTTGCAATAAATTCTAAACTAAAAAAGATAAGATACACTAATTTTTATTACATTTTACATAAGTAAAATTCTTGAATTCATAAGATATGTTCCATAAGTTTGTCACTGGTTACAAACTGGAGCTTGTCATGGAGTCTTTGCGCGCGTCATAGTCCGGGGGGGGGGGGGTATGAAAGAAGAGGCGGGTCATAGTTAGCGACAGAGGTAAAATGGTGTTACGTGTTTTTCGCCGTCCCCGTCAGCAACGTCATCAAAACGTAGATAATTTAAATTTTTCGTTACGCGTTGAAGGGAGGGACTCTATACTGGGTGTCTATGAGTCGCACTCAAGTAAATACTAACCGTTCTCCATTCCTACTTCTAAAATTAAATCTATCCCTGCCCAGAGTGAGTGTCCCCTCGAAAATGAACTGCCCTTTACAGAGCCTCACTACCGTACCGTCAAAGTTTTTGTTATTTTATTTCGTTGTTGAAATTTGTTGATGTAAAATTATTTCGTAATGATACTCACCTTGGTATTTAAATATTCTTTGTTGGCCAAATTCCAAATATTATTCGTTTGGAACGAGTCAACTTCAGTACATGTAGACCTTGAATTTACGCGTCATATCGGGGTTTTTCTCTCTCTAATGTGAAAACTGTTGTCTGGGAATTTCATATTGGTTTGGGTAACTTGAACTTCCTTCTATTGTAGCAGGAGCATTGTAGTACTAGCATGAACCAAGAAGTGATATCTAGTTTATTAGGGAGAAGGTATAAATTCGCCTGCACATTTCCAGCTCTTTATCTCCAGTCCAAACGTAGCCTGTCCGGAGTTAATCCCCCCCGCCTCTAAATTACAACCAGCATCTCATTGGTTCTTGAAACTCACGTCAGGGCGACGCGAATGACTATAGAATTCCGTATTTTCCGACTGAGGAGAGGCGAATAGCCCGGGACCTCCTTTTACGTCCCCCCCCCTTTGTATTATCGAAGGGGGACTGCAGGACTATGGCGCGCGAATACTTAGGCGTCTTATTCCTTCTCCCTAATAAACTAGATATCGCTTCTTGCATGAACTATTGTTCACGACGCTAGTCATTTTTAAACCCACGACATTGTTTTTGGCTCTTCTTAATATAAAATTGAAATGAAAGTGGAAATCAAAATTTGTTACGGAAAAAAATTACTTTGAACCTTCAAGGAAAACCAGTTTAAAATGTAAAATGTCAATTTAATATTTTGAAATTAATAAAATAATAAAATGTGTGCCAACGCTGGTAACATATCACGCTGGTATTCAATGGAGCTACCGCAAATTCATTTATGCCTACAGCAATTCTTTGCTAACATATCACGCTGGTATTCAATGGAGCTACCGCAAATTCATTTGCAGCAATTCTTCCACGGTTAAAATGAACCGGCGACCTTTTCGTGGACGCCGTAACCAAAACAATGACGCGGACCAAAGAGACCTCTTCGAAATTGCTCAGGAACAATTTAACGCGAATGGTCCTCAAGGGAACAGAGGACCGCGTGGTGGCAATAACCAAGGTCGTGGACGTCGAGGAAACCGTCAAGAAAACGGAGGTCCTCGTGGCCCTCAAAACCAAGACCGTAGAGGACATGGTGGAAATGCTCCCGGAGGTAACAGACGCGACCAAGACGACCATGATGGCTTCGAAGGCGCCGGACCTCGTGGCCCTCAAAACCAAAACCGTAGAAGACGTGGTGGAAATGGTCCCGGAGATAACAGACGCAACCAGGGAGGTGATGGTAGAGGCGCTGGTGAACACCCTGTAATTGGTGTGGTAAACCCTGACGAAAGACCACCTACTAGGAATGGTAATGATGGTCGTGAAGAGAATGCCATTGGTGGATTACAACGACAAGCTAAACAACTATACCCAATGGGATTCCGAAAACTTGAAGAATTGGAGACCAAGTCACCGGCGGAAGTCGTCTTTACCGTCAATTCGAATCGTAGCGGGTAAGCGATCACTCCTGACATGTCTTTAAGTAGAACCAGAAGGGGATAATAGAAGAAGGATGACACTCTGTATCCTCTTAATGCTTTAGTTATGTAACGTCATTCTTCCCAGGCTCACCCTTTTTGTTTGCTTTTCCGCTCATCAAACTACAAATGGGCATCGCACCGTAAGGTGAATTCTATAGTTGTTTGGCACTAAATCCCCAGAAATCATCCCACAAACCTCGTCTTGACGTGGGACAAAAATGCACAATCGCGTCTTGCCAAATATTTAAACGCTAATAGAGTAATGATGAGGGAACTATTTATCGTGTATGTGATTCGGTTTAGTAACCTTGCTCTAAATGTTCCGATGTTGGGAAGAGTGACGTTACACTTACCCCGCTTTGTGGTACACTTCTCTCGAAGAGAAGTATTATATACTTCTGGTAGAACCCAAATGTTATTATTGACTAAAATGGTGCGATATTCTGCAAAATTGCTTCAAATGCGATAGGGTGTTCCAAAAATCGTGGTAGACCGAAGTACATGAGTGGGATGGTTCTATTTGAGTGGGAAATGTTCTATACTTCTAAGACCACCGATTTTGCCCCCACAAGGGACAACCCCTAACGCAGTGATTTATGGATGAAACTGAACACACATTGCTAATTGAATTTAAACACTCCTATTATCGTTACTAGTGATAGGTGTCCCTTGTGGGGGCAAAATATCATAGAACACTTTGACTCAAAACCGATTTCCTATAGAACCACCTCACTGCATTCCTTCTTTTGGGACACCGTGTATAAAAAATTAATGATTAAGTGTTACGTTCAAAATTAAGGTTCAAAGAACTATTGAATGAAAATTTCCTCACTAACGATAAGATTGGTAAATGTCTTCAAGTCATTTCCTTGGGTTGCCAATGCGAGCATAAGGAAAATCGTTCCCAATTCCTTATAAATCTACTGAAGGAGAATGAGAAATTCCTTACAAGTCACCTCTTAAAGTACTTGCTAGAAACTCAGAACAGTCCCCCAAACGCCTATCGTCTCGTGTCAATGGGTCATCTCTTGGACTTGATAGAAACATTACAAAAGTTCCATCCTCAAGAATCACTTATGACCACGCAAATACTATTGCCCTTAGCCGGGGACACCATTAAACGTTTGACCAACGTCCTAGGGGAACAAAGGCGCTATTTAGAACGTTTGGAGACCTTGGACGCGGTCAAGAATAGCTTGGTTGATAATTTTAGCGTTGTACATGCCACGAAGAAACTGCCCGAAGATGAAGTACCCAATTACTTTAGGGATATCCCAATTTTCCCTGATAAACACGACTTAATTACCAACGCGAGACCGTTCCTGAGGGCGAATATAGTTGAAGGACGCTACAAGAATGTAGAACATTATTTGGATGTCCAGTTTAGGTTGCTCAGGGAGGATTTCATCAGACCCTTAAGAGAAGGTCAGTTGGTGTCTTGTAAATGCTATAAGATCGACAGGGTTGCCATTGGTCAGGGAGAACAAATGGATGGGTTAGAAAATATCCCTCTTAACCTTAACAACTAGCTTTTGTTTGACCCTAAATGGTCAGGGGAAGATCAAATCAAACATATTTGTGTTTGATATATTTGTTACATGATCAAAAACCTTGCAATGAACTTTAGGGTCAAGAACGCGACCTAATTCAGGTAAGTCACCCAAGATTTTTGAATAGGCCTATTTGAACTATCACAGACACCTCGAACTCGAGGCTGTACACCCGTAGCCCAGTTGAGATAGCGCCAAGGATTTAGTACGGTTGGATAGCCTACAATTAGAGCTATCATACGCTCAAGGGATTTCCCTGGAAATTTAGTTACGACGTTCCAAATACAGAGTTGAAAACTGAGCTATAGCAATTTCATGATGGCAACCCCTAATGACATCTTACACCGCGACGCGAGATACTTACGCTGTACTTACATATCCTTAAAGGAATCGCGATGTACTTGGAACAAATCAAAAACAACAAAACCAAGCAACGCTTGCAAGATATCAAAGTGTATGAGAACGTTAAAATCAGCCAAATAATCTTGACGGATGATGGGGTGGTGCACTCGGTTAAATTCGAAGTTGCTAACGGAAGACGAGTCCAATGGGATAAGAGTAAGCGTCTGCTGTACGGGTCCCTCGTTTGCTTAACCTTTGACAACTTCGAAACGATTTACTTCGGAACCGTGTCCGAACGCGACGTGGAGAAATTGAAAAACGGACAACTAGGGATCAAGTTCGAAAAACAGGATGAGATTATGAATGTCCAGGCTGAAAGCTTTACCATGGTCGAAACCGAGGCCTACTTCGAAGCCAGTCGACACGTCTTGACGGCCCTGCAAGATATTGAGGAGGACAGTTTCCCGCTCAAGGAGTACATCGTGGAGTTGCAAAAGAAAATGGACAGACCAGATTACTTGAATGACGATACGGTGTATTGCTTGCGGACTTTGGTACAGTTGGAGCCCATTGAGAATCTGTGTCGGATGGCCAGCGTTAATGTTCGATTAAAGGTAAGTTGGTTAACAATCGCGACTTGACTAGTCATCAGGGTTGTCACAGTACCCGCGCAACAATGTTTTTCGTGACTTATATAGATTGGACTTAAGGACTTAACTTGTCCTTGCAAAATGTCTACCAGACAAGTACCCATTATATTGTGCGACGATAGTGCTTGGCTTACCGCGAAGGATTTCAATTTAGACCCATCGCAGTACAAAGCGTTGAAATCGGCCCTTAGACAAAAACTAAGCATCATTCAGGGACCACCTGGGACCGGAAAGACTTTCGTGGGACTGAAGATAATGGAAGCCTTGTTACATAATCAAAAAGCTTGGAATGAACTCGAGGGCGAAGAACGCAATCCCATTCTGGTAAGTAATTACAAATTTAGGGGTTTTATCTGGGCCCCTGTGTTTAGTAGGGCTGGGTAGAGGACAGGTTCGGCTTTGGCTCTTAGGGTCAAGAATGAGGCTGTTTAACTTAGGGCTCTTCATCTCGAGTCCTGATTGAGATATTGCCAAGTAATTAGTATTTTTGCATAGAGGGCAATTATGGCGAACACGATCTCAAGGGATTTTCCTGGAAATTTTGTTACACTAGAGTTATGGCATTCCAAAGTCGGATGTTCGGGTATAGCTCCATTGGCCAGAATAAGGTGTTTGATTTCAAACCTGTATATCTCGAGTCCTGATTAAGATAGGGCCAAGTAATTAGTATGGTTGCGTAGAGGACAATTAGGGCGAACACATACTCAAGGGATTTTCCAGGGAATTTTGTTACACTAGAGTTATGGCATTCCAAAGTCGGATGTTCGGGTATAGCTCCGTTGGTCAGAATAAGGTGTTTCATTCAAACCTGTATATCTCGAGTCCTGATTAAGATAGGGCCAAGTAATTAGTATGGTTGCGTAGAGGACGATTAGGGCGAACACATACTCAAGGGATTTTCCAGGAAATTAGTTTAAACTAGAGTTATGGGGTTCCAAAGTTGGGCTTCAAGTGCGCGTAGCCTAAAATCATACCCACACTTAATTCAGATCGTCTGCTACACAAATCACGCTTTGGACCAGTTCCTGGAAGGGGTACTTAAACTAACTGACAAAATCGTGCGAATGGGCGGTAGAAGCGGCAGTGATGCCCTGAAACCCTTTGCAATGAACCACCTTAAACGAGTCTACTCTCGCAGTATGCCAGGCGGTAACCAAATGGGCAGACATTTTCGCGACATGAAAAGGGAATTGGAGCGAATGTTGCACGATATGAAATCAAAAGAACATACCCTTAAGTCAATCAATAAGGATATTCAGTCGGAAGTGGCTTTGAGAGACGTCATGCACGATATCCATTACCAAAGCTTTTTGTACGATGCCCCCAAGAACTTAAGGTTGTCCAGCAAACACCTTGGTTCCATTATGCAATATTGGTTGGGTCTTCAAATACCGGAACACGTTTGGAACGTCCCAAATGAAAATGCGCTAATTGTGCCAGACTATCGCGAAATCGAGGTTGAAGACTTGAACGTGTCCGATGCGGAAGAAGCGGTTGAGGAAGAGTTGGACTTGGATGCTGGTGAATATGAGGAAGTACCACCACCACCTGTACAACTACCACGAGACGCCGCGGCTAACGGGTAAGTACAGTACTTGAAATTCTTCCGCTTGGTAATCCTCTTTATCGGTGTCCTGTAATTCCTATAAAATTCCGCGTTGATGAACAAGATCTCTTTGAATACCATTGAAAACCCGATTTTCAGCTGAGGCATAAGTACTTGAAATAGTTCCGCTTGCATGAAACGGTGTCCAGTAATTCCTATAAAATCCCATGTTTTTGCACCTGTCTTTGCAAATATGATTTTTCGTCAAGAAGGGTTACACTTGCCAGGGTTCGTACGAAACCTGGAAAAGTCAGGGATTTGGAAAATGGGGGAAAGTCAGGGTCAGGGATTTTGTTTGCTATATCAAACCATGCTTCGAGCAATGCTAAATGTGGGATAGGTGTCATCATGAAGTGGACTCTGCGGGTAAACACGTACTTAAAATGGTCCCAGGGATAAGCTGGAAAAGTTTGGGTTCGAACCCTGCTTGCGTAGGATACCAACCACAAATTTTAATTTACCATGACAGACAAGCGCAATTACCTAATGACGAAGATGAGGAATTGTCTGACGAAGAGGACGTAGAGTACCTCATGGCCCAACGCCAAGAGGACCGAGTAGAAAATCGCAATCGCGTTGTCGTTGACGTAAATGATTCCGATTCCGACGATGATACCGCGAATCAAGTTCCGCAACCGAGAAACGGCGCTAATGCTGGTCAATGGCAGACGCAAGGCGGCAAGAAATCGCGTCAAAAATACTTAATGTCCAAGATGAAATCGTCCCAGGTTCTAACTGAAGACGAGATCCTGAAACGCCGCAACGTTTGGAGCCTTGAAATGGACGAAAAATGGCGTTTGTACAAGACATGGATTAACTTATACACCACAACCATCGAAACTGATGTCGACGACTTGAAACGAGAGTACGAGAGGAAGCTGGCCACCATCGGAGAAGCCAAAACGGAAGAAGAGATTATCGTCGCCAAAGCCGCCTTGGTCATTGGTATGACCACAACGGGTGCTGCAAAGTATCGACACTTGGTTCGTAACATACGTTCCAAGATCGTCATCGTCGAAGAAGCGGCCGAAGTACTCGAAGCCCAGATTGTAACGTCGCTCAGTAAGTACACGAAACACTTGGTCCTGATTGGTGACCATCAACAGTTGCGACCCAACCCTGTCGTCTACGACTTGGCCAAGAAATACAATCTGGAAATATCGCTCTTTGAACGCTTGATCAACAATGGGGTACCGTTTGTCCGATTGGGTATTCAACACAGAATGAAACCGGACATATCGCGACTACTTGTCCCTCATATCTACAGCGATCTTGTGGACCACGAGTCCGTTTTTAAGTACGAAGAAATCATGGGTTTCAACAAAAGCGTCTACTTTGTAAAACACTCTCACAATGAGCTCCAGGAAGCCGATAGTACATCGCGAGTCAATACCCACGAAGCGCAATTTCTCGTGTCTTTGGTCCGGTATATCTTGCAGCAAGGCTACGAACCCACTCAAATCACTATTTTAACGACCTACTTGGGACAGTTATTTGCCATCAAACGTTTGTTGACCGGGTCCCTGAGGGAGGTGAGAGCCACGGTGGTTGACAATTTTCAAGGGGAGGAGAATGATATTATCTTGCTGTCCTTTGTCAGAAGTAACGAGGATGGTTATATAGGCTTTTTGAAGACTGAGAACCGTGTTTGCGTCGCGTTGTCCAGGGCTAAAAAGGGACTCTTTTGTATTGGCAATTTTGATTTATTCGCCCAAAAAAGTCCGCTATGGTCCAATATAACAAAAACCTTGGATACAACCAAGGCTATTGGTCCCAGGTTACAATTGAAATGCCAGAATCACGGAAATGTCGTTGAAGTCGCCTCTTCATTCGATTTCAGCCAAGTACCGGATGGAGGTTGCGCTGAACCTTGTGATTTTCGGTTGCCTTGCGGACATGTCTGCGAGAAAAAGTGTCATCCCTTGAACAAGGAACATCAGGATGTTAAATGCCCTAAACCTTGCCCAATCGTCAAGTGTCCTTTAAAACATCGATGTCCCAAAAAGTGCCACGAACCATGCGGAGATTGCGTGGTTAGGGTTATGAAAACTGTTCCCAAATGTGGCCACGAAGTATTCCTGCCATGCCACGTTGATGAAAAGTCACATAAATGTACACTGCCTTGTCGCAAGTTGCTAACATGCGGTCATGGATGCCCCAGAACATGCGGGGAACGTTGTGGCGATTGCAGGAGACTCGTCACCGTTACTGGACCATGCGGACACGATATCCGAATACAGTGCCTTTTTTCTAAGGATAACGCTGAACTCATCGACGCTTGCAATGGTAATTGTCCCAAGGTTTTGAGTTGCGGCCATAAATGCGATAAAAAATGCGGTAAGCCTTGCCAAACTAATTGCATCTCCAAAGTGAATGTGCAATTGGATTGCGGGCACGTAGTCAAATCCAGTTGCTATAAATCCACGGATCGCGTCAATTTACAAGAAAATTGCGCCGCAAAATGCAACGCGAAGTTGAATTGCGAACACACTTGTTCCGGCAGTTGCGGAGAGTGCTTTCAAGGGAGACTTCACGCTCCTTGCAATATGCCTTGCAAGAAGATTCTGGTTTGCGGACACGCTTGTCGGGCGCCTTGTTCCAATAGTTGCCCACCGTGCGGGTACCGTTGCGACAATAGATGTCCTCATAGTCGATGTCAACAGACGTGCGGTTATCCTTGTCCGCCTTGTTTGGAAAAGTGTAAATGGAGCTGTAAACACGAAAAATGTCTTGCCAAATGCGGCGAGATTTGCAACAGACCCCCGTGCAAGTTTACGTGCACCAGGAAACTAAAATGCGGACATATTTGCGTTGGAATGTGCGGAGAGCCGTGTCCGAAGCTTTGCCGAACGTGTAATAAGGAAGAGTTGGAAACGATATTCTTTGGGGATGAGGACCATCCAAAGGCCAGGTAAGTGTCTCTCTACAATTATGTCCACTGACATTTGAAGTACATCGGACTTAATGGTCTATTAAACCACGGAAATATAGTGAGAAACATTCTGGTTTAAAATACCAAGTAAACAAGTCAGAAATTACTATTCCAGGAAATAGTAACGTTAGGCCTACTACTACTTGAAAATTTAGTTTTTGACACGCCCCCTACATAAGGCGTTGTACGTCTGTAGCTTTTAACAAGGTTGTCACTGGTCGGGGAACTTAAAGACGGACCAGCAAATTCGTTGTTAGTTGTAATTAACTTTGATCGATACAGCGTTGCACTTGTTGCGACAAATCAGTGTTCTGTTCAAAAGATAATTGTTCAAATTACTAGTTGACGTTTATAATAGCAGTAATATCAAAAGTCAAGGGTAATTAAGGAACACAGATCTAAGAGCTATAAATTCTCGCGATACAGATTTATTCAGTTGGAAGACTGCAAACACGTCATCGAAATCTATGGCTTAACCAAATGGATTCAAGCCCAGAACGAAAAGACTAGCGAAGTCAAAATACTCTCGTGTCCCAAATGTAAAACACCAATCAGACGCAACCTAAGGTTCGGGAACGAGGTTAAGGCAGCCCTAGCTCGAATAGAAACCGTGAAACGAAAAGCCTTTGGGGAATTAGACAAGAACAAACGTGATCAGGCAATTCTGGAAACGGATGTCAGCAATTTTGATCACGATTTGAAGACGAGAAGCAAAAATCGAGTGGTCTTCCCCACGCCCCTGCATCTGCAGAATAGTGTCAAGTACAAGGACTGCCTGAAGTACTTGATGGCCATCTTTGCGGACTACACCTTGGATCAGGATAGTTTGATCATATTTCGAAATTACTTGAGTATCTTGAAAGAGGTGGAGAAAGTTGAGAACAGCTTGGATGATAGTGTCCTCAATGCGTCAAACTCGGACCTGAAGTCTTTGTATCAAAAGGCCTTGGACTTTACCTCGTACACGATTGAAAGAATGACGCAAAAGTAAGTGCCTATCAAATTATATCAGGGAAAGGGCCAGGGAAGATAATGGAGGGTTACCGGGTTGCCCGTTGGGATTTTGAAAACGGGCGTCAGAGAATTTTATATTGGTTGGGTAATTTTCGTGGAAGTTCACGCTGCACAGTGCCGGATTAGTATTCTCGAGGCGTGTGCCTAGAGTCCCTTAGCTCAAGGGGCCCCTATGGTCAGCCTTAAGCTCTCAGGTCTCATATCACATTGGCCCATGAACGTCCAGTGCATAGAGGCCCCCGGGGGTGTTGATCCGAGTCCGACACTGTTAAGGCATGATGTTTCATTTTTGACCAAAGTATAGTGATTTTAAGTGGAAAATGTGCTATGACGCTTTGCCACAAGGGACACCCTAAATAGTGATCGTACGGGGTGAGATTTTTGTCGGGTCGGGTTCCGGGTCGGGTTGCGAAAAAATCCCGGAAAATCGGGTCGGGTCGGGTCGGGGTTTCCTTTTTAATAGTATAAATGGAATTAACATATTGTAAAAAATTATACATAGTAGCTATGTACTATGTAATGTAAGGAATTTATTTTCTGTAATTTAGTTCCAAGTTATCACTGCTTTAGTGAATCCAATAGTAGGCTAATCTGCCATATCATTGCTTTTGTGAATCCAATAGTAGGCGATTCTGCCATATCATTGCTTTTGTGAATCCAATAGTAGGCGATTCTGCCATATCATTGCTTTTGTGAATCCAATAGTAGGCGATTCTGCCATATCATTGCTATCTGATATAACGTGGAAGGGATTGGGGTAACTAATTGTCCCAGAACAGGCGCGTCTTCCATTTGTCCTATGTCTTTGGCAGTGGCTGAAAGGGCCGGTTTCTGGTACTCGTGAAACTCTTCTACCACTTTTTCAATTTCGAAATCAATTGCTCGCAACTTAACACACAATTAATACATTGGCGGTTGACGAACGACCATGAAATTGCCGACATATATCAGATTTCTACTGGCTTTCGAAGCCTCGAGACAGAAAAAAGTTAAATATTCAAGCTCGCCCTAATCAGATTCGAGTTCCTATCTACTGCATCACAAAGCGCGACCGTCAATAATAGCTTACCCCCTACTACGGGCCCACCCCGATTTTTTTTAAACCCGACTTCAAAACTGACTGGCCGGGTCGGGTCGGGTCGGGTTGGAAAAAACCGGGGATCCCCGACTTCCCGGGTCGGGTTCGGGTTCCCCGTACGATCACTAACCCTAAACTGGGTATGATTTGGAGTGCATAAGTTGATAAGATATGTTCATTCCATAAGTTTGTAAATTCTGGTTACAAACTGGAGCTTGTCATGAAGTGAGTGTGGTAGGTCATAGATTCGAGGTAAAGCGCTGTTGTCAAAGGCTTAGTATAGACTAAATAGGACCTAGATGGAAGCCCTGCAAAATTAACCACCGACTCCACCGAGTCAATTCAATTCTCACTCGTCGTTCTCGAACTAACTCGAGCTGTAAGTCTCTCAGTAGCGTTATGCTTATGGAAGGAACATGTCTTATGTTAGTGGTACTAGTTATTTTTAAACCCACAACATTCTGACATTTATGCAATTTAAAGTGTTGATGGAAAATGACTTTAGACACTCCTTGAAAGTTAAAAATATCGTTTAAATCTGTACCCAGAATGCGAAGGTCAGGTCGCCAAACGAACCAGCTAATCCAGGACTTGTCAAACGAAACGCGTCGTTTGCAATCCTTACACAATTTCTTGAAAGATTTCGGCAAAATTCGTGTAAACGGTTCATTGAGAGCCAAAGAATTCTTCGACGTCATCCTGGAGAAGTTACTGGTTAATAAAGCCATGACGGAAGCTGACTTCAAGGAACTAAACATTATGAAACAAAAACTGGTTGTCCTCAGCGAAGGAGCCGTAATTGGGATTACCCAGGATGAGAAGGTACAAATACTTAAAGCCATGGGTCTCTCTCAGGGACATTGGTACACTTGTCCCAATGGACACGTTTATTGTATTACCGAGTGTGGAGGGGCCATGGTTGAAGGTCGTTGCAATGAGTGTAAAGCCCCAATTGGTGGTGGGTCACATAGACTCAGGGCCGATAATAGAGTCGCTACCGCCATGGATGGAGCCAGACATTCGGCTTGGTCCCCGCAAGCTGATATGGCCAATTACCGATTAGAAGATGAGTTTGACTAAGTACTTTATTTTTACTAACATAATTCCATTTTTATTATTATACCCGTCTTTAGTGACATATTAATCTTTTTACTTATCTCTAATTTTTCTTCAATTTTATTAAATCGTCGACTTTGATTTTTGTAGGCCAAGGCTTAGGGGGTTTTTTTTTTACAAAATTTTATATTATAATCTTATCGAAAACGTTAAATAGTTGCCTAAGGTACTTATCTCTAATTTTTCTTAAGTTTTATTAAATTGACGACTTTGATTTTTGTAGTTTCTTTGTTTGTTTTAAGTAAGGCCAAGGCTTAGAGTTTTTTATTTTTTTTTGTGACAAAATTTTATACTGTAATCTTATCAAAAATGGTTTAAATTAAAAAAAAACCCATATTCTAACGTTAAATAGTTGCCTAAGAAAGTGTTAATTAATTTTAAATGGTTCTTAAATTAGTAATTCACAGCCAAATAAGTTAAATTAAATTAAAAAGATTGCCAAAGAAATTTTTTAGTGATTAAAAATAACATTAAAAAAATAAAGTGTTAATTCAAAATGGTTCCTCAATTTTAATAAATGCCAAAAAAGTGTTAAATTAGTAAAGAAATTTACTGTACTATTAACGGAGAATAAAGATATTTTCAAAAATTTCTACGTAAAATTTGTCAAGGCCTAAAATTCGTAAATCTACACGTGTTTATTAAGTAATTAAATTTTCCCGCCATAGAGATGAGAGGTGAAGCTGATAGCGATTTCCACTGACTGCACTAGAGCACTCTAAGTGCACTCTCGGCGCGTTTTCGTCCGCCACTGGGAACACGAGTGCAACACTCGCCCAGAATCGCGTTTTCCACTGACCCCAAAAACTGCCCGAGAATTGCTCTTTCGTGCTCTGAAAAATTCGACGGAGCGACGGTGCTCGAGTATGACGCAATAAAATTAAAATGGCGGACCATGGGGTATCTCATAGAAGACAGGCTCTCGCTTATGCTTATTTATTTCTGGAATCATCTTCTTAAAGTTCTGAAGATGAAGAATACGAGGTTTTATCATTACTTTAAAGATATTACGCCTCTTCCTAAAACCAATAATTATATCAGAGACGTTGTCGATCATTATTCAAAATAGATTTTTTGAAAATTAATTGACATGTTACGAAGAGAGATTCTATTAATTGGTTTCGGCCCATTTGCGTCAAGATATACACACTTTATTGCAATTTCGTCTCCGGCGCCAATTTTGATTATTCAGAGCGCGCTCTGACCTCTCGATCGTGTTCCACTGACGAAACTATTCTCTCCAAAACTCGCTGAGGGCAGTTACGTCATCCTGACACTGAGAGCACTCTTTGGAGCAGTCAGTGGAAACATAGCCCACTTGATCACGCTGGCTGCACGCGCTATAGAAGCCCGCTCAATCGACCCTAAAAATGAGAATAACATAGGTTCGGTCTAAAATTCAAACCCGTCTGGTTTTAACATGGGCCTCTATGGGAGGGGACCAGTTTTTTCAACGTTTTTGACAATATTAGTGCATCTATTGGTTCAAATCTCTTGAATTTTTAATGAGACGTGTATTGAAAGGTTTGATATTATCCTGTAAAATTTAAAGTCTTCAGCTATAATAGTTTTTTTTATAAAAAATAAAAATCATCACATAGTAGAGAAATTGAAGGGGCAAAATTCTATACTATGTGATGGTTTTTATTTTTTATAAAAAAAACTATTATAGCTGAAGACTTTAAATTTTACAAGATAATATCAAACCTTTCAATACACGTCTCATTAAAAATTCAAGAGATTTGAACCAGTAGATGCACTAATATTGTCAAAAACGTTGAAAAAACTGGTCCCCTCCCATAGAGGCCCATGTTAAAACCAGACGGGTTTGAAAGTTTAGACCGAACCTATGTGACGCGCCGTATTCGCGAGTTAACATGTAAAAAAAATCGTTTGGACGGGCTTCTAGAGCGCGTGCAGCCAGCGTGCGTGATCAAGTGGGCTATGGTGGAAATCGCTATGATTGGCGATCATGTTTTGAAGTATTTCCGGTTTGTGGATTTTTATATTTACATTTTGGAATATTCATTTTATTTTAGCATAATAGCTTTATTAATATTTGGAAAAATGAATTTTAAAAATCCAAGGCTGTCAAAAATTATTAAAATTTATTCAAGATAGCCATGGCAACAGACGAATTTAATAATATTTTTACTTATTAGCAGCCCTGTCCTGTAGCAGAGAGAATTTAGAAGGGGAGTAGAAGGCCCCCCCCTTTGACTCTATTAAACGTGATGACGCCCAAACAAGATGTCGCGTTGAGCTTTTTGGGGTAGGCGAGTTTCCGGTCACATGTTCTAAAATCTCTCTGTTACAACTTACAAACGCATCATACCGGAAATCGACCTGCCTAGATAACGTTTAGCCGAGGGGCTAGCCACTTACGAAATATGGTGTACAAGCCTTAAGAAATATATTTCAATATTTCGAGAAATATCGTAATATTGAGAAATATCGGAAATATCTGAAATAATGAGAAATATCGGAAATATCTGAAATAATGAGAAATATCGGAAATATTAGGAAATAATGAGAAATATTAAGAAATAATGAGAAATATCGGAAATATTGGAAATACGAAGGAATAATGGAAATATTGGAAATTTAAGGGAAATATCGTGAAAATATTGGAAATTTAAGGGAAATATCGTGAAAATATTGGAAATTTTAGGAGAAATATCGGGAAATAAAGAAATACAAAAATAATAGAAATACTGAGAAATATTAGAAATACGAAGGAATAATCGAAATATTGGAAATTTAAGGGAAATATAGTGAAAATATTGGAAATTTTAGGAGAAATATCGGGAAATAAAGAATTACAAAAATAATTGAAATACTGAGAAATATTAGAAATACGAAGGAATAATCGAAATACTGAGAAATATTAGAAATACGAAGGAATAATCGAAATATTGGAAATTTAAGGGAAATATAGTGAAAATATTGGAAATTTTAGGAGAAATATCGGGAAATAAAGAAATACAAAAATAATAGAAATAAATCGGAAATATTTGGAAATAAGAAATCTGGTGTACATTTTTTGGGGAAGTGAGTAACCCCTCGCGTTTAGCAGACGACGTTGCGCTCAAAGAACTTGGAACATTCCAAGTTCTTTGGTTGCGCTACATTCCAAACCACCCCTTCCACTTCCCTTCTAAATTCTCTCTGCCTGTAGTCGTGATTTTCGTATTAACAGTGATATACCTCTATACGAATACGTCGTGATGCAGTAGGCCCTGACCATCTGTACCTTTACTTAGCCTAACCCTAAAAACCGCCGTGACTAACGTCAAAATTCCCGTAACGGATGTGTCCTAAATAAAATAATAAATTCGGTTTTTAAAAACTTACAATTCATATTCATTAACCCACTCAGGTTTGTCTTTAATTATTTGTCGTATTTACATAACAAAAGCGCGTAATGCTAAGCCTAATTTCGTAAATGTCAGAAATCGAGGAGGAATAACGGATGTTTATTCATTATAACGGTTAAGCCTAACGGTCAAAAATTGCTAATTAATTTCCAGGTAATTATTTGGAAATTCATTCCATGGCCTCAGTCGAAGTGGAAAGGATGAAGATCGACAATAATGTCGGTGCTGTTGAAAATAATGAGTCTAGTGGTGGCAATAATTGCCGTTCTTTGAGATTGCAAGGGCATGTTGGCTTCGATAGCCTACCAGATCAACTCGTTAATAAATCGGTGCAACAGGGATTTACGTTTAATATCATGTGTATCGGAGAAACTGGATTGGGTGAGTCGAAACTCCTTTTTTTGTTAATTGTCATGGATTAGTTTTATTACTGGTTGGTGTAGATAAGTAACATTAAGGTTGGGCAGTGTTAGTTGTCACTTTGTCAGGGATGTTTGTCTGTGTTGGGCAAACATGAATGTGGTTTTCATTTCAGCCTTGGATGAAGAATAGTTAGTGTAACAGTTCTTTATTAAGTAATCTCAGATTTATTGTTATTAAAAAAGGTCACAATGTCTCTAGTTTAAACTTTAAAAGCTCATGATTTCACTATTTTGTTACTAAAAGTAAAATAGTTTGACAGCTTTTGCTCAGAATTTTACTAGTTTTTGCTTTAAAGCTCTGAATTTCACTTGTTTTTATTTTAAAGCTCAGAATTTTACTAGTTTTTGCTTTAAAGCTCAGAATTTCACTGGGTTTTATTTTAAAAGCTCAGAATTTCACTGGTTTTTATTTTAAAGCTCAGACTTTCACTAGTGTTTATTTTAGAGCTCAGAATTTCACTAGTTTTTATTTTAAAGCTCAGAATTTCACTAGTTTTTATTTTAAAGCTCAGAATTTTACTAGTTTTTGCTTTAAAGCTCAGAATTTCACTGGGTTTTATTTTAAAAGCTCAGAATTTCACTGGTTTTTATTTTAAAGCTCAGACTTTCACTAGTGTTTATTTTAGAGCTCAGAATTTCACTAGTTTTTATTTTAAAGCTCAGAATTTCACTAGTTTTTATTTTAAAGCTCAGAATTTTACTAGTTTTTGCTTTAAAGCTCAGAATTTCACTGGGTTTTATTTTAAAAGCTCAGAATTTCACTGGTTTTTATTTTAAAGCTCAGACTTTCACTAGTGTTTATTTTAGAGCTCAGAATTTCACTAGTTTTTATTTTAAAGCTCAGAATTTCACTAGTTTTTATTTTAAAGCTCAGAATTTCACTAGTTTTTATTTAAAGCTCAGAATTTCACTAGTTTTTATTTTAAAGCTCAGAATTTCACTAGTTTTTATTTTAAAGCTCAGAATTTCACTAGTTTTTATTTTAAAGCTCAGAATTTTACTAGTTTTTGCTTTAAAGCTCAGAATTTCACTGGGTTTTATTTTAAAAGCTCAGAATTTCACTGGTTTTTATTTTAAAGCTCAGACTTTCACTAGTGTTTATTTTAGAGCTCAGAATTTCACTAGTTTTTATTTTAAAGCTCAGAATTTCACTAGTTTTTATTTTAAAGCTCAGAATTTTACTAGTTTTTGCTTTAAAGCTCAGAATTTCACTGGGTTTTATTTTAAAAGCTCAGAATTTCACTGGTTTTTATTTTAAAGCTCAGACTTTCACTAGTGTTTATTTTAGAGCTCAGAATTTCACTAGTTTTTATTTTAAAGCTCAGAATTTCACTAGTTTTTATTTTAAAGCTCAGAATTTCACTAGTTTTTATTTTAAAGCTCAGAATTTCACTAGTTTTTATTTTAAAGCTCAGAATTTCACTAGTTTTTATTTTAAAGCTCAGAATTTCACTAGTTTTTATTTAAAGCTCAGAATTTCACTAGTTTTTATTTAAAGCTCAGAATTTCACTAGTTTTTATTTTAGAGGTCAGAATTTCATTAGTTTTTATTTCTTTTGTGTTTACAAAAATTCTCAGAATTTCCTTTGTTTTTACAAAAATTCTCAGAATTTCCTTTGTTTTTACAAAAATTCTCAGAATTTCCTTTGTTTTTACAAAAATTCTCAGAATTTCCTTTGTTTTTACAAAAATTCTCAATTTCCTTGTTTTTACAAAAATTCTCAATTTCCTTTGTTTTTACAAATTCTCAGAATTTCGTTTGTTTTTACAAATTCTCAGAATTTCGTTTGTTTTTACAAATTCTCAGAATTTCGTTTGTTTTTACAAAAATTCTCAGAATTTCGTTTGTTTTTACAAAAATTCTCAGAATTTCGTTTGTTTTTACAAAAATTCTCAGAATTTCGTTTGTTTTTACAAAAATTCTCAGAATTTCGTTTGTTTTTACAAAAATTCTCAGAATTTCGTTGGTTTTTACAAAAATTCTCAAAATTTCCTTTGTTTTTACAAAAATCCGCTGAATTTCTCCAGTATTTTCTAAAAAATCTCACAATTACGTTTTCTTTTACTAAAAATATATATTTGTAATTGCTCATAATGTTGCCATTTTGTTTTTAAAACGCTCATAATCGCGTCATTTTGTATTTAAAACGCTCAGAATCGCGTCATTTTGTATTTAAAACGCCCAGAATCGCGCCGTTTTGTATTTAAAACGCTCATAATCGCGTCATTTTGTATTTAAAACGCTCAGAATCGCGTCATTTTGTATTTTAAACGTCCAGAATCGCGCCATTTTGTATTTAAAACGCTCAGAATTTCGCCGTTATTTAAAATGCTCAAAATTTAGGCTTTTTTATTGTTCAAAATCCTCAGAATTTCGCCGTTTTTTTATTGAAAATGTTCAGAATTTCGCCGTTTATTATTGAAAACGTTCAGAATTTCGCCGTTTTTTATTGAAAATGTTCAGAATTTCGCCGTTTTTTTATTGAAAATGTTCAGAATTTCGCCGTTTTCTATTGAAAATGCTCAGAATTTCGCCGTTTTTTATTTAAAATGCTCAGAATTTCGCCGTGTTTTTATTCAAAATGCTCCGAATTTCGCCGATTTTTATTCAAAATGCTCAGAATTTCGCCATTTTTTTATTCAAAATGCTTAGAAGTTTGACATTTTACATAAAACAGTTCTAGGTCTATAGTTCGTTTGTTATTGAGCGGCATTCCAGTGTAACTCGTTGTTATCATGAATTTATGGTGAAATGGGATTATGTCCACGTCATATTTAGGTAAATCTACGTTGATGGACTCGTTGTTCAACACGACATTCGACAGTACGGAGAGCACGCACAATTTACCGGGAGTGAAGCTGAAGTCGAACACGTACGAACTGCAGGAGAGTAACGTGCGTTTGAAACTAACCATAGTTGACACTGTGGGCTACGGCGATCAGATCAACAAGGACGATAGTTTCAAATCGATAGTTGACTACATTGACGGCCAATTTGAGGCCTACTTGCAAGAGGAATTGAAGATCAAGCGCAGTTTGGCCACCTTCCACGATACGCGAATTCACATCTGCCTCTACTTCATTTGCCCCACTGGACACGGATTGAAGTCCATAGATCTGATATGCATGAAGAAACTCGACAGCAAGGTCAGTTTTTCAAACTAAATTACTTCAGAAGTGTCAGGGGGGTTTTAAAAATAGGACTATAGAGGTCGGGGGATTGAAAAATAGGACTATAGAGGTCGGGGGATTGAAAAATAGGACTATAGAGGTCTGGGGATTTAAAAATAGGACTATAGAGGTCTGGGGATTTAAAAATAGGACTATAGAGGTCTGGGGATTTAAAAATAGGACTATAGAGGTCGGGGGATTGAAAAATAGGACTATAGAGGTCGGGGGATTGAAAAATAGGACTATAGAGGTCGGGGGATTGAAAAATAGGACTATAGAGGTCGGGGGATTGAAAAAATAGGACTATAGAGGTCGGGGGATTGAAAAATAGGACTATAGAGGTCGGGGGATTGAAAAATAGGACTATAGAGGTCGGGGGATTGAAAAATAGGACTATAGAGGTCGGGGGTTTTAAAAATAGGACTATAGAGGTCGGGGGATTGAAAAATAGGCCTAAATAGGGTTGGGGATTAAAAAATAGGCCTAAATAGGGTCGGGGGATTAAAAAATAGGCCTAAATAGGGTCGGGGATTGAAAAATAGGCCTAAATAGGGTCGGGGGATTAAAAAATAGGCCTAAATAGGGTCGGGGGATTAAAAAATAGGCCTAAATAGGGTCGGGGGATTAAAAAATAGGCCTAAATAGGGTCGGGGGATTAAAAAATAGGCCTAAATAGGGTCGGGGGATTAAAAAAATAGGCCTAAATAGGGTCGGGGGATTTAAAAATAGGCCTAAATAGGGTCGGGGGATTAAAAAATAGGCCTAAATAGGGTCGGGGGATTTAAAAATAGGCCTAAATAGGGTCGGGGGATTAAAAAAATAGGCCTAAATAGGGTCGGGGGATTTAAAAATAGGCCTAAATAGGGTGGGGGTTTAAAAATAGGCCTAAATAAGGTGGGGGGAGTTTAAAAATAGGCCTAAATAGGGTGGGGGTTTAAAAATAGGCCTTAATAGGGTGGGGGTTTAAAAATAGGCCTAAATAGGTCAGGGGTTTGAAAATAGGCCTAAATAGGTTGGGCTATTTAAAGATTCGCCTAAATAGGTTGGGGATTTAAAAATTCGCCTAAATAGGTTGGGGATTTAAAAATAGGCCCATATAGGTCGGGGATTTAAAAATACGCCTAAATAGGTTGGGGATTTAAAAATACGCCTAAATAGGTTGGGGATTTAAAAATACGCCTAAATAGGTCGTGGGGATTTAAAAATACGCCTAAATAGGTCGTGGGGATTTAAAAATACGCCTAAATAGGTCGTGGGGATTTGAAAAAAGGCCTGAATAGGTCGGCGGGTTCGAAATAGGCCTATATAGGTCGGGGGATTTAAAAATAGGCCTTAATCTGTCAATAAATTTAAGTCTTGAACTGTGACAATCTTGTCATCAGTTCAACTTATTGGATGCAATTATCTAAATAATTAGAACGATTTTCAGGTTAACATCATTCCAATCATCGCCAAAGCCGATACTGTCTCCAAAGTTGAACTTCAAAGATTCAAAATTAAAATCATGAGCGAATTAGTTAGCAACGGCGTCCAAATCTACCAATTCCCAACGGACGACGAAACTGTCTCGGAGATTAATGGCTCCATGAATTCGCACATTCCGTTTGCCGTAGTTGGGAGCTCCGATTTTTATCGCATTGGCAACAAAAACGTTCGAGCTCGGCAATATCCTTGGGGAACGGTACAAGTTGAGAACGAAAATCATTGCGATTTCGTTAAACTGCGAGAAATGTTGTTGAGGACCAATATGGAGGACATGAGGGAACAGACGCACGCCCGCCATTACGAGTTGTACAGGAGAATGCGCCTCGAACAAATGGGATTCTCCGATGTCGGCGCTGATAATAAACCTGTAAGTAATTTTGTCTTGGGTCGTGGAAAACTTTTGAGGTGACGGGGAAGTTCAAAATAGGCCTAATATAGCTAAGGGTATTCAAAAATAGACCTAATATAGCTAAGGGTATTCAAAAATAGACCTAAAATGATAAAGGAATTAAAAATAGGTCTAAAACGGTTAATAACTTTAAAAATAGGCCTAAAACGGTTAATAACTTTAGAAATCGGCCTAAAACGGTCGAGACGTTTAAAATTAGACCTAATACTGTTAATAACTTTAAAAATAGTCCTAAAACGGTTAATAACTTTAGAAATAGGCCTAAAACGGTTAATAACTTTAAAAATAGGCCTAAAACGGATAATAACTTTAAAATTCGGTCTAAAACGGATAATAACTTTAAAATTCGGTCTGAAACGGTTAAGAACTTTAAAACTAGGCCTAAAACGGTTAATAACTTTAAAATAGGCCTAAAACGGTTAATAACTTTTAAAATAGGCCTAAAACGGTTAATAACTTTTAAAATAGGCCTAAAACGGTTAATAAATTTAAAAGTAGGTCTAAAACGGTTAATAACTTCAAAAATAGGTCTAAAACGGTCGAGAAATTTAAAATTCGGTCTAATACGGTCGAGAAATTTAAAATTCTGTCTAAAACGGTCGAGAAAATTAAAATTCGGTCTAAAACGGTCGAGAAATTTAAAATTCTGTCTAAAACGGTCGAGAAATTTAAAATTCTGTCTAAAACGGTCGAGAAATTTAAAATTCTGTCTAAAACGGTCGAGAAAATTAAAATTCGGTCTAAAACGGTCGAGAAATTTAAAATTCTGTCTAAAACGGTCGAGAAAATTAAAATTCGGTCTAAAACGGTCGAGAAATTTAAAATTCGGTCTAAAATGTTAAAATAGTTTAAAATTCGGTATAAAACATTCAAATAGTTTAAAATTCGGTCTAAAACGTTCAAATAGTTTAAAATTCGGTCTAAAACGTTCAAATAGTTTAAATTCGGTCTAAAACATTCAAATAGTTTAAAAATAGGCCTAAAATGGCAATATCATGATCCGATACTGACATGAATCAATATGTTTTGACTGGGCATGTTTAAGGTGAGTTTCCAAGAAACGTACGAACAAAAACGTCAAGAACATCTTCAGGAGATGCAACGAAAGGAAGAAGAAATGCGTCAAATGTTCGTGGTTCGCGTCAAGGAGAAGGAAGCCGAGTTGAAAGAGGCCGAGAAGGAATTGCACTCCAAGTTCGACGCCCTCAAGAAACAACACGCCGAGGAAAAGAAAAAATTGGAGGACGATCGCAAGAAACTCGAGGATTCCATGAACGATTTCAATAAACGCAAGATTGCCCTGCAACAAGCGCAGAATCAATCCTTGACGCAATCGCACACTCTCACCCTCGGCAAGAGCAAAAAGAAGTAAATGGTATGGCTAACTAACACCTAACAAAGTAACTACCAACAGCTATCTTCATTTTAATTAATTAACAAGGCTGACTTATTAAAACTTAATTAATTAAGCTACCGTAGTTTAGAAATTTTAGTTTTTCTTCGTCTTAATTAATTAGTCATATTTAATTATTAATTATTTCATGAAATGTTATATTTAATTACTGTGTTTTAATTTCTTTCTGACGTCAGGAATATGTTTCATATGTGATCATCGTGTTCTTCGTGGATCTAAATATCTTCATTCCAACGCTACTTAATTAAATTAATTAATTAATTAATTGACAAACTTAATTAATTAGGAATTAATTAATATAATACGCCTTTTAATTAATAATAATAATAATAATAATTAAAACATTTTTCTAGGACTAACTTACTTCAATAATTAAATTAAATTAATTAATTGATTTAAATTTTAATAAAATATTATGAATATTATTTTAATTTTAGGTCAAAATTAATTAATAATTAATAAGCATTTCATTTTGTAGAAAAACAAATAATTTTTTATACAAAAAAACAAACAAACAGGTTCTGCATTGTTTTTCTTTATTTTTTTTGCGCAGAGGTCAACCAGAGGTCAAAGGGTGCAACGGTTTGTAACCTAGCTTTTACAACAAATTGGTTACAACTTACGAGTTAAAAAAAATATTTTAACCCTTTTTTTCCTTATCGTTCGCAATTAGACGTTATTTTAAAAAAGTAGTTCAGTTGGCTTTTAATTTAATTTTAATTTAACTAATGCCAATTTTAGCAATTAAGCTTCCCGCCCAGGTTATAGTCCCTTTAAAATCGTGTGCTACTGAAATTTGATAAGGAATAATTATTAATTATTTCGTGAATTCCGAAGCGCTAAATTTTAAGCAATTCAGGAAATTTAAAAAAAAAAAAAAATATTTTTAAACTTTTTTCTATTTTTTTTTTTTTTTCGGTTTTTTTATTTTTAGGCTAAGCAAGATTAACTCGCAATTAACTTGCAAAGTTTCATGAGTCATGGGATATAATTTAAAGCTTTCCATGAATCATTAATTTAAACCCTGTGAATTGTGAATTAAAACTCCCCATGGGTCGGGAATTAATTTGACCCCATGAATCGTGGATTAATTTAACCCCATGAATCGTGGATTAATTTGACCCCATGAATCGTGGATTAATTTAACCCCATGAATCGTGGATTAATTTAACCCCATGAATCATGAATTAGTTTAAACCCCATGAATCATGAATTAGTTTAAACCCCATGAATCGTGAATTAGTTTAACCCCATGAATCGTGAATTAATTTAAACCCCATGAGTCGTGGATTAATTTAAACCCCATGAGTCGTGGATTAGTTCAACCCCATGAGTCGTGGATTAGTTTAACCCCATGAGTCGTGGATTAATTTAAACCCCATGAGTCGTGGATTAATTTAAACCCCATGAGTCGTGGATTAATTTAAACCCCATTAATCGTGAATTAATTTGACCCCATGAATCGTGAATTAATTTGACCCCATGAATCGTGAATTAATTTGACCCCATGAATCGTGAATTAATTTGACCCCATGAATCGCGAATAAATTTGACCCCATGAGTCGTGAATTAATTTGACCCCTTGAATCGTGGATTAAAACCACTCATGAATTAAAACAACCCATGAAACATGAAATAAAACTTCATGAATCATGAATTAAAATCCCATGAATCATGCGTAAAAACCCCATGAATCACGGATTAAACCCCCCCCCGCCCTCCATGAATCATGAATTAAAACTCAAGAAGTCTAACAAACATCAGTCGGGGGAAAATAAACTCTCAAACATTCAAAAAATAAATTTGAAATAAATCCGATATAATAAATATAATTCGAAATCTGATCAAAACAACCAATCACGAGCATTTCATGATTTATAAATTAGGAAAATCATGAGTCATGAAATACTTAAATAAAAAATAATTCGAAATTAACTTAAATAATATTCGAAAAAAAAAACAATCAATGTTAGACTCCTGCAGTTTCATGTTAGTAAAGTTTGAGTTGGAAATTTATAATAATATATTTTCATGAAAGTATTAATTAATTTTGCGTTAATTTCAGCAATAATTATTTTTTAATTTAGTGTTTTTATATGGCTCGACGATGTAAGCTTAATTATTATTAATTATAATTTAATGGTGAAAAATAGTGCTTGAAAATAGACTAGTCAAATCATAAGTAATCCAACCTTCCTAAATTAAGTCTTCCGTCAAGTAGCGACCACCGAATAGGTTTTTATAACCATTGAGCAGCTTGTGAAAGTACGAAGATACAAGCTGCTCAAAGACTATAAGGTCACAAGGCATCCCCATTAGCGTAGCAGCACGTTAGCCTGTTCAAATATTTTAAATGTTTCAAATACGTAAATATATAATTTTTATACGTTCCCGCTATAGAGTTATCTCAGTTGTGACGTCAGTGCCTAGGTATAACGTCACGGGTTTAGTGGGCGGCCATATGTTTAATTGGTACCACTTTGGTTCTATGGGCAAATAGCATCTGTGACGTCATACTAAGTCTTCTGAGATAGCTCTATTCAGTTCGCGAATATTTAACTATGTATTCATTTTCATCGTCAGTTGTCAGCGGGCGAATACCTACGGCGGAGGAATACTAAGTCATGTAAGGGTATTCGGCGCTTTTGCCGACCATTTGTAGGCCTAGTACGATACGTTTTGTAATAATTTACAGAAGCAAAAACTGTTTATCGAATTTTGCAATTTGTGACTGTGAAGCTTTTTAAACAAATAAAATTTTATACCCCTTCAAAAATTGAACCATCCATAATCTTTAACAGATATGTCTGGATCAACTTATCAAGTTTAACCTTTTCCATAAGTTCAAAGGATATGTTCCGTAAGTTTGTCACTTGTTACTGAGAGCTTGTCATGAAGTGAGTGAGGTAGGTCATAGATTCGAGGAGGTAAAGCGAGGGAGGCCTGGTGAGGCGCTGCTGTCAAAGGGGGCTTAGTAATGCAGACTAAATAGGACCTAGATGGAAGTCCTGCACGCAAAATTAACCACCGAGTGTGGGCCTAGTCAATTCTCGCTTCCGTCGTTCTCCCTCGAACTAGCTCGAGCTGTAACTCAATCAGTAGCATTACGAACTTGTATACTTAGTGTCAGACTTATGGAAGAGACATCTTATAAACTTATGCTATAACGTCACGTAGCCTCCGTACCCCCGATCTACTGCACCGAAGTCCTCCCAGCATCCTCGAAGACGTCGACAATAATACAAGCTCTGTGGGAGACCCACCATTGCTGCACATGACCCATCTCTCCTCCCGTGGAACTACGAACGGGTTAGTCTGAGTCAGCCACTATGGTCTATGGGGGGTCTTTGGTTGTGCCATGGGACGATTATCGGACCACGTTATTTAGGGGCTCTAAAGGGAGGGGGGTTAAACTCGCTGAAAGGTTGTTTTGACAGGTACTTGAGAGAATTGGTTCGTTTTGGGGGCGGGTTATGGTGAAATAGTTTCTTTTGAAGTGTAAACACAGGGGACATGGGGTAGTCTAGTCTTCTTTAGAATTTTCGCTGTCAGTTTGATTTACTTTTCCGTTGTATTGTTGCATTGTTAAAAATCAGGTGTTATTTTTAAAAGGAATTTTGAAAGTGTTTGTGCGGTGCAAGGGGCCGGTCACTTATAGTGTAATCGGTGTATAAGGTTGTACCTTTGACTGTACTAAAGTGATTACGCGTAATCTTTAAAAGCCCTGCCCTTGACAGTGCTAAAATGATTTCGTGTATTTCGTAATCGGTCTATATTGAATCTGACAGTGATTATTAGCCCTCTAGTGTGGTGAAAACATTTTAAGTTAAAGATTAGTATATTTCGGTATTTGCAATTAAAATTAGTTAGAAGTGGTGTCATTACTTACCAAGCCAGGTTATTTTGGGGTTCTATTATTTAGAATGTCATCTTGCAGGATCCCGTGAAACTTTCATTTGGTGGGGGTTTTATTGTGAAATAACATTTTGAAATTCTTCCGCGTATTGGTGCTATTTTTAGCAACTTGTAATTGCAACCGTTAAGTTCTTGTAATTTTTTCGACGGCATTTCAAAAAGCGGCGTGGATTTAAATTATCGTAACTAGCCGCCCGGATTCCGGTTTCAAGTAACAATCATGTTTACAACTTGATAAGGGCACTTGCTGTTACTTAAGAAATGTTCCGCCTAGGTTAGATGATTAGGTTCTTGGAACCAGTCTAGTCTAGGGATGAAGGATAAGGTATAAATACGGGATAAGATTAGCTTCTTAGGTTCTAAGCTTATCAGCTAATTGTTACGAAGTTCCTGGTTAGTTCTTGTTAATGGTTACGTTTACTTGGCAATCACGTCGTAGCATTAGTGCATGGACAACGTTACCACGAAAGTTTCAAACTCTATTTCCCTAACATTAAAGATGAGGTTCTTGGGTTTGAAGCTTATTAGCTAGTTGTTACGAAGTTCCTTGTTTGTTCTTCTCCATTGTTACGCTTACTTGACGATTACCGTTACTGCATGGATAAGGTTGTCATGAAAGTTTCCAACTCTAACTCCCTAACATTTAAGCCCAGTTATGAATATTTCGGTGTATGGTTAAAGGCAAGTTGGAAAAGAGTGTGATAAATGTCACCCAAGTGGATGGTTGTCCCGCAGATATCTTGGGAATTTCATTAATATCCCTGACTTACGTCCCATTATTAGATTCCCTGACCTGTGACAAACTGAGAATGCTCCTTCAACTAATTGTTTCTAAGTTCCTGACTCCCAAGTGACACTTGTTACATTTATCAATGGTCCATGTTATAACCTTTCCCAACCACACAGTAGGCTTAAGTACCACCACACCATTACTCTTTATGTCAAGTAGGCCAAAGTTTAAAAAAAATTGCAAAAAAGACAACCAATATTCGCTGAATTGAACAAGTTAGTTTTTATTTCCTTGAACTTATTTAATGGTTAGAAAACAATATCAAATGTTATGCCAAAAAATAGGGATAGTTGCTTTTTTCTTATCTCTTAATAACTTTATCGAATGTTACTTTACATTATGAATTTTGGTTTCAATTTTCTTTTGTGTTTTAACAGTTTAGATTCCTTCGGCATCGACACCCTCTTCTTCATTTTCGAATTCACCTTCATCATCAGCGGTGGCCTCTTGATATTGTTGGTATTCGGAGATCAGATCGTTCATGTTGGACTCGGCCTCAGTGAACTCCATTTCATCCATGCCCTCGCCAGTGTACCAATGCAAGAAAGCCTTGCGTCGGAACATAGCTGAAAAGACAAAGACAAGAGACAAGAGATTAGATTTCCTTACCTAGTCCCATTGATAGCTCGCATATTAGTTGCGACAAGACATTAAATTTCCTTGCTCATTGATAGCTCGCATATTCGTTGGCCAACAAAGGCTTACCGGTAAATTGTTCGGAGATGCGCTTGAAGATTTCTTGAATGGCGGTGGAGTTACCGACAAAGGTAGCGGACATCTTGAGTCCCTTTGGTGGAATGTCACAGACAGCGATCTTAACGTTGTTGGGGATCCATTCAACAAAGTAGCTGCTGTTCTTGTTCTGTACGTTGAGCATTTGTTCGTCAACCTCCTTCATGCTCATGCGTCCTCGGAACATGGCGGCCACGGTCAAGTAGCGTCCGTGTCGGGGGTCGCAAGCGGCCATCATGTTCTTGGCGTCGAACATTTGTTGCGTCAACTCGGGCACGGAGAGGGCGCGGTATTGCTGGTTGCCTCGAGAGGTCAAGGGGGCGAAACCGGGCATGAAGAAATGCAGACGCGGGAATGGAACCATGTTGACGGCCAATTTTCTCAAATCGGCGTTGAGTTGACCGGGGAACCTCAAGCAGGTCGTTACTCCGGACATGGTGGCCGAAACCAGATGGTTGAGATCTCCGTAAGAGGGGCTGGTCAGCTTCAAGGTGCGGAAGCAGATGTCGTATAGAGCTTCGTTATCGATGCAGAATGTTTCGTCGGTGTTCTCGAGCAGTTGATGGACCGAGAGTGTGGCGTTGTAAGGTTCGACGACGGTGTCGGACACTTTGGGCGATGGAACGACTGAGAAGGTGGTCATGATTCTGTCGGGATATTCCTCCCTAATTTTGGAAATGAGCAGCGTTCCCATTCCGGAACCAGTGCCGCCACCCAAAGAATGTGTCAGTTGGAATCCTTGTAAGCAGTCGCAGCTCTCGGACTCTTTCCTGATGACGTCCATGACGCTGTCGACTAATTCAGCACCTTCCGTGTAATGACCTTTCGCCCAATTGTTACCGGCACCACTCTGACCTGATAAAGACCAAAAACAAACATATCTAACGATGCCCAAGGTTTTCCAACAAGGTTAATCAATCAACAAGTAATTGATCTTCACGCCTGATTGGCTTGCAAAGATTAAAATAGGTGGTTTCAAATTTCCCTAAAAGACTAAAACTAAAGTTCAGGTACGTGTTAACCAAAGCTCCATGGCCTTGGTCATTCACACGCGGCAAAGAATCACTGGACCATAACCTAAGATCATGTAACATCTTAAGATACGCATCGTTACACTTAGTAACTGACGTCAAAGGCTTAGCTTCCGCGGGAACTGGGGTTTATTAGACTAGGCGCCGTTGATCTTACCGAAAATGAAGTTGTCTGGTCTGAAGAGTTGACCAAATGGACCAGAGCGAACGGAGTCCATGGTACCAGGCTCCAAATCGACGAGGATAGCTCGAGGGACATATTTTCCACCCGAAGCTTCATTGTAGTAGACATTAATTCTGTCTAATTGGAGGTCAGATTCTCCGTGGTAGGAACCAGTGGGGTCAATTCCGTGTTCATCGGAGATTACTTCCCAAAACTAGAAATAGAGGCGCGACACATTTAATTTTTTGACACTCCGCGACACTTTTTATGATTGTTTCACGGTTTAGTCACAAATTGTGACCACTGATGCCTATATCTAAGGTATATTCAGTAACTATTTGTTAACATTGTCCCTGTTTTAAAACTCTTGACTAAAATTCAATTAAACTATATAGATTAAGCTAACATAATACAAGTGTAAATTGTTCACAAGTTGTGACCAATGATGCCCAAACTAAGGTATACTAAGCTGCAATTTGTTAACAGTGTCCCTCCGTTTTAGAACACCATAATTGAACTGCTAAATTAAAGGTCTACCGTAATTAAGTAGGAACTGTTCACAAATTGTGACCAATTATCCCCGAGCTAAGGTATATTAAGTCACAATTTGTGAACTATGTCCCTCCGTTTCAAAAACCTAAAATTAAGCTTTAAATAAGAAGGGCTCCCATAATAAGTGTGAACTGTTCACAAATTGTGACCAATGTTATTCAGTCACAACTCGCGAACCCCATTCAAATTAAGCTACATCAGGGCTAGAATAACTTGCTTTTAGCCTATTACGTGAACTGTTCACAGCCTTAGTCACAAATTGTGACCAATGAGATTACAGCCTAAAGCTAAGGCTTTGCGAATCGGGTCCCATTAAGTACACCTTTAATTTGTGTTATTACGTAAGGCCACATTAAAATCCATAATAATTCTCGGCTACTCTATAAAAGTAGTGGCACTAAATGTTAATTTCTCATAGAACATAACGTAGCCAAAGGCAGGGAGGTGCCATTACTCTAATCCCACGAAAGGTAAAGGCAGAAAAATCAATAGAAGCTAAGCTAGACTTGGTCTTGGTGCGAGTGAGTCACCGTGGATACAAGCTTTAGGAAATTAGGATACACCCTTGAGCCAGATCAAACTGGTTTTGAGGAAACTACAATACCATATAGGGAATATGGCCGCTTTTAGAATCATGTAGGTGTACACGGATTACGTAGACTATTTTTTCTTTAGTAAGGTTTTAAAGGGGTTTAATTTAATTTAAAACTTAGCCACAAACACTGCAAACATTTAATGCAGTGTTTTAGCCTAGGGCGTGGCTACTAATTACGCGCTAAAAACAGCTAAACATCGTGACGTAATTTATTCAATGTTAATTTAATTTAATTTAATTGAGATAAGGATAAACACGAGTTTACGTTTAAATCCGTGGCAAAATTCCAAGTTAACTGACAGAAGTAGGCTTAAGTCTGACTAGTCAAATGTTCACCTTAGATTAAGTAATAGGGGTTAAAGGCGGGGCAATGAAAAGATGGGTAATGACTGCATTACGCGTATCGATCCTTCCCCGCTTTAAACTGAATTGAGTCTTTCCCCATTGAACATGTAGAGGTACTTCGATAACGGTTAAATTTCAAATTTATTCAGATTAAACCTATTTCTATATCGCAATATTTAATTAGGTTCTTAAATTCCGGGCTTCAATTTAAAATTAACAATTATATTTGAAAAAAATAATAAAATCTTTGGATTCCGATTGTCAAATTTTACTGGGAAAAACCTACGCATCAATGTAAAGGTACTTTTAATTTTGAAAAAAAAATAGGGGAACTCGTTAACCGCGATTAAAAGAAAAGCCGTTAAGATTTCAAATTTGAATACAATTGTAACGGTCGGCGCGACCGGAACATGAGCGAGGCTAACTGAAGAAGTGCTGCCACACCCTAATTTACTTGCGCTAACAATGCTTCGCAACTGACACATAATGTCGAATTTTAATGATGTTTTTAAACTAAATATGACTAAAACTATTGCTACATTTTAGAATAATGCTAAAATTAAACTCGGAAATTAACTTTAAAATGAAGATATGTCACTACGAGTCAGTGAACCTACGAGGGTACCGCTTACGTCATCATAACTTTAATTGGGTTTAATCAAATTTCTAGCCTCAAAATATCTCTCAAATTTCCTTAAAGATGCTATATTTGACAATTTGATAACATTCTAAAGAGATATCGATTCCTAATCAATTATTACTGTTAAAACAATAGCGCGCTATCTATTCACGCTTATCTATTACCTAACCGATTTCGCGCCTAAATTATAATCTAATTCAAAATTTATTCTTACTTTGGCTCCGATTTGGTTTCCACACTGTCCGGCTTGAACGTGGACGATTTCCCTCATTTTTAAATACTTTGATTAAATTTAACTTTTTCTAACATATTTCAGCTGTCCGTTGAAGACCGCTCCTTGTTCGAAAAGACTCAAGAATGGACGCTGCTTCGGCGGAATCCTTTCTTTATGGGGAAGAAATGCGCGCGAAAACCTGGCTACGTCACTCGAATGCGCCAAAACTCACTGGCACTCTGCATGGAGTAGTAATATTGGAGGGGAAACAAAAGCTTCTTTAAAATTGCCTTAATTATATTTATGAAACCTGAAATATTGCTCCATGGTGGAAAATTACTGGTAGCCAACGGAAAACGGCATCAGGCATCGAAGAGGGTATCAACCAATAGCGTGCCTGCCCCTTCCCCCCTACCACCCAAAGTCCAAACCGGCTGGGACTCTGGGGGTAACCTTGAGAAGTTTTGTTTTTGACTAGGAGCAATAACACCGCCGTTTCAACAAGAATGGAGTATTATTTTTGTAGGTGATGATATGAATAAGCTCCTAAAATGTGATATGTGTTTATTGATTATTTCCACCCCTGTTATTCAAAGAATCGTCTGCTATTTGCAGTTAGTTTTAATTTCAGTTTGAGTACCGACCCACGTTATTGTGATACGTTTATTCTGTTGAATAAAAATATAATTACACTTTAATTAAACGGCAATTTTAGGAAAAATGGATAAAATTCGAAAAATATGTTTAATATGCCATAAAGGTTTTTCAACAAGACAAACTTTACTGAACCATTTGAAAAATGTTCATAAAGTTACCGAAATTGCGCGCGCTAAAATGGAATGCCCAGCTGAAAATTGCAATTATAATTGCATACACAACGCCCAATTACGATAACATATTAAGAAACAACATAATGTGCCTTGTTTTCGAGAATGTTTGTCATTCAATACTCAAGAAGGTAGGCATATGCAATCTAGGCCTATATTTACTAATTACAAAAAAAATTAAATATTTTTTTCCAAATTGTTAAATAAGTGAACAATTTTTATTTTCAGAATTTGTTTTGTGGAAAAATGAAGAGGAAAGCCGTCAAATGGTTCGTTTTCAATCGCGCCGTTCCGCTCTAACATTGAAAGATGGCACCAAGAAAATATGGTACACTTGTCACCGTTCTGGAAGTTGCCTACCCATTCCCAAAGAAGATCGAGTTCTTCGAAAAGTGAAGAACCAAGGCTTAACTCGAATGAATAAAACTTGCCCCGCTTTGATTGAATATGCTCTGAGAGGTAACAAAATTTCTGTCCTCTATTACCGAACCCATTTTGGACACCATAGAGACTTGGAACATTTACCAATAATGCCTGAAGACAAGTTTAGAATTGCTGGTAAGTAGAAAATATTTTTTATGGTGTTTGGGCCTTGCCAGTGGTTTGGTGCACAGCACCGAGGGGGGGAGGGGGATGCAGAGATATATTCGTGCTAAGCCTTTGCTTTGTTATTTTCTTTGAATTTGGAATTATTAATTGATTATAAGGTTCCTTAACTAGCCCTTGTCAAATATAGCTTTTTGTGAACTAGTGAAAAACTGAATTGAAAATATTTTTGAATTCATTATCCTTAACCCTTGGTCATCAATTTGATCAGAATTTTCATTGTTCTTAAGCCTTTGTCATTAATTTGAAGAGATTTTCATTGTTCTTAAGCTTTTGTCATTAATTTGAAGAGATTTTTCATTGTTCTTAACATTTGGTCATTAATTTGAAGTTTTGAACAGGGTTTTCATTGTTCTTATGCCTTTGTCATTAATTTGAAGAGATTTTTCATTGTTCTTATGCCTTTCTCATTAATTTGAAGAGTCTTTCATTGTTCTTAAGCCTTGGTCATCAATTTGATCAGAATTTTCTTTGTTTTTAAGCCTTTGTCATTAATTTGAAGAGATTTTTCATTGTTCTTAAGCGCTTTGTCATTAATTTGAAGTTTTGAACAGGTTTGGTTTTTCATTGTTCTTATGCCTTTGTCATTTTTAACCCTGGGTCATTAATTTGAAGTTTTGAACAGGTTTTTCATTGTTCTTATGCCTTTGTCATTTATTTTGAAGAGTTTTTCATTGTTCTTAACCCTTGGTCATTAATTTCAAGTTTTGAACAGATTTTTCATTGTTTTTAAGCCTTGGTCATTAATTTAAAGTTTTTCATTGTTCTAAGCTCTTGCTCTTTGTTCTTAACCCTTTGTCATTAATTTGAAGAGTTTTTCATTGTTCTTAACTCTTGCTCTATACTCCTTAACAATTTTATTAGCAAATTTGAACTTAAAATTTGTTTGACTGGATCGAACTTTGAACTTTTCATAGTTTTATTAAATAGGCCTAACGCGTCTAGAATATTTGCTATCATAATGTCCACAAAGTTAGGCTTAGGAAACGCGTCGTAACCCGTTATGAATGCACGCACTAACGCTCGTAAACTTAATGCACGCTTAACTGCTAACAATGTAATGCAAAAACCAAGTAAATTGCTCAATTTGGTGCCTTCGTAAATTAGTAATAAATAAACCCCAATAAGTTAAACAGATGCTCTTAAACAATGTAAACAGCGACACAAACCAAAATCTGGTACATTTTGAAAAGGGACCAAGTCTTAGCAATGCCTACCGCGGTTGAACTTATTGGGCTTTATTATTTACTTATGATGGGATTAAAGGTTAAAGTTCAAGTAACATAACATTATACCTTAAAAGAACGGCTGCTTTTTCTAAAATTAAAAGGAATTAAATATTAAAATTAAAAAAATAAATTAATGATCTCTTAGCATTTAATTAGTCTTAAAAATAATCAAGGACTACTGTACCGCCACACGCCATTGCTTTAGTGGCGTCTGCTAGCCCGAACCTACCTTACCCCTTACCTCTCTCAGCCTATGAGAATTCAACCAATCCCGTAGGGGTAAGAGGTTCGAGCTAGCAGACGACACTAAAGCAATGGTGGGTGGCGAGACGGTAGTCCTTGATTATTTTTAAGACTAATTAGTTATTTTTAATTTTAAATTTTAAATTTAGAAAAAGCAGCCGTTCTTTTAAGGGATAGTCAGTTATGTTACCCTTAACCTTTAACCTTTAAACCCTTCAAATGATTTTATCGTAGGCAAATTAGCAAGTGGCGTTCCTAAGGACAAAGTTGTTGAAGAAATGCTTAAAAATTCCCGACTTCAAATCATTAACATGAAAGACTTAAATAACATTATTCGCGAATTTGATATTGAGTTACCATCGACTGACAAACCGATCTCGGAAATCGGTGGAAACCGAACTGTTGCAGCAAATCAGGAAATATCTTTATCTTCCCTCGTGTCAAGTCAGGAAATTCCTGAATCCTTTCAAATTGTAGACCCTGATTACCCTTACCCTGCGCCTTATTGGGAATCCTACGAATTTATCGCTTCAGAAAATTCTGGTGACTTTTCTGAAGTCAGTGGTGGTAAATGGATTATTTAGAGGGTTTTGAATCGATATCAGGAAACGAATATTCCTCCGAGGGTTTCGAATCGACATCAGGAAATTCCGTTACTCAGGAAACTACTACGCCTTATTCCGCTGAGACTGTTATTAACCCATATTTAAAAAATACTGAGGTGTACTCTGATTTCATATCAGGGAAACCCGTAAACGGTGCCTTACCGAAGTCAAATAATGTGCCTATCAGATCAGGTACATTAAATTCCGGTGTGACTATTATAAGACTGAATGAAACAAAGTCTAGTCCTTCTGATGTCGCGGTAACGAAATCAGGAAACGTGTCTGACAAAAATCCCGATGTAACGGTGAAATTAAGTGATATTATTTCTAAACCGAAATCAGTTTTAAAACCGGTTTCCTCCGCCAAGTCAGTTAATAATTCGGAGAATGTTAACGTCGCCTTACTGAAGTCAAATAATGCGCCTATCAGATCAGGTGGATTAAATTCCGATGTGACTATAATAAGACTGAGTGAAACGAAGTCTAGTCCTTCTGATGTCGCGGTAACGAAATCAGGAAAGCTTTCTGACAAAAATCCCGATATAAAAGCGAAATTAAGTGATATTACTACTAAACCGAAATCAGTTCTAAAACCCTCGGAAACAGTTCAACAATCTAAGTATCCCTCCGCCAAGTCAGTTAATAATACGGAAAACCTTAACGTAATCGGTAGTTCTCCGAGTTCAAATCAGTTCCTAAGTACCCAAAGCAATTCAGGCGCGAAACGTGTGCCCAAAAACGCCCAAGTTCAAATGAAAGAAGATTTGCAAAATATTCTAAAGCAAAAGACTAACTTGGCTTTGGAATTGTTGCAAAAACGGGAAAGAGTTACTGTCCAAGAAATGGAGGAAATTTCCTTGAACTTGGACATTGTTATTGATATCCTCAAAAATGAAACGCCATTAACTGTGATATTAAACAGAAAATGTTCCTCAGTCGCTGAAGACACTCGTGATAAGCAACTTCAGCCTAGTTTGTTGCATTTGCCAATCTCCGTATTGCCATCGCAAAATAGCAATACGCAATACGTACCTTCGGATCTTCAAATCAGTTTTTTACCCATAATGCCTCAAATAGTTCAAAGTCAGGTAGTCTCTTCCTCGGAAGTTGATCGAAATTTGTCGGAAGTTGATCGAAATTTGTCGGAAGTTGATCGAAATTTGTCGGAAGTTGATCGAAATTTGTCGGAAGTTGATCGAAATTTGTCGGAAGTTGATCGAAATTCGTCGGAAGTTGATAGAAATTCGTCGGAAGTTGATAGAAATTCGTCGGAAGTTGATCGAAATTCGTCGGAAGTTGATCGAAATTCGTCGGAATTTGATCGAAATTCGTCGGAAGTTGATCGAAATTCGTCGGAAGTTGATCGAAATTCGTCGGAAGTTGATCGAAACTCGTCGGAAGTTGATCGAAACTCGTCGGAAGTTGATCGAAATTCGTCGGAATTTGATCGAAATTCGTCGGAATTTGATCGAAATTCGTCGGAAGTTGATCGAAACTCGTCGGAAGTTGATCGAAACTCGTCGGAAGTTGATCGAAACTCGTCGGAAGTTGATCGAAATTCGTCGGAAGTTGATAGAAATTCGTCGGAAGTTGATCGAAACTCGTCGGAAGTTGATCGAAACTCGTCGGAAGTTGATCGAAACTCGTCGGAAGTTGATCGAAACTCGTCGGAAGTTGATCGAAACTGGTCGGAATTTGATCGAAACTGGTCGGAATTTGATCGAAATTCGCCGGAATTTGATCGAAATTCGTCGGAAGTTGATCGAAATTCGTCGGAAGTTGATCGAAATTCGTCGGAAGTTGATCGAAATTCGTCGGAAGTTGATCGAAACTCGTCGGAAGTTGATCGAAACTCGTCGGAAGTTGATCGAAATTCGTCGGAAGTTGATCGAAACTTGTCGGAAGTTGATCGAAATTCTTTGAAAATTGATCGAAATTCCATAGGAAGTGGTTTATTCAAAAAGGTTCCTAGAATTGTTCTGAAACAATTGCCAAAATTTCTGCAAGGTAAATCGATTAACGTGAAAAAGATTTCAAAAAATCAATTGAAAAAATTAGGAATTAGTTTGGGGAAACGCAAAAAACCGCACGGCATTTTACCGAAACCGACACCCCGAATTAGAAAACAGTCAACACCAGTTCATTTCCGACCATTCGCGAATAATCCGTCCATTGTTAATGCGCATGCGCAACAAACCACCCCCGAAATCCCGGAAAAGGTTCAGAAAATGGCTACTTTTAAGAAACTTCTCGAATATTCTAAGAAATCGGTTGAATCGTTGCAAAAAGTGTCGGGAAGTGTTAGTAGTCCTAACAAAAATGTGCCCCTATCACAAAATATTCAGAATTCGGTCGAAAACGTGGAGTATTCGGCAGGAAATGTTGAGGATTCGGTCGAAATAGTTCAGTATTTGACTGAAAGCTTTGAGGATTCGGTCGAAATCATTCGGTTTTCGAATGGAAGTTTTGCGAATTCGGAGAATTCGGTTGGAAGTTACGAGAGTTCGGTCGAAAATTATCAGTATTCGAATTCGACTGAGAATTCGGTCGAAAATTATCAGTATTCGAATTCGACTGAGAATTCGGTCGAAAATTATCAGTATCCGAATTCGACTGAGAATTCGGTCGAAAATTATCAGTATTCGAATTCGACTGAGAATTCTGTCGAAAATTATCAGTATTCGAATTTGGTCGAAAATGTTCGGTATTCGACTGGAAATTCTGAGAATTCGGTCGAAAATGTTCAGTATTGGACTCTATATTCTGAGAATTCTCTCTCGAATGTTGAAACTTATGATAATCTGGTCAAAAATGTTCAAAATTCCAACGAAACTCCACGTAAACCAGATTTAAAACGAAAAGCGCCGCAAATTATATACATTTCGGCCGAAAGAGTGTAGGACACCCGATAAGTCAATAAAAATATTTTACTAAGCTAAGTCCCTAAGTTAAATGAAAATTATCAAACCCAAGTTGTTTTTCATTTCATGTCATTTTTCAAAACCTGTATAAGACTACAGTTCATATTTTCAAACACTGTAAAAGACTACAGTTTATAAACATTACTTTTCTTTGTTGTTAAATATAAATACTCATGTACCTTACTATTTTTCCTAATAAATAAAGTTTTATAACGTTAATTTGTGCTGAAACTTTACCCGATTTTGGGGATCAGGGACTTTGGGAATCATTTGAATTACTTAAGCATACGTTTGTCACTGGTAACTTAGAAACTGGAGCTTGTCAAGAAGTGAGTGAGGTAGGTCATATATTCGAGGTAAAGCGAATGACGCCTGGTGAGGCGCTATCAAAGGCTTAATTATTACAGACGAAATAGGAAGATGAACTACAAAATAGAGTATAGTCTGCAATTCTCGCTTGTCGTTGTAGAACTAGCTCGAGCTGGTGAGGCGCTGCTGTCAAAGGCTTAGTAATGCAGACTAAATAGGACTAGATGGAAGTCCTGCAAAATTAACCTGCGATGTAGTCTGCAATCCTCGCTTGTGGTTAGCAATACCAAATGGATAGGAAGTGTTAGACTTATGGGGACATATCTTATAAACTTATGATACTAGTTGACTATAATCTATATCTATATAAATCAAAGTCCTGACTGACTGACTGACTGATAATCAACACCCAGCCCAAACCGCTTGCCCTAGAAGGCTGAAAATTTGCAGGAACGTTACTCATGAGTAGTAGGCGCGTACTAAGAAAGATTTTTCCAATCCGCCGCCATCTTAAAAAATGGCGCCCAGAAATGTAAAATATCTTCTCTATGCAACTAAGTCCGCGCGTTTCAACCGATTTCAGAAATATTTTGTACACGGGTTTCCTTTAACCTATAGACGGGATGAATGGTCTTTTGGGTTGGAATTGTTGCCATCTTTTTAAATGGCGGCCAAAAACTTAAAAACCCTTCTTTATGGAATAATGTCCGCGTGAAAAGTAATAAAGAAATGTTCCGACGGGCTGACGGGCAACGCTGAATGCCTTCGCTCCTAGGGTGCTACAAAATTATTAGTCGTCAGTAAAATCTATCCATTCCGTGTATCATTTTGATGGAAGTTCTTATTACAAGCGAGCGACGCCGCGGGTAACAGCTAGTTTGATATGAATGACAATAAAGATGATAGACGTTTCTTATAAAAGTTCTGTTATAACAATTTTATTAATATTTTTAATTTGTGTCTGGTTTTTTTTTGTTACAAAAGTTAATTCTTTTTTGTTATTCCCTCTTTTGTGGACTTCATTTTTTGATTTCGCAAGAATGCAAGTAGGCCCCCAGTTTTCGGTTGAAATTTGACCCAAATTCATTCAGAATTCAAGTTTGTTTAGTTATCGACATCAGCTTCTTCTTCGTTATCAAATTCGCCCTCGTCATCAGCGGTGGCCTCTTGGTATTGCTGATACTCGGACACGAGATCATTCATGTTAGATTCGGCCTCGGTGAACTCCATTTCATCCATGCCCTCGCCAGTGTACCAATGCAAGAAAGCCTTGCGTCGGAACATAGCTGTAAAGACAAAGACAAGAGATTATATTTTCTTACCCATTCATAGCTCGCATATTCGTGGGCCAACCAAGGCTTACCGGTAAATTGTTCGGAGATGCGCTTGAAGATTTCTTGGATGGCGGTGGAGTTGCCGACGAAGGTGGCGGACATCTTGAGTCCCTTTGGTGGAATGTCGCAGACAGCGATCTTAACGTTGTTGGGGATCCATTCGACAAAGTAGCTGCTGTTCTTGTTCTGTACGTTGAGCATTTGTTCGTCAACCTCCTTCATGCTCATGCGTCCTCGGAACATGGCGGCCACGGTCAAGTAGCGTCCGTGTCGGGGATCGCAAGCGGCCATCATGTTCTTGGCGTCGAACATTTGTTGCGTCAACTCGGGCACGGAGAGGGCGCGGTATTGCTGGCTGCCTCGAGAGGTCAAGGGGGCGAAGCCGGGCATGAAGAAATGTAGACGCGGGAATGGAACCATGTTGACGGCCAATTTTCTCAAATCGGCGTTGAGTTGACCGGGGAACCTCAAGCAGGTCGTCACTCCGGACATGGTGGCCGAAACCAGATGGTTGAGATCTCCGTAAGAGGGGCTGGTCAGCTTCAAGGTGCGGAAGCAGATGTCGTATAGAGCTTCGTTATCGATACAGAATGTTTCGTCGGTGTTCTCGACCAGTTGATGGACCGAGAGTGTGGCGTTGTAAGGTTCGACGACGGTGTCGGACACTTTGGGCGATGGAACGACTGAGAAGGTGGTCATGATTCTGTCGGGGTATTCCTCCCTAATTTTGGAAATGAGTAGCGTTCCCATTCCGGAACCGGTGCCGCCACCCAAAGAATGTGTCAGTTGGAATCCTTGTAAGCAGTCGCAGCTCTCGGACTCTTTCCTGATGACGTCCATGACGCTGTCGACTAATTCAGCGCCTTCCGTGTAATGACCTTTCGCCCAATTGTTACCGGCACCACTCTGACCTGGGAAAGACCATAAACAAACATATCTAACGATGCCCAAGGTTTTCCAATAAGGTTAGGCAACAGCTACATACCGAAAATGAAGTTATCTGGTCTGAAGAGCTGCCCAAATGGACCGGATCGGACGGAGTCCATGGTACCGGGTTCGAGATCAACGAGTATGGCACGTGGAACGTATTTACCACCCGAAGCTTCGTTGTAGTATACATTGATTCTGTCCAATTGGAGATCCGAATCTCCGTGGTAGGAACCGGTGGGGTCAATTCCGTGTTCGTCGGAGATTACTTCCCAAAACTGTTCGTAAGAAACGGAATTAACTTGTTAATCGCGTTATCAGATTAAATTTTTTATCGTGTCCATAAACAGTAAAAATGTCACTTGAATCGCAAGTTCATAAGATATGTTCATTCCATAAGTTTGTCACTGGTAACTTAGAAACTGGAGCTTGTCATGAAGTGAGTGAGGTAGGTCATAGATTCGAGGTAAAGCGAGGGAGGGCTGGTGAGTGAAACGCTGCTGTCAAAGGGGGCTTAGTAATGCAGACTAAATAGGACCTAGATGGAACTTGGTCCTGCATACAAAATTAACCACCGAGTGTAGACATTCAGTTCTAGCTTGTCGTTTTCCTTCGAACTAGCTCGAGCTGTAAGTCTAGCATTACGAACTTGTATAGGTAGCGTCATACTTATGGAAGGAACATATCACTTATAAACTTACGCTTGAAGGAACAGGATGTCGTTAGTACTTAACGACTGATTAGATATCACCGCCTATGTTTCTTAAGGATTTTGAAACCGGTTCAATTATAATGGTAAAGGAGTGGTGGAAGGAAGATAAGATGAGGATATTGCCGTTAAGTCGGCAAACACTTCGGCATAACGAATTTGTCTAAAGATAGCGTTCGAGATATACAAATTTGAATCATAACATGTTTTATTAACGGTAAATTCCGGAGTTGTTCAAATCGAATTAAACCTATGACGACGTGTTCACGCGTTATATTAGTAATATGATAATTATTTTAGATATACAAGAATGCATAGATGCATTATCAGAGGCGTGTTTTTGCGTCAAAGAAATGGTATGATACATTCTTGGGTTTTATCAAAGCTTTATCAACTGACAGATTAATTCCGCTTTATTTTTAACCATTACTAGATAATTTATTTTTCAAGTTCGTTACTAAGCGTTTTGCAACTCCAGGGAGATAGCTCGATCTTAACTGCATTTTCAAATTAAAATTTTAAAAATTTAATTTTGAAAAATCCGTAGAACTTCAACCGTATTTTAAATATTAATATTTGATAATTTTAAACTGTACAGGGTGTTTGTGGTAAGATTGCCATAAATTAAGTGGGGATGTTCTTTGGGTAATTTTAATTAAGTCGTATATTATGTTTTATGACATTTTGCAACAACTGACACTGTTTTCGAGTTAAGATTGGTCAAATTATTTTACGCAAGGATGACCCCTTAAATTCAAATAAAAAACTGACTAGACAATGATTGATCTCTAATTTTATTAAGGGGTCATCCCTAAAATACTCAAATTTTAACTTGAAAAAAGTGGTCTTTGTGACAGAATGGAGATAGAAGTTACATTTGCGACTCAAAATTTATTTCCCGAAGAGCATCCCCTGGCCTTAATTTATAACACTTAAAAGAAATTAACACCCTGTATGGCTTAAAATAGAATATGTGTAGAAGTTAACTAGGTAGCTATTTTTCACATTGAAAATAACATAAGACTCGAGCCCTGCGTAACATTTTTAGACAAAAATAGATTAAACTAGAAGTTACCTATATTGATTATTTTACTACTACAACCTTGAGTCCGAAATGCCAACTCCCAAATACAGTACTTAGATATTGACCGCTATTTAAAAATAACTATTTCTACCGCTTAAACCGATCAATACATCGTAATTCCTAAACCAGGACACAACTTACTAAAGCCCTTTTCAGACGATACAACTATTGACTCAACTATATATATATTTGGGTCAAAAAGTTGAATCAGCAAAAATTGGTCAGTAGGTAATCATTTTAAAACCAACTTCTGTTCTCACGACTCAAATAGTTAACTCAACTAAAGTTGGCTCATCTAAATGAATCAAAAAGTTGTACAGCCTTAACTCACATAACTGAATTTAACTTGTACGTGAAAAATTATCGTCTGAAAAGGCCTTAGCTCAAATTAACTTGTACGTGAAAAATTATCGTCTGAAAAGGTCTTAACTCAAATTAACTTGTACGTGAAAAATTATCGTCTGAAAAGGTCTTAACTCAAATTAACTTGTACGTGAAAAATTCTTAATTATTTGACCATTAGAATCTTTGAAATTGAAATCATTTCAAGATGTTTCCAAAAATACAACAATTTTACTCGATTTAAGTTTTAATTAATGATAAAATAATGATAGTTTAATTACCTTGGCTCCGATTTGATTGCCGCATTGTCCAGCTTGGATATGTACAATTTCCCTCATTTTGTAAAATTATTAAATAATTTCAAAGTTCTTCCTAACTTTGTTAAACACGACCTGTTCCGAGTCGTACAGATTTTCAACTGACAGGGAGCGGTTCTCTTTATCAGACTTAACAAACTTTTTGATAAAAAAATAAATTCGAGTGCCGCTGGTTTGGTTCACACACGTGATATGACGTCGATAAGGGCTGAGCACCAACGTGATTGGCTAGCTAGATTCTGCGGTATCACCGATGGTATCGTAGGCGACATTCGAATTACGAAACAGAATTCGAGAAACCGACCAACGCATTTTAGTTTCGTTGTGTGCTTCTATTATTTTATAGATTTTTTACTTGTTCTTTATTGTTCTTGCGGAGACATGCTGGTCCCTGGTGTCCTATTGGATCAAAATTATCATAGAAAACCCGTTTTACAACTACTATAGGTTGAATATTAAGATTTTGGGGCCGAAGGTCAAATTGAGGATATTGAATTTGTTGTTTACGCAGTTTCATAACCATGAGGTGCCGGTCACTCAGAACATTAATTAGGTTTTTGGGGTCAGAGGTCAAATTGAGGACATTGTTGTTAACGCCGTTACCTAATGTCCGAGGGGCCGGTCACTCAGAACATTTAGTTTTTGGGGCCAGAGGTCAAATTGAGGACATTGTTGTTAATGCCATTTCATAACAACGAGGGGCCGGTCATTCTGTGTTACTGTGTAATCGGTGTACACGGCTGTACCTTTGACTGTACTTAAGTGATTACTTGAAATCTTTAAAAGCCCCACCCTTGACAGTGCTAAAATGATCACACGTAATCGGTGCACACTAAATCTGATGATTAGCCTATCGGATAACCATTACTGAACCATTTCCCTAAATATTTAACTAATTAAAACAAATATATAAGGTCAATGGTGAAACCTTTCGTAGAATTATAGAGAACTATTAGGGTTATAAAATGATTACCCAAAGGATGTCCTTGTATCTCTAATAGAAGCATAGTTGAAAGGTGTCGTGTAAGTATGCCCATGTTAATCCTATGGAAAGGATGTCTATTAACATTTTGCTTAATTACTCTGCCCCTATTGTCGTAACCTCAAGTGTTTAGTATCGTTGGAAATAGGACTATAACATATACTCAAAGGACGTCCATATATCTCTTATAGAACCAGAGTTAATTAATTTCATCACGTGGGTTAAGTAATTACGCTTGTACATATCTAATTAAAAATACATAAACAGTAATTAAATAATAATTAAGCGAAAATGAAATTATAACTTTAATTATAAGTAATACAGTTTAAAAGTTAATTATAATTAGCGACCAATAAATTTAAATAGAAAATAATTTAAAGAAATATCTACGAAAAGGAAATAAATAATAAAAATAATTATCCAACTTCAATACAAGTTAATTAACGACAAGCAAATTAATTTAAATAGACAATTAAATACTCAGAATATATTAAGTGAATAATAGAGAATAAATAATATAAAATAAAATAATTAAGGAAAAAATTATCCAATTAGCAAAATAGAAAATTTAGAAATTCAATTAAATTTATTAACAAATTACTTATTATTAGTGAACATCTAAGTTAAATATGAAATAAAATACTCAAGAAAAAATTATCCAATTAACAAAATATAGAAATTAGGCATAGAACGTTAATTAAATTTTATAAAATATTCGAAATAATTTAAAGAAATAATGAAATAAACTAAAATTATCCAATTAACAAAATAATTATAAAGACCTAAATTTATAAACAAATTTAAATAGAAAAACATCTTCAAAATAACTTAAAGAAATAAAAAAAAAAAACAATATAATTCCAATTTTCAAAATAGAGAAATTTGTTTTGGTAGGCAATATCATATGATAAGTGAATGTACTTGAAGAGCTATAAGCAAGCGGCTTAGTTAACGCCTTTTTAAATACCCTTATTTGGTGTTTTTAAATCGTCTGCGGTTTCTCGACGTAACAACCGAGACAGTGTGGGTTTCATAGCTGCTGGGGGAAAAATAGGGTATATTATATTTTTAAAGGGACGTGACGTCACAGCCAAGGAAGAGGTAGAAGGCAGCGTTCTATGGAACCATGGGCGGACTAGCTCATTCGCATTTAGATTATTTTTCCTTTTTGTTTAAAAACCAAACTTGCCAAAAAAATTAAAGAGTCGAGTAAAAACGCTGATTTAGCGAAATCAGATAATAAAGGTCCAAGACATTGACCTCAATTTCACGCGAGGCATCATGGGACAGCTGCAAACTGATCCCCCTTTATTATACACACACACACACTAAATTTTAATTATTATCGATGGAAAAGATAGATTTTTAATTGGCTACAAGGAGTATATAACTTCGGAGTACATTTTTTTGAAAATCTACGCCTTTTTTTAGAATGTTCTTTTAAGAATTGTTTCTGTTATTGCTGCTGAATTGGGGCAACTTTATGGGCAATAACGATGCAATATCTTGCTTTAATTGTAAAGAAAAATCCCTCGCTAATGATCTAATTAAGAAAGATTGATTTTTTTAATTGGCTACAAGGAGTATATAACTTCGGAGTACATTGTTCAAAATCTACACCGTTTTTGGATTTTTTCTGTTATTGCTGAATTGGGGCAACTTTATGGCAATAACGATACAATATTTAGCTTTACTTGTAAAACCTTATCCTCGCTAATGGTCTAATTAAGAAAGATTGATTTTTTTAATTGGCTACAAGGAGTATATAACTTCGGAGTAGATTAAAAAAAAATATTTTATTATTGCCGAATTGTGGCGACCTAATTGCAATACAGCTGCAATTTATTGGCAATCATATTTTCAAAGCCTTAGCCTTGCGACCGAACCAATTAAGCGCTGATTATAAACAAATAATTCCCTAACTAAGTTCCTATCATTTCCGATTTAGCTAATTTTTAATAAATTGAAAATAAAATAAAAATAATTTTAATAAATATCAAAGGGATAATGAAATGGTCGGACAGACACAATGATTCCTATTAGAGGTATGAATTCCTATCTACGTTTATAGCAGCTCAGCGGTTTGGCCTATCTCTTCTCTAATACTATAATACTCGTGAAATTCCCCCCAATTTAAAATTAATTTCGAAAGAGTTTCTTTTAAGTTCTTATTAAGACTTTAATTTATTCCATGGCCTCTGGATCCTTTCCTTTTGTATTTAATTGTTATTTTAGTAGTACGTAGCCCAAGAGGCGTCTGTTAGAAAGGAGAACGAGGTAGAGGGAGAGATGGAAAGGAGAGTAGCGTGACGAAACAATGTTGTTATTCTACAAAACAGGGTATTTCCTTCACTACCCCTTAAATGGATCTAATCCTTGACTCCCGACTCAAAATGAGGAAATGCAACTTAACTTAGCCCATCGAGTTTACATAGACCTTTCCATTAATTCCAGGAGTGAAGCAAAAACCAGCATTGTGAGGTCACCTTCTTGCAAAACAGTGTAGTATTGTAACAAGAAGTGATATCTAGTTTATTAGGGAGAAGGTTTAAGATGCCAAAGTATTGGCGCGCGCCATAGTCCTAGTCCCCCTTTCAAAATACAAGGGGGGGGGGGACGTAAAAGGAGGCCCCGGGCTATTTCGCTACACTCTCCGCTGTCGGAAAATATGACTGTAATTTTCGTTATCATTCGCGTCGCGCTTACGTCAGTGAGTTTTCAAAAACCAATGAGATGCTGGCTGGTTGTAATTTAGAGGCGGCGGGGATTAACTCCGGACAGGCTACGTTTGGACTGGAGATTAAGAGCTGGAAATGTGCAGGCGAATTTATACCTTCTACTAGATATCACTTCTTGCTGTAGTATTAGAATTATTACAAAGCACATTTCTGACATTTGGTATTTAAACATTATTTTAATTCGAGTTTAAATTTAATCAAGATAAGCCGCCTTGACCAGAAAACGTTTTCCTGTTTGTTTTATATTTATTGTTATTAACTTATTTTGATGTTTTTAGTTATTGTTGTAAATAGTTCATATCGTCAACAAATCAAGCAAGAGGTCGGAAGGTTGTTTATAATATTAGGTGCATGAGAAAGACTGATGTATCATTATTGAGATAATGTCCAATCCCTCGTGTTCCGGCACGTGAACGAAGTGTTTAAAATGCAGTGACCCACAATATAATCTTAAGTTTAAAATTTATGGATGCGGAAAATTAACATAGCGTTAAATTCAATAGAAACTGGAAAGAGGTTGAATTATAAAAGGCAGGGGGGGGGACTGTTTTGGGAAGCGTATGGCCATGGGACTGCTTGTTTTGCGGGTAATTTGGGATTTAAAGAATTGTGGGCATAGCTAGGGGTAATTACAAGGCCCTCAGAAGTCAGGGAGTTGTAAAAATGGACCCATCAAGTGAGGGAATTTAAAAAATATGCCTTAAAGATAAGGGATAAGCCTTGAAAAGTCAGGGAATTTTAATAACGAGCCTTAAAGATCAGGGAAATCCTGTAAATTTCAGGGAATTTAAAATTGTATCAATGACATCAGGGATTTTAAAAATGAGCCTTAAATATCAGGGAATTTAAAAATGAGCCTTAAAGATGACCAGGAAAAACCTCGATAAGTCGTTGAATTTAAAAAACAGTCAAAAAGGTTTAAAGATAGGGTCATTGACTTCAGGGAATTTAACAATTAGCCCTAAAGACCAGGGAAACATTGAAAAATCAGTCAAATAGATTCAGGAAAATCTGGAAAACTCTGGAAATTTGAATTTGAACTGAAGTTATTTGTACCTAAAACTGTGGAAAAATGTGAATTTAACTTAAGTGTTTTGAAAGAAAATAGACGGGCGCCTGGTTTGTGATCTAATTTCTGAAAACTTGATACCCCAGCAGACAGTTTGGTATATTCCTGTCGGGGAATTTCCTGCCATTTGCCGAATCGTTAGTAACTAAGCCTCTAAAAAAGGCGACAACTTGACTAGACGAGGAGGCACTGGGCGAGAAACCTGAACTATACCAGAAGGGGATAATGGAAGAAGGGTGACACTCTGGATCCTCTTCATACTTAAGTTATGTAACCCTGGCTCATCTCCTTTTTGTTTGCTCCCCCACTGCTCATCACATTTCAGATGGGCATCGTACAGTGTAAGGGTGAATTCTATTACAACTGTTTGGTATTTACCACTAAATCCTCAGCAATCAACCCACAAACCTTGATTGTCTGGACGTACTGGGACAAAAATCCATGCACAAGCGCTGCAGCGCATACGCCTTGGCAAATAGTTAAGCCTTCGCTAATAGTAATGATTAGGGAACTATTTATCATCGAGTATGTGATTCGGTTTAGTAACCTTGTGCACTCCAAATGTTATAGTTCTGATGTTGGGAAGAATGACGTTACAATTATACCCCCGCTTTGTGGAAGGTATACACTTCTCTCGAAGAATAGAAGTATTATATACTTCTGACTACACGAATTCTGCGGCCCCTTACCGAAAACCTCGATCGGCACGACAGAACGTGGACCGTAGTTACAACAATGCATACACGCGACTTAGGCCTATATTGATTTTCTAACCTTCCAAACAAACAGCGACTTATAAATAATCCCAATAGGGGAATACTGGGAAAACTGGGATAGGTCATTTCTTGGTCGATACAAAACATCAATAAAGGTAAATGCACGACACGAGAAAAGGAAATTGGTCTAACGATTAGCCTTCTAGCAAAAGTATTTTACATGGCGTCTACACTCAAACGCTGGTAACTGTAAACGAAGTACACTTTATGGTTTTATCCATGTACTTTTGCTAAAACTAGTTTCTCCTTTGTTCTTTGTTGCTTCTTTTTATAAATTTAGAAACTTAAATTTTGTTTTTGAAAGTAACGATATCATCTTTTGAATTTTTCCAAACATTAACATAATAATACGTGAAGTAACATTAATTGTGATATAATTGTACAAAAACTTTTATTTCTTTTTGAACATGAAGCCTACGTTGAAATTTGTTATCAGATGTCTTGTACCATACTTGATGACGTGTTTTATTTGACCTTGTCTTTGACTTAGAAGGACCAAACCCTTGCAGCAGAAACCCTCGGTGCCCCATGGCCTTTAAACCTACACTAAATAGGCTACGCCGTGTATGACATTGAGAATACGTGTAGGTTGAACCAGATCTAGTAGAATAGTAGAAGCAAGAGCCTATAGTTTAAAAAGGGTTTTTGCTTCTCGGTGCTATCTTTTGGTTGTGATACGTCCTACGTTTAAAGGGAGGGCTGTTTCAAGTAACTGCTGGCGATATAATATAGACCGGCCGGTCATGTGGGAGACACACGTCACGCACGTAGGGTACCGTGATACGCCTTATGATTATTCAAGCTTGGAGGAGAAAAGTGAAATGGAGTAACAATCTCCATACCTATAACCATAAGGTCATACGATATGTTCCATTAGTTTATCACTGGTTATTGAGAGCTTGTCATGAAGTGGCATAGGCCACCTGTGTCTCAAAACAGAAGCTAATTCATGAGTATGAGCTTCTATTTTTAAATGGCGCTAACAATCCCGTTCACCAACAGGGCCGGAAATAAGAAAAAATTCTTATGGGACATGTGTCCAGTGACCCCCCCCCCCTTTGACTGGAAAATTTATAGGACATTGTCCACTGAAGTGCAAAAATAGTGTCGCGTCTTCATAGTTAAGCTATCAAAACTTAGGAAAATTTATTGGTCAAAATGTCTTAGTTTTTTTATAAAATTATGGGACATTTTAAAATTTTATTGGACAATGTCCAGTGTCCTGTGCTTATTTACGGCCCTGCCTACAAATGGTAGGGGCGTGAGCGAGGTACTTTGGGAGACTTTCATAGCGGTCCATGGCTGATGTACAATACCACTCCATATCGCCTCTGTCCTCCAAGCTTCAAAATCTATTTCTTTTTACTTAAAAATTGTTGGAATCTAGGAACGGAAACCACTAAGTAGGCGTCCGGGTGTTTTTTAAAGATTAAAGGCCAAAATGTACAGAGTGAATCACATTTCTTTGAGCTTGAAAAAAACTAATTATTTTAAAATTCAGTTTTGTAGATTCTAACGCCATCTGTGATTTATTTAAAATACTATTTTCATCTTCAGGGGGAAAAAACCAAAATATTTTAAAAAGATATGTTCATTCCATAAGTTTGTAATGTCTGGTTATAAACTGGAGCTTGTCATGAAGTGATTGAGGTAGCTCATAGATTCGAGGTTAAGCGACGCCTGATGGTGAGGGGCTGTCAAAGGGGGGCTTAGTAATGCAGACTAAATAGGACCTAGATGGAAGTCCCGCAAAATTAACCACCGAGTGTAGGACTTTAATTCTCGCTTGTTGTTCAAATTGAGCTAGCTCTAGGAAGTGTCATACTTAGCTGAACATATCTTATAAACTTATGATCATATTGAGCATTATGGAAAGCCATCGAGACCCCATGCAGTGCAGGCTCACTTTCTGTTTTATCTATTTGCTTTTGGTAATATTTTAAATTTAATATTTTAAAAATATTTATTTAACCAATAATCAATGATTACTTTACAAAGTAATATAAAATATGTGTATAGGTAAAAGAAGGGTTTGAAATAATCAAGTTTAAAAGTATTTTTATAAATTTCATGTAAAACAATGTTTAGAGAATTTTGTGAAGGGCATCCATCAAAAGTTGCATCTCACCTGTCAAATAAAAACCCAAATTAAGTTTAACCTGACGTAGTTAAATTATGCTGAAAAATATTAAAGAAAAAAATAAGTTTGGAAACGGGACTGACTTTGAATGTCCTTGACCAACGTGTCCACTTGTTTCTTGGTGTCCAAGATTTCGGCACTTTGCGTGTAAGGATTGTAACGAACCGTAAATGGCCTCGGGATAGACAGAGCGTATTCCCTGATAATTAAAAACGTTTATCACTTTAATTAATTGCTTAATTAAGGGTTTATTCAATTTTTAGAGAGTTTAAGCGAAAACGTGTACTTCTTGCTGGCGTTGGCCAAATTTGTAAGATCTCGGGTATAAGCATAGCTAGACGTTGACGTATACGTTTCACGGTTAATTTCTTACCTCATCTTTTGTTGGGCATCCGCGAAGCTTTCCGCTAGGAAATAAATGGGTTGGTATTCCGTGATAGGGTATTTTTGATTTCCGGTCACTTGAGGCTCGAAACATTTGATTTCCGGTTTACCACTTAACGCGTACTGTGCAAATTAAATTTAATTAACTTATTTTATAAATAAATAATAAATAAATGATAAATAAACAATAAATAGACCATAAATAAATAGTAAAAAAAAATAGTAAATAAATAATAAATAAACTATAAATAAATTATAAATAATAAATAAACAGTAAATAAACTATAAATAAATTATAAATAAATTATAAATAAATTGTAAATAAATTGTAAATAAATTATAAATAAATAATAAATTATAACTGTATATATTCAATTATTTGAACATAATTTTTTTTATAAAAATTTGAAATTCAAATCTAATTGTCTAAAAAAAAAGATTAAAATGAAATTACCTGAAGTTCTCCGAACGAAGACAGTAGTCCAGCTCCGTAAGCTTTCACTTGTCCATTTTGTTTGCAAAGTCCGAATTCAACCGTAAACCAAAAACACTAAATACGTCATAAAAATTATCATATTTCGTTTAATTAAAACTTGCATTAATTAGGCCTAAAAGTGATTTAATATTTTAAAATATGTTAAACTAACAGTTGCCAATTTTTCAATGTACTCGTCCGGTGCCCCTAAGGAAGCCAAACCAATTTCTTGGGCGAATTTGGCGAAACTGGGGTCAGCGAATAGCGGAGCGTGACCGAGCAGCTCGTGGCAAACGTCTCTGAAATATTTAAAATATGTACAGGGTGTTGTATGTATAATTAAACACTTAAAAGTGTTCCTAGTACACTTACGGTTCTGGTGTGTAAAATGGTTTAGTGTGATGTCTGATGTACTGCGTCGAATGGAAGACTCTGAAAGCCAAACCAGCTAGGAAATCTCTGGAGCTCAAAAGGCCCGCAACGGGTCTCAGTATGAATCCGGTACAATCTTTATTAATAAATAATATGATTTCAGTTTTATTAATTTCTTTGGGTTTGTTATCAGTTGTTTTCTACCTTTTAAGAAGTCTGAGACATCTTGCAATTGCGGGATGTTATCGGCTCTGTATCCGCAATTTTCAATCATGAGAGGAAATATGTGGTTGTGCTCGTGGCAAGCGTGGGTCGGGTACAGTTTCACCAGTTCTCGGAAAACTTTGCCCCTGAAAAAATCATTTATACTTAGTATTAATCTCATCTGAAAACGCGCGTAAACGCATTTGCTATTTGCAAAGTAGCGAATATTTGCCTTTCGCCGAGTAGCGAATATGTGTCTTTCGCCGAGTAGCGAATATTTATTTTTCATCACCAAGTAGTTAATATTTATTTTTCACCGAGTAGAGAATCTTAGCCCTTCGCCGAGTAGCGAATATGTGTCTTTCGACGAGTGGCGAATATTTATCTTTCGCCGAGTTTCGAACCTTCGCCATTTGCCGAGTAGCTAATATTTATTTATCCGAGAGTAGCTAATATTTTTTTTCGTCAAGTAGCGAATATTCTCTATTTGCCGAGCATAGATTTCTGACGACAGAATTCACATTTATTCCATAATACAGTGGTCAGTGGAACGACACGCGCTCACTTAGTAACGATAACGAATAAGCCATCTAAACTACTCGTGATTCGGCAAATAGTCGCTTGAATAATGGGATAAACTAAACGGAAATTTGAATAATCTTTACCAAGTTTCGGTTTCTTCTTTGGTGTAATTCACTCTTGGAATTTCTTGTCCACTATTTAGAAATATATTTAAAATATTTAATTATTTCAATTTAAATATTATTATTAATTAAATTGAGATTAAAACGTACTGCTTGTAGAAAAAGGCGATATCCGCGAAATATTTCCTTCTTTCTCTGTAAACTTGATCCGTGAAACCCTGACAATATTTCAAACGACAATTTTTATTAATTAATCTAATTATACTGTATTTAAATTAAGTCACATTACTTACGGGATGATCGGAATCCAATTCAGATCCGTAACTTAAAATTTGATTGGCGAATTTGTCCAATTCGTGGATCTTGCCCGGAAACCAAGGAACAGTGTCTAAAAATTAAAATTCAAAATGTAAAATTGCAAATGATGGGTATGGTCAGAAGGGGATAATAGAAGAAGGATGACACTCTGCATCCTCTTAATACTTTAGTCATGTAACGTGATTCTTCCCAGGCTAACCCTTTTGTTTGCAATCCCGCTCATCAAACTTAATTAAGATGGGTAACTATCGCACCGTGCTAGGGTCAATTCTATAATTACTGTTTGGTGTTTACTAAATCCTCAGCAATCAACCCTTAAACCTTGATTGTCTTGACGCGGGAAAAAATGCATGCGCCTTGGAAAATAGTTAAGCCTTCGCAAATAGAGTAATGATGAGGGAACTATTTATCGCGTATGTGATTTGGTTTGGTAACCTTGTACACTCCAAATGTTTTAGTTCTGATGTTGGGAAGAATCATGTAACAATTACCCCTCCCGCTTTGTGATGGTACACTTCTCTCGAAGAGAACATTATATACTTCTGGTATTTTTTTACAATTGAATTTACCAGCATTATCCTTGTGATCTCTGGAAATGATTTGCATGTAAATGGATCGTTCCTTGATCATGTCCAGGGCCTCGTTCAGGTTTCCGGTTGCTGGGTTGCAAATGACCATGAATTCGTACAAGTCGGGAAACCTTCGCGATGGTCGAGATTCGATGTGGTGAAGATTCACTTCATTCTCCTGAAGTTGTAGAATAACAAATAATTTTTTTAATTAACAGTAGCAACTTTGGAGTGTTATAACTCTGGTTCTATTAGAGATACGGGGATGTCCTTTGAGTATGTCATAGCCCCATTTCTCCCCTTTCAAACGATACCTAATTAATTGGGGTTACGACAATTAGGGCCCGAGTTATTAAGCAAAATGTTCATTAACGCCGCTCCATAGAATTTCCATGGTTTTATTTACACGACACCTTTTAACTTTGGTTCTACTAGAGATACGGGAAAATCATTCGAGTATGTTCTAGCCCCGTTTCTCCTCATACCAACGATAATAATTACTCGGGGTTACGACAATCAGGGACCGAGTAATTAAGCAAAATGTTCATAGACATCCTCTCCATAGGATTTCCATGGTCTTCTTTACACGACACCTTTTAATTCTGATTCCATTTGAGACAAGGAAACCCTTTGAGTATTTCATAGCCCCAATTCTCCCCTTTCCAACGATACTAAATTAATTGTGGTTACGACAATTAGGGCCCGAGTAATTAAGCAAAATATTCATCAACGCCACTCCATAGGATTAACATGGGCTTATGTACACCTTAACCTTTTAACTGGTTCCATTTGAGATACAGGGAAGTCCTTCGAGTAACTCATAGCCCCATTTCTTACCTTTCAAATGATACCTAATTACTTGGGGTTATAACAATTAGGGCCCGAGTAATTAAGCAAAATGTTCATAAACGTCCTCTCCATAGCGTTAACATGGGCTTATGTACACCTTAACCTTTTAACTCTGGTTCTATAAGAGATACGGGGAAGTCCTTCGAGTATGTCATAGCCCCATTTCTTACCTTTCAAATGATACTAAATACTTGGGGTTATAACATTTAGGGCCCAAGAAATAATTAAATTTAAAGAAATTAAGTTAAAATTACCTTAAAAACGCGAAGTACTTCAGCTAGGGCACCAACTTCCTCTTTGAGGGAAAATACGACAGAGGCGGTTTTTTCAGCCACCATTTCCATGATGTAACTTGTGCCTTTTTTCGAAATGGGAACCTGCAAAGTGAATGATGTACATCAAATTAAAGTCGATTCCAAAATGACGAGGAACAGTAATTGGGTAAACGTAAACATGTTTTTTCTTTTAAAAATTCACGAATAAGGTCCTTGAAAAATGCAATCTATTTAGTTTGATGATTTTAATTAAAACCTTAACACCATTTAGTTTGGAATATCTAATTACAGATAAGAATTGTGCACTGTCACTTCTAGATTTCAACTGATACTTAAAATGAATTGCATTAAAATTAAATTAGTTTAAAAAAATCGACAGTTTAGAATTTGCTTACGAATTTTTGGAAAAATTACGATTTTAGGCAAATTCGCAAAAGTTTTGATTTTAATTAAATATAATTTAAACTCAAATAAATCAACGGAATTATGGCTTACTTGTCGCAAAATTTAATATATTTAATTTAAAAATTCAATTTAAATTAAGATTAAATTCAAGGAAAATTCGCGAGTAACGTACTACCCTTTCGAAGCTTAAGACTGATAACATTTAAATCAAGTTTTGATTTAAGTTAAATATAATTTAAAATCAAATTAATCAAGGCAATTATCGCTTACTTGTCGAGAAATTACTTTTAATGACAATTATATTAAATTTAAAAAATTAGATTTAATTGATGATTAAATTCCAATTACGGAGAGAGATCGCTATTATAATTAACTTAACGTCAATTTAATTTCCATTTTGGTGAAATATTTTTATTAATACGAGGTTTAATATTGAGTATTAATACTTTACTGGATCGAAGATTAATTCGCAATTTAATTAAGCTTACCTCAGTTTAATTAAAGGTCTATTATTTTATTTCATTTGTAATTGTAACTAATTCAGCTTTAACGCGTTTAATTTAAAAGTCTGACAATGCGATGCGAGCGGTTTTCAAACCCAAACGATTATTACTACAGAAAATCGAAACTTTTAAAGAAAATATTTTGATAAGTGTCAATCAATCAAGATGAACCAAATCTGTCACGTCAATAGCTTTAACATCAACAGGAAGTTTAGAAAATTATTAAACAAAATGATATTTTATAAATTAACGTTTGATACCAAGCGTTTAAAGATAAAAACTGAACAGAAAAATTCCTCGTCAAAATCGGTTATAAAATACATCTTTTATAAATTGGCTTCAGGAAAGTAATTTTCGTTTGATTTTACTTATTTTTATTTAATTCTCTCGGGGCCTCGATTAAATTCAACCTATATACCTTTAAAGTGGAAGATAATTAAAGTCGTAATTAACGTATTAATTATCTATGAGCCTCACGTTGCGCACCCTAAAGTCTAGTTACAGAAAACGTATTTAAGTTAATTGTTTTATAAGGATAATAGTTGAAAACATCATCTACAAAATAATATGACGTTTAAGTTGTTTTGATAATTAATAACTACAGTTCTAATTACGATATTAATGAATTGTAAGAATCACGTGATGCACCGAAATATCTAATTTCAGAATATGTAATTTAATTAATTTTTGCGTTAATTTTGTTCCCATGACAACGACTTAACGTGAAAGATAATTAAAACATTTCACTTAAATTTCAATTGGCAATAACTTCAATTCTAATTAACGTATTAATTAGCTCTAAGCACTAAATTAAGCACCGAAGTGTCTAGTTTCAGAATATGTAATTTAATTAATTTTAACGTTAATTTTGTTTCCATAGCAACGCTTAAAACAATGCTACGCTACAACTTCAAAATATGAAAATGATTTAAATTTCAATTGGCAATAACATCTATTCTAATTAACATATTAATTAGTTCTAAGTACCATTTTACGCCCAGAAATATCTACTTTCAGTGTATAAATTATAATTAATAATTATGCTAATTTAGTTTCCGTTAAAAAATACCCATTATCAAAAAATTTGAATATCAAATATTTTCAAACTTACAATAAAATATTATCAGATCTCTTGGAGGTTGTATCTTGGTTGATAATGTATCTATATTCGTATAACAAACTTAGTCGCATTCGAATTGGGGGGTGCGTTTTCAAGGTTAAATAAATTGCTGAGGCAATTGGCAATTACTTAGAAAAGATTAACGATAATAAGAAATCAAATTATATTTATAATAAAATTGACAAAGATCTAGCAACATTGAATACCGCGATATAAACGACTTGAATTACTTCTAAGTACTAAATTGTAATTGAACTAAACCCCCGGTGCCTTATATTTGGAGATATTAAAGGCCACCTGCAATACCTAATTTTAATATAACTAAAGTTTTCTTTACGAACTACAAAGATACACGCAGCTAAGCCATTGTCTTCCAGAGAGAAATGTTAAAATCTCGGATGAAAAACTGGTTTATGTTTGGGTGTTGCATGTTTACTTGATATAGAACTAAACTAGTTTCATCAGATACTTGAATGGTTTCGTCAGAAAGGCTATAGTATCGACTGGGGGGGACCTCTGAACAAATTATGTATGAACAGTTTTAAAGGGTGTGTTTATCTCTGTTGTTATTTTTTTTTAAAACTATGGGTAATTTTGGTTTGTTAGCGTATAAGGTTTCAGATCGTGGAAAAACATAACTTCTCAGGTCTTTAATGCGTTCTTGGTAATGGAATAAGTGACATAATAGCTATAAGTATGATCTGGAATTCATACAGCTAATAGGAATCCTTGCTCCCCTATATAGAGTGGTGAATACTGAGAGGGGAGCAGCTACGGGGACGTGACCTGGTAGTACTACGTCATGCAACGTCAGGCTACCTTCCACTAGTGCTAAAAAACATACCATAATGGCGCTGGGGGCGAAGGTAAGCCCGAATTGCCAAGTCCCTATTGGTAGTCTAAATTGTAGGGTCTGAGCTGACGACTTCCAATATGGAGGCCAAAATCGAGGTAAGAGATAGGGGGTGTGACGTCACGAGAAAGTTATTTTTGAAAGGTATTTTGTGGGCCAGGCTTGAGAACTTAGTATCCGATTCGCCTCATAATTGGGACGTCTTTTTAACTGTGATTTCATTGGTTTGCTAACAACGCGAGTTCCTTGGGGCGCGTGATACGTAAGGATTAGTTTAGCTCCTCTCACAAAGCCCGCCTTGATACGTTGAGTGAAAATGGGTACGCAATTATTCCTGATCATACTTTTTGTTGTTGTGTTACTCGCCTTATGAGCTGTGACGTTGTACAAAAGTTTCACTTTTTTCTTGGGAATTTTTTGGTTTTAAATTCTATAGTTTAACCTTAGTGGAACCAGTTAAAACCAGAATATTCTGGTCGGAGTCTAACGGTTAATGTGAAATTTTTAATATTCAGATTAATGGACTTTAGGGCGTTGTCTTGAGTTGTACCAAGAACCATAAACCATTTTCCAGACAAGTAATAACTATATTTAAAGTATATTTTAACCACAAACCTCGTCTATCCCAGTTCAGAATTTCGGATCGACTTGCGAACTATTAAAATTTTTATTACTAAAAAATTAAATGGTTTTATCATAGGCTAGCTAGCGTTATGAGTGAAAAAATTCAAAAGAACATATTGCTGTTGTCAAGGGATGCCTATAGACCCTTTCGACTTAAAAATAGGGGGCAGGAAACCCCTAGTATCGGGACATACAAGTGGGTTGACACATTGCCATCAGTCTCTGCCCACTCTTCTGATACAAAGAGACTACAGCGCAGGCGCCGAAAAGCGCGATGGAAGGCAGAGTTTTACCCCGTGTTTTTCCCTCTTTAGCTACATCGAAATGGTTGGTCTATCGTGTTTGGTTGTTTATCTGTTAAACTTGATTAAAAATCGAAACTTTTAATCGGTGTCTCAAGTTTCTGTGGTAATATGATTTGGGCCTGTGAAGCGTTGGTGACCTTTAGCCAAATAATACTCTGTCATTAAAGATGATTCGAATGAATCTGCCATAAACACGGAAATCGGATATGAGATAAGGTAATTTTTAAACGAGAGAAATTTAATACTCAATTAAATTTGCAGTAAATTAATCAGACGAAATTTGACCCTCACGTTACGTCATTAGAGATACAGTGACTCGGAATTTTACTTTCTCAATGTCACCAATTACAGTGATGAGCAAATTATATCGTGTATCCGCTTTTATGAAACTTAATTGATACTTTGGCAATTAAGATTTGGTCTCTAGTCTATCAAGGTCACTCAGAACTGTTTAAAGCAAATGTCGGCTCCCCCTAACATTCTGGCTGATCTTCTACACACAAATTTTACCGTTGACAAAGGCAAGAGCCAATCAGAACTCGTTAACGTCGTGGGCGGAGCTAAAACTAGCGTTTCCTATAAGCTTAGAGGGCCAGTCAACTCCACCCCTCGATTATGGGAGCATCTAGTGGCATTTGTTTAAACTAAACCACAGCAGAGACTTGCTTTAAAACTAGGCACGTGGAAAGGGGAGGGGGGACGTAAAAATTTAGGATTTGTATTGTTTTCTTTTCTGGTATATCAAGGTCACTTTTGAAAAATTAATTAGCCAAATTGACTTTTATATTACGATACTAGGCATAAATACTTAGAGATAATTAGCTTAATTATTTTAGACTCTTCGTAAAACCATAAGTTTATAAGATATGTTGCATAAGTTTGTCACTGGTTACTAGTAGCTTGTCATGAAGTGACGTAGATCATAGATTCTCGTAAAGTCACGCCTGGTCAGGCGCTGCTGTCAAAGGCTTAGTAATGCAGACTAAATAGGACTGCAAAATTAACCGAGTTTAGTCAATTCTCGTTTGTCGTTCTCGAACTAGCTCCCAGAAAGTCTTTAGCATTACGAAGTATAGGTAGTGTCATACTTATGGAACATATCGCTTATAAACTTATGGTAAACTTATTAGGTAAATATTATCAAGTTTATTGAATCCCAAGGCGTAATAAAATAATTACTATATATACTTAAATACCTAATTAATTTCACCGGTAATTACACACTACGTCATAATCAATAACCAAAAATAAATATTTGACACTTACGTCTTCACCTTCATTCAACATATGTTTCGTCTGTGACGTCATCATTTTTTCAAATTTGATGAATAATTATTTTCAAACTAATATCAATAAAATCAATGAATAAATTAATGTCATTAAAATGTAATTAAAAATCAACGTATCTGATCGTAATCAAAGTAAAAATATCTCGATTAAAACTAACCTTTAAAAATTAGTCGCTAATGCAATTCAATTTCGAAACCTTAACCCGAAAAGATCCTTCGATAAAACTTGCCAAATTAAACTTAATTAACTTTGGTTGATTTAATTAACTTGAATTAAATGAACTTAACTACTTTGGCACTCGGGTCTTATTGCTCTGTATTTTTTCGGAGCGTCTGACTTAATGTCGATTCTAGACTTTCGAAAAGAAAGAGGGCCTATACGAATTTACTTTCCTCGGGGTATATAGCTTTGAAGTTTGAAAAATATATATAATTTAATGATGATAATATAAGCCAGTGGTGGCACCATCTTCCGTTAACCAATCAGAAGATAGAGGGGCTCGACTAGACAGATATATTGATGAACTTTTATCGCCAAGTTTCGATTTTACAAAAATAAGTTATGAACTTAAGTGCAAGAAAACAGTAAGTGTAGATATTACATATTTTCTATAATTTTTACTTTTTTTTCAGAAATTTGTTTGTTTGCATGTTTAATTTTTATTCACAGTCACAATTTATTCATTTAATAATTTGATTGTCAAAACTGCATCAGTAACACCAGGAATGCATACAGCTACTAGGAATCATTGCGTATCCTTTTCACTCAATTTATCTAGGCGGGTTTTGTGGGAGGAGCTACTAGACTAATGACGAATTTTACCTGGCGAATAATCTCTCTTGCTGCCTGTTGCATCTTGCATCCGTGCGCATAGAAATTCTCGTTGCTACCATCCAATGAAAACATGGTTGTAAAGACGTCAAAATTATTATAAGGTCTCAAGCCCGGCCCACAAAATCCGTGCAGAAATTAGCATGGAAGATATATGAGGTCGCATTGACAACTGGTAACACTAGAGAAAGGTGGTCTGATTAGTTGATTTCCTCTATCAAGTTTGGGACATTGGTGAACCCCTAGCCTTAATATTAAGCCTCTTAAGAACCCTGTCCTATTCCCCTAACATAGCTTTATCATTGGCTCCTAATTAAGCAGGGTTTTATTCAAATTTAAAGTTTTTACGCTTTCCTGGCCAGTCCCTTAGTATCTAACATTTGTTGAGTTAATTGGATTTTCCTCTAAGATGTTGTTTCCCTAAACCATGTTTTTCCGTTTCGGTGTATAAGATAAAAGATGGGTTGAGGATATTTTGTATCCTATATCCGAGACAAACACATTAATCAATCTTGGTGATTAATTGCGCCATTCGGAAAGCCAGGACCTCAACGCTTGTTAGTCTTGAGTGGATGATGCACTTCCAGTCCTACGTTTCTTAAAGCTATCGTTAAAGGGCAGCACCGGAGGCATGCGGGCCGTTCGCGAGTGTAGGCATAGAGGTCTGGCAAGCCTCTGGTGGTGCCCTTTAACTTTATTTCAGGAAAACATGCGGTTAATAATAATTATTGTGCCCCCGTATCTCCCATGTTAATTTCTATGCTGGCAGGGCCGGATTATCCCCAAGGCCCTATAGGCATGTGCCTAAGGGCCCCCGGAGCTCAAGGTCATCCTTAAGCTAGCTCTCAGCTGTCATATCGCAGTGGGCTCCAGAACGCCTAGTGCCAAGGGGCCCTCGTGGGTGTTGTTTTTTGAGGGTTTTGTGGGCTGGGCTTCAGTACTATTAGAATTTGTATTCCTGCCAATATTAACCACTTGCCAGCCCTAAAAAGGCCTAACCGATATAACAAGATACAAGAGGTAAAAGCATTGTATAAGGGTCAAGAAAACTGCAACCATGGTCATGAGCCATTTATAATTTGAAACTAGCGCCTAGATGCTTATTTCCATCATTTGCTACTGAACTGAACTGACTTAAAGTTAAAATGCAAAACTGAAACCTTTCCTCGATTGTGATTGGTCCGAATACACTTTCTCTGTGGTTTCTGCTCTCGTGTGTGTGACTGTTTGTTTTACGTATGTTATTGTGTCGTGCTTACGCAATATCACCCGTTTCCCGTTGTTTTTATGACCGAGTTTCTATTATTAATTAATCCGTTTAATCGTGCGTGAATTACGAACCAGTTCGGAAATCACAAGACCTCGTAATTGATATCTTAATTGATTTATAAAAAGAATAACCAAGGCTTACGGAAGTACAGATACAGAGAGAACTGGCTTCACAACACGCGTTTGGCGTTTCTGCGTGTAACCTTGGATTTTTAATTATTAAAGCACGTTAATTTTACAAAGAAAAATGGCCAGTAATTCTAGAAATTCACCTGAACACAATATAGTTGTAAGTTAATGTATTTATTTAATGTCACTTAAGTGTTTGAAAGTTTTTCAAAGTTAAGCCTATGTTTTTGAGTTTTCTTACCTTTTTAATTGATTCTACTCTTAATTTTAATGTAAATTAAACTTAATTAGGGTTAATTAATAATGATTCTAGGTTCTTTATGAACATACTGATGTTAGAGTATTACTGTCAAGTCATCATAGGTCTGAACAATTTTGTAAAGGAATCCTAACTGTTTTTGAGAAAGTAAAAATTTCATTAACTTAAATTAATTAATTCTTAATTAAGTTCCTAATTAAATATAATTATAAACGATTTAATGTAGCATGGGATTACTATTCTTGAATGGAAACCATACCCTGATTCCCTATTTGATGATGATTCTGACTCAAAAACGTTGGAAACTGATTGGGAAGACTTAAGTACTTCCGCTGTTGGATATTCAAATTCTTCGGAATCAGTTGAAATCAAGGCAGCTGAGAAAAGACGGAGAATGATGACGTCAGTAGAGGTTGCTGATATTGCGTCATTTAAAAAGGCAAATAAAGGCAAAAGGGAGGCAATTACATTTTCAATGAAAGATGGAAGAACATTACCTGCCTTTTATTTTGGGAAATACGAATATCATTCCGTGATTAGTGCCCTTGATAAACATGTCAAGTTTAAACAGTAAGTATTGTACTATGGGGGATTGGATGGGGGTCAGGGAAAATGTAGTAAAGTCAGGGAATTTATAAATAGGTCAAAATTGGCCTGGAAACTTATAAATAGGCCAAATGTTCTGGAAATTTAGAAGTATGAAAAAAGGGTTAGGGAATTTTAATAATAGGCCAAAATTATCAGGAATTTTTAATAATAGGCCAAAATTATCAGGGAATTTTTAATAATAGGCCAAAATTATCAGGGAATTTTTAATAATAGGCCAAAATTATCAGGGAATTTAAAAATGGGTAAAATTTATCAGGGAAATTTTAGAAATGAGTCAATATGGTCAGGGAAATTTCAGAAATTGATCAAAATGATCAGGGAAATTTTAGAAATGAGTCAATATGGTCAGGGAAATTTTAGAAAAGAGTCAATATGATCAGGGAAATTTTAGAAAAGGGTCAAAATTATCAGGGAAATTTTAGAAAAGGGTCAAAATTATCAGGGAAATTTTAGAAAAGGGTCAAAATTATCAGGGAAATTTTAAAAAAGGGTCAAAATGATCAGGGAAATTTTAAAAAACGGTCAAAATGATCAGGGAAATTTTAAAAAACAGTCAAAATGATCAGGGAAATTTTAGAAATGGGGCAAAATGATCAGGGAAATTTTAGAAATGGGGCAAAATTATCAGGAAAATTTTAGAAATGGGGCAAAATTATCAGGAAAATTTTAGAAATGGGGCAAAATTATCAGGGAAATTTTAGAAATGGGGCAAAATTATCAGGGAAATTTTAGAAATGGGTCAATATGATCAGGGAAATTTTAAAAATGGGTTAATATGATCAGGGAAATTAATTTTAGAAATGGGTTAATATGATCAGGGAAATTTTAGAAATGGGTTAATATGATCAGGGAAATTTTAGAAATGGGTTAATATGATCAGGGAAATTTTAGAAATTGGTCAAAATGATCAGGGAAATTTTAGAAATGGGGCAAAATTATCAGGGAAATTTGAATCAGAATTGTTCAATTTAGATCACACAGAGATAGTTCCCTATATTTGGCCATGGACCCCAAAGTTGACGCCTTACAAAAGTCTTTCAAGGAACTCCAACTTTATGATGATAAAGGAGATATTGTTACGGTACAATTAAAAAAAATAAATAAATAAATATGATTAAAAAAAGTAATTAAATGAAATTGTGATTAACAATTGTTTTTAGAAATTCTTTGCTGATCCTTACACTGTAACCATGGATGGTTTTTCACGCGTGACCAATGTATTTAAGGATTATGTTCTACATCCTTATCACACTGGGAAAACCGCCTTAACGGTAACGGAGGAGGAAATGGCTGAGTTTCTGAACGAAAGCCTGCCTTCATTGTCCCAGTTTCATTGTAATCAACATGTCCATGATACGGCCACGGAACTCCCGCCTTCTTCTTGTATTAATATTAATCATCAAGATGATACTGGCTTTGAAGTCATCACTTGCGTGAGTAATTGGGAAAGGTTTATAAGGTCCTCAGGGTTGGAGTTTAAAAATGATCAGGGAATTTAAAAATAGGCTAGAATTTATTAGGGAATGTAAAAATAGGCTAGAATTTATTAGGGAATTTAATAATAGGCTAGAAATGATCTGGGAAATTAAAAATAGGGTAGAAATGATCAGGGAACTAAAACAATGGGGCAAAAATGAGCAGGGAATTTGAAAATAGGCGAAATACAATTAGGGAATTTAAAAATAAGTCAAAAAATTGTCATGGAATTAAAGAAAATTGACCAACAATGATCAGGGAAATTATAAATAGGCCAAATATGATCAGGGAATTTAAAAATAGGCCAAATATGATCAGGGAATTTAAAAATAGGCCAAATATGATCAGGGAATTTAAAAATAGGCCAAATATGATCAGGGAATTTAAAAATAGGCCAAATATGATCAGGGAATTTAAAAATAGGCCAAATATGATCAGGGAATTTAAAAATAGGCCAAATATGATCAGGGAATTTAAAAATAGGCCAAATATGATCAGGGAATTTAAAAATAGGTCAAATATGATCAGGGAATTTAAAAACATGCCAAATATGATCAGGGATTTTTAAAATTGGTCAAATATGATCAGGGAAATTAAAAATAGGGTAGAAATGATCAGGGAAATTAAAAATAGGGTAGAAATGATCAGGGAATTTAAAAACAGGCCAAATATGATCAGGGATTTTTAAAATTGGTCAAATATGATCAGGGAAATTAAAAATAGGGTAGAAATGATCAGGGAATTTAAAAATAGGTATTGTTGATGATCTGTAAAGAGTTTAAAATTGTTGCCACCCTGATTGAATTAAAGCAAGCATCAGTTGCTAAGTTATGGTGTTAATTTTAGCTAGAGTTGCCAGCCAGGCCTTTTATTGAGAGAACGGGTGAACCATTATCAATGGCTGATTGGAATGAACACCTGAGTTCCGATGGCTCCATTAAAAACTGGACAGGAATCAAGGAAAAAATATTCAAAGGGGTCAGTTATTACTTTTTCCAATTGGAGGGTGTCAGTAAATAATTCAATATTAAATCAAAATGATTAGGGAATTGATCCAGCTTTGAGGTGTGAAGTCTGGAAGTTCCTCTTGGGTTATAGTAATCCTAACTCTTCCCTCAAAGAAAGGGAGTCCAAAAGGAAACAAAGAGTGTAAGGCAACCATTTCTTTCTCTCCCCCCACCCTTACTGAGTTAACTTAATTAATATACTTTATTAGAGATGATTATTATCGATATAAACTTCAATGGAAATCATTTACAAAAGAACAGGAAGATCATTTTTGTGCTTACAGAGATAGAAAAAATCTAGTTGGTATGCCATCTATTTCATATTTTGTTGTTTATTTATTATTTTATTAATTTTTCAATTTATTCTTTTACTTTTTTGTTACTTTTATTTTTTTAACTTTATATTTTTAAATTTTTTTTACTTTTTTTTATTTTTATTTTACTTTATTTTTATTTTACTTTATTTTTTATTTTACTTTATTTTTTATTTTACTTTATTTTTTATTTTACTTTATTTTTTATTTTACTTTATTTTTTATTTTACTTTATTTTTATTTTACTTTATTTTTTATTTTACTTTATTTTTTATTTTACTTTTATTTTTATTTACTTTTATTTTTTATTTTACTTTATTTTTATTTTACTTTTATTTTTTATTTTACTTTTATTTTTTATTTTACTTTTATTTTTGTTTTACTTTTATTTTTGTTTTACTTTTATTTTTTGTTTTACTTTTATTTTTTGTTTTACTTTTATTTTTTGTTTTACTTTTATTTTTTGTTTTACTTTTATTTTTTGTTTTACTTTTATTTTTTGTTTTACTTTTATTTTTTGTTTTACTTTTATTTTTTGTTTTACTTTTATTTTTTGTTTTACTTTTATTTTTTGTTTTACTTTTATTTTTTGTTTTACTTTTATTTTTTATTTTACTTTATTTTTTATTTTACTTTTATTTTTTATTTTACAACTTTTTATTTTTATTTTACTTTTATTTTTATTTTATTTTATTTTTATTTTACTTTTATTTTTATTTTACTTTTATTTTTATTTTACTTTTCTTTTTATTTTACTTTTTTTTATTTTACTTTTATTTTTATTTTACTTTTCTTTTTATTTTACTTTTAATTTTATTTTACTTTAAATTTTAATGTTTTACTTTTAATTTTTTTTTACTTTAAATTTTAATGTTTTACTTTTATTTTTTTTTACTTTTATTTTTAACTTTTATTTTTATTTATTTTTATTTTTATTTCTTTCATTAATTTATTAATTTTTACATTTGTTTGTTGGTTTATTTATGTTCACGTTTTTGTTTTTTAATTTTCTCAGAAAAGGACGTTGGTCGAACTGATAGAAATCACCCGTTTTATTCTGGAGAGGGAAATCAACATTTGCAGACATTAAATGATATCCTGATGACCTACTGCATGTACAATTTTGATCTTGGTAACTTAATTCAATTTAAAATCTGTATTTTTTAATCGTTTGTAAATTGAATTGTTGTTGTTGTTAATTTCTTGATTTGAAATGAACTCCACTTGTCAGGTTATGTCCAGGGTATGAGTGATTTGTTATCTCCGTTGCTGGTTGTTAATCAAAATGAAGCTGATGTCTTTTGGTGTTTTGCCGGATTCATCGATAGAGTCGTGAGTGTTTTGGACCTCAAAACTTAATTAAATTAATAATTAATTAAATTATTTATTCATTTGTTTGATTCAGGGGACAAATTTTGATCTTGACCAGCAAGGGATGAAAACTCAATTAGAGCAATTGAGAGTCCTCCTTCATTATTCTGACCCACAATTCTTTGACTATTTGGGTATGGATTCTTAAATAAATGTTATTTAATTTTAATCAGGTTTATTTTTTAATAATATTTAATTTTTTTTTCTTTTCAGAAAATCATGAGTCAGGAAATTTGTACTTCTTTTTTCGTTGGCTTCTGATTATTTTTAAACGTGAATTCACTTTCGAATCAATCATGAGATTGTGGGAGGTAAATAATTAATGATATTAATAAATTATAATTAAATTCATAAATTAGCATAAATTCATAAATTAGCATAAATTAATAAATTAGCATAAATTAATAAATTAGCATAAATTAATAAATTAGCATAAATTAATAAATTAGCATAAATTAATAAATTATCATAGAATTAATATATTATCATAAAATTAATATATTATCATAAAATTAATATATTATCATGAATTAATATATTATCATAGAATTAATAAATTATCATAGAATTAATAAATTATCATAGAATTACTAAATTATCATAGAATTAATAAATTATCATAGAATTAATAAATTATCATAGAATTAATAAATTATCATAGAATTAATAAATTATCATAGATTAATAAATTATCATAAATTAAAAAAAAAATTAATAAATTATCATAAATTAAATTATCATAGAATTAATAAATTATCATAAATTAAATAAATTATCATAGAACTAATAAATTATCATAAATTAAATAAATTATCATAGAATTAAATAAATTATCATAGAATTAATAAATTGCCATAGAATAAAATTAATAATTATAATTAATTTATTTGTAGATTCTTTGGACTGATTTGCCTTGTAAGAATTTTCACTTAATTCTTTGTTTGGCCATCTTGGATCCTGAGAAAGATACAATTGTCGGAAATAATTTTGGACTCACTGAAATACTGAAGGTTAGTTTGAATTTATTTTAATTATTATGAAGGTCAAGGAGAAAAGTCGGGTATTCAAAGAATAGTCCAAGGGGTCAAGGAAAAAGTCTGGTATACAAAAATTAGGCCAAAAAGGTGAAGGAAAAAGTTGGGTATTCGAAAAATAGACCAAAAAGGTCAAGGAAAAGTTGGGTATTCAAAAAATAGGTCAAAAAGGTCAAGGAAAAGTTGGGTATTCAAAAAATAGGCCAAAAAGGTCAAGGAAAAGTCGGGTATTAAAAAAAAAATAGGTCAAAAAGTTCAAGGAAAGGTCGGGTATTTAAAAAATAGGACAAAAAGGTCAAGTAAAAGTCGGGTATTTAAAAAATAGGACCAAAAGGTCAAGTAAAAGTCGGGTATTTAAAAAATAGGACCAAAAGGTCAAGGGAAAGTCGGGTATTCAAAAAATAGACCAAAAAGGTCAAGGGAAAGTCGGATATTTAAAAAATAGGACCAAAAGGTCAAGTAAAAGTCGGATATTTAAAAAATAGGACCAAAAGGTCAGGTTCGGAGAGTAAAAGTCGGATATTCAAAAAATAGACCAAAAAGGTCAAGGGAAAGTCAGGTATTCATAAAATAGACCAAAAAGGTCAAGGAAAAAGTCGGGTATACAAAAAATAGACCAAAAAGGTCAAGGAAAAAGTCGGGTATACAAAAAATAGACCAAAAAGGTCAAGGAAAAAGTCGGGTATACAAAAAATAGACCAAAAAGGTCATTCTTTTTGGGGTTATAACTTTCAGCACGTGAACGACATGACGTTAAAAATTAACTTAGAGGAGTCATTGGGTCGAGCGGAGGCCATTTATTGGCAATTCGCCAATTGCCCCCGTTTGCCAAATGAAGTCAGGGAAATCCTGGGACTGAAATTGCTCTCTCCTAGTCAAGTCAGTCCGCCCATTAAATGTACCAACACCACCACCACATCAGTTGGGGGAGGGGGAGGAGCGAATTCGAAAGCTGCTCAATCCGTCAATTCAAACGCCACCAACGCCATCTCTGAGCGACAAAATTCTCCAGGTAAAAATTAAAATAAAATTAACGGATTTCAAGTTTTACAATTAAGTTAATGTTAATTAACTATAATAAAGAATAATTAAGGAGGGGCTATTTTTTTAAATTTAATCAAATAATGAATGTTACTTGCAATTAACAAAATTATATTATTTTTTGTATTAAGTATTAATTAACAAAGTATACGCACTAATATTCCATACATCGAATTTAATTTAAATTAAATAAAATAAATTTTAATCATTTTAAAGCATATACTATAGTTATGTTTGGTAGAACATTTGGTAGGGAGCTATAGATCGAAACAAAATGACCTATGACATTTTGCCCCTAACACTAGTTAAGATTCACCACTGGAGTGTTTTGGGGATGACCCCCCTTAAATAAAATAACCCTTCTGTTACGGGGGGGGGGGGGTACATCCTCTAGAATATAGAATCCAATTCAATCCATTAGGCATCTTACCACACTCCATTATACAAAATCGCCGCCATTTTGAGAGAAAGGGGAGGGGCTATTCTTGTGAATATTCTTAAGAATATTATCCCCTATAGTCTGCTACTAGCTGTTACCCGCGGCGTCGCTCGCGTGTAATAAGAACTTCCATCAAAATAATGCAAAGAATGGGTAGATTTTACTGATGACTAATATTTTTGTAGCACCCTTGAAGCGAAGGCACTCGGCGTTGCCCGTCAGCCCCTAGGGACATTTTTTATTACTTTTCACGCGGGCATTATTCCATAAAGAAGGGATTTTAGTTTTTGGCCGCCATTTAAAAAGATGGCAGCAAATCGAACCCAAAAGACCATTCAGCCCGTCAATATGTTAAAGGAAGCCCGTGTACTAAATATCTGTGAAATCGGTTGAAACGCGCGAACTTTGTTGCATAGAGAAGAGTTTTTACATTTCTGGGCGCCATTTTTTAAGATGGCGGCGTATTGGAAAAATCTTTCTTAGTACGCGCCTACTACTTATGAGTAACGTTAATTGCTGCAAATTTAGAGCCTTCTATGTAGGCAAGCGGTTTGGGCTGGGCGTTCATTATCAGTCAGTCAGTCAGTCAGTCAGTCAGTCAGGACTTTGATTTATATAGATATAGATTACGAACATTCTCGTGACGTCACACCCTTTCATCTCTTAGTCTTACCTCGGTTTTGGCGACCATATTGGAAGTCGTCAGCTCATACCATACAATTTAGCCTACCAATAGTGACGTCACGTCCTCGTAGCTCCACCCCTATCAGTATCACTCTATAGAACTTGTTTATAAGCTACATCTTATGTTTGTCATACATAGCGATATTTATCCCTTTTTTTTAAAAAACCCCTAAATCTTTTAGTTAATTATCTTAATTTAGTTTGCAATGCACGCTTGGCTACGCATTATTAAGCTTACAGATGCAACTAATCCTGCGCATATAGTTGCTGATATAACCCTACTAAATTCTAATTGGCTGTTATGAAAACTTGGGCTAATGAACGAGCAACTAACTAACTAATAAGGTTAGTTCCCCCGATTCTAAAGTACGCGCTTTCGTCAACTTGTATCTTGCAGTTTCAGAGGCGTCCAATTCAAAAGTCAGTCCATCGTCGGACGTAGATTGTCGTCGAGTCTCACCATTGCGCGATAATGGCGGTGCCGAAACCCGGGACAAGGGTAAAAAATATCAGGAACTTAACAAGAGTAATTCGAGCGGAAGTAGCGTTGACGCCAATAGTATTGAAGTCCTCAATGATGACGCTGAATTGGAGCGAAGGTTTGATATCTCTTTTACACTCTTTACCTAAGGAGATAACACCTGAACAACAACGGGATAGGTGTTGAATTGGACGCAGCAGCAGCCCTAGTTCTTTCGTAGCAGCTAAAGGTGGGTCGTATCGCGCTCGCATTATTCTCGATGCACGTGGCAAGGCTTAGCGTTATTTTTCACGTGAATCGGAAAATAAAATGATCGGCGGCCATTTTGAACTAATTGTAGTCGCGAATGTCAGTTTGAACTTTATTCTCTATGCATATAACCAGGCTTACCAAAATTTTGTTACGTGTGTCGTAAGTTTATAAGATATGTTCTATGACCTACGTCATGACAAGCTCCTGTCTGTAACCAGTGACAAACTTATAGAATGAACATATCTTATGAACTTATGGTGTATAGGGAGTAAGGGTATTGCGGCCATTTTGAATTGATCGTAATCGCGAATATGAAACAATCGATCTTATTTTCGATGCACATGGCAAGGCTTAACGTTCTTTTTCACGTGATTCGGAAATAAAAGGAATTTTCTGTAACCATTTTGAACTGATCGTAATCGCGAAATATAAGTGAACCCAATTTTCTAAGGTGTGACGAGGCTTATTTAAATTTTTTACGTGATTTGGGACACCGTCCACTCGATCACGCAAGTTGCACGCCGCTTGCAACTTGCGTGATCGAGTGGACGGTGTTCGGGAGTAAGAAGAACGGCGGCCTTTTTTAATTGATCGTAGTCTCGAACATCGGTGCATGTGGCAAGTCTTAACTGTCTGTCATGTGCAGAGTTGGGCACTCCTCCTTAGATAGATTTTTTTCCTATCAAACTATCATAGATGGCGAAACTATCAATTCTTCTGGCTATATTTTAGAATGGAACTCCTTCTTAGATAGATTTTTTTCCTCTCAAACTATCATAGATGGCGGAACTATCAACTCTTCTGACTATATTTTAGACTGACATTGCTGGTTAGATAGATATTTTTCCTCTCAAACTATCATAGATAGCGAAACTATCAACTCTTCTGACTATATTTTAGACTGACACTGCTGGTTAGATAGATATTTTTCCTCTTAAACTATCATATTTGGCGAAACTATCAATTCTTCTAGCTATATTTTAGACGGGCATTATTTGTTAGATAGATTTTTTCCCTCTCAACAAATCATAGATGGTGAAACTATCAAATCTTCCTTCAATATGTTAGATTGGCTCTCATTGTTAGATAGATTTTTTGCCTATCAAATCAAATATAAATCTTTAGGAACGACTAAATTAATCGATTATTTAATTTCCGGACTTTAAATTTGATTGTTTTCGATCAAACTGATTTGGTCTCTACCTAATTTTACTCTGTTTAATCGATTCCTGATATTTCCTGATTTTGTAGAATTTCTAATATTTTCAAATATTCATATAATTTCCATAATCTCATTTCTCAAGTTTGACTTTTAACTGTCTATAGTTCAAAAGCTACTATCCAAACTTTTTCAAATTATTCGCCCTTGATTTAATCTAAACCATCTACTATAAACGGTTAACTAATAATAATTAAAAGCAAAAATTGCAATTAAATCTACACTTTAATTTATCTACTTCTACGTTTGGATGATTTCGTGGAATCGTTCTTCCTCCTCTATAAACAAGAAGCTCCGTCTTCACAGTTTGAACTGTTGAACCATCGTTTATTTATTTGTTTGAGAGGGTTATAACGACCACCAAGTACAGAATCTTCTTATAGAATAAACCTACACTTGCTAACGTTCAAATATATTAAAAACTTCGATATCATTCAAAAAACGACTTATCTATCCAGAAATTTTCATAACTATCAAAATTGCCTATCAAAGATTAGCTCATAATTTTTTTAAAATGAAATCAGAAAACAGATGTCGCCAAATAAAATCACTCAAAAAATCAATATATTTCTCAAGGAATAATGCCTATCATTTTTTATGATTTCTAAAAGATGGGGTTAGTAGCTAGATCACGTTGAGAATCGATATTTTTCTCTAGAAGATTTCAACGAATCAATGAATCATATCAACTTCGAGTGCACTTTCTAAGCTATCAAACTCAATCAATCATTATAATTCAAATTTTTCTCGAAAATAACTATCAAAATTGATACTTTGATTGGGGAAGATTTAGTTTTCTATCGTATCAAGTGGTAAAACTATCAAATGATATGATAGTGCCCATCTATGGTCATGTGACTTGACGTAAGGGTAACTGCGCCCACTTCAGGTGAACTGCCGAACTGATATTAAAAGGTCAATAAGAAACCTTGTAATCGCGAATATCGATTCGATGCACGTGAAAAGGCTTAAGGGAGCTTGTTACGTGAATCGGGAATAACAAAAGAAAAACTACGGCCATTTTGAGCTGAGTCCGACACTTTTAATAGATTTTATATTAAAATAAATATTACGTATTGATCGCCTATACTTTTTATCCTAACTGCAAAATGTCTGATATAAATTTATAATTAATAATCTTAATTTTATAAACTATAATTATATAGATATAATTATATTGACTTAAAATGTCAAAACAATTAAGATAAAACGTGATTGTATAATTGTTTTCCTAATTAATGCAAACTAATAAATCTCATAGTTTTATAAATATGATGACATAAATCATAAATTATTGTTGTCTAATCTTTCGTCGTACCAAGGCCTAAGTTAACTCTAGGCTATTTGAACCAAACATGGTTAGGCCTACCCATATGATCATCCTTTGTGTTAGGACACGCCAGGACTCGCTAGAGGTAAGTGTACTGTTCTGGTAAGATCATAAGTTTATTATAAAATAGGGCCCATAAGTCTGAAATACACTCGGTTAGTTTTTAGAAATGAATGATCGAAGCTTTTGAGCCTATCGTAAATATCGGTTGAATTTGCCTCACAAATGTCTGGCAACACTTGACTGCACGTTATCTATATCGAGACCTTCTTAGTAGCTTAATTTGACCCCAAAATAATCCCTTTGCAATCGGGAATTTTCATTGTAAAAAACCAATCTAATCAGACTATAAAAAGATGCAACCTTCAATCATTGAACCCTGATCTAACACGTTTTATCATTTTTTATGACGATATACTTCTTACACCCCCTCACTTGTCCCTGAAAGGAAACTAGATAAAAATGCTTCCCCTGTACATAATTAATGCCAACCAACATTGTCGCGTCGATCGCCGCCCCCCTAGCGACAACCTTGAAAACGTCATAATTATGTAATCTTGTCAGCTAAGGTTGAGAGGTTCTTAAATTATTTTTTCCTCATTCTGTTTGTTTCGCGTAAACGTGTTAGTCGACTTTCGTAAAATATTTCGTCTGCTTAAACCAACTTCTGTGACTGTTAAAATGGCTTTTAATTCTATGCGTAAAATCCCCTTAAGCCTTTGCAAGTCTAACTTAGCCGCCAAGTACAATTTGACTACAGTGCGAAATGCTTCTTTGAACAAAGTCGCTGTCTTGGGAGGCGGACTTATGGGGTCTGGCATCGCGCAAGTTGCCGCCCAAACTGGACACACCGTGACGTTGATTGACGTGTCGCAGAATGTACTTGATAAAACGAAAACTAGCATCGAAAAAAGTATTCAAAGAGTTGCCAAAAAGAAGTTCGGAGATGGTTCAAATGATGCTAAGAAGTTCGTGGATGAGTCATTGGCCAGATTGACATTGTCAACGGATTTGGAAGGATCTACTAAAGACGTTGATATCGTGGTGGAAGCCATTGTTGAGAAGATTGACGTGAAACACAAGGTCTTCTCCGCTATTGACGCCGTAGCCCCGCCCTCCGCAATTTTTGCTAGCAATACGTCATCGCTTAGTATCGGAGAGATTGCGGCCGCGACGAAACGATTGGACCGATTTGGGGGACTCCATTTTTTCAACCCTGTACCTGTTATGAAGCTAGTAGAAGTAAGTTCAAAGTATCAGTGGGGGAAGATGTTTATTGGCTCGCGTTCCTTGAAATATTAATGAAGTAGGCGTGGTTAATGTTCAACATGGAACACTTAATGTAGTGGCATACTTATTGGGTTAAGGTTATAGGTTTATGCTAGTATTTAGCATGGTTTTAGAAACTTGAAATTCATGGAATAAGTGATGGTATTTTTAAATGTGAAGTATGTAAAAAGACTCCTGATTATTAGCTTTTGCGCGTTGAAATACGCATGAAGTGGGCGTGGTAAATATTAAACATGGAACACTTAATGTAGTGGGATACTTATTGGGTTAAAGTTATAGGTTTATGCTAGTATTAACATGATTTTTTGAAATTCACGGAATAAGTCATGGAATTTTAAAATAGCACATACGTAGCAACCCTGATTAGTGTAAACAACCTTTAAGGTGATTCGGACACCAGAAACGAGCGACGAAACTTATGGAAAACTCGTGGAATTTGGCAAAAACTTGGGGAAAGTCACTGTGACGTGCAAGGACACTCCCGGTTTCATTGTCAATCGTTTATTGATCCCTTACGTCATGGAAGCCATGAGAATGTACGAGAGAGGCGACGCCACATTCCAGGACATCGATATTGCCATGAAATTGGGGGCCGGATATCCCATGGGACCTTTCGAACTTCAAGACTACACGGGGTTAGACTTGGCCAAACACATTGGCGACGACTGGGGCAAGAAATTCAAGGGAAATCCTTTGTTTGAACCAATCAAAATCGTCGAGAAAATGTACAAAGAGGGCAAATACGGAATGAAGAGTGGAGAGGGTTTTTATAAGTATGACAAAACAGGGAAAAAAATTCAATAGTATGACGCTGAAGCTTGTGATAACATACGTCATACATTATAGGCCTAATCTTATTTTTGTATTTCACCTATTTTTTCGACACGTCTACAAATTTGAATATGTTTATATGAAAGTATTATAATAAAATTTACGCACTTTGTTGTTCATTTCGATGTTCTTTTGTTTAAATTTCATTAAGTTAAAGGGTCTGTAAAGCGGCGTCATCACGCGGGTAAAAATCATTTCAATGCGTCATAGGCAACACGTGACTCGGGAAAGGTGTGGTTCAAAGTTCCTGTTATACTGAAAACAAGCATTAGCTGCGTACAATGTCGCGAAACTCAAGGACTAGGTGTTTAGTCCGACTCCATGCAGAGTCTTCGTAGCTTGGCCTCACGTGGTGCCTGTGACGTATTTCAAATCATTGTTACTTGCCTTATACATCAAGGTCACTCGAAAATAATTAATTTAAAATTCGATTTTCTATTGAATTTTCATGGAAAATACCATGAAATCAATTCGGGCCATTCATATAAATTGTCTTAATAAACATAGAACGATCTGGTGGAAAATTACATGAATTTTTTAAATTAATATTATGGATTTAAGGGGATTATTAAACTAATCTGGATTAAACTCAAGGAAACTCCATGGAATTACATGTAGAAGCGAATTGTGAAACTTAGCAATTCATTTACACAATGTGAATAACCTCTAGGTTATTCGAACGCCAGAAACGAGCGACGAAACTTATGGAAAACTCATGGAATTCGGCCAAAACTTGGGGAAAGTGACGGTGACGTGCAAGGACACTCCTGGATTCATTGTGAACCGTTTATTGATACCTTATGGAATGGAAGCCATGAGAATGTACGAAAGAGGTGACGCCACATTCAGGGACATCGATATTGCCATGAAATTGGGGGCCGGATATCCCATGGGACCTTTCGAACTCAAGGACTACACGGGAATCGATCTATCCAAACACATTTACGACGATTGGAACAAGAAATTCCAGGGAAATCCCTTGTTTGAACGAATTGAACTCGTGGATAAAATGTACGCACAAGGAAAGTTCGGTAGAAAAACTGGAGAAGGGTTCTACAAATATGACAAAAATGGCAAAAAAATAAATTAATATATTATAACAGGAATTGATTTAATTTTAGAAGTGAGAATGGAGAACGGAACGGTTAGTATTTACTTCAGTTATTCCGACTCCTAGACCACCCAGTATAGAACCCCTCCCTCCCTCCAACACGTAACGAAAAGTTTAAATTATCTTATTGGTTGCTCGCTTAAACCCTACTTTTTGATGACGTTGCTGACGGATACGGCGAAAAATACGTGATTCCTGTTTTTACCTCTGTCGATATGACCCTCCCGCCTCTTCTTTCATACCCCCTTCCCCGTTCCGTGGAAGGGGGTCCGGGACTTTGACGCGCGCCCACATTACTCTGTTCTCCATTCCTCCTTTTAAAATTAAATCTATCCCTGATACTACACACCCTATCTTGTTTATCAATTAAATGTTACGTTTTTTCAACAAAAAAAATGTGTTAATGCATTATGCACTGTACTTGTAAAATGTAACGGTACCATCCGTTAAATGTTACCGCACACTAGACAACACTTCAGACACAAGTGAAAGATAAGCTGGAAAAGCAGACTACAATAATTTCAAACCATTTTCGAGGTTTTAAGTAAAAAAAACAGGCTATTCAATGTTATCTCTCATTTTTTTTTAAGTTTTTGCTTTGAGATAACATTGTATTTACGATAAACTTAAAAAAAAAACCAAGGTTTCCAATTTCCTTGATGTCATATTCATATTAAGCGAAAACAACTCGCAACTGTTTCACTGCACTTTCAAGATGGCCGCGTTGAAAGGAGGTTCGATTTTACGTTCGCTCAAAATAGCTCAAATTATGAGTAAACGTCATTTATCTAACATAACTAAAGTTGTTGTGATTGGCAGTGGACAAATGGGCTCGGGTATAGCTCAAGTTTGCGCTCAAAGCGGATACAAAGTCGTTCTGTCCGATTTTAACGACGATTTGTTGAGGAAATCGTTTGATAAAATACAGAATGGGGTCAAGAAAGTTGCCAAGAAGAAATTCGGTGCTAATTCCGAGGAAGAAACGAGTTTTGTAAAGGTGGGTGCTCTTTTGAAATATATTACCACCGTTTTCGTGAATCACGTGGCATAAAAAAGGCGCGTAAAGTCTTCTACATACAATTACAAAAAGGGCGCGAAATTTTAAAATTGAAATCTAGGCTTAAGGAGTAGTTGCTTTGGAGAACTATTACAGGAGACGCAGTAGAAAGTTATCAACTTTTAAGAAACTGACACTTTCACTCCAATAATATTACTCCATGCCAATGGAAAACAGTTTAATTTGAAAACGAGCACCCGTTGAAGTTGAATTAGTGATAACTGGATTTTGTACTAACAGGGATAGATTTAATTTTAGAAGTAGGAATGGAGAGCAGAGTAATGTGGGCGCGCGTCAAACTCCCGGACCCCCTTCCACGGGACGGGGGGATATGAAAGAAGAGGCGGGTCATAGCGACAGACGTAAAAAGGAATTACGTATTTTTCGCCGTCCCCGTCTAGTTTAACTGTGCCAATAAGATAATTTAAACTTTTCGTTACGTGTTGGAGGGAGGGGCTCTTTACTAGGCTATGAGTTGGACTGAAGTAAATACTAACCGTTCTCCATTCCTACTTCTAAAATTAAATCTATCCCTGGTACTAATAAACGGTAGTGTTAATTGTTTATTTTCAAATTTCAGAACACTCTTGGTAGTATTACTCTAAAATCAAACGTAATTGAAAACAATCCAGAGTCACTCCAAGATTGTGACTTAATAATTGAAGTAATTACTGAAAATCTTGAGGCGAAAAAAGAACTATTTTCAAAGTTAGATAAAATTGCGCCTGAGCCAGTTATATTCGCCAGTAATACATCATCATTATCCGTCACCAAGATGGCCGAAGCCACAAACAGACCCGACAGATTCTGTGGTACGCATTTCTTCATACCTGTACCCGTCATGAACCTAATAGAAGTGGTTCGAACACCACAAACCAGCGAAGATACTTACGAGACCATAATGAAGTTTGGGAAATCTTTGGGCAAGACGCCGCTAACTTGCAAGGACACTCCCGGGTTTATAGTGAACCGATTACAAGGAATATTATTTTTAGAAGCACTGCGCATGCTCGAACGGGGTGACGCCACGCTAGAGGATATAGACAATTCAATAGTACACGGAGCTGGGTATGTGATTGGTCCGTTCAAATTAGCGGACTATGTCGGATTGGATACTCTTAAAAGGATCTTCGATGGTTGGCATCTATTGTACCCCGATCATCCAACTTTTAAACCCAGTCCCATTTTGGATAAATTGGTCCAAGAAGGGAAATTGGGAAATAAAACGGGTGAAGGGTTTTATAAATATAATTAATTTAAGCGTTATTGATTGTAATTACTTTAATAAAATATTTAATTAATGTATTGTATATATGAAGTGTTAAACAGGTTCAGCTTAATAAGAATTAAAATCCAAAATTTTGACATTCCAGTTCAGTTCAATACCTTTTGAAACCCCACACTATCCAAAGGTTAAAATAAATAACCAGGAATAAATACAGCTACTAAGAATCATTGTGGCCCATATCTCCCACGTTAATTTCAATGCAGCTTTTGTTGTGGGCCGGGCTTAAGAACTTAGTATCCCTCACGCCTCATAATTTTTACTAACGTCTTTCTAACTGTGATTTAATTGGTTGGCAAGGTGCAAGGAGCAGCGAGATAGATATTTCGTGAGGTAGAACTCGTCATAGATAATGATTAGTTGAGCTCTTTCAACAAAATCCGCTTAGTTACTTTGAGATAATGGCTACGCAATTATTCCTATTAGATGTATGTATTCCTGTATATGGGAAACGTTGAAATTACGAAAGTATTTTTTAGTAAAAATTATGAAGTTAGAAAGAATTTTTATTAAATGCCAAATTTATTTTCTAAAATAAATAATAACATTCATAGATATATTTTTAAGTGTTTCACAATAAGACATTTTTGAAACCTAAGAAAAACATACAAAGCAATCAATCAACAGAATCTGTTAAGTACCTTGGAAAACAGTAAACATTACCACTGAAAAAACGCTTTTTCTATACGAATTTTCAATTTTCCACTCTAACAAGCTGCTAAAAGACTATAAAAACGATTAAACTATATTTTACGCTTGCTTTTTATAGGCCATAGCAATTTCTTCGAACTCATTCATTTTTTACGATTTCAGAAGTGTTTTGGTTGTTGTTCGAAAGTGGTACTTCTACTTCGGCCGTTCGGCGCTCAAAGTACGCCTAGCTAGTTGTGCTGTGTTTTTTATCTCAATTTATTTCGACGTCACAATTACGTTGTTATCAGTTGGCAACCATTTGAGCTTTGAACTACTACAAGTGCATTTGTTCGGAAAACGTTGGCACAGTCGCTGGAACTTAACCTTAACCGTGAGTTAAGCCTTTGTTAAATTTCGTAGATTGCCCAATTTTAGAACAAATAGAAATGGCTCAGTCATCGGGTTTAATGAAAACCATCGCGAGGTTAAACTCTAATATTACAATTAAACGGAACATATCCAAAGTCGTGGTTATCGGTGCCGGGCTTATGGGTTCGGGTATTGCCCAAGTTGCTGCTCAAACGGGACACGATGTTGTATTAGCCGATTTATCAAGCGATTTGCTTAAAAAATCGTCAGCGAATATTCAAAAAAGTGTTGAAAGAGTGGCTAAAAAGCAATTTGCTTCCAAACCAGAGGATGGAGAAAAATTTGCAAAGGTTAGTAACTTTTAAAACGTTTCTTATTCTTAGGCCTTGGTTCAAATTTGTTTTAAATTTAAGCAGACGATGCAAAATTATTGAGGTGAATAATTAGGCTGGATACGCGAAGGAGAAAATGCGAAGTGATATTGTAGACATACCTAATTATTAAAGCTAAAAGTTCAATTAGATTGTAAAAGATAATTAATAATTTTTATTATGGGCTTGTAATTTAATGATGACCGACAAAGCAGAAATATAAAGTATTCATATCTTCAAATTAAAACAAATTTGAACAAAATTGGTTGAGAAAAAGCCGTATTTTTGCATTGAACCCCTTTATGGAAAGTCCCTATGCTATTTGTAATATCCGTAGATCAAAATAGGCCTAAAAGGAATGGAATTCCATTCCGCGTTCTTTATAGTCGGCTTTTTCTTTAATTTCTTTGGTATGAATGGAATACCTCGTCCTTGAGTAAATACCACGCAAGGTTGTCCATTCAACACCAACCCCCATGTGACTTTTAGACGGAATGTACCCCCCCCCGTCCCTGGGAAGGGGGACCGGGACTTTGTCGCGCGCCCAGATATTACTCTTGTTCTCCATTCCTACATCAAAAATTAAATCTATCCCTGCATGAATACGAATACAGAGGTCGAATCGTTGCTTTTTCTTAAGGGGTTTTTAAATTAGTTATTGAATCGAATCAAATAAATGCAAGAAGGATATTTATTTATTTATTTCGCAAGAAATATTGACAAAAAGATTAATTAGTAAAGAAATTAATACGTGGAGATTTAACCATCATAAAACACTACGTAATTTATTAATTACTTTCGCGGCCCAAATGAAAATGTTAAATTTGTACAAGCGCAAGCTCCTTTATCATATCCAAATAATTTCAGAGTTATTTTAGTGAGCGTGCAATGCACATGAGTTTTATTTGGATCGGGACATGGGAAGCCGTCGCAAGCGCTTCGGCTATCGCAAAGACAAAAACATTGGGGGTCCTGGGTTGGTGCCTTTAGTAAAGCCTTTGTGATATTGGGAGCGAACTTGTAGAGGAGCTTATAAATACGGTTTTCTCCTCGATGTATCTCACATGCTATTTCCGTTTTGGTTGGGCATTGCAATGTCTCGTTTAGACATCGTTTGGCCCTCGTTTCTTGGTCACAGACTTCAACAAAATGAGTTAATTTTGAGGGTGAAATTAATCAGTATTGTTAGGCCCAGTCAGAAGTATATAATACTTCTCTTTTCGAGAGAAGTGTACCACCACAAAGCTTAATTGTAACACAGGGTTCGTACAGAACCTGGATAAGTCAGGGATATGAAAATTAGGGGAAAAAGTCAGGGATTTCGTTTGGTACATCAAACCATGATTGCTTCTAGCAATGCTAAATATGATATGAGACAGGAGTAATTATGAAGTGGGCTCTGGTAAACGCGTACTTAAAATGGTCAGGGATATTGGCAAAATTTTGTCAGGGATAAGCTGTTGGAAAAGTCAGGGATTTTCAATGTAAAAATTTCGTACGAACCCAACTGTATAATTGTTTGGAACAGCCAGAAGTATATAATACTTCCCTTTTCGAGAGAAGTGTACCACCACAAACATGATTTTTTAATTTGGCCTACTTACAAACAGTAGCGTTAGGTTCGTATTTAGATAGGATTTTATCATTAATCCGGGCCGAGTCCACCCCGCCGGAATTGAGCTTGACCATTAGGCTCAAAATGATAAAGGCATACGTGAATAGCATATTGTACTTCTATACTGAACGTCTTTTGAAGATGGTGTTGTCCTTTTTTCAGTGTTAGTTAGGACTTAAGTTAAGCGCGGAAGGATTTGCAGTGTCTTCAGCCCTTAGCGCGAGTTATGACTTGTACATCTTGTTTATCGTGTATTGTACAAAACTGCGCGAGGTAAAGGTTCACTCGTTGTTTTATTCATAAAGATTATGGCAAAACATCTGTGAAATCAAAACGGCGTGGTACGAGTTCAGGAACATTAAGTTCTTGTGCTGTGCTATGCGCGTTACCAGAAGGCGATAATAGAAGAAGGATGACACTCTGTGTCCTCTTAATACTTCAGTTCTGTAACACTAGCTGTTCCCCGCGGCGTCGCTCGCGTGTAATAAGAACTTCCATCAAAATGATATAAAGAATGGGTAATTTTTACTGATTCGACTAATTTATTTTGTAGCACCCCTAGGAGCGAAGGCACTCGGCGTGGCCCGTCAGCCCCAAGGGATGCATTTTTTTCATTACTTTTCACGCGTACATTATTCCATAAAGAAGGGTTTTTAAATTTCTTGCCTCTATTTAAAAAAAATGGCAACAACTCGAACCCGAAAGACCATTCAGCCCGTCTATAGGTTAAAGGAAACCAATGTACTAAATATTTGCGAGATCGGTTGAAACGCGCGGATTTTGTGGCATAGAGAAGATTTTTTACATTTCTGGGCGCCATTTATTAAGATGGCGGTGGATTGAAAAAATCTTTCTTAGTACGCGTCTACTACTTATGAGTAACGTTCCTGCAAATTTTCAGCCTTCTATGTAGGCAAGCGGTTTGGGCTGGGCCTTGATTATCAGTCAGTCAGTCAGTCAGGACTTTGATTAATATAGAAATAGATATTGGGAAGAATCATGTGACAGTTACCCCTCCCACTTTGTGGTTGTACACTTCTCTCGAAGAGAGAAGTATTATATACTTCTGTCTGGTCATACACATAGTGAAGCGGTAGACAAGAAAACAATGTTTGGGATTTTTCAACTGCGAAACTTCAGTCTTAACTTAAACTAGGCCTATATTAATTAGATTGTTAATTGATTAATTATAGGACGTAATTGGACGAATAAGTCTTAAAACGGACGCTGTGGAAGCCGTTAAAGACGCTGACATCGTTATAGAAGCCATCGTTGAAAACATGCCGGCCAAGCACAAATTATTCTCCTCTCTAGACGTGGCTGCCCCGAAATCTACAATCTTCGCTAGCAACACGTCATCGCTTTCAATCGGCGAAATCGCCTCTGTCACTGATGCTCAACGCAAGGCCCAATTTGGCGGATTACATTTCTTTAATCCTGTCCCCGTCATGAAACTAGTTGAGGTCATCCGAACCCCGGAAACGAGTGACGCTACCCATAATACCTTACTCGAATTTGGGAAAAAATTAGGGAAGGTTACGATCACGTGTCGCGATACACCCGGGTTTGTCGTCAACCGACTGCTAGTACCTTATATGATGGAATCGGTTAGAATGCTTGAACGCGGCGACGCCACTGCTAGAGATATCGATACCGCTATGAAATTAGGGGCCGGGTATCCCATGGGGCCTTTCGAATTAACGGATTACGTGGGTTTGGATACCTGCAAGTTCATTTTGGATGGATGGCATCAGAAGTTCCCCGAAAACCCTTTGTTTAAACCTGTTGAGTTGTTGAATAAGTTGGTAGCTGAAGGGAAGTACGGTGCTAAGACGGGGGAAGGTTTTTATAAGTATGATAAGAAGTAGGTCGCTGGGTTTCGTAGTTACTCACTTCTCAGGTTATTAACTTCTGTATGAGTTAAAAATAGTTTACATATATATATATTTTTCTATGAATTGCGATTGTTCATGAGTTTTGACTTGTATTAAACTTATGTACTGCGTATGATTATAAAGAAGTGTTAATTTAATGTTCATAAGTTTTGGTTTTGTAATTGGTCAATAATTAGTTTAAAATAAATATTTTTCAAATTTTTTTCGAACAATTTATTTCCACGGTGTTCTATTTTGTGCTGAATTTGTAAATTTTTTCCACGAATAAAGTAATAGGTACATTGAAAAATTAATTAAAGGGTTCAAGTTCAAAGGAGTTACCTAACTTGGAATCGTTGAACCTGACACTTAAGGGGCTGTCCGACCCCCTCTACTTTTTTACTCACTCGCTATGTTAAGCTCTATGAGGAAGATCGTCGTTTGTCCCACTGTCCGACAAGCCCCTTTAACAATACGTTCGAAGAAATACCTTGAACTTATCATAGCCAAAATTTTCCTCTACCCAATGATACCATAACTTCATAAGATATGTTCATTCCATAAGTTTGTTAATCTCTGGTTACAAACTGGAGCTTGTAATTTTGAAGTGAGTGAGTGAGGTCATAGATTCGAGGTGGTAAAGCGAGGGAGGCCTGGTGAGTGAGGCGCTGCTGTCAAAGGGGGCTTAGTAATGCAGACTAAATAGGACCTAGATGGAACTTGGTCCTGCATGCAAAATTAAGCACCACCGAGTGTACGACTTCAATTGACTCGCTTAATTCCGTCGTTCTCCTTCTCGAACTAGTTATCTCGAGTTGTCTGTAAGTCTCTCAGTAGCATTACGAACTTGTGTAGGTAGTGCAAATCATACTTATGGAAGGAACATATCACTTATAAACTTATGATGATGGCTTCATCAGTAAATAAAACCATTTTTGAAACGTCAGTTTGACTTCGTGTCCTTTATTTTTATCATTAATAAAGATAAGGTATTTTTATCTTTATTTTTATCGTTAATAAAGATAAGGTATTTTTATGCATATTTTTATAGATACGTTATCAATTAGTTCGAAATTTCAACCGCCAATTTCCGTACGTTGAGTGCAACTGTCATTTTTACTTTTAGGTTCGATTGCGCACCTAAGTTTCAATAAATTTTTGAGGGTTCGCACGATTGGTAATTAAATATGAAAGTTATCATTGATTTACCTCACGTCGTACAAAAACGAAGTTGGGATTGTGGAATTTCAGCCGTTGCTATGGTACTAAGGTCAGTCAATGTTTGTGTTGTTAATTTAAATTGCAAGTGTTCTTGGGTTTTGTTGTAAATAACGTGAAAAGAAAAAGTTTGGTTAGGAATACATACAGCTAGTTGGAATCATTGCGTAGCCGATTTCTCAACGTATCTAGGCGGGTTTTGTGGGAGGAGCTATAGACTAATCTTTATCATAAGTTCATAAGATATTTTCACCATAAGTTTGTTAATCTCTGGTAACTTAGAAACTGGAGCTTGTAATTTTGAAGTGAGTGAGTGAGTGAGGTAGGTCATAGATTCAAGGTAAAGCGAGGGAGACCTGGTGACTGGCGCTGCTGTCAAATGGGGCTTAGTAATGCAGACTTAATTGGACCTAGATGGAAGTCCTGGAAAATTAACCACCACCGAGTTTAGGACTTCAATTCTCGCTTCCGTCGTTCTCGAACTAGCTCGAGTTGAAAGTCTATAGCATTACGAACATGTATAGATAGTGTCATACTTATAGGGAACATATCTTATAAACTTATCGCTGTATCTATTCCTGATTAAAATCATTTCTGGTTTAACATAAATCATGTTTTACACGGAAAGTAACATACATTAATTTTTAACATTGAATGCACTTCATACTTATTGTTATTAAGTTTAATTATGTTGAATTGAAAAATGCGTTTTGTTTTTTTAGATCGGAAGATCGAGATAACCTTTTTAATAATCTCGAAAGTATATCTCTCGAAGAAGGTTTTCGTACAAGGTAATTAACCTAATTAAGTTAATAATTAATACGTAATTTGAATTATTTTACGTGTAGTACATGGACAATTGATCTGGCTTATCTCCTAAAACGTTTCAATGTTCATTGTCTTTATTGCACAAAAACAATCGGAGTTCATCCAGAATACAACGAGATTGTAATTAAGTTCAAAATTCATCTTAGCAATTTTATTTAATTCTTAATTAAAATAATTAATTATTAAATGAAATATCAAGTCGTTTTATAAGAATTCAGCCAGACTTTCTCAAGACGAAATTAGAGTTAATGAAAAATTCTCAAAAGCCGAGACAAATGGTATCAATGTTATAGAAAGGTGAGTCACGTGAGTGTACAATGAATGTAATGTGAATTCACTCAAATTGTAGTGACTTCGTGTTGAATGTATCGTGAATTCACTCGTATTATAGTGATTTCGTCTTGAATATAACGTGAATGCACTCGTATTATAGTGATTTCGTGTTGAATATGTTACGTGAATTCACTCGTATTGTAGTGATTTGGTGTTGAATATAACGTGAATTCACTCTTATTATAGTGATTTTGTGTTGAATGTATAGCGGATTCACTCGTATTGTAGTGACTTCGTGTTGAATGTATCGTGAATTCACTCGTATTATAGTGATTTCGTCTTGAATATAACGTGAATGCACTCGTATTATAGTGATTTCGTGTTGAATATGTTACGTGAATTCACTCGTATTGTAGTGATTTCGTGTTGAATATGTTACGTGAATTCACTCGCATTGTAGTGATTTCGTGTTGAATATGTAACGTGAATTCACCCGAAATCTGGGTGAATATCAAGTGAATTCACTCAAATTCGAGTGACAATTTATTACTATATCTACTAGACGTTATCATTTGTTTAACAGATCAGTAAAATTAGAAGAAATTTTGAAAAACCTTGAAAAACATCAGGCTGCAATTGTGCTAGTAAACTCGTGGTTGTTAAATTGCAAAAATTGCTTAAGTGCAATTGTACCAGTAAGTACCTAAAATAGACCAATGAACGCTTTTGAAATAATCGACCAATAACCGCTTTAGAAATAATAGACCAATCAAGAACCAATAACACTTTTAAAATGGATAAATAATACTTTATTGTTACAGGGAGTGGGTGCTTTGAAGAAAGTTCTTTCCAAAGCGAATTCTTATCAAGGTAGGCCTAGATAAAATTAATTTTAATTATTCACAGAGAAATGAATTTACTAATTAGTAATATTTAAATCAGGACATTATATTGTAGTTTGTGGATTTGATTCAGAGTCAAAAGAAATATATTATAGGAATCCTTCAAGGAGAAATAGTAAGATTTCAAGTTTAATTTAAATGTTTATATTTAGGCCTAATTGTTTTGATTATTATTTGAAGAGTTGTGCAATACTGATTATTCAAATTTCAATGAAGCGAGACATAGTTTCGGGACGGACGATGACGTCATATTTATAATAAATGAAATATAATGTTTGTTATGTGAAATTAATAAATAAATGTAAATAATTCAGATTATTATAATAAAAGTAGGCTTAAATTTTTTTTAAAAATAATTCAGTCAACATTAAAGGAGACCATGCTGCAGTGTAATTCAAATCAAATGAAAATGAAAATCGTATGTTTTAGGCCTTGGAATGCCAAGGCCTATTTACCACTTTTACAGTCTACAGAAACTGTAGCAGTCAGCTCTTCCCACAGTATAAAATCTTCGGTGCGTTCAGGTGTTATCAACATTTACAACCGGACTTGATTCACGCCGGTAGGTTGATTTTAGCCGAACGCAATAAATTTTGAGATCGCTTCAGGGCCGGAAATAAGCACAGGACACTGGACATTGTCCAATAAAATTTTAAAATGTCCTATATTTTTTTCAAAAACTAAGGGGTCACTGGATATTTGACCAATAAATTTTCCGAAGTTTTGATAGCTTGACTATGAAGATGCGACACTATTTATGCACACGCCAGTGGACAATGTCCAATAAATTTTCCAGACAAATAGGGGGTCACTGGACACATGTCCTATAAATGTTTTTTCTTATTTCCGGCCCTGGATCGCTTTAAAGATAATTGCAGACGAATTTCTGTCATTTCGACCTTCCTCCCAGTTCGACTGATTAGGGTGAAGTGTTTAACGTGTTTTAATTTATTTCTTATGTATTTAATAACGATTAAATCGCTTATTAATTAACAAATGTACGCTCTAATTATCCGTTCATGATATAATTAAATCGGCGTAATATTTAATCAAGTTTATTTCGACTTTAGCCTAAAACAAGTCAAAGGCTTAACGAAAACTAGAAGTTTGCTCCTCACTTGGCCGACGTTTCCTGGTCATGATTAAAGTAATTAATCTAGTTAATTAAGTAATTAAATTGTTAATGCTTAGTGCTACAATATTTTAGAACCACTAAACACTATCGCCTCGTAAATTCTATCTGTGATAAGACTCAAATTATGGCGAGCGGGAATTCAGCGCAGGGTGGTGCACGTAGTTACTCTTTCAAAGTAGTTCTATTAGGAGAAGGCTGCGTTGGCAAAACGTCACTGATTCTGAGGTACGTCGAGAATAAATTCAACGATAAACATTTCTCTACGCTGCAAGCGTCATTTCTCAGCAAGAAATTGAACATTGCGGGTAAAAGAGTCAACCTAGCAATTTGGGTGAGTTTTTATAGTAAATTTTTACCGTTTTTTGTTGATATTTGTGAAAAGAACGTTATGTGATCTTAGAATGTGTTCAAATGTAGTTAATGTACGTATTTTTGAAAGAAAAAATTACAATTTTCAGGAATGTTCATACTGCGGGTCAGGAAAGATTCCACGCTTTAGGTCCTATTTATTATCGAGATAGTCACGGAGCTATTTTAGTTTACGATATCACGGATCAGGATTCATTTCAAAAAGTTAAAAATTGGGTTAAGGAGTTAAAGAAAATGTTGGGCAACAATGTCTGTTTGTGTATCGCGGGAAATAAAACTGATTTGGAAAAGGATCGAGCGGTTCCCATCGAAGAAGCGGAAACGTAAGTTGTACTACATCGTTAAAGAATTCCAATGTTATAAAATATATTTCAACAGATACGCAGCGTCAGTGGGGGCCAAACATTTCCAGGCATCCGCGAAATTAAACCGAGGAATTGAAGAAATTTTCTTGGAGCTCACCAAAAGTAATTAGTAGTTTTTTTAACGCTAAATCTTACGTTTTTTCGTTTTTACTTTTGCGCTCTTTAGAGCTAGCAAAAGTATTGTTCCGACCCTTGCTGGCAGGCTGGGCGCCTTTTCTATCCCCGTTTCCCCCTTTTTTCGCGTACACGGTCGGATATTTGCAAGGTGGCTCTGCAACATCAATATAATTTTTTATTTAAGAAAATATTTTACGCCCTGACAAGGAACCGATCCCGCGCGCTTTGGATCCCCACTTTTCTCCTCAGATTATTGACTAAAGCAAGTAGTCCACTAAGCCTTGTGAAACCGTATCATTAACGTAACGTCACATATCCAAATACGAACAGAACGCCATCTGATAACGATTCTTAAACGACGCTTTCGGACTTAGGTAATGGGCGCCCTCTTTCGGATGATTTACGAACTTAAAACGGTAACTATACGGTTTCGCAAGGCTAAGTGGACTACTTGCTTAAGCAAGCTGAGCCACGGAGTTATGTTGACAAGCTACAGTTATTTGGTAAAGCGTATCTCGTGAAGAGATAATCGTCGCCTGGCAACTACCGCGATTCACTTATTTAATTAAACTGTAAACCAAATTCGTACTAGATTGGTTTTATTCATAAACGGAATGCTATTTTATAAACAATGGAAAAAAAAACGGAAATTATAAATTTGCCGGGGTCATCTTATATTGAATATAGTAATACTAATTCTAGTCACTAGAGGCCGCGCAAAAGTGTAATCTGGCCGGTGCCATCTTGTTATTTCACTGGTTTTTCTTTCTTTATCTTTTTAGATATGATGGAAGTAGCGGAAAATAATACGGAAAACCGTGCGAGCAGTTTAGGTCGCAATAATCGTCGCAACGTTGTTATCGTTGATGACGAACCTGAACAACAACACAGAACCGGATGTTGCGGTGGATAACGCCCCGCCCCCATTTTGTTCCATCTCAAAGTTATATCTTAAGATGAGTGTCTTTTTTGTAACAATTTTTTCATCGCAATGCTTTTTAATAAATGAGATTGTAAAATAAAAATTAATTAATTAATGTAAGTTAATGAAACGCCCTCCCTTCCCTTCCCCCCCCGGCCGCCATTAATTTAATCTTAATAGGTGCAGTCTAAACTAATTATAATTAAAATCAGACACCCTTAAACGCTAATTGATTGACCAATAAACTCGCGGCGATATACCGGTAACGCTTTTAAAAAAATTTTAGCAATAACTTCTGTAGCTTCTTTCATTTGTAAACGTAAATTTCGGGATTTCAAGGTCATTGATTATTTAATTTTGGTGTTATTTATAAATACAGGTGAGTATCTACTCCATTTTATTCGCGATGCATGTGCCAAGGCTTAACGCGCGGTTTTTAAGTGGTAAATCCGCGTCAAAATGATGTGTCGTCTGCTTCACAGTAGAAACATTTCAATATTTTTTCTACTGTGAAGCAGACGACGCATCATTTTTATTTCGATTTGTCAGTTAGAAATCGCGCGTTAAGCCTTGGCTCACGCATCACGTGGATTCGATACTCCCTTTAACGTAGTTTCCGATTAATCGCATCGTTCCGCTCGCTACTTGGCGTAAATTTTTTTCCTACAAAACCAGGAATTTAGTGATGTTACGTAATTTATAAGATTTCATATGTAAAAAAAAATATAAAATTAGCTCAACTATTTTATTATGTGCACTCTAATGATGAACAATTCCTTGTATTATAGATTAAATACGATGATATAATGAGTAATGATAATTATTAAAAAGTTTATAACCAATTTTGTCTCTTTTTAATTTGTCTTTTTCCCGATTTGAGCCCAACCAGCCAGCCAGGTAGTATCAATCAAATAACCTCAAAACCATAATCGCAAAAATGTAACAAATTTGAGGTATTAATACTCCTTGCCTCTAAAAGTTGCGTATTTTATTTCAAAAACACTGTTTCAAACTTTGAAACTTATCTCAAAAGCCTGGGTTTGTTTTAATTAATTATAAATAGGATTTATAAGTTAGAAAAATTAATTTTAATTTATGAAATAATTTTTTTTTTCGTGGGCATCCTTTGTTTGGCAGCCCTGTTGATAAACGAAAAAAGGTATCATGGGTGTGAACATAGACATTAGAACACTATTAAGAACCTAGACAAACTATTGCGAGGGGGGTCTCGCGATTTTCTGTTAGGAAAATTTCCATCCCACCCCTTCGCATGTGTGATAGGGTTTTTGATACGTGGCGCCCCTATCGGCGAGTGAAGGAGCTATTCAATTTGAACAAAAAATAAATATCGTAAAGTTTCATCTTGCAAATGTTTTAATTCTCTGTTAATAAACATCTCTTTATTTTACAAACACTTTTCCTTCCATTAATTAATACGGAAATTAATAAAAATTAATTAAATATAAAACGTCCCCGGCGGGATTCGAACCCGCGATGTCTCCCTCCCAAGTACTGACCGCGCTCGAAGCTGCTTAACTTGGAGTGTTAACATGGGGTTAGTAATATTTTAGTTTACCTCGCCGCATGTAGATGGCGCTACAAGCAACTCACCCTATCACACACGCGAAGGGGCGCTTCCATTGAACCCGAATCAAAGCTGAAAATTCAACTGTTCCTCTTGTATTTCTATGGGTGTGAATTATTCCTCCATGTTTTTCGAACTGTCACTTGTTGCATGGCTCACCGTAGTCATTAAGGGTAAAAATTAGATTTTCTATTATAACTATATATTTTTGTCGTTTAAAAGTTAAATTAGTAATTAATTAACGGTCTACTTAAATCTTAAAACGTAAAATGTGGCTTTTATTCAATGAATTATGTTAAAAACGGGCTTAATCGCTAAGCCTAATTTTCTGACAATGGAAGCCAAGGAGGACGCCGGTTCATGGCGGAATTTGTAAGCCTTGGCTTTCAACTTCGTGATACGAACTTTACGCTTGAAAATTGTACAAATTATGAACTATGGAACTTCAAATAGTACTTATAATGAACATAAATGATGTAATAATCATGGAAATCTAATTGAACATTGAAGAATTCATCATTGCAAAGAAAGAACTTCTCAGATGGAAAAAACCATGATGTCTGACATCTTCTTAGGATATTGAATTAACTGTGAGTACACTTTTATTTATATATTTCATTGTTGCAGTCTTGCAAGGTAAGAAGAAGATACTAAGGTATTTGTAATGAATGCTGCATATCCTGTAAGGAATATTGACATGTTTATGAAGTTGGAAAGGTAGTTTAACTAGTAGGCCAGTTGTAGGGCGTGAATTAACTAGTAGGCGAATTGTAGGCAAGTTATTAGACATTACGTTAAATTAGAATAATTTTATTTTCCTTTTTCCGTTGATTATAAATATAATTACAGTAGATTTAGAATAAATTACAATAAATATAAGCACTAAGCATGCAGGCGTTGCATTTAAACTTTTTCCAAATCTCACGTATCACTCACTTTCTTTCACTGTTCAAAGCGTTTCTTGTGTTATTTTAAACATAATACTGGTAATTCGGTGGAGCAATAAATTAGCATAATTATGTATAGATAATTTTTATAATTTGTTTGTGATCTATCACTAATTAGTAAGCAGCTAGGTGATTATTTTCATCAACATTGTTTAGTTTGACCCGCCGGTAATTGAATATCGAAGATTATCGGAGGGTTAACGGGTTTATAGTTGACATTGCACGTTGAAGCGTTGATAAATACGGTTGTGCCATCTGTCGTGATACCATAGCCTAAAAGAAATTGAGTTTATTTATATAAGATATGTTTCATACCTTTGACAGTTGTTAGTTATAGTTAGTCGTGGAGTGACGTAGGTCATGTGACGGAGATCATGAGTCATACATAAAGATACGTGGGTTATGTGACGGAGATTATAAGTCATATATAAAGATACGTGGGCATACGTCATAGATAAAGTTACGTGGGTCAAAGGGCATACGTCATAGATAAAGTTACGTGGGTCAAAGGGCATTCGTCATACATAGAGTTACGTGGGTCAAAGGGCGTAAGTCATGCATAAAGTTACGTGGGTCAAAGGGCATACGTCATAGATAAAGTTACGTGGGTCAAAGGGCATACGTCATAGATAAAGTTACGTGGGTCAAAGGGCATACGTCATAGATAAAGTTACGTGGGTCAAAGGGCGTACGTCATGCATGAAGTTACGTGGGTCAAAGGGCGTTAGTCATGCATAAAGTTACGTGGGTCAAAGGACATAAGTCATGCATAAAGTTTCGTGGGTCAAAGGACTTAAGTCATGCATAAAGTTACGTGAGCCAAAGGCCATACGTCATGCATAAAGTTACGTGGGCCAAAAGCCATACGTCATGCACAAAGTTATGTGGGTCAAAGGCCATATGTCGTGCATAAAGTTACGTGGGTCAAAGGGCATACGTCATAGATAGTGTGACGCCTGGCGAGACACTGAACCATCCAAGGGCTAAACCGCGTGTTGTAAATGAATTAAGGTTGCATTACCTTCGTGAATATGACCAAATACGTGATACTTTGGTTTGACGCGCTTCTGAACAGTTTCCAGTAATTCAATGCATCCAGCTCTCAGACCGGAAAAGGCCAAATCGCCGTGACCAATAGGGGGCGAATGCGTTATTAGAACTTGGGTGTCGTCTGGAATCGCGTTCCATTTATCCAAACACTCCTGACCTCTGGGAAGATTGAATGCCCAGTTGCCGAATTCTGGTTGCCTGCGCAAATACACCTTAAGTTCTATTACCCTTCCTTTTTGGAACAGTACCCTGTATAAGTTATGAACTGACCATGGTGTTCCATAGATTTTAATTCCATAAACCCAGCCTCGTGGATTCACACGAGGTCGTAGGCTTCGTCCTCTAAATAGGTCGCTTCGGTTAAAATGTGTGTACCATAGTGACACTTATCATTTTCGTATTTTTTAACCGCGTTGTCGTGAAGTTGGCGGCAATGCCCTTGGAAGAACGCGTTAGGTGGGGTGTAAACTGGCGCGGCATGCGTCGGGTCGAAACTTAATTCGTGGTTGCCGGCTATGACGATTTTGTAGCGATGAGGAAGACTTGCTAGACGTAAAAACAAGAAGGGCAAAAATCATTTTGATATACTCCGTGTGGTTCCAATGTGCCAAGGCTGTACAGTGAGTGGCTCGCTTAAATTAATTGCCACGTAAACTTTGAGAAATGCCTTAGCAATTCAATTCTCGCGGAATACTATAAGGTGCCATTTCTAGTTTGAAGCGCTACACCCTGTCTCTCTTAAAGCTGGCAGTTTAACAGCTATATAATTAGCCACGGTTATATGTTAAAGAATTGCAACACTGTGTAGACAACCGGAGTTGCTGAAGCCTTGTCTATAGAGCTATTTCAGAGGGGGTAATGGCTACGTCACCAATGCTATTTGCCCATAGAGAAACCCTCACAAAATGGCCGCCCTCTACACTCAAGGCAGGCCCAATTTTTGTAGCAGACGAAATTTTCCCCCCACTGAAATCTATATCTATATAAATCAAAGTCCTGACTGACTGATTGACTGACTGACTGACAGACTGACTGATAATCAACGCCCAGCCCAAACCGCTTGCCCTAGAAAGCTGAAAATTTGCAGGAACGTTACTCATAAGTAGTAGGCGCGTACTAAGAAAGATTTTTCCAATCCGCCGCCATCTTAAAAAATGGCACCCAGAAATGTAAAAAATCTTCTCTACGCAACAAAGTCGGCGCGTTTCAACCGATTTCACAAATATTTAGTACACTGGTTTCCTTTAACCTATAGATGGGCTGATTGGTCCTTTGGGCTCGATATGTTGCCATCTTTTTAAATGGCGGCCAAAAACTTAAAAACCCTTCTTTATGGAGTAATGTCCGCGTGAAAAGTATTAAAAAAATGTCCCGACGGGCTGACGGGCAAAGCCGAGTCCCTTCGCTCCTAGGGTGCTACAAAAATGAAAGTCATCAGTAAAATCTACCCTTTCTTTATAACTTTTTGATGGAAGTTCTTTTACACGCGAGCGACGCCGCGGGTAACAGCTAGTAGCTCTATACATGTTTATGCATACAAAACTGGTTCTGAAGTCGTAAAACTGGTGGAAGTCAGGGACAATATATACTCATACCGGACTATTCTTCATTTCCAGTAAGAGTTCAAAATGAGTACACTTCTACAAACTCTTATAAGATACGTTTCACAACTCCTTTTAGAACCCGAGCTTTATACTGAACTTCAAAACCGTCCTCGTGTAACGATTTTTGAACTATCAAAGCCGTCATTAATATTACCAGTCCCCTTTACGATCGAAATATCCATGAAATCGCGTGCATCACATTAAATAACTAACAAACTGGGTATCAGCGCATAACTCCGTTTGTTTTTACATAACCACACGGAGTCAGGGAAATAGATTTTAGTGGGGAAAATTTCGCAAGTTTAACTAAAATTGCAACATAGCAACGTTGAACATAACAATTAATAAGTGGATAATTGGCGTTGGTTATAAACAATAATATTATTAAATTTAAATATCCCTGTTAACATTGAGAACCATAGCTTTGTTTGACCCTATAAATAATTAGTGTAAAGCAGGACATACACTTAGAAACCTAGCATTAAAATCACCTAGCAACCTACTCCATCATCTTAACATTATAAATTTATAATTAAGTTAATTTTAATTACCTAGAAAATCGTTAAATTCTTTTACTTCACGGGTCGATCCAAATTTAGTAAAATCACCGGCATGTATATAAACGTCACCAGGTGGTATCTGATGCGTCATTCGGTAAATCACGCTATGAGTGTCCGACATGCACACGAATCTAACACGATTATTTTCGTTAACTTCGGTCACTATTTCATGCGGTTCTACTTCTTTCACAGTTTGAGTTTTACTTAAGTATTTATTCCAAGCTTTGGTAGGGTCAGAGGTCAAGGGGTGAACTTCAATTTGACCCCCGGCCGCACGGTCACCATTTTTGTCCATCGTAGAACAACCGAGGTAGAACTAACTAAATCGAAATAAGTTTTAGTTTCGATTTGAAATTCGTATCAAGTTTTGCTAGCGGAGATTGCATCAGACGATGAAACAAACTCCGGGAATTACAAGGAGGTAGTGTAAACACTGTAGTGGTAATTGGGGTGTTTGTAGATAGAGGGGACAAAGGGAATTATTACTGCGACTCTTTGACATCTGAAAATTTTCCGGTGATGTGGACTTCGACAAAGAGATAAGATACTAGCTCCTACTATCTCTATAACTATTATCAGGGATAGATTTAATTTTAGGAGTAGGAATGGAGTCTAACGGTTAGTATTTACTTCAGTTATTCCGACTCATAGACTACCCAGTATAGAGCCCCTCCCTCCAACACGTAACGAAAAGTTTAAATTATCTTATTGGCTCCCTTAAACCCTACGTTTTGATTACGTTGCTGACGGGGACGGCGAAAAATACGTAATTCCTTACTGTCGCTATGACCCGCCGCCTCTTCTTTCATACCCCCCCCCCGATCCGTGGAAGGTGGTCCGGTCCTTTGACGCGCGCCCAGATATTACTCTGTTCTCCATTCCTACTTCTAAAATTAAATCTATCCCTGATATTATAAAAATAAAACGTTTTTACAAACTGAAAAAGAAACCAGAGATATGTACCACATCGTTACATGGTTTTGGGTCGCCACTCACTGTTCTTGTCACGGCATCTGAGGGACAAATATTATTTATTCTAACGGTAATATTACGTCATGACGATTAATATCACGTGTCACAGCTAAAAACTGTCGATTCTTATCAGGGACCTCAACTCCGTTATCTTAACACAATTTCTTTACTTTTTATTTCGGCTGACATTTTCTCGAAGCTAAAAATAAATAATTTTTGCCATAACAACGAAGTTATGGTAAAAATGACGGTTGCTTTTAAAGCAGCATAAGGGTTTAAAACGAAGGGAAACGAAATAACCAAACCTGATTATTAGTTCAGATACATGATCAGTTATATCTGATAAATGGATTTGAGGCGATATTAAAATTGTACAGTATCATCAAGATTTTATTTTGATCAGTTAGTTTTTGTTCAAAGTACAAATTGAATTAATTACTCTTTAATTGTGATTGTACAATGTTGTTGTTAGGACATAGCCGCGGGTCGTATTGATCCTTTAGGTTTCAGATTTGAAATATTTGGGGGTGATTTTGCAAGCGCAGTGATGGGGTGTGGCCACGTAACCCCATTGAGGGGTCGACTGAGGGGCGTCCTTCTTCCGGTAAAACATGTAGATCCAACCGTAACGTTCCGCGCATTCGCTGTCGTATCTAATTGGAAAAGTAATTAAATTAGCGTTATAATTAGAAGGATTTGAGATGGAATTCTGTTCTGTTTATTTATTTCTTGGGTTCTGATTGTTGTAACTTCAAGTTGTTGGTATCCTTGGAAAGGGGAGAAATGGGACTATGACATACTCAAAGGACTACCCCTTATCTCTTATAGAACCAGAGTTAAAAGGTATTGATCCTATGGAGAGGTTGTCTATGAACATTTTGCTTATTTACTCGGGCCCTAATTGTTGTAACCCCAATTATTTAGTACCATTGTAAATAGGAGAATTAGAACTATAACATACTCAAAGGACTTGCTTGTATCTCTTAGAACCAGAGTTACAAAGTGTCGTGTAAATAAGCCCATGTTAATCCTATGGAGAGGGCGTATATGAACATTTTTCTTAATTATTCGGGCCCTAATTGTTGTAACCCCAAATATTTAGCATAGTTGTAAAGGGGAGAAGTAGGACTATAACATACTCGAAGCACATCCCCGTATCTCTCATAGAACCAGAGTTAAAAGTTGTTGTGTACATGACGTCATGGAGAGGATGTCCATGGTCTAAGTTAATACTTACAGCGGTGAGATTCCTATGCAGGCGCCTCTTTCGGCGACGCACCTGTAGGTGAAGACGTACTGTTGAACGTCATCTTGAACGATTTCGACTTCGTTTTCGTAGAAATCTTGGCTGGAGTTTAGTCGTTCCCATCGGCGATCGGTTTTGCAAATTTCTTCCGATGGTAGAACGAGGCCTCGACGCCGGTTCGGATAAATTCCCATTTTTTCTTTGTAGTAATTCGAAGCTTTCTTGCTCCTTGGAACGTTGTTCGATTCTTCGTTTGAGTTCATTTTCTGTTAATTAAAATTTAGTTAATGTGAATTAATTGGTTTACGAACAGGGTTCGAAAAAAACCCCGGGTTTTATCGAATATTTTGGGTCTTATTGGGTTTTCTATGGCTTGGTTAAAAACCCAATAAACCCACGGGTTTTTCATGGCAATGGGTAAAACCCCAATAAAATCAGCGGGGTTTTATGGCAATGGGTGAAAACCTAATAAAACCCGTGGAGGTTTTCTGGCAAGGGGTAAAAACCCAATAAAATCCGCGGGTTTTTTATGGCAAGGCGTAAAAACCCCATAAAACTCGTGGGTTTTTATATGACTATGGGTAAAAACACAATAAAACCCAGTGTTTGTTTTGGATTCGAACCTTGGAAACTAAATGAAGCTGCATTCCCCTAAGCTCACAGCGTAATTTATACTCTAGTTCATTGCCGGGGTTCTCTTTTAGAATTAATTACAAAGATAACTAGGTAATTAGTATTGTCTAACCTGAACATCCGTTTCGGGTGTGTCTAGACGGTCAGGATCCGTCGTTGGCTTTTCTTTACCAACCCAGAAGTACCTCTGGTACAATGCCGGATGGTTTCGAATATGATCGTAAAAATCCCGCATTCTGCTTTCGATGAATGCCGCCTGATCTGGCGTTAGTCGACTCTTTTCGGGGTCCAATTCTCGAAGTTCCCTTAACAGATTTCCCGTATAGGCTATAAACGAATAAAATATGTTCGTCATTCCATAAGTTTGTCACTGTGTACAAACTGGAGCTTGTCACGAAGTGACAACGTCTCGATGTTACAAGATTCGTGTTTACTTACATTTTAAAATAAGTTGTAAAGCACCGTTATCTCCTGGGAAAGTATGCTGGTAATTTTGACATAAAACTGAAAACAACAAAGTATTTAATTTAGTGATGGACACAAGCTTAATTTACCGATATCTCGCTTTATAATCCATTTAATTGCCGTGACCAGTGGTCATTCAAATCTTTTCTTAACTATGGGGTAAAATATTAATCGAAGTCGGGGTTGGGTTGCACACGTCGGGGTAAGAGACAACATACATAGGTTTCAAAATTGTAGAAAACATAATAGAATATCTTGAAATTTCTCAGTATTTTAAAATTAGCTTCGAGGATTATAATATACCTCTGCTAGCACACTAAATTCCGAGCTATAGGCGGGGGCGGTTACCAAGAAGGACCATTGCCATTATAAAAGAAGGGGCGAGGGCCACCGGTTCGCGACAAGGAGGATGGTCACCTTCCTTTGGTGTTTGTTACTATACTCGGTTTAATTGTTTAATTATACATATAGTTTTCAGACTATTCATACCATTTACACAACAAGGAGGCCAGGCTGCTTGGTACTGGACTTTGTCCTTCAAGCAGCCTGACCTCCTTGTGTAAATGGTATGAATCCTCCTTGACAGAAAGCTATCTACGAAGAAGAACTTAATTCTTTGAGACGAATTAGACGATTTGTTTTTGAAAAAGGTCAAAAAATAATTTCCTAGTACCGAAAACCAACCTCGAAACGAAACATTTCACATCTTAGGTCAGTCCTGGGTCGGGTCGGGGTCCCGCGTACCTAACACTACGTCTTAACATGACATAACTATCGTTAACTAAATTTATTAAATGATACTTCGTTAATAAAAGTAAACAATATAATTTCTTGACGGAACTATTAACTTAGATGGTAATTAGAACTGCGTCTTACCTTTGTATTTGGCAAGGGACAAGTGAAAGACGATGGTTAGTACGAATCCCCATAGAAAATACATGGTTGTACTTGTCAGGTTAATCTAATTACTATCATTTACAAATGACTACTAACTCTATAACAAAATTATCTTTGCCCGAAATTATTCCACTGTTTTTGGGACATCCGTTGTTGGCGGGAGTGTCACTATGAATGAGTTCTATGGATTTTCTTCTGTCCTTTTTAACAAGTTGCCGATCTTTTTTTCTTTACCCATAATTCCTCTCTCCTCGCAGCCGTCAGCTAAAGATTTTTCTTTCTTTAGTTGATTTGTTCAAACCCCTTCAAATTCCCTCGTCGAATCAGAAATAAAGGATATGTATTTCCTTTACCAGAAGCTTATAACTGTCACCGAAGTTCACATCACAAACTTCTCCCAGCCAAACTTCGAAATAAGTCATGTTTACAACTCCAAAACCAGTTTATTCATTCGTTGGACTACTTTTTATAGTTTAAACCCAGAGCCTCACTGGTCCCAAGGACTACTTTACTGATTCCAACTTAAATACATAGAGTAAGGGACACTGGTCCTTGGGAAATGGGACTAGTTCAATTATTTGTTGGACCACTTTTGTAATTCAAACCCAGAGCCTCACTCTGGTCTACTCAAGGTCTACTTTACTAATTCCAACTTAAATACATAGGGTAAGGGACACTGGTCCATGGGTCCAGTTTATTAATTCGTTGGACCACTTTTGTAATTCAAACCCAGAGTCTCACTGGTCCCAAGGACTACTTTACTAATTCTAACTTAAATACATAGAGTAAGGAGCACTGGTCCTTGGGAAATGGGACTAGTTTAATTATTCGTTGGACCACATTTTTAAATCAAACCCAGTGCGTCGCTGGTTCCAAGGACTACTTTACTTATTCTAACTTAAATACATAGAGTAAGGGACACTGGTCCTTGGGTCCAGTTCAATAGTCGAGAAGACCGGTTTGGAAAAAATCATATCGAACAGTTTAAACTATACGTTGATCTTAGCGACTGCCATATAATAATCTCCTGGGTGTATGGATATTAGGATAGTACCTTTTTTCTTGTGGAAACTTGTGATTTTTGGTTGCTAGGCAACGTATATATGCTAATTTCCTATGTCCCACTCACTTTGAGAGACAGTGTGCCCACCTTTTCCCTGGTAATCTGTCCACTGTATATTTGAAAAGGAACCCAAAAATATTTTACTCTATATACGGGGTAAATTCCCTTTATTTATGTGGAACACTGAAAAACAATGTACTAATTTAATAAAGGGGATCATCACTAAAATGCTCCTACATTTTTCATAACTTGTGTTAGAGGGTTGTTTAGAACATTTTCGCCCCAAAATTGATGATTTTCCATAGAACCATGTCCCCTGTACTTCACCCCTATAATTAAACTGCCTTTCTTTAACACCCTGTATTTATTTTTTGACCACCATGTCCAATTAGAGAGAAACAAATCGTAAGTTCTTAAAATAAATATGTCTTTTCATAATCAAAAATATGGTAATTTAAACAGTTATGGGAGATTTTTATTGGATGTGATATTTCAACTAGTATCACGCGGTTTTTATCGATTGACCTTTGAACTTTTAAAGGGCCATTCTTAATAATTATGTAAATAAATTTTACGTTAATATTCATTTTAAAAATCAACCCAATTTTTCTTTTTAGAGTTTAAGGTCCCATTTAATTTTTAACCTGATGATAAAAATAAACTTTCTTGTCCGATCAGTTCACTCTCCCTTTAATACAAAATCGAAACCACAATTCGGAACGTGACTTTTCCTTTAAAGAAATTACTCCCAAAAATTATTCCACTTCCTTCCTTCCTTCCTTCCTGCATGCTCGAAAAGATGAATAAATATTTTTATTCATTCTTGAATAAAGAGGTAGATCGCAAATTGGCGGACGATACGAGGGGCTTATCACTCCCTCATCTTTAATACTACGCACTTTACGCGAAATTATTTCCGAGGGTAGAGCTTATAAAGATGAATCGAGTTAATAATACAACTCCAAGGGACTAGATTCTTTTCAGTTTAGATAACGCGTGTTAAAAGAGCTTAGAGAAATTTTCTTCCCCCATTGTGTCTCATTTCTTGAACTAAATAGACCTTTTCAACGTAAAAAAGGGGTAGGCAGCCATAGGTATCGGGACATAGAAGGGGTTGATACATTGTCATCCGTCTCCGCCGGCGCACTCTCATGGCACAAAATGACTACAGCGCAGGAGCCAAAAAGCGATATGGAAGGAAACTTTTTACCCCCTTGTCTTTCCTTAGTTAAATCGAAAGGGTCCACTACTGGGCCGTTCAAGATGCCTTCCCCTCCTCATTTTGACTCTACTTCCTCCGTGCTTCCATAGATCTATCTCTACCGCGTTCATCTCCGTGACAAAAATAAACTGTAGACGCTTTGGAAGAGCATACGCGGTAACGTAGCTAGTTGTTCCTTTGGAGTTGTATTATTACCGCGTGATAAAGTCACACTTCAAAGGAACGTATAGCGAATTACTCCGGGTGACTTTCCCCTCGGTTTGATATGTTCCGCTTAACGAATCGTGGAAATGAGTTATTTATATTTGAATTGGAGTCCCTGATGTATTAATTCTATCAAAATCATTCCGTACGTGAGGCTACATCAGATCATCAATGAGCCGACACAAGAAAACGTACGTATTCGGCATACTCCATGGTCTCCTGCGGGTTATAGCCGCTTCCAGGAATGCATATAGCTAATTGGAATCATTGTGCCTCCATATCACCAACGTTAATGTCTATGTTCGTTTTGTGGGCGGGGCTTGAGAACTTGGTATCGCCACGCCTCATAATTCTGTTGGCGTCTTTCAAACTATGATTTCATTGGTTGGTACTTGGTAGCAACGGTCAAGGTTGATTATTCGCGTGGTAAATTTCGTCATATATAATGATTAGTCCTAGCTAGCTCTTCCCACGAAATCCGCCTAGATACGTTGAGTGAAAAACGGCTTCGAAATTATTCCAATTAGCTGTATGTATTCTTTCTGTTACTAAATTGCAAATTTCCGTGCTACCTACCTAGTTCTCGGAAAATTAATGACTTGACCGTGCCGAGCGTACAACGAAGTAATTGCTTAAGTCACAGACATGGTCCCTTAGGGTTAAGGATGATGTTTTTAACCACTGGAGTTATACATGTTATTATTAAGGGTTTCGATACACATTGGGTCCCTATGAAGGTCCTCGGCATGATACCTGATTAGTCAGGTATCATGACGTGATAAATTAGGGGAAGTAATTCGGTTTACTTGCATGGGAGGTGGGATCATGTCACTTCCGGCGGACAATGGGCAGTTGGCACTTCAGACCATTTTGTTGGCACCTACAGGGTAGGGTATTACCTTAAACATTGTCGCCCAAGAGATTGGCTTTCAGGAGTGCTACAGCACACTTCAAACCTTAATTTGGAGTTGTGTCTTCTAACGCATTTGAATCGAGACTTGGTGGATTTGTGGTATACTTTTTTTTTGTATTATGTACTTCCGGTGTTATATATAATCCGCTTTGGTAATACCAAGACGTTATATCAAGTTTACTAGGGAGAAGGTATAAGATGCCTAAGTATTCGCGCCCCATAGTCCCTGCAGCCCCCCTTTCAAAATACAAGGGGGGGGGGACTTAAAAGGAGGCCTGGCTATTTCGCTACACTCTCCTCAGTCGGAAAATACAAGTAATTTTCGTCATTGGTGGCGCCACGCTGACGTGCACGAGTTTTCAAGAACCAATGAGATGCTGGCTGGTTGTAATTTAGAGGCGGCGGGGATTAACTCCGGACAGGCTACGTTTGGACTGGAGATAAAGCTAGAAATGTGCAGACGAATTTATACCTTCGCCCTAGTAAACTAGATATAACTTCTTGCTGTAGTACTGACTGTATGATGCGGAGAAACTGCATCTGATAGAGTTAGAACTTAGTTTCCAGGAATGGAGAAAAGAAGAAATTCAATTTGACGAATTTCACCGTCCGTACGTTTGCTTTGCCGAGACTTACTCTCCTGTCATCAGTTACTCAAATAACGCCCCCAGACTAGTAATGATATTGCGTTCGAGCTAATTGAAGTAATACGCGCAAAGGTACCTCTTATCGGAGATATTAATACGTTGGAAATACCTTTGTCTTCATTGTTACAATATGAACGAATATTTCCTTAAATACGTCGGACAAACACGTCACATTTCTCTGTGTGTACATTATTTCATTCACGAATTAAATTTGACATTAGACGAGGAGTATTAAAAATATTAATACTACCTATAGTGATATTGAAAATTATAAACACCCGAATGACGTCAATTGTGACGTAGAAGTAGTGATTAAAGGGTATGGGAATTTACAATTTCATATCATATTTTACCACGAAAGTGGTATTATGTTAGACTTTCAAGTCTCTACTTTTAAAATATCAAGTTTTTAATATAATTAAACCAAAGTTTCTATTTTTAAAATCCATTGGAAAATCACGAAAACTCAGTTTCGATATATAAATAATTTTGTCTTGTCAGCTTGTTCGGTTGGTTTATGACATCACACTGGGAAACCTATACGCGCGAGCGCGAGCTATACGCGTCTCGAGCTCTGTCCATGCTTTGATAGCGGAGAGAGTTTCACCATCTCGCGTGCGTGACGTCATAAACAAGAAAACGTTGTAGCCTTTCTTAAAAAGTGGATTTTAAATAATTTCATATGAAGCATTTTCAAATGCATATTGCCAAATAACTAGAAATCGGAGAATTAAAAGCTTGATATTTTTGAATTCACAGTAATTAGTTCTATCTTTTGCTATATAAATCAGAGGTTTTTCAAACGAAGCTTCTCATACCCTTTAAGTAATGTTAGGTTTATAATATGGGTTAAAAATCAAGCTTGAAGGAGATAGGGATGGAGTGGTAACTTTGTCTCTGTTTACCCCACCTACGGAAATCCTCCCAGAATCCTCTGTGGGCGTTTAGGTAGTGTCGTAAAGGACGTCACGCCCCGTCTGTTTTAAAAATAGAAGCTATAGTTTTCATACAAATACACATGTCACATTACATGATGAGGTCACCGTCAGGAAAGAAATGAGAACTGTCACCTACCATATACTGTCCAGGTTTAAACTTACTTCATGTATTTCAATATGGCGCCATAGGGAGTTCGATTTCCCTGATATTTCCAGGTTCCCCCCCCAGTATTTCCCTGATATATAAAGGTGAAGGTCCGTTTTTTTTTTGAAGTAATAACTACGGTATTAGTTATTTTTAGTTAGAGCAACCCTTCAAGGCAAACGTACTCGAGCCTCACAGATTAAAAATTAAAATTTTTTGAGTGTTTTCCCTGAATTTTACTAAAATAAGTTAGTTCGAGTTTTCCCCGAATTTTACTAAAATAAGTTAGTTCGAGTTTTCCCCGAATTTTACTAAAAGATTTTTAAGTTCGAATTTTCCCTGAATTTTACTAAAAAAAAATAAGTTTAATAGTTCGAGTTTTCCCTGAATTTTACTAAAGAAAATTAAGTTGGTTCGAGTTTTCCCTGAATATTACTAAAATAAAATTGAAGTTCGAGTTTTCGCTGAATTTTACTAAAAAAAATTAAGTTGGTTCGAGTTTTCCCTGAATATTACTAAAATAAAATTGAAGTTCGAGTTTTCCCTGAATTTTACTAAAAAAAATTAAGTTGGTTCGAGTTTTCCCTGAATTTTACTAAAAAAAATTTAGTTGGCTCGAGTTTTCCCTGAATTTTACTAAAAAACATTAAGTTGGTTCGAGTTTTCCCTGAATATTACTAAAAAAAATTAAGTTGGTTCGAGTTTTCCCTGAATATTACTAAAATAAAATTTAAGTTAGTTGAGTTTTCCCTGAATTTTACTAAAACGTTTTTAAGTTAGTTCGAGTTTTCCCTGAATTTTACTAAAACGTTTTTAAGTTAGTTCGAGTTTTCCCTGAATTTTACTAAAAATTTTTTTGAAGTTAGCTCGAGTTTTCCCTGAATTTTACTAATTAATTATTAATTTCTCTTAGTTCTCCCTGAAATTTACTAATAAATTATAAATTTCCCTGAGTTTTCATTAAATTTACTAAAAAACTATAAAAGGCAATTTATTTCCCCGAATTTGTACGAAAATCGTATCAATAAATTAAATAAAAATAGGCATTAAATTGAACTTTAATGACAAAAGGTAGTTTAAAATACAATTTATATAGTTTTAAAAGGTAACAATGATTAATATTAATATAGTAAAATCGAGTAGGTAGGTATAATTCATATATTTATTTTATTATTTTTTTTGTATAATATTTTTGTCCCATTGATTAAAATAAAATAATTATTCAATCAATGGACAGCGAGAGAAGGGGTCGTTTATAAACGAAAACCCCTTAAGGTAAATTGTTGCGATACATGGTTTTGGTTTCAGTTTCGGTTTTTGTTTGCTAAACTAGGCTAGTGGTCTAAGGAGCTTGCTTGGTCTGACCTAAGTCTAATTACGCATTATAAACTTCGTTAAATTGGGATGGGAAATTTGATAATTCGATTCGATAATGTTTTCTATTTTTTTAAAGTTGGGAGATGAAAAGTTCAGGTAACATAAGTGATTATACCTTGATTTAAAATAACGGCTGCTTTTTCAAATTATAAAAGGAATTAAATATTAAAATTGAAATAAATAAATCGTTTCTTATAACAATATGATAATTAGTAAATTTAATTAGTCTTGAAAATAATCAAGGACTACTGTCTCGCCTCGCCACACGTCATTGGTTTAGTATCGTCTGCTAAACCGAACCCCTTAGCCTGTGAGAATTCAACCAATCACGTTTAGGGTAAGTGGTTCGGTTTAGCAGACGCCACTAAACCGAACCCCTTACCTCTCTTAGCCTGTGAGAATTCAACCAATCCCGTAAGTGTAAGTGGCTCTATTTAGCAGACGCCACTAAAGTAATGGCGGATGGCGCAGCTAATTAAATGTACTAATTATCATTTGTAATAAGAGACTATTTATTTATTTTAATTTTAATATTTAATTCGGATTATATTTTAAGGTAAGCTGAACTTGTCCTTTTAATTAAGTGTCTAGGAGTTATTATTTTATTATTGTAAAACGGACATAGCTGCCCCAACGGCGGCGTCGCTTTGAGCTCCGTACGAAACCGGTAACGAATAAAATCTCTCTAATTCGTCTCTCAACACCGAGTTTCGGACCAATGCCGCTCCCGAACCGACAATTCGTTCGACACCATTGGCCAGTAAGGTTTCTTTCGGCATCATCGTGTATAGATTACTCATAACGCCTTTGCAAATTGACCTGCAATTGTCAACATATTAATCCATCAGTTTTAATTGATTTATTTGTTTAAATTATTTTGGTACTAGGCTATAATAAGTTTATAAGATATGTTCATTCGTGCGGTTCATTCCATAAGTTTGTTAATCTCTGGTAACTTAGAAACTGGAGCTTGTAATTTTGAAGTGAGTGAGGTAGGTCATAGATTCAGGGTGGTAAAGCGAGGGAGGCCTGGTCAGGCGCTGCTGTCAAAGGGGGCTTAGTAATGCAGACTAAATAGGACCTAGATGGAACTTGGTCCTGCATGCAAAATTAATTAACCACAGAGTGTAGGACTTCAATTGACTCGCTTCCGTCGTTCCCCCTCGAACTAGCTCGAGTACTGTAAGTCTCTCAGTAACATTACGAACTTGTATAGGAAGTGTTATACTTATCACGTAACATATCTTATAAACTTATGGTGTGGCAAAATGTCATAGAACATTATGTTGCACCAAGAAGTGATATTTAGTTTATTAGGGAGAAGGTATAAATTAGTCTGCACATTTCCAGCTCTTTATCTCCAGTCCAAACGTAGCCTGTCCGGACAGTTAATCCCCCCCCCTCGCCTCTAAATTACAACCAGCTAGTATCTCATTGGTTCTTGAAAACTCACGTCAGCGCGGCGACGCGAATGACGAAAGTTACTTGTATTTTCCGACAGAGGAGAGTGTATCGAAATAGCCCGGGGCCTCCTTTTACGTCCCCCCCTTGTATTTTGAAAGGGGGACTGGGACTATGGCGCGCGAATACTTAGCCATCTTATACCTTCTCCCTAGTAAACTAGATATCACTTCTTGGTTCCACTCAAAATCACCCTTAATTTATCTCAGACTTATAAGATTTTTACCTGAAAACTTTTCCTAAAGATAAAGATGATTTTCCAATTTGATTGGCACTAGCACGTTGATCGGGCAAATGTCGTTCGCCGTATAAAGTTGGTATAATTTCCATTAAGTCACTATTTTCGTTACCATTGGCCGATTCGTCACTGGCCAATGTTACGATGCGATCCCATATATTAGATTCCGGAACTCCCAGACCTTAAATTTAATAAATCGAAAATATTTGGTTAATGAGTGAAATTTGCAATTAAGAATTAAACGTAGTGTTCAAAAAGGGATAGGAGTTATAGGAGCAAAGTTGAGTGCTCAATTTTGAGTTGAAAATTTAGTTTCCGTAACATTTTGCCCGACAAAAATACAAGTCATGAACATTTTATTTAGTGTTTTACGGATAACCCTTTAACCATAAGTTTATAAGTGATATGTTCCCTATAAGTATGAATGCACTACCTATAGAAGTTCGTAATGCTACTGAGAGAGTACTCGAGCTAATTCGAGGGAGAACGACGGAAGCGAGAATTGAAGTCCTACACTCGGTGGTGGTGGTTAATTTTGCAGGACCAAGTTCCATCTAGGTCCTATTTAGTCTGCATTCCTAAGCCCACTTTGAAAGCATGCGCCTGACCAGGCCTCCCTCGCTTTACCCTTAATCTATGACCTACCTTACTCACTTCAAAATTACAAGCTCCAGTTTGTAACCAGAGATTAACAAACTTATGGAGTGAACATATCTTATATGAACTTATGCTTTAACTGAACATACAATGCACTAATTTAATAAAGGGATCAACCATAAAACCCTTAAGATTCCAATGATCGTATTTTATGTTAGGGGGTGCATTCCTTATGGGCTGGTCACAGAAGTATAGAAGAACATTTTCGATTCTCAAAATTGATGATTTCCCAGCGTAGAACCATGTCCTAGTATTAGTAACCCACAACTTACCAAGTTCGTGCGTCCATTGTTGAAGCATTTTGACAAAAGCGGCGAGGACGTTTCCACCGTTGAGCGAAGCTGCTACTGCCATGTAGCGACCTTTGAAATAGGGGAAATATTCTATGGGGGAATTAGGGTCGAAGTCATCCGGCGGAACGAAACCTTCGGGCATCACGAAAGAAATTTGAGCCGAAGTGCTGATATTGACCGCTGCAAAATTAATTGTCAAAACAATTAATGAACTTAATTTAATTTAACTGTAAAAGTTTTACGTACAGGCTTGCCACGGCCCCACGGGTCAGGTAATTTAAAGGGATGCACAAAGTGTTAGGTAAGGGGTGTGGTCTATACCAAACTCAATTATCTTCCATCAAATAGAGCTCTAGACATGAGTGAATGGGCATCGGTATTACCATTGAATCTATCCGCCGAATCGGTCCACGTTTGAAGCCCAATCACTACTACTTCAAAATATAGTTCCTGACACGCCCCTTCATAACGCGAAGTACATCCCTTTAAGGTTTAACAAAGAAGGTTCAGGGATTTTAAGAATTTTATAAAACAAAGTCGGGAATTAGATTTTAGTTTTGGGAAAATTTTCTTTTCTTGGACGTTACTTAAGTTGCAAACGTTAAACACACGTTCTAGCAATAGATCAGTCTGAAGGCATCGGAAGGGGTGGGTAAAATTATTTGAAATACGTCATAGGCACCACGTGACCGAGGAAATTAGTGTGGTTCAAAGAAACTTATTCGTTTCATTTCGAAAATTAGCACTTTTGAGGATTGGCTAGCTGCAATTCAATCTCTCAAAAAAACAAGGACTAGGTGCCTAGTGAGTCCCACTCTATGTGGAGTCTTTGTATCTTGGCATCACTTGGTGCCTGTGACGTATTTCAAATAATATTTTACCCACCCACGGATGCCTTCTCTACAGTTCCTTGAAAAGATGAAATGTTAACATTCAAAACTATAGGTTTTGTTTGGCACTAAATATTTAGGGAAATGGAGAGTTTATTCAAAAATTATTTAGTTCAAATTTTCGTGGCAAGCCCCGTGTTATAAAAGGTAGTTATGAAAACGAGTCACATGCAATTGACTCCACACAATTACTTGCTGACAGACCAGCGTCATGGTCTTTTTCCAACGTTGAATAAACGGAACATTGGAGATCACCGAGGGCCACGTAAACCGGAACACCTTCCGGTACACCGTACCAACTAGTCTTCGTTCGACCCGCCACTTGACCCACCGCAACTACATCCGGTAACCACTCGGAAGGAATACCGGCTTCCTGTAAACTGAATAAAAACCCATAACTCTCACAAACACGCCCGTAATATTGAAAGGACGCGAGGGTCAAATGGGGTCAGTATAGACTAAAGACACCAACGAAAATAATATATGCAATTCTTAATACAACCAAGAAGTGATATCTAGTTTATTAGGGATAAAGTATAAATTTGCCTGCGCATTTCCAGCTCTTTAACTCCAGTCCAAACGTAGCCTGTCCAGAGTTAATCCCCCCCCCGCCTCTAAATTACAACCAGCATCTCATTGGTTCTTGAAAACTGACGTCAGCGCGACGCCAATGACTATAAAATGACGTATTTTCCGACTGAGGAGAAACGAAATAGCCCGGCCTCCTTTTACGTCCCTCCCCCCCCTTGTATTTTGAAAGGGGGACTGGGACAATGGCGCGCGAATACTAAGGCATCTTATACCTTCTCCCTAATAAACTAGATATCACTTCTTGATACAACTTTAAGAAATTAAATTAAACAAACCAAATGGCGTGGATTATGGGAATAATATCAAAATATTAAACGAATTTTAGTGACGTTTTGGGTGCGTTCAGAAAGAATAACCGATGACATAACCGGTATTTTCGGTACTTTCGGTTGAACGCGCGGTTGTGACGTCAACGCGAACGGTAAACCCTTCTTAGATCCTAACTAAAATAGTATAGCGTTTATTTAAATGTCACATTCTCGTGTGTCTACTTAAAAAAAGACTTCATTCAATCTTTCTAAGATAAAAATAGAATGGTTTCTGGAGAAATTGGTGGGATCTCTAGAAAAAAATTCCATGGAGAAGCTGAGTATGTGCACTTGAAAAAAGACAACAGTCAACAAACTCGAGTTACTAAGCGTAATAGGTTTTGAGTGTAAAATAAGTTTGAATGGAAAGTTTTCTTTTAGATTATCCCAGATTAACACAAGTTTACAACCCAAAACACGGAAAGTACGTTAACCGCGGAAACTGTTTATTAATTTTATTAAAATTTAGAAAACTTCTCGCTGGCTAATGGAATATTTTTTGTTTTTGCTATATAAGTCTATGCTGATAAGTCTGCCATTAACTGTGGAGGGTGTTCTTTAAGCTATTTGGAGTCGAAAATGTTCTGTGATATTTTATGACCCCCTAAATTTAATTAAGAAACTGAGCAGAAAATGATTTCTAATTTAAGTAAGGGGTCATCCATAAAATCATAAATCGAAAACAGTGTCCCTTGTGGCAAAATGTCAGTCGACTCAAAATCGATTTCCCAAAGAACATCCCCTTTAATTTCTGACAGACTTATCTGAAACACCGTGTAGATGATTTCTTTACCATAGATACATCTATCTGTATTTCGCTCCTACAATTACCCTCCTTTTTTGGACAACTCTGTAATGGTTCGATAAAACGATATCATATTTTAAATAAGAAGATTGCTAGGGCTATTTTTATGCAAATTATCTTTTTATCAAATTGGCGTTAATTTAAATGAATGATCTCGAAGCTTTGATCTCACTCGAAATTATTTTCTAACGTTGGCTAACTTCCAACGAATAAAAACAAATAAGTAAGACAAATTTTATACTTTGGAAAAACATTTTCAAATGAATCGTTTAGGGGCATATCTAGAACCGTTAAGCGAAATCGTAGAAAGGAGGGCGTACCTTAATTGGAAAACTCCCTTAATTAAATACCCTAAATTGAAATATCACCTTGCATAAATACCCTCTATAAAATACCCTCAATACAATACCCTTAATTGAAAAATACCCATAATTGAAAAATAACGTTAATTAAATAACCTTATGACAATGAAGTCCATCTTCAACTGCCTATACGCTTTTGATAAACACGTGATAGAGACTGCTCAGTTGGAAATTATACCTTGGTTACAGACATCTTCCTATTTTTTCAAAAACTCTAGTGTCACACTTATTAAAAATTACATTACTTTACATTAGTTATTAATGACATAAGTCCCCTTTGCCAAAACCCCCTTGGCCCTCGGTGCGCGGGGTTGTTGAAAGTTAAAGAATGTTTATAAGGCAAATAACTAAGACTGAATAGGCCTACTTCTTGGAAAAACATTTTGAAATAGACGAAGGAACGAAGGAAATAAGAAGCTTATAATGTCTTACGAGTCGGCGTTCCAGGACTTTTTAACGGTATCATAGTATCCCCAACTGGCGGCGTTTTGAACTGACATGATTGGTCGATCCAAGTCGCATAGCATTGCCACGACCAAGTCTTGCACCGTCCCCGCCCGGTCGAAGTTTGACTTCATATTGGGACGGTTTTGTACTAGCCATAATAAAGTGGCGCATCCGTAACCGGTACTCAAACGTAAATGCGATTGTGGTCTGCAAAATAATAAGAATAATTATTTTTACATAGAGGTCAATAGGTCAAGAAAGTCAAAATATATTAAATAAAAGATGAAATGTAGAAGGGTATGTATGGGTTTAAAGGGAGAATGAAACTATCAACGACGGGAAACTTGAAGCAAATGGCGAGCTTGCTTTTGAACGCGGAATAAAGGGCAGTCGTTAATTGACCACTTTGTTTTATTAAAAAAAGTGTTAACTTAAAGAGAGGGTGAAGTGGAAAATAAAGTGATTTTTTTATATCGATTCTTCTAATAATTATAAGAGCAATCTGCATAGGGAAACATCCAAGAAATACAGTCTCCGAATGGTTTTAAAATTCAAATTAGGTTCAGATTTTAAGGATAATTTTAAATATGGAAGTTCGACCAATCGCGGAAAGCCCTGCCTTCTTATTATCCTTAAAATCTGAACCTAATTCTAATTTTAAATCATTCGGAGGTATTTCCTAAATGTTTCACTATGCAGAATGGTGTTATAATTTCTAGAAGAATCGATAAAAAATCACTTGATTTTCCTTTTCACCCTCCCTTTAAGTCATCTTTTGAAACTTTGAATTAAATTATGTTGAATTAACCCAAATGTTTTGGAAATCAAGTTTGCTTAATGATTTTGATGTTATTTTATCAATATAAATAGCTTGAAAAATTATTATTGTCTTATAATTTCATTGTCCCTTTAAGCAAAACGGTACTGTTGTTTGACTGGTAGTTTTATCGGTTTTAATATCACCGATATCTGTTGAATTTCACTCGCAATTGCACTGAAAATTGAAATAACACCTGAAACCGCAAAAACTCGAAAAAATCAAAAATGTACAACTGCACCACCCTTTTAGTATCATTTCAATAACCCGTAAAACCTCTTAGTTCAAAGTAAGGGTTTAAAATCATAAAAAGTGACAGTAATTTGTTATTAGAGCATTGAAACTGAATGATCACTAAGTATACAAGATTTTCAGTCTGTTTTTGCAGATAGCGCAGTTGAATTGCTGCTCTTGCAACACGCCTTTGCACACTATCTATTGAAATTTGCAGGTTATTTTTAGTTAAGTTCAAGATAAACAATTTTTAAAATGTAATGTAAACAGAATTTACGATGTTTTACTGGAAAAACTTTACGGTTTAGCTCGCACATTCAAAATACAGTTTTTCCAATAAATATTATCATTTCTTGGAGGTTAATTATATGTTAATTAATTACATTTAAGTCGCGGAAACTATTTTAATCAATCAATATTTTCATGACCATAAAAACCCGACCAGTGAATTCCTTCTTCCTAGTCACAAATACCATAAAATATCTCAAAATATAACCAAACCTAACCTAACCTAACCTATAATATGAAGGGTAAAATGTAGAAAAACATGGAAAATATACATTTTAATTAATTTCCGCACCTTAATTTTAACAAATTATCCTATAATTAACCTTGAGTAAATGATATTTATTGAAAAAACTGTATTTTGAATGTGCGAGCTAAAGTAAAGTTTAGCCGTTTTACTCCTTGGTTTATAATATTGCTCTTAGGGTAGTTGTACTATCATATGTGTGTCATTTTAATATGCATGCATCGGAGCCCTTTTAATTAATCATTGTTAACAGGGGTTACGAACGGTGACACGCTCGGAATTTCTAATTTCAACCTCGATCAATATATGAAAATCTCTCTCTCGCTACCCTCAAACAGCAATTTATTGCATAGATATCAAAAGTATTGTATTTTAACTATGGAAAATTTCTTTGTTTATATATTATATACTAGCTGTTATTGCCCGCGGCGTCGCTCGCGTGTAATAAGAACTTCCATCAAAATGATATAAAGAAAGGGTAGATTTTACTGATTCGACTAATATTTTTGTATCACCCTAGGAGCGAAGGCACTCGGCGTTGCCCGTCAGCCCATAGGCATGCATTTTTTATTACTTTTCACGCGGACATTATTCCATAAAAAAGGGTTTTTTAAGTTTTTGGCCGCCATTTAAAAAGATGGCAACAAATCGAACCCAAAAGACCATTCAGCCCGTCTATAGGTTAAAGGAAACCAGTATACTAAATATTTGCGAAATCGGTTGAAACGCGCGGACTTTGTTGCGTAGAGAAGATTTATTTTACATTTCTGGGCGCTATTTTTTAAGATGGCGGCGGATTGGGGGAAATCTTTCTTAGTACGCGCCTACTACTTACGAGTAACGTTCTTGCAAATTTTCAGCCTTCTAGGGCAAGCGGTTTGGGCTGGGCGTTGATTATCAGTCAGTCAGTCAGTCAGGACTTTGATTTATATAGATGTATTTTTTTTTATTAAATTATAATATCTATGTATTAAAACTACGATTCATCTAAAGGACAGTACGGGTTTTTCAGATTTTCCGTATTTTTCCCCATGCAATATGGAATTTTCTAGAATATGACAGTTTTAAAATGCATTAAGGTTATGACTGACGAAATCTCAAAACGCTATTGCACTATTTATGGTTTTAAACCCTTACTTGAACTAAGGGGTTTGCGGGTTATTGAAATGATATTATATGGGTGGTGCTCATTTTTAATTTTTTTTCGAGTTTTGTTATTAAAGGTGTTATAATAAATACCTAAAATGATATATATTAATTAATATTAAGCTTTATTTAATTGAGGTTTAATTATGGTTTAATTATTGATTTAGAGTTTCGAAGATGCATGTGTAGGTAAATGTACGAACGCTCGTGTTGCCAGTGCAATTCAACCGCTATCTACATACTGAAAATCATGTAGAGTTTCTTTCTGTTCCATTCATTTCTAAACCTGAATGATGCGCTAGATGCTCTAATAATAAATTACTGGCCACCATGAAGCGCGTGCGCAGTTAAAGTTAAGAAACGAGGGGGAAGGAAATTTCTTTATCTCCTTTAGCACGTTCTATTTATTTTTAAAAGACATAGTTTTTAAATGAGCTTATCTTAAAATAGCCGACATTTTAAAATATTAACAAAAAAATGCAAAAATTGCATTTCAAAACTAAGCCCATCGCGTTATATTCAAATATAGATTGAAATAAGTAAAATAACTACATTAAGTATGCCACTTGGGTAATTTTATTTGGCGATATGTAACCCGTGCTCTAACGTGAATTGCGAATCAATCAAGTTTTTGGCAACACTCGTGAAACAATGCAATTCGTTTGTTGCCAACTTACGCTTAGTTATGTCATTTTTAAATGTTGTAATTTACAAAAATAGAAACTCTTCGTAATCAGCAGAAATTGAGAAAAGAAAATCCATGGACATTTTAACTGTAAGAGGACGGGCAATTGAAGAAAAACTTCTTTCGCTTTCCCGAACACGGCGATTTTTAAGGGAGAAAATACATCTCATCCCCCCTCCCAGGCACGCTTAGCTTTAAATAGTGAGTTCTGAATGATGACCTTAATATACTAAAACGCTAATCTTATTTTTCTTTCCTGGTGCATACCGTTTAACAAAGAAATAACTCAGCCACTTTTCTAATCCCCTATTGCGTTATAATATCCATGCTTGTTAAAGGGATAATGAAGTAATAAAACTGAATTAGCGAGTAACAAGTGTGGAAACGAGTGATTGGTCGCAAGCAATTTCCATTTTCAAAATTTCTTGCAAAATGGTGTTAGACTTAGCCGGGTCAAATCACAACTTTATTTTAAATTTATTATAAATGGGGTTATCACCCTAATAAATTAAAAATAACTTGGTGCGGGTTTTTTCTTCCCCCACTTCATTATCCCTTTAAAAATATTTATTATATAAAAAAGGAGTAGTTAAGAGAGATGGCAAACCTGGGTAATGTTGCCAAAAATTCCGGGGAGCACCTTCCGTCTTGCCACGTGTAGAGGTTGCTTGTCTTATTGACGTCATATCTGCCGTGTTTATTCAATTGCCAACCTTCGCCGCTTTTCCATAGAACGCAACCGTGCATTTGACCGGACACCGCGATCCCCCCGACTTTGGCCAACTGGTCCTTCGAAAACCTTGATAGACAAAATTGTAAGGCCGTACATATCCTATGAACGTCCTGTTCACTTCCGGTAGCACCGTAATCACTGGGAACCGAAGCCTTAGTTTCACGAGGCAACGAATCTACCACGCTTTTTTTGGCCACGTCAATTAAACAAACTTTGACAGTAGTCGTTCCTAAATCGACACCTAAAAGATATTCCGGGTCCGACGACATGATTGGCTTGTTTTCACCCTGGGTCGCGATTGTCTAGGGGCGGTAGTTGTCGTCTGTAAGCAGACGACGCTTGGGTTTGTGTCGCACGCGGCGGCGAGAGTATTACGTCTGCTCAGATCGAGGTATAAAGCGTCAAAGCTCACCGCCAGTAACGCGACAGACTAATGCCTGGGCCGCATCGATTCTACCACCAGCGCGCGCGCCTTTACAACAACTACACTCTTTTAGGTGCGTCCGCATAAATGAGCGTTCTTTAGAAATATACTGTTTTTATAAACGATGTTGTTGTTGTTGTTCTGGCTGTCGTTTTTGTTTTAGGTTAAAAAGTTGTTTATTTTTGGGGGTTATTGAAGTGTGATTAGGTTTTTTTTAGGAAACGTGATTAAAGATAGTGTAATTTAGTTTTGATTTCTTAATTATTTAATATTTTGAAAGGTTTTTTTCGGGTAAATTCATAATGGCGCTAGTTACGTTATTAATCGTTAGCATAAGTTTATAAGATATGTTTCATAAGTATGACACTTCCTATACTTCATAATGCTTACTGAGAGCGAGAGCTGGTTCGAGAACGACGGAAGCGAGAATTGAAGTCCTACACTCGGTGGTGGTTAATTTTGCTGGACTTCCATCTAGGTCCTATTTAGTCTGCATTACTAAAGCCCCAATTGACAGCGCCTGAACAGGCGTTGCTTTACTTACCTCACTCACTTCATGACAAGCTCCAGTTTGTAACCAGTGACAAACTTACGGAAAATATCTTATGAAGTTATGTCGTTATCAAACAAGCGGAGGATTTCAAAACTGGTGCGAACATAGCTTTAGTAAGAATGTAAAGGCGTCGATTAATACTGTATTACCGTCTTGTTTTCCAATTTAATTTCCCCATAGGCGGTTTGGTTTGTCTGCCTTTTACGCGGTGATCGCTGCTAGGCTTTTCAGATTCAGAATATCTCTTTCATTTATACTATACTAGATATCTAAACGTGAATAGAAGAGCCCATAGCCTTCAACTTATCAAGTCAATCATAATCGTCGGTCGTGTTTAGGCGGCGGCAAGCCGACACTCCAAGTCTTGAATATACTAAATATATTTTTTATTTATCATAAATCTTCCAACGGCGGCTGCATTGTGCCAGCCACTCTAGAATCCCATAGAGATTAATATTTACGACGTTTTGAATTTGAAAAGCCTTCAAAACTATATGTGTACGAGATTTTATTTTTGACAAACTACGATTACGATTACGCGGCCGGCGCCCCACTCTCTCGCTAGTCTCTTTTATCGTGTTCTCTCCCATTTTATGCTCCGCTCCTCTTTTAAGTGCGTCAGGGGGGAAGATTAATCATCAATAAATTGAAAGGAAGATTACTCCCGAAATCGATATACTATTAAACTATACATGGGATGGGCGAGGGGAGCGCCACTTGTGACTTCTCTCTCTCTGTATAAGGGGTGTTGTAATAGCAGTTCTGCAGGGTTCATATAGGATTTTTGGATTCAAAATCGTAGGGAGGTTTAGCAGGTTATTCTTGACCCATTTTTGTCAATATCATTGACCAATTTTTGCCAATATTACTGGCAATATTTTGCCAATATTACCGGCAATATTTTGCCAATATTACTGGCAATATTTTGCCAATACCGCTGGCAATATTTTGCCAATACCGCTGGCAATATTTTGCCAATACCGCTGGCAATATTTTGCCAATACCGCTGGCAATATTTTGCCAATACCGCTGGCAATATTTTGCCAATACCGCTGGCAATATTTTGCCAATTCCTTTGACATTGTTTTTGCCAATATTTGAAATAGCTAATCAGGATTCGGTGCAAGATTAATTCGTTTTAATTTCTGTCTTGTATTCTTTTTCCTGTTTGCCACTGCCCAAATGAACTCCAAAATGAGCGTAGAGATGGAAACTATTGCCCCGATGCCGAAAATGGCAAATACCAATCCGACCGACATGATGTTGATCTTGCGGTCACATGGCTCTGATTCCACGGGGTCGTAAAACATTTGTTCCATATTCTTTCCGCTGTTTAGAAAGTAACTGTCGAATTGTTTCGTCTCGTGAAATCGAGTCATTCTGCAAAATTAATGCCTTGTTAAAAAGCCTAAATCTTTACGAGAATCTATGTCCTACGTCACTTCATGACAAGTTCTCAGTAACCATGCAGTGACAATGAACTTATGGTAAGAAACTAAACACACAATGCACTAATTTAATTAACTAACTCCAACGATCGCAACTTGCATTAGGGGGTGCCTATTGTGGCGGCAAAATCTGCCACGGAAGTTACATTTTCGTCATAGAACCGCATGTCCCACTATACTTCGCTCCTATAAATACCCACCCTTTTTGGAAGACCGTCTTGTTGTTGAAACACCCAGAGTTGTTCGTCAATAATTCCTTTTGACCAACGGCCACTCTTACCTTAAGTTGATGGATTCCAAGGCCACCCTTGAAATGTTTTTCCCTACACGACAAGCCATGAATTCCCTATCAAGTTCTTCCTTTCCAATGTAAAGTCGGAATGTACTTTCCAAAAATTTGGAGGTTTGACCGTACAGTAAATTGGACCAAAGTGTCATGAAACTGGTGATGAAAACGGATCTTTTATTGAATAAAGTCACCATTGATGTAGAAAACACCTTTGGTGATGTTAAGCCATGCCCATCAATAATACGACGCCATAGTTCTTTGTAGCGATGGTTGTACGCTGATTGTTCCTGCATTGAAAATATAGGGGTATAGATTACAAAAATTAAAAAGGTCTAATTACAGGACAGAAGTTGATTGGGAACTAAATTCTGAGTGGAAAATGTTGTAACTTCTATGAACACCGATTTGGTCCCCAGTAATTTGGTACAAACCATAACACAAGTTAGTAAGAAACTTAACAATCAAAGCACTAATTGAATTAAGGGGTTATCCGTAAAACAGTCCTTCAATGGTTGTAACTTGTGTTAGGGGGTGCATCCCTTGTTGGATCAATATCGGACATAGAAGTTATAGTTACATTTGTAACACTATTGAAATTAAGGTTTATCAGAAGTTGCTGAGTTTCTTTTCAATTTTGAAACGGTGGAGGTTCACCTGTTAACGAACATTCTATTATAGATCCCCCAACATTAATAAGAGTAGTATTTTTATTGATATTAAAAGTTGTAAAAAACAATATCATGCTGATATTTCACTTTGGCCGGTTAGGCTAAAGACTATTTAGTGTTCTTGTCTATATGGACAGGAAAGGTTTTCCGGTTTCTGTTCCATTAAAGCATCTCCTGGGGGAGGGGGATTTCTTAGGTTTAAAACGTACCATGATGAAATTGGTCGCCGGGCCTCTATCCCTGACAATGGGCACCAATTCGGGTTCTTCCAGGATGTCTTCGATGGTGTTGATGGCGTTACTGACATCAGCCAAAAGTAATAATCTCAAATTTCCGCTGTAAGCTCGCGTTAAAACCAGAAAAGCTAAACATGAAACGCAAACTAAAATTGCGCTAGAATGGAAAATTGGAAATTCTTGCGGCGCTAATAAAGAAAACGGAACAATTTATTTTGATTGTTGAAAGCCCATTCAGACTAGACTAGTCTCAAATATTAGTCGCTTAATTAGTTTGAAATTTTTTAGCGCCTTTTCATTTGTCATATCTCACTCGATCACGACCGACTAACGCTTGATCGAATGAGCAGAATTTGTAATTTTGGTATTCAAAAGTTTTGACTCAAAGGTCACCATATACGTGACGAGGTGACCCACGGGAACCATAACACGTTACCAAAACTTCATAGTTAAAAGCAGAAAGTATACTTCGTTGAAGCGTGCTGGAGCCGTGTAATAAGAGAAATCCTCCTTTACCACTCAGAATTGTGCCGACCCCATCTGCCTTTACGACCCTAGCACCTGGGTACATGCATGCGTGAATTGGCTCCGAAAGTAGCAGATCCTAGCCCTAGATCCTTGGATCAACGTTTGAATCGCCACCATAAAGCACTATTTTCTATAAATCTTTTACCTCAAAAAACCTCATCTCTGATTGGTTAGTTCGTGTAGTGGTTGAGAGGAGGGGGTCGCGTTTGCTTCTCATTTTACATGGCGGCTACAGTCAACTGTTAATGAAACTTTTTGATTTTATCTATCAACTTTTGATCGAATCTGTTTCCTCTAGTCTGAACGGGCCTTAATAGCTCAGTTTAGTTTATGAAGTCTTACTTTGTCCCATGCCGTAACAAAATATGTTATAAAATGTTGAAAGTAGCAAGGAGAGTTTATCGAAAAATGTTTTGTAATATTTCTTCGAGAAAGTGACGTGAATTAAGTAATGAATTGATAATAGAACAATTAGAGCCAAACCGACGAAAATCCAAAGCTAAAAATACAAAGACACGAATTGGAATTTAATGTTTCAATGTTTTTTTACTCGAAGAAAATTCCAGAATTCCTTGGTATAAATTTTATACGCTGTGTTCCAAAAAGGGTAATTATGGGAAATTTCAATGGAAGAAAATGCTGTTTACATGACTTAATTGGAGAGTTTCATACTTATGGGCAGCTATATATTATTTTCTTATGCACATATAGATAATACCTGGGCTATGCCTTTTTGTAACACTGAGCTTAATTTAATTAGAAATTAAATCTTACGACTGAAGAAAATCCTTTAAATGTTAGACTTAAGATATCCGTTTTATTGGTGTTTTCGCAAGATAATATTACGAAATTGGTGGAATAGAGGGGCGATGTAAAGCTGTACTTGTCTGTTACTTTTAATCTCGATAAAGCCAAGTGAAAGTCAAGATCCTTCATTTAATCAATTAAATTAAATTAAATTTATTTAATTATGTTAAGTTTATGAAAATGTCCGGAAAACGTGCATGCCAACGTCAATCGTGTTATAGGCTATTAAATCTAGACGTTGACGTTGACGGATTTTCGTTATAGTTTCAAAGTAAATTAAAATTTATTACTCCTGATTGTAAGTATTCTCTGATACTTTCGTATTGAAGAGCGTAATCTTGTTCGTAGAAAAGTGGTCTATTACGCGCATGATTGAAAAAAGCATTATTTGATTTAATTATTAACGTAAATTAGTTTTTAAAAATCAATTATATACCGTATTAATCTCTCGTCAATTATGTAACTCAGAACATAGAAATACACCGATAATTGATTCAATTTTGTGTAAGAGTGACGATTATCGACGTCGTTGTACACATCCTATGTTATTTTAAATGAGTGCTCATCCATTATGAACGTTTTATCATTAAACCAATGGCAAATGCAAGTAACAGAAAGTAAGCTATGAACTGGGAAATTTAATGAAAACCTTTTATTGTATTACCAATATATACGACATATACGGTATTAAATTTTTATTAATTCAAACCCCGAGCCTCACTGGTCCTAAGGACTACTTTAATAATTCCAACTTAAATATATATGGTAAGGGGACTGGTCCATCGGTGTAGTTTAATTATTCAAGACACAAAGGTCTGGAGGACCAGTTCTGAAAAAAAAGTGCTCATTTCTAATCCTGCTTAGGCTACACCAACCCTCCAACAGGCTTCCAAATAAGTCAAGTCTACAAGTCGAAAACCAGTTTATTAGTTCACTGGACCATTTTGATTTAATTAAAATTCCAACTTAAGGCAAGGGGAACTCGTCCATCGGACTATTTTCAGGGGTAGCTATATAGTCTGCAGGACCAGTTTGGAAAACTTAAGTAAGAAACTGAATTTAATTAAGGGGGTCATCACCATAACTTGTTGGGGGGACTTGTTGTTATGAAACGATTGGACTCAAAATTTATTTCCCATAGAACCATCCCACTCTACTTCGATCCTATTACTTTCTATTATTCATATTTGCCATTGATATTACACGTCTTACCGTTGGTATTAGAATGGTAACGTTGTACAAATTATCCGTTACTTCTTCCATTTTGCAAGAAATTAAGACATCTCTGGACTAGCTAAAAGTAGATCGTCGCGACTGGTTAAGTCCGAATGCGCCGAAGTTCTCAACTCGAGATAAATAGCGAAGAAATGCCTTTAGTTAGGCGAAAGATTTAAATCGTACGTAAGCTTAATCGATTTTCCGAGTAACAAGTGCGTTGTTTTATATAACGTAACAAAGTCCATGATTTGACTTTTTACCTCTTCGAGTGACGATGACGTCACGGAGAGGTATTTACACTGGATGTATGTGTCTGTCTGTCACCGGTCTGCAGTTCAGAGAAATTCGGAAAATTCTATTTCATTTCGTTATCTAACTCACTGAAGCGCCACTCAATATCTAACCATTATACCTATCCGCCAATTCTTTCACCCAATAGTTATAGTCTATCCCACTGAGACAACAACTTGAGGACATCCTAGGCCCATTACACCTTTAATATAAATAAGAAAATAAATGATCTCTTATTACAATGATAATGGGCATTTAATTAGTCTTAAACATGGTGAGGACTACTGTGTCGCCATCGTTTAGTGGCGTCTGCTAAATCGAACCACTTACCCCTTACCTCTCTCAGCCCGTGCGAATTAAACAATCCCGTATTGTCTCGATTCGAAGAGGTAATATTTTGGTTTCCCAACTTGTATTTATATGAGAAGTTAAGTCCACGTGTAAGATGATATAACACCGTAAAATAAGCTTATACGTTCGGGGCCTAACATCGAATCTTGCTTTTAACTCTATTCGGTTTCACTTTAACTTTAAGTGGTTTCACCCGTAACCTACTTTCACAATTGTTTCAAGTCTGGACCGAAACTTTAAGCTGTTTACGTACGTTGACTTGATTGTACGTTTTGACTTTTGAAACATTTTTTCATAACGAAATCCATTTGGAGGTATTACGAGCTTAAACTTGGTTTTCTGAGTTATACCTTTTTTCTTTGTCATTTTGCATGTAGTATACCTTTATCGGAGTTATAATGTATGTTTTAGTTGTTTGCTTTGCGCTATCACTAAATATTACTCCAAGGGGATAGGCAGACATCTAGCAGTTAATGGAAAAAGTCTTGCCCAGTGCTAAATTTGGGAAAAATAATAAAATTTTCTCTGAGAGTAAATAGCCCCTCGGGCTAAGTCGGAAGCATGCTGAAACTTTCTAAACTGTCGATTAAGACGTGTTCCGGTTTCAAAATAGCTATGAACCACGAAAGTTTGAAAGTTCAGATGTAAGAAAACAAAATGTACTGAAATAAGCTTATGCTTATGGATCTAAACTTTTAATTCAATATAGTTTCCTGTTTACGTTAAACGATTTTCACGGGAAACTGATAATTTTTTTACCTGCGGCTCGCGAAGCAAACTTTACAAACTTCGCTTATGATCCTCAACGTATCTAGGCGGGTTTTGTGGGAAGAGCTAAACTAATCATTATGTATGACCAATTTTACATCGCGAGTAATCTATCTCGCTCCGCCTTGAACCTTGCTTGCGAGTGAGCCTGACTTCGCGTTGCTACCATGCAATGAAAACACGCCATCAGAATTATGAGGCGTGACGGATAGTAAGTTCTCAAGCCCCGCCCACAAAACCGCCTAAAATAATTGGGGCACAATTATTCATATTGTCTGTATGTGTTCCTGGGCTGATTGTGACTCCGAATATCACTTTGGGACGTAATCAGAAACACTCTTCACTAGGAAATAAATACAGCTTTGAAATTGCTAATCAGGAGAGATATTTCAATTCATCCAATTTTACAATAATTAGCTAGCTCAATCTTTCAGCATTTTTCTGTGCAAGATTTGACTCAATTCTTTTGAACTTCTTTTGATTCGTATTAATTTTCTTCGGGCCTTCTTCTTTCTGTTGCCGCTGTAAGCTGCCCAAATGAACTCCAAAATGAGCGTAGAAACGGAAACGATTGCTCCGATGCCCAAAATGGCAAATACCAATCTGACCGACATGATATTGATCTTGCGGCCACGTGACCCGGACACCACGGGATCGTAAAACAATTGTTCCATGCTCTTTCTGCTGTTTATAAAATAACTGTCGAATTGTTTCGTCTCGTGAAATCGCGTCATTCTGAAAAATTAATTCCTTGTCAGTAAATCTTTTGACCTCCGACCCTGGGGCAAAATCAGCTGGTCAAAGAATTAAGAATAGAACATTTTTGAGTCCCATAGAACCATAAGTTGATAAGATATGTTCATTCCATAAGTTTGTTAATCTCTGGTTACAAACTGGAGCTTGTCACGAAGTGAATGAGGCAGGTCAGAGATTCAGGGTAAAGCGATGGTGGCCTGGTAAGGCGCTGCTCTCAAAGGGGGCTTAGTAATGCGGACTAAATAGGAGCTAGATGGAAGTCCTTCAAAATTAACCAGCACCGAGTGTAGGACTTCAATTGACTCGCTTCCGTCGTTTTCCCTCGAACTAGTATATATACGAAGTATAGGTAGCGTCATACTTATGGATGGAACACATCTTATGATAGAACCTGAAGTAGGATAAGGGACTAGAAGTAAAGAACTCTAGCATTGGTAATAGATCCTGGCACTAGTGAGCAAATTTGAGGATTGTATGCTGCTTCCATCGCGCCTACGCTAGAGAGAAAAAAATTGGTCGAGTTCCAAAACAATTAATAAAAACTGTCATTGTAGACAAAGACGGGAAAGTGTAAAAGATAAGTGTAGAAAATGAATTGCCTGAAGTAACAGATATTAAAATTTTCACTTTTGAAGACATGATCATAAAACATCGATTATTTGAAAAAATTCTTATCTTAGTTTTTTTTACCAAAATTAGTCAAAATATTTTGTCATGAAACATGAGGTTCATTTTAAAAGTAGTACGCGTGAACATTTTATTTTATTTCAAAAATTTACAATTAGTTTTGAGTATTCGGTCCCTTAAGGAGAATTAAATAGTCAGAAAATGGTTGAACAAAAAACTGTGTGAAATCTTGAAAAATCGTAGTCGTTAATTTGAAAGTTTTAAAAATATCAAAATTAACGTGATGTATAGCTCCCAAAATATCTTTTGAACATTAATAACTACATCACAGTCAAACGGCCTTTGTAATTTTTTGCTTGGCAATATTTCCAATTATAAAATATAAAAATTGGAGTATTTGAACTAAAACCTAGTATCATGCCAGTATCCCTCAAAAAACTTGAAGATACCATTTTTTCTGGACTACTATATAGAGAAAAATACTTGTGTAAATAATGTAGAAAAATATTTTGAGTTTAATGAAAATTTAGTGAAAAAACTAAGATAAGAATTTTTTCAAATAATCGATGTTTTATGATCATGTCTTCAAAAGTGAAAATTTTAATATCTGTTACTTCAGGCAATTCATTTTCTACACTTATCTTTTACACTTTCCCGTCTTTGTCTACAATGACAGTTTTTATTAATATCTGTCACTTCAGTCTTAATATTAATTCAAATTGTTCAGAAACCTTAGGAGAGTAAAAGTATTAGGGCATTGTGCATATATTAGTTAACTCGTTTGAACTAACCAACCATCTATTATAAAACTGTCATTCCTGACTGCTTGACTTGACAATGAACGTCCGGTCAAACTCAAATTGCTTTCCCGTCATTTTCACATGCAAATACAGAGGAAGCTGTACATAGTTATACCACAAAAAGATTCCGTATACCTGAGCGCCAACACATGTCATATACTTATCAAGTTCAATTACCAGTCGTCGGTAATCTGGCTTAATTACCAGTCGTCGGTAATCTAGCTTAATTACCAGCCGTCGGTAATCTAGCTTAATTACCAGCCGTCGGTAATCTAGCTTAATTACCAGTCGTCGGTAATCTAGCTTAATTACCAGTCGTCGGTAATCTAGCTTAATTACCAGTCGTCGGTAATCTAGCTTAATTACCAGTCGTCGGTAATCTAGCTTAATTACCAGTCGTCGGTAATCTAGCTTAATTACCAGTCGTCGGTAATCTAGCTTAATTACCAGTCGTCGGTAATCTAGCTTAATTACCAGTCGTCGGTAATCTAGCTAAATTACCAGTCGTCGGTAATCTAGCTAAATTACCAGTCGTCGGTAATCTAGCTAAATTACCAGTCGTCGGTAATCTAGCTTAATTACCAGTCGTCGGTAATCTAGCTTAATTACCAGTCGTCGGTAATCTAGCTTAATTACCAGTCGTCGGTAATCTAGCTTAATTACCAGTCGTCGGTAATCTAGCTAAATTACCAGTCGTCGGTAATCTAGCTTAATTACCAGTCGTCGCTAATCTAGCTTAATTACCAGTCGTCGGTAATCTAGCTTAATTACCAGTCGTCGGTAATCTAGCTAAATTACCCGTCGTCGCTAACCTAGCTTAATTACCAGTCGTCGGTAATCTAGCTAAATTACCCGTCGTCGCTAACCTAGCTTAATTACCAGTCGCCGGTAATCTAGCTTAATTACCAGTCGTCGGTAATCTAGCTTAATTACCAGTCGTCGCCAATCTAGCCTAATTACCAGTCGTAGGTAATCTAGCTTAATTACCAGTCGTCGGTAATCTAGCTTAATTACCAGTCGTCGGTAATCTAGCTTAATTACCAGTCGTCGGTAATCTAGCTAAATTACCAGTCGTCGCTAATCTAGCTTAATTACCAGTCGTCGCTAATCTAGCTTAATTACCAGTCGTCGCTGATCTAGCATAATTACCAGTCGTAGATAATCTAGCTTAATTACCTGTCGTCGGTAATCTAGCTTAATTTCCAGTCGTAGGTAATCTAGCTTAATTTCCAGTCGTAGGTAATCTAGCTTAATTACCAGTCGTAGGTAATCTTGTTAAATCACCTTTGTTGTTACTGTCTCTAAGGCAGTTGGTAACTTAATATATATGTGTGGGGTCCTTTTCCAACTTAACTTGTTAGCTAACACAAGCTTAGGTTCTCTTGTTTTTTACCACTACGAAAAATTGGACCAAATAGCCTTAACCGTGCTAACATCATAAACTGACTCTTATCCATGCTTAAATATCGCAGAATGGAATGGTTTTGAAAATGTGAAATTAAACACACTTTAACTTAAATCTAATTAATGAAAATTGGAAAGCACAAAATCTAAATACCAGGCTTTCGTTTAAAACCGTTTTCAAGTCAAACAACCGAATAGTTATTGCATTACGGCTGCCACAAAATGGTTATTTGTAAAATTTTTTCCCATGTTATTTCTATGGGAAAATTTTATGTTTTTCATCAAAATATCGTAAAAGTTTTATGGAAATGAAAACCACCCTTAGCAACTTTATTTTTTATAAAATAAACTATTAAATGAATCTTTTTGAAATTTTAACCACATATTGAGGGTCCGAATTGTAGTTCTGTGGAATTTTTTCAAAACAGTTAATACAAAACAAAAAAAGTTATATCCAATCAAAAAACCATCCTTATACATTAAAGTCAGTATGAAGTCTTATCTAAGAGAGCTACCGCTCTCCTAGAATTTCCTACCCCAGTTCCTCTCAACCTAAAGCCGCGGAACAGGGACGCTGGTGCTTGAATCTAGTTCGGCCGTCTACCGCCACCCGAGAGTTCCTCACGTTTTGGAGGAAAAATTCAGAAAGCGCTACCAGAGGGCCAACCGTTGATGCGTTATAAAGAATATTCACTTTCGCCAAGTGAAGAATTTGGTTAGCTCAGTACTTCTAGTCCCTTATCCTACTTCTGATAGAACTAATTCCACTGTGCTATAATTGTCCCCCTCTTGTTCGTCAATACAATAAGTCCTTTTGACCAACCACTCTTACCTTAAGTTGATGGATTCCAAGGCCACCTTTGAAATGTTTTTCCCTACACGACAAGCCATGAATTCCCTAACGAGTTCTTCCTTTCCAATGTAAAGCCGGAATGTGCTTTCCAAAAATTTGGAAGTTTGACCGTACAGTAAATTTGACCAAAGTGTCATGAAACTGGTAATGTAGACGGATCTTTTGTCGAATAAAGTCGGCATTGATGTGGAAAACACCATTGGTGATTGTAAACCGTGGCCTTCAATAATACGACGCCATAGTTCTTTGTAGCGATGGTTATACGCTGCTTGTTCCTGCAGGATATGCAAAAATAAGGTTGGTTTAGCAACTGTTGAAATTAAGTTTCGTCCCAAGTTCTTGAGTTCTTCTCAAATTTGGAATAACAAACAGCAATTTCTTTGGTTTAAAACGTACCATGATAAAATTGGTAGCCGGTCCTCCGTCCCTGACAATGGGCACCAATTCGGGTTCTTCCAGGATGTCTTCAATGGTGTTGATGGCGTTTGCGACGTCACCCAAAAGTACCATTCTCAAATTTCCGCTGTAAGCTCGCGTTAAAACCAGAAAAGCTAAACAAGAAACGCAAACTAAAATTGCGCTAGAATGGAAAATTGGAAGTTCTTGCGGTGCTAATAAAGAAAAACGAACGATTTATTTTGATTGTTGAAAAATTTAACCGTTAAGGCCCGTTCAGAGTTTCAGACAGACCAGACTAAAATCTTAGGTTTACGTCGGTGAAGACGCTTTGTTCGCCTTATTAGACACACGTGACAACGATAACGTAAAAGATTCGTGTACGGGTTTGATTTGAAAATTGTTCAATTTCGTTGCTGGCAGTGCATCGAGATGGCACCACCTCGGTAGCGCATTTTCTTACCCATAGCTCACTCGATCATGCCCAACTGAAGCGTGATCGAGTTAGCTACGCTTTAGCAGACGATATATGAAAAGTTTTCTGATTCTTATTGCTGTATTTGTCAATTTGGATGTTTGGCTATTTTACTATTCAAAAGTCTTGGTTTAAAAATCACACCACTCGTTATAAGTCGTCCGCTCTAGCGGCTGAACAAGGAAATGTAAGTAACGAGGCGACCGACGGAAACCTAAGATTTTCCTCTAGTCTGAACGAACCTTAATAGTTCGGTTAAGTTTATAAAGTCTTACTTTGTCCCATGCCGTAACAAAATATGTTATAAAATTTTGAAAGTAGCAAAGAGAGTTTATCGAAAAATGTATTGTAATGTTTCTTAGAGAATGTGACGTGAATGAAGTAATGAATTGATAATAGAACAATTAGAGCCACGCCGATGAAAATCCACAGCTAAAAATTCAAAGACACGAATTGGAAATAAATGTTTTAACTTTGTTTTTTGGAAAACACCCCGCGCCATTTAATTAAAAATTAAATCTTACGACTGAAGAAAATTCAAACTCGTGACTGCCTTTGAATGTTAGACGTAGGCTATCTGTCTTATTGGTGTTTTCGCATGATAATATTATGAAATTTGTGGAATAGAGGGGAGAAGTAAAGCTGTACTTGTCCGTCACTTTTAATCTCGTTAAAGCCAAGTGAAAATCAAGAACCTTCATTTAAATTAATTAATTAATTAAATTAATTTAATTATGTTAAAATATGATATGATTAGTGTTTAATAAAGTGGCCGGAAAACTTGTACTCCAACGTATCTCGCTCTAAACCAATTTAAAATTTGTGTAATATCAGGGATAGATTTAATTTTATAAGTAGGAATGGAGAACGGTTAGTATTTACTTCAGTTATTCCGACTCATAGACCACCCAGTATAGAGCCCTCTCCCTCCCTCCAACACTTAACAAAAAGTTTAAATTATATCTTATTGGCTGCTCACTTAAACTACGTTTTGATGACGTTGCTGACGGGGACGGCGAAAAATACGTAATTCCTTTTTACCTCTGTCGCTATAACCCGCCGCCTCTTCTTTCATATCCCCCCTCCGTCCCGGGGAAGGGGGTCCTGGGCTTTGACGCGCGCCCAGATATCCCTCTGTTCTCCATTCCTACTTCTAAAATTAAATCTATCCCTGGTGTAATGTTAAATTATAATTACTCCTGATTGTAAGTATTCTGTGATATTTTCGTATTGAAGAGCGTAATCCTGCTCATAGAAAAGTGGTCTATGAAAAAGCATTATTTTGTTTAATTATTTATTTGCGTAAATTAAATTTTAAAATTAATTAATACCGTATTAATCTCTCGTCAATTATGTAACTCAGAATATAGAAATACGTCGATACTTGATCCAATTTTGTGTAAGAGTAACGATTATCGGCGTCATTGTACACATCCTATGTTATTTAATGAGTGTCCATTCATTATTTAAGTTTTATCATATAACCAATGGCAAATAGGATTAACAGAAAGTAAGCTAGTTTGGTAGCTTAACGAAAGTCTTTTATTGTATTGAAGGGGGTTGATACATTGCCATCCCTCTTTGCGCTCTCTCATTATACAAAGAGACCACAGCGCAAACGCCGAAAAGAGAGGTGAAAGGCAGAGTTTTACCCCCACCGTGTCTTTAGTTATGCAGAAGAGGCTTTTGAATTACGACCTACACCATCTCTAAAAATCTACATTTCTTTCTCTCTCGCTTCTTTGAAAAATCATCAAGCAATCAGCGCTTTACTATAATATTCTACCGCAGTGGGGCGGTAAATACGTAGTGTTCCATAAAGGGTAGAAGGACCGTGGACGATTTTGAGTCGAAAACGTTTTAACTTCTATAACCAGTTTTGGCCCCACAAGTTACGATCATTGGAACAGTGTTTAACGGATGACCCCCTTAAGTTTAACGCAAGAAACTGAACACACAATGCATTAATTTTATTTAAAATACTCATCCAATGATCGTAACTTGTGTTAGGGATGTACTTACCTTGTGGGGCATTCAAAATCGGTTATAAAAGTTACACCATTTCTTACTCAAAATTTATTGCTCACTCTATTTCGGTCCCTCCCCTTTTGGAACTCTCTCATTAAGAATTAACTTACTTTCTAATATTCATATTTGCCATTGATATTACTGGACTCACCGCGGGTATTAGAATGGTAACGTTGTACAAGTTATCCGTTACTTCATCCATTTTTGCGAAGAAATTATGATATCTCTGGATTATCTAGAGTAGATCGTCACAACTGATAAGTCCGAAATCCGAAGCTCTTGTTTATCAGCTACAACCAACTCGAGCGAGGTGAACAGCGAAAAATGCACGCATTTAATTACATTGAAGCGTAACCTTCATTGATTTCAATGCTTAGTAACAAGTGCAATGTTTTATATTCACTATTGGTCCCCTTTTTCAGCCCACAAAGCAAGCTACGCAATCCGAAGCCTTCTTTAAGAATTCATGAGATTATCATTGATTTTAGTGTTCGCAATACAGAAAAAGCGCCCCTCAATTTGCATGTAAAACTTTCATAGCACGCTCTTTCCCAAAACAAGGGGACAATTATCGATTAATTTTTTTCTTATTACTTAATTTCATCATGGATGTTTTAAATACTATTGAGGACAGGGATAAGTGAGGTGAGATGGATTGTAAATGATGATGGGTGACCTGAGGAACCGTAACTCTCCCAGTGTACTACCTCATGGTTCATACAAACCTGGAAAACAGGGAAAACCTGGAAAAATCAGGGAAATAAATAGTTAACAAGAACCTCAGGGAAAATTCAGCGAAATCAGGGAAATTTGCGTCAAAAAGTGTCCGAGTAATTAATAAAATTGATCATAAACATAGGATTAACATTACACTAAACTTTGGAGGCTCATAACTCTGGTTCTACTAGAGATACGGGGATGTCCTTCGAGTGTGTTATAGTCATATGTGCCCCCCAACTTGGGATTTCGTCAAACAGGGGCCGAGTAATAGTCCTATTTGCCCCCCTCCTTGGTTAACATTACTCCATAGGATACTCCATATAGGGGGAAAAACCTGGAAAACTCAGGGAAGTATATGGGGAAAAACCTGGAAATCTCAGGGAAATTTGTTTTACAAAAGTTGTATGAACCCTGCGTGACCTATCGCACACCCATACCCTTCGGTAGGCGATTGTTAAGTGCCATTGCATTTGTATGAGAACTAGCTTCTATTTTTAAGACAGAAAATCATCAATTTTGAGTCTAAGTTGTTCTCTACTTCTATGACCGACCTGTTTTGCCCCCACAAGGGACGTACACCCCCAACACGAGTTATGATCATTGCCAGAGTGTTTGGTGGAAATGGTTACTAGTCCTCTTTGCATTACAAAGTCCATGATTTGGCTTTTGCAATTTTAGCGGGTGCTTTAAGAGACAATTTTTCACATTCCATGCAGTAGCTATGGGGGATTTGGACAGTTAGTCTTAAGGCGCTGCAATAACAGAGTTGATTGCGTACGTGATGTGTACGCACTAATGTTCAGTTTTTAATTACTATTAATTATACGTTCTGGACTCGGAATTACTACTACTACCCCCGAGTCTTTCAGCAACAATGTGCGTGTCATTTTGGCTTATGATTTATTCTACTCGCTAAGCCTTCATCTCGTGCGCCTTTATGTCTGTGTCTTAAAGGGAGAAGTGGATAATAAAAGGAAGTATGACACTCTGTATCCTCTTAAGCAAGTAGTCCACTAAGCCTTGTGAAACCGTATCGTTAACATAACGTCACGTATCCAAATACGAACAGAACGCCATCTGATAACGTTTCTTAAACGATGCTTTCGGACTTAGGTAATGGGCGCCCTCTTTCGGATAATTTACGAAAAACGGTAACGATACGGTTTCGCAATTCTAAGTGGACTACTTGCTTTAATTCTTTAGTTATGTAACATTATTCTTCCCAGGAGAGGGAGTCCTTTTTGTTTGTTCTACCTCTTATCAAACTTCAGATGGGCGTCACACCGTAATTACTGTTTCGTACTAAATCCTCAAACCTTGATTGTCTTGACGTGCTGGGACAAAATTCCGCAAGCGCATGCGCCTTGGCAAATAGTTCAGCACTAATAGAGTAATGACGAGGGAACTATTTATCGCGTATGTGAATCGGTTTAGTAACCTCGCTCCAAATGTAAAATGATGTTGGGTAGAATCGTGTTACATTTACCCCGCTTTGTGGTGTTACACTTCTCTCGTATAAAATTATTGTATACTTCTGGTTAAAGGTAGAGTGAAATGGTCTGACAACCATTGAAATCGCTTGAGGTGTTTGTCGTTAATTGGTCCGTGTTACCTCCGTTTATCTGACCATTTCATTCTACCTTTAAGATAAAAATGATAGAGGTGACACTAAGGATGAAATTTGGCAATTATTACGGGTATTAATTTAGGAAGATCGCGACTTTGGTTATCTTGATATTGCAAAGTGTAGTCGCGGAAAAACGAATAATTTTCCCATAATTTAATTTTTACACTGAAATGACTTACCTGATTATTAGACAATATTTACCTAGCTTTTATAAATAGCGTAATAAATTACAACACAAAGTAAAACAAACATCCTTTATTCCAGAAACCAGACAGATTTAAAAAAATATTGTCATTTGTAAGATTATGTTGTGTAAAAAAATACATTCAGAGAAAAACTAAGTAAGCCAAATATAAAATACCGAAACCCAATAAGAAATTCATGAACATGTAGCGGTAGTAGTACCTGGAACAAAAGGATTAAAATTAAAGTGTTAATTCATTTGGTATTCTTGTTCGTATCCCTATTTGAAGTCGCACTTACAATCTCATTTTTCTTATCCTGACTTTGGCATCAGTTTTGTTATCGTCAGGAGAATTCCAACGTCGCATGCCTTCTAACATGATAGCGACATATTCGGGCCAATGGAATGACGACACGTCAAAATTGAAAATCTGCAAGTACAAATCGTGGTATGGTATTCGTAAATGGACAAGGGTTAGCGAACATAATAGCCGAGTAAGGTTTAGTAGACGAGGGTTAGAGATCGAGAGAGGCTTAGTAGACAAGGGTTAGAGATGTAGAATAATCGTGCAAGGCTTAGTAGACAAGGGTTAGAGATGTAGAATAATCGTGCAAGGCTTAGTAGACAAGGGTTAGAGATGGGGAATAAACGAGCAAGGCTTAGTAATCTAGTGTTAGAGATGGAGAATAAACGAGCAAGGCTTAGTAATCTAGTGTTAGAGATGGAGAATAAACGAGCAAGCCTTAGTAGACAAGGGTTAGAGATGGAGAATAAACGAGCAAGCCTTAGTAGACAAGGGTTAGAGATGGAGAATAAACGAGCAAGGCTTAATAAAAGACTTAACAAACGAGGCTTAGGTAACTCACCCTTTGATCGATTGGTGACAACTCTTTGAATAAATTTTCGGCGTTGTCACTCTTGAAGTTAAAATGTCTTTGCATGAAAAACGTTTGCATTGGTAACGTTGAGAAAAATCGACGGTACATGGCCAAGTACCTTAATTAGACAAAAATAATTATTAAGACTTCAACTTAATTATAATTAAGATAAAAATAAAAGTAAAAATTAAATCTCACTTTGGTTTTTGACCCTTTAAGAACAAAACGGAATCGACCAAGGCCGCTGGCAAATAATGATTCATGTATTTCCCAATGGTCAAGTACAATTTGTTGGTGGTCAGCGTGATGTACACGTGATTAAGGGCTTCTCCGTATGGTTGTACTAAACCGTATTCCAAACCGTTTTTCATAAACGTCTCAAAATTGATTGGGTTGCGATTTCCCGAGACCAAATTGTAAACGGGCAACTTGTTTCTACTGATCCTAGTCGGAAAATAATAAATTAGCGTCATAAGCATTCCCGTTGTCACCTCTATAATATTTTTACCTTTTGATGGCCGTGTTCCACGCAACGACAATAATAAGATTGACAACGATATCAAGTGGAACTACATCCATGCGACTAACGCCTCTAACAGGCAAATTGTGGATCAGTCCCATAGCAATCTAAAGCCACGAAAAATAAATAATTTTCACGATTTTAACAGACTGGCCCTTTAAAATAGGAAGGGGAATACGATCAGAAGTATATAATACTTCTCTTCTTCGGGAGAAGTGTACCACCACAAAGCGGGAGGGGTAATTGTAACACGATTCTTCCCAACATCAGCTAAAAACATTTGAAGTGCACAAGGTTACTAAACCGAATCACATACACGATGATAAATAGTTCCCTCATCATTACTCTATTAGCGAAGGCTTAACTATTTGCCAAGGCGCAGATTTTTGTCCCACGTCAAGACAATCAAGGTTTGTGGGTTGATTGCTGTCTGAGGATTTAGTACCAAGTTCAGTTATAGAATTCACCCTAGCACGGTGCGATAGTTACCCATCTGAAGTTTCATAAGCTTAAGAGCAAACTAAAAGGGTAATTTCCTCGCCTGGGAAGAATCATGTTACGTAACTAAAGAATATTAAGAGGATACAGAGTGTCACCCTTCTTCTATTATCCCCTTCTGATACGATGTATAAAATTGAACTTACGACTTTAACGCATCTTGAAAGAATACTGTTACAGTCTCTCCAACCCTGTGAAAATAATGAACTCAACATTGAATGTGTGTCGTAACCCTTATTGTTGATGTTATATAAATGGCTTTAGTACTGACCACTGAAGGTTCCTTGAGCGCATTTTCAACTATTGAAGGTCTGACAATGGTAATGGGTAATCCACCAGCGTGATGTTCCAAATATTGTTCAGCCGCAGCTTTGGTCAGTGTGTAAGTGTTGGGACGACCCTCTGAAATACAATCCATTAAACTGTCCATGGCTTCATTGTCCAACTTTCTGTTAAAGAAAATGAAGTGTGGTCGAATTACTATTCTATTTCTTTACTCTATTCATTATTGGCAAGAAGCACGGCTAGAGACAGTGTGCCAATCGAAAGAATGGTCAATTAACAACTTCAAGTACTTACGAATATGCCTGGAGCAAAAAGTCGGGTTCGACCACCATTGGGTAAACCGTTTCTTCGATGACATTTTTATGGCAATTAGCGAAAGCGGTTGAGATGTAAACCAGTGCTTGAGGATTTTTCAACTTCTTGAAGAAGTCCAAGACGTTTTTGGCCCCCAATAAGTTTATTTCCACAGCCACTCTGAAATATAAATCAATAAATAAGACTCATTCGTTCTTTATTGAATACGGAGATGATTACTATCAAACGCAAATAGAGAAATGACAGAAAGTGAGGTTGTAGAGAGACCGGTCCGGTCTAGACGCGCGACCCAACAAAAGTACTATTTACTACAGATAGTGGGCGAACAAGTGTTGCCAGTGCAATTACGAATGCAATTCAACCTCTATCTACAACAGACTGAAAATCTTGTAGAGGTCCCGTTAGATTTAGTTCCAAACCTAATACGCCAGAGTCACAAATTACTGACGACCCTGTTAAGTCTATGGAGAGGTTTTATTACGTCATACACTACTAAGTCTTACCACACTTTTGTCAGCCATACTGATGGGTTTCAGCTTTCCCCACCCCATCGTTCAACCCACCAGTATGGCCGTTTAAGATACGTCACGAATCTTAGTTCCTCCCCTAACTAAAAGCCCTCTATACCCCACTCTGCTTCTAGACTTTCATTAACACCAACCCAGTGTGCCTAGCTCACTTTCCCTTATTCATATTTGCCTTTTCTATTATTAAGTTAACTTACTTTAAGGGCTCGTTGAATCTGACTGTAGCGGCACCATGAAAAACGATTGTAATCTCCTCTATTAGTTTCTCCTCTAATTCCATGGAAATTCCCATGTTGGCTTCGGATAAGTCGCCCCAAACTGGGATGATCTTTTTCAGATCATCTGGTCGCTCGCGTTTCAATCTTTCAAACGCCTAAATAATTTCATTAATTAATGCTAATTAAATCTAAGTTACGCCTTTTTGGAACTCCTATAGCATAAGTAAATAATAACCTATAGAGTTTAGACGTTACCTCAGATTGTAATAGTTCTTGAAAGCGATTTTTGTAGTTTTCCGGATCGCCATTGCCATTTCCATTTCCGGTTTTGTTTTTGGGTCTAATCAAGACGTAGACGTTCTTGATGCCTACGCAGCTGTAAAGCAGTTTTTCCACCAGGGCCTGTAAAAGGTTAAACTTTAACCCCGGCTTTGGGACACCCCAAAGTTTTTTCTACGACCCTAATAGAGTAGTGGCACTACATGTTAATTTCTCATGGAACATAACGTAGCCAAAGGCAGGGAGGTGCCATTACTCTATACCAGGCTTCATGCCACAGGTGAATCAACGTGACTCTTTGGTACACCTGTCTCCCAAAGTTTTTTTTAATTTCAGAGGTGTTTTCGATGTTAATTTTAGTACAAGCCACTTAAAGGACATTAGCAATGCCTCTCCAAAACCCTTATAATATTTAAGTGCCTTAATTTAGATAAAGGAGGCATTGGTATTTTACACGAGCCACTTAAGAACATTTGGAATCGCGGAATAATATATAATGAGTGGACAAACCTTTCCAATGAATCCAGTAGCTCCCGTTATGAGTACGCTTTGGTCCTGGTAAAAATTGGCCACTTCGGACATTTCCTGGACCATGCCCATCTTCGATAAAGAATAGACCAATTGTGATAGCCTATTCAAGTTTTATTATCAAAATTTTATCGTATGCATTATTTTCAAAAAAAAAAAAAATTCAAGTTGTTTAGTTAAGTAGCTATTTTCGAAAGAAAAATATAATTTACCAAAATAACCTTATCCTCCTAAAAATATTGACTTTACTAGGAGGGTCAAGTTTGAAGTATACGCGAACTACTTTTTCTCAAAGAGGATTTACGTTGTTGTAAAAATACGCCCTGGCTTTGGCTAAAGTGCATTTTACGGTAGTGGGGTTGTTGTTATAACATTTAATGGGGAAAATTATGTTTATTGTTTATTACAATTTGGCGAGACTTAGTATGTTTAAAATTGCGTTAATTACTCAGCTAAGTAAGTATCATTACAACTGGTAATTAGCGTTTTATTTACTTAATTAAACTCCAAATTATATTTGAAATTAAAATCGCTTGTAGAAGTTCTTTTGTGTCGTTTCATTTTGTTGTTAGAAAAATCAGATTAAAAGTGAAATAATTTTAAAGTTTTCGACGTAATTAAAACCACTAGTAATTAGCGTAATCTATATTTAAATACCAAATTACTCTGAAAATTATTAGAATTACGCTTATAAAATCTATCGCATAGTTTTGTGGTTTGACTCAATTAAAGTATGTTAAAATTTATTTAAATTAAAAGTTGCATTGCAATTAAAACCACTAGTAATTAGCGTAATCTATATTTAAATACCTAATTACTTCAGAAAAATATTAAAATTACGCTTATAATTTAGTACTAATCATTTTGTTATGGAGTCAAATACGCGTCTTAACTTAAACTCCGCTTAAACTCAAAGTAAATTAAAATAAATTAAGAAATAAAGCTAATTATTTAAGTTATAATTAGGGATTCATATTTTTCACCCTCTAAATATTTATAAAAATAAAATAATTAAATTAGCAAGTCACTTGCACTTACCTTGCCATTTTGTTGCCGTTCCGTTTCTGACCCGCGGTGAGTGCGAACTGTGAAGTTAAAGACTCCAGAATAACTTTCCCGTATGCTCAAGTATCTCCCGAAAGAATAACTGACTTACTGCTTGATCACTTCGGGAAGTTCGACTTTCAGCGATGAACCACAGAGATATCTTTCAAATTGATGGGGTTTACCCTGAATTGACTCGAATACCACCATGAATATTGAATACGCAGTTCAACTTGTCGTAGATATTAAATTTTGGATCCATGGTGTTTTTATTATTTCTAATTTTTGTTAATTTTAATAAGCTCTGCTACTTCATGGAATTTTAAAATTTTACGTTTATTTACAATTAAATATTATTTTTATGGGAGCTTTCGGACCGCGGTCCTTCCTCAGCCAATTTTGAATCTACACTTGCTTCTGCCGCCATTATCGTGTTAAAGGAACTGTAAAGAAGGCAGAGGCGGGTTGGACTACGTCAGAGACGGCTGTACAATATTCATGGGTGTGTATACGAATCATGAATTGACGTTCTAAGGGGTAGGGGCCAAACCCCTTTTTTGGGTACAATACAAGAAAGAAAGTTAGAAGGAGTCAAATATTTGACAATGTATTGAAATATTTCGAAGGTACTTTCCCAGGTGCGCGCGTATCTCATCTTTAGTATGGCCCATCTAAAACCCATATAACACACCTGAGAACATTTATAGGTAAATAAAAGCTTATTCGTGAAAACTAGCTTTAGTTAAATGGTGCTAAGCGGCAGCACTTAACAATCCCCTACCCCAAAACGGTAAAGACGCGCGTAAAGGCACAATGGGAGGCTCTCCTTCCCGCACATGACCCAACATCATTCTACTCCATCTCACCTCTCTCCTCTAAGGTTCAATAACCTCTCTATAATTCCATTATGTTCCACAGTGGAAACGTTTGGTTTGAGCTGGATGGAAACGTCAGCAGGTTCTCAATTGTTATTTGGGTTCTTGCCTCTTGGTCACGTTGTTGAAAAGGAGTGGTGTGGTGACTGAGGTCACTCGGAGTGCAACTACTTACCTTTTCATTTGAAATAACTACCGCGCTGCGCTCGTTCAAAATAAAGCATTACGAATCATAAAAGGTCAGAGGTCACCAATATAAAAGACATTTATCGGACTTTAAAATCCTTTTAAAGTGGAACTGAACGAACTACTAGCAAAGGCGAGGCTTTTATGGCCATAAAATGCACCGTGAAGTGACTTCTAGATAGTAAAGCCTGGGGAAGAATTATTGTCCATCGTATCTGCATTTATCTCAACTACAACTGTAGGGAGAGAAAAGAAGTAAATCGTAGAAAGATAATACTTTGACATAGTCTATTCCATAAATTTCTAGAAGTGAAGCAAGCACCATAGGGGCGTGGGAGGTCACTTTCTTGGGTTATTTTCATCGTACCAAGAAGTATAGAGAGCTTTCAGATGGGATAGTAGTAGTCTTAACGGCGCTGTTCTGGTAGCCATATTGGGTCGTGGTCTCAGCTTCATTCCTGCCATTTAAAACCCACCAATATGGCAGCGTAAATTATGCCACGAGACTCAGCTCCTCCTACTCCAACTGAAAGCTCTCTATGCCCCGCTAGAGGCAGTGCGAGTCGGTTAACTCGGGTGAACTCCGTCTGGCGTTGCCTCAACCCAAGATGGCGGCCTCCCGCCCTTTTGTTTACGTTGGTTTCTCTGCAATTGATTAATTTAATGGTCTATAATCTCTCTCGGTTAAAGCGAAGGTAAACAAAAAATAAACTCATAGTACAGTATAGAGCCCCTCCCTCCAACACGTAAGGAAAAGTTTCAATTATCTTATTGGCTCAGTTTTAAACTACGTTTTGATGACGTTGCTGACGGGAACGGTGAAAAATACATAGTTCCTTTTTACCTCTGTCGCTATGACCCGGGGGTCCGGGACTTTGACGCGCGCCCACATTACTCTGTTCTCCATTCCTACTTCTAAAATTAAATCTATCCCTGGTCTTATCAAAAGTATCTTTGTACTTAATGGTGATCTTCTCACGCGTTAATTTTTTTACGTTTCCGAATTGCATTTGCACTACAAAATATTTTAGACATTATCAATTTTTCAATTGGCTGAAACATAGGTTTTGTAAGGCACTTATGCTTTTATTTTAGGGAAGTTAAGTTTTGTAACTGAAGCTCTTAATTCGAAGATATTTTCATCTGTCATATCTTAGTCTTTATACAGTGCAGTAATGACAGTCTCCCAGCTTTGACTGTGTTAAGGTCTACGGGTAAATAACACGGGGGTGCCACTAGTCTATTGGGCTGAAGCATTTTATGATCTTTCTGGATGTTTCTGCACGTGCTCTTTTTTTCAAGTTCCCGGGTTTCCCTTCAAAATTCAAAGGCTCTACGAATTGTTAAGCGAGTTTTTAAAGGGAGGGTGAAGTGGAAAATTAAGTGATATTTTTTCTTCTACTAATTTTAAAACCAATCTGAATAGTGAAACATTAAAGGAAATACCAGGGATAAATTTAATTTTAGAAGTAGGAATGGAGAACAGAGTAATGTCGGCGCGCCTTAAAGTCCCGGATCCCCTTCCACGGGACCCGGGGGGGGGGTATGATAGAAGAAGCTGGTGGGTCATAGCGTTAGACGTAAACAGGCATTACGTATTTTTTGCTTTCCCCGAGTGAGTCAACCAATAAGATAATTTAAACTTTTCTTTTACGTGTTGGAGGGAGGGCCTCTATAGTGGGTGGTCTATGAGTCGGAGGGACTGAAGTAAATACTAGCCGTTTGTAAGGTAGAAGTTGCCCCCAGGCAACTCGCTGGTGGTCAATACGAAAGGTAGTTTGGCCTAAGGGAAATCTCGGACGCTTGACAAGCTGTCAAGCGATCCTAAAAACTGATAAGCCATGCGGGGTCTTGGCTTTTTGGGAGAGCGACGAAAAAGGGCATTCAGGTTGGAGATCAGTTTTAAGATTATTTTTAAAATTCGTTTATTGTGACACTAAACACCACAAACCCCCAATCCGAGTCACACGTTAGACTCCATTCCTACTTCTAAAATTAAATCTATCCCTGGAAATACAGTCTCCGAATGATTTAAATATGCATTTTGCACGAAGTAGTTTTATAGGAGTGGTAATGTTTTATTTCAAGCTCGTTATATTGTAGGTAATTCATGGTCTCTTATAATATTAATCAATGCAAAGCCACGGGACACCAATAAATAATTTCCAAATCGAGCCATAAAAACCCCTTATTAACAATTAAAAATAGCGTCAATTCTTGAAATTAAGCAACTTTATTCAAACCATAAATGGGATACAAAAAATATTGTTAATTTCTACTATGCAGGTGATTAAATAACTACTATTTTTCTACATTAACTACGTCTAAATTATAATATATCCTTAATTAGTTTAGTAATAGTAAATAAAGGTATAAAACATTTGAGTAAAGATTAGGATTAGTAAGCTTCAGCGACGTGACGGTTTTTAAAGGTTATTTTCACGGGTTTGTGGGGTCGACCAATGGTGCAGAAGTTGATGTGCAAAGTGTCAATGGCGTCTGTTGCCTTGATCTCGAAGCTACGCAGTAAAGCGGCTATGATGTTTCTCAGAGCCCGTTGAGCGAACCCACCACCTGCAAAGTAAAGTGAGGTTATTATCAGAAGGGGATAATTGAAGAAGGGTGACACTCTGTGTCCTCGTAATCCTTTAGTTAAGGTCTATCTTTATGCGATTTCGAGTCGAAAATGTAACTTCTATGACCGATTGTGTCACAAGGGACATCGTAAACAAGTTAGTGACCTTGATATGCTATAGAACTACCTCAGAAGCCTTAGTGTGACGTCATCCAAGCTATTTACAAAATAAAACCAAAGAGGTACCAAACAGGGCCGCCCACTGCCAAAGTTAATCTCGTGACGTTTTACCAAAACACTGACGTCATAACTGAGGTTGCTCTGTATCATAAGTTTGTCACTGGTTACATACAAACTGGAGCTTGTAATTTTGAAGTGAGTGAGGTAGGGGGCATAGATTCGAGGAGGTAAAGCGAGGGAGGCCTGGTGAGTGAGGCGCTGCTGTCAAAGGGGGATTAGTAATGCAGACTAAATAGGAGCTAGATGGAACTTGGTCCTGCAAAATTAACCACCACCGAGTGTAGGACTTCAATTGACTCGCTTCCGTCGTTCTCCTTCTCGAACTAGCTCGAGCTGTAAGTCTCTCAGTAGCATTACGAACTTGTATAGGAAGGGTCATACTTATCATGTAACATATCACTTATAAACTTATGCTAGATGAGCAAAGATTACTTGAAACGTAATTTAATTACCGATGCAATTTCTGGGTCCAGACGAGAATGGGATGAAAGCGTAAGCGTGTCTGTCTTTGGAGTTTTCTGGCAAGAATCGTTCAGGCATGAAATGCTCGGGTTTCTCGTAGTGTTTCTTGGACTTGTGGATGGGAGGTGAAAATACAACGACGTCGGTACCCTTGGGAATAAATCTGCCCTCTGAAATATGTCAAAATGAAAATACAATTAAGTTGCCTATCTTGCAAGCGGAGGTACATCTCCTGGTGTCACGCGGGATCCAAACTCCTAGGCCCTAGTTTAAACTCTGAGCATCTACCAAGTGCGTAGACCTCTCTTTTCTATAATATCACATACCCTTCTCCAAGATCTGGCTGCGTTACAAACAGAAAGACAGAGGGTGGATCTTTCCACTATTACAAATTCCTTACCTATTTTCATGTCCTCTTTGAGCGTTCTAGCGATAATTGGGACGGGTGGGAAAAGTCGGAGACATTCCTGCAATTAACAATACAATTATTTAATTAGTTTTAATTACGCTATGATTAAATTAAAAGTTATCTTACTTTAACGACGCATTCCATGTACTTCATCTTAAGGAAATCTTGACTGGTAATTTCACGTTGGGTGTCGGTACCGAAAATGTCGTCCAATTCTTCGTGGATTTTCTTTTGGATTTCGGGGTTGTTACCGATTAAGAAGACGGCGTATGATAAAGCGGCTTGAACTGTTTCGTAACCCTAGTAGAGATATTTTTAATTTTGTGGACATGTTTGTAATTAAATTCAGGAATACGCATACGGGAATAACGATATTCTCCAATTCGTGGATGACTTCGTTTTCGGAGAATGTTTCCAATTTCTTCAGATGGTTGTCGAGCAAAACATCCAAGACGCAGGGGCGTTCGTCGCTTTGTTCCGTTTCAGCGTTTTTAATGTACAATTCGCGTCTTTCGTCCAAAACCTTAAAAAGTAGTTCATAATTTAATCATGGAGGAAGTAGAGACAAAAGAGTCGAAAGGGGGAGGTAACTTGAACGGAACAGTCGTCTCTGTATCTCAAGCGCATGCGCCCACCCACCTCGGCTTACATTCGAAGCTCCGGACCGGAGGCGCTGTATTAATGTAATAATGCACGATCTAGTCACGAACAGCTGCGGTAAAGTTTAGCTAAGCCTCGGCCGTTAGTTGTAAACGAATTTCATTGTGCATTGCGTAACTGTATTACCAAGCTAGTACTTGATACCGGTTATGAAGGGAAGCTTTTGAGCTGACTGAGAACAAGCCTTTGGGGTAGGCAACCCTCAGTATCGGGACAAACAAGGTGGTTGACCCGTAGCCGTCTCTGCTTACTCTCTGGACTCAAAACACCTACAGCGCAGGCGCCGAAAAGCGAGACGGAAGGCAAAGTTTTATCCCCGTGTCTTTCCCCCTTTGTTACATAGAAGAGCCTTAATTGGTTTATCCGAACCTCCCTCTATCAGTTCTCACTGTTTTAACGCAGATGACGCGTCTGGTACATTTTCTGTAGGACCTCTCCTTTTCTACAAACAGCTATTATTACCTCTCTGAAGAATTCTTGGGTGAAGGTTGAATGTCCGATACTCTCTCGTCCGGTCTTGAAAATTGAGAACAAGAAATTGGGAAACAACCAGGGATGGTAGATTCGTTCAGCGGCGATTTCCATGAAGCGATCGATGGCGTGCAACACTTTGCTGTCTTCGGTTAATTGGGCGTTGATGCATTTACCGGTAGCCGATTCTGTTAAGACACCAAAATCATCAATAACAGAACAAGTTTAATAGACCCTGGTTTCTAAAAGTCAGGGCTAAAATATGGTATGGTATTTGACCGACGGAACATTGGGTATGAGGACAAGAAAGACGGAAGATGTGGATGACTTCAAACAAAGTGCGACTTCCGGTGACTATGAAGCCCCGTCTACCGTCTTTGGTTCCATCACCTCTTTTGAAAAATTAAATTAGCGTAACTGACCCATGATGATATCGAAGGTGCATGGTCCGAATAAAGGTTGCATTTCCAATGGTTTTCCGTTCTTCATTTTGTTAATTTTGTCAACCATCACTAAGGCGTGTTTGCTCATGATTTCTTGGAAACTTTCCAACATTTTTAAATGGAAAGCGGGGTTCATCGTCTTGCGATGGATCTTCCATTTTTCGTCACCACTAATTGCATTTAAAAAGGGAATTTAAAATGACTTGACTGGTAGATGATTAGATGATTATCAAAAGTATATAGCTTTAACAACAAAAAGTACACTTTGTTGAAACTTGCTCGCTCCCAGAATAGTGTCGACCCCCCCCCTCTGCGTATGATTACCTTCCCGACCGTGGAGAGCACAGGGAACAAGGCGTGAATAGGCTCATAATGTAGCAGTACCAAAAATTAATGTTTGAATCGCCAGTATCATTTACTACTTTCTATAATGAACCTATGACGTCAAGCAGCTCTTGCCTGATTGGTTAATTCGTGTAGGGGGTTGAGAGGGGGGTAGTTTGCTTATTTCAGTTTATACGTCGTCTGCTGCCAAAGGCAACTAGGGAATTCTTAATGAAGTGTACTTTTTGATTTTACTTCTTTATACTTTTGACACTATTATGCATTGGGTCCCATATTGAATTCTTTACTAACCTCGAGGTAATGAGTCCTTCACCTAAAACACCTTTCAATGGTTGGTAGTACATGGATTTCTTGATTTCAGTTTGACTTTTTAAGACGTACTTTATGTTAAAGAGAAATTGTTAGTGTTAATTATTTCGAGAGTTGAAACATTCGATGATAGTGTAGGGGAACACACTTCAACAGTTTCGGGAGCGAAAAGAACCACGATGTTCTTCCAACCTCCTTTAATAACGACCATTCCGTATTCTTCATATTGTTTCGCCAGAGCCCATAAAGCGTTCAATACACCTGTGTTACAAAATTTACGAATATTTAATTAGGCGCTTAAACTACCTAACCTAATCAATATAACCATACGAAAATGTTCACAAATTTATTATTTGTCCCATTGGACAATCAACTTTGGGTATTTTAAATTTCGTTGCGCCTTAGATAGCCATACTATAGGGAGCTAACAGTTCTGACCCTGAAACGTCACACCCTTCTATCTCTTACTGGAGTTTCATCCCCCCTAACGGTTGGAAACAGTATTCTACGCGCAAAAATGCCAACCAGAGGGCGGCTGCGTGACGTCAGACTATCTCTTCCCCCTAGCCAGCTGTTAGCTCCCTATAGACCTTTTCGACTTAAAAAAGGGGATAGGTAGCCCTCAGTATTGGGACATACTAGGGGGTTGATACATTGCCATCCTTCTCTGCGCACTCTCATAATACAAAAATACTACTGCGCAGGCGCCAAAAAGGATCGAGTGAAAGGCAAAGTTTTACCCCCTCTTAGTTACATCAAGAAGTGATATCTAGTTTATTAGGGAGAAGGTATAAATTCGTCTGCACATTTCCAGCTTTTTATCTCCAGTCCAAACGTAGCCTGTCCGGAGTTAATCCCATTCGCCTCTAAACTACAACCAGCATCTCATTGGTTCTTGAAAACTGACGTCAGCGCGACGCGAATGACGAAAATTACAGTCATATTTTCCGACTGAGGAGAGGCGAAATAGCCCGGCGGCCTCCTTCTACGTCCCCCCTTGTAATTTAAAAGGGGGACTGGGACTATGGCGCGCCAATACTTAGGCATGTTATACCTTCTCCCTATTAAACTAGATATCGCTACTTGGTTACATCGAAATGGTCTATTGAACGGCACTCGTTATACTTAGGGATTTTAGGATATAGTTTACTGAAATAAAAGTCAAAAGAACTTACTGGCACCATGAGGACCGTTCTTGAATCCTCTCATATTCATGAGAAAATATATGGCATGTCCAAAGGGGAAAATTCCTCTTGGACTGGGCATATCTTTGACCCATTCCGCGTAGTAAACCCGTCTAAGAGCGTAGTAAATCAACGCTGTTGAGGCCAAAATGATGCCAGTTGAAAGCATAGAAGATATTAACAGCTCCATTTTGCAAAGATGTGTCTTTGCTACGAGACTACTTGATCAGTGCGTCTCGAACCCTGCGATTGAACGGACAATGATGGGACTCCGGATTATATGGAAGGATAGTACGTCATATTTGTGACGCGTGTTGTTTCACGACCGATTGAATTTAATTTGAAATTTCGTAAATTTTTTCGAGGAAGAATTTGGTCTATTTGGAATTAATTAGGATGAAGCAAACATTTCAACGCGAAAAATATCAGAAGGATATAATTATTCTCTTAGTGAGAAGTATTTTATCTGCACGAATTTAGCACGTAGGTTCTAATAGATAAGCTTTCACTGTTGGGGGTAGAGAAAATTCCTCCCCATCTATAATTTTAAACTTCAGTACAGTGTTTAAAGTAATTTACGATGCGTTATGTAGGGGGCGTGGCACAAAATTATATTTTGAAGTAGTAGCGTTAGTATTTCTGGTGATTGGGCCATGTCACGTGACTGTAATCGTGGAACGACACGGCGGATGGATTCATCATGCCTGAGGCCATTCATGGTTGGCAGGGTTGCCACAAGTTAGGGAAAACCTGGGAATGTCAGGGAATTTCAAAATGGGCCCAAAAAAGTCAGGGAAAAGTCTGGGAATTTGAAAATTTTCAACGAAGTCAGGAAAAGTTAGGGTCAGTTAAAAGACGAACAGTGAAACAACTAGCTTAAAATAGATGCGTGAAAACGGTGCCCACAAATGTTTTTAGGTAGGAGAGGGGTCTATGCTGGCGTTTCCACATATTACGCCACCTTTTGTCTATCTCCCCTAGTTCTTCCATAATGTAATGAACCACTGTTCAAATTTTCAGTTCAATAAATTTAAATTTTACGAACGTTATCACGTTATCATGCAATATTTACAGAAACTTTCGTAAGCCTCACAAACGGTACCCCAATAAGGGAGATGCACTTTCTCTGTCAATATTCCCTTCTGATAGAGTGCTATCACGACCAAAACACTCATTTCTATTGGACATATCATAACAAATTTATGGAAATGATTTGGGATTTTATTGAAAAATTTCATATTTGTGGTCCCATGAATATTTTTTTTCCTTTCAAATTTTCCTGTAGTTGAAACCGCGATAACGTATTAGGAAAGACGTGGCCACGTATTTAGTTGCGAAAATTAAAAGATTTGACGGTAAGGTACCGTACAGGTAAAATAGCGACTTGAAGTTGCAATCAATGTCTGACGACATGTTTCTGTATTAATTATATTGCGGTTTTTGGATATGATTTAATTTTTTTATTTCGTGAATCTCATGTGATATGATATGACCAAAGCCTTTTGGAAAATAATTTCCTGCAGAATATTTATAGCTTTTGAGTTACAACGATTGTCACTAGTTTATTTTTCAAGTCCAATTTTGAGGCAAGCGAAGCCCCTCAAAGACTAGAATGCGGTTAGTTAGGTTAAGATCCCTGAACGCAGGTAAGCCAGTGTTTAACGTGACAACGTCGACTGCTAGAGTGTCTGCTCTTTCAGTATGTTAACGTGACAGAGCCACAGGGTACATTTCCTTATAATAGTAAAATTACGATAAATTAATTAATAAAAATTGTAAATTATTTTTGCCAAACCATATGCTTAAATCGTGAAATAAAATTAATATAAATTAAGTACAAATTTTGAACAAGAATTGAGACTTCCAAAGTTAGGCCTTTGCTATTGAATTTCATGTGACCAGTGACCACACACCACAGAAAATTAGATTTAATTAACAAAGTAATTAATAACATGAAAAATATAATCTTTATTAGTACTTATAAATTAATAATTAAAATAATCTTAAATTGAAATTCATTCTATATTTACAGTTGGAATAGAAGATGTTTCTTCGTCAACTCTTTCATTGGGGTCCATTATTGGCATTGGGCATCGTAAAATGCATCACGTTTAGCACGCTTCAAATTGCCAGCACGTGCTTCACCCCATTTACATCCCTATCGGGAATTCTGTGCTATTTCATGTTTCTATCTTCGGTGGGATTAACATTGTACCATTTTTTCTGTGCTGCCATCGTTGGACCCGGTTTTGTTCCACTCAAATGGAAGCCTGTATGTATTGTATTGAAAATTTGGTGCAAAGGCTTAACGTAGGCCAAGGCTTAAGGTAGGCCAAGGCTTAACGTAGGCCAAGGCTTAACGTAGGCCAAGGCTGAACGTAGGCCAAGGCTTAACGTAGGCCAAGGCTTAACGTAGGCCAAGGCTGAACGTAGGCCAAGGCTTAACGTAGGCCAAGGCTTAACGTAGGCCAAGGCTGAACGTAGGCCAAGGCTGAACGTAGGCCAAGGCTGAACGTAGGCCAAGGCTGAACGTAGGCCGAGGCTGAACGTAGGCCGAGGCTGAACGTAGGCCGAGGCTGAACGTAGGCCGAGGCTGAACGTAGGCCGAGGCTGAACGTAGGCCGAGGCTGAACGTAGGCCGAGGCTTTACGTGGGCCGAGGCTTTACGTGGGCCGAGGCTTTACGTGGGCCGAGGCTTTACGTGGGCCAAGGCTTTACGTGGGCCAAGGCTTTACGTGGGCCAAGGCTTTACGTGGGCCAAGGCTTTACGTGGGCCAAGGTTTTACGTGGGCCAAGGCTTTACGTGGGCCAAGGCTTTACGTGGGCCAAGGCTTTACGTGGGCCAAGGCTTTACGTGGGCCAAGGCTTAACGTGGGCCAAGGCTTAACGTGGGCCAAGGCTTAACGTAGGCCGAGGCTTAACGTAGGCCAAGGCTTAAGAATTTATTCTATATTTAATAAGGATGACGAAACAAATATTCCAAAATTGCAACTTTGTGTTTTATGTGATGGTTACAAACCTCCGCGCGCTCATCATTGTCGCAAGTGCAATAGATGCGTCATGAAAATGGACCATCATTGCCCTTGGATAAATAATTGTTGTGGACATCGTAACCACGCCCATTTTTCCCTTTTTCTATTCTTCGCCATTTTCGGTTCGATACAAGCCACAATCTATCTTAGTTGGGGACTCTACCGAGCCTTTAACTACGTAAGACATATGGCGCTTCTATAACAATTTCAAAACTATAGTTTTGATTGAATTTTGTTGGTTAAGGAAAATGTTCTATTGCAGAGATATTACGTTTATTATATGAGCAACCGAAACCTCTTATACTTTTCCTTGTACCATCTGGTCTTTACCGTTTTTAGTTTAGGACTTGCCATTGGTGTTGTCTTAGCTCTTGGTGGCCTTCTATACATTCAGGTCAGTGGCTAACTTAAAATCTTAATTACTCGAGCCCTGGTTGACGTAGAACCAAATTATTGGTACCATTGAACAGAGGACAATTGCCTCTATGATACCCTCAAAGTATTTCCCCGTGGCCTTTAAAACGGTTAAGTTCTGAGCTCCCGAAGTTGGTCAATGTTCTGAACCCCGCCCTACTAGGCCTTAAAATGATTTTTCGTTAAAACCTTAATTACTCGAGCCCAGGTTGACGTAGAGCCAAGTTATTGGTACCATTGAACAGAGGACAATTGCCTCTATAACATCTTCAAAGCGTTTCCCCTTGGCATTTAAAATGCCAGAGTTCTGAGCTCCCAAAGTTTGTCAATTCATCAATATTCTGAACCCTAGGCCTAAAAATGGTTTTTCGTTAAAACCTTAATTACTCGAGCCCTGGTTGACGTAGAAACAAGTACTTGATATCATTGTACAGAGGACAATGGCCTCTATCATATCCTCAAAGTATTTCCCTGTGGAATTTAAAATGACCGAGTTCTGAGCTCCCAAACTTCGTCAACTCGTCAATATTCTGACCCCCGCCTTACTAAGCCTGAAAATGATTTTTCATTAAAACCTTAATTATTCGAGCCCTGGTTGACGTAGAACCAAGTACTTGGTACCGTTGGACAGAGGAAAATTGCCTCTATTATACCCTCAAAGCACAACCCTGTGGCGTTTAAACCGCCAGAGTTCTGATCTCCCGAAGTTCGTCAATATTCTGACCGAAAAATGGATTTTTTGTTAAAACCTTAATTACTCCTGCCCTGGTCGACGTAGAGCCAAGTACTTGATACCGTTGGACAGAGGACAATTGCCTCTCTAATACCCTCGAAGCATTTTGCCATGGCATGTAAAATGCCAGAGTTCTGGTCTCCCGAAGGTCGTCCATTCGTCAATATTCTGACCTTCCCTATTAGTCCTAAACATTATTTTTCGTTAAAACCTTAATTACTCGAGCCCTAATTGACGTAGAACCAAGTTATTGGTACCGATGTACGTAGGACAATTGCCTCTATGATACCCTGAAAGTATTTCCATGTGGAATTTAAAATGACCGAGTTCTGATCTCCCGAAGTTCGTCAATTCGTCAATGCTCTGACCTTCCCTATTAGTCCTAAACATTATTTTTCGTTAAAACCTTAATTACTCGAGCCCTAATTGACGTAGAACCAAGTTATTGGTACTGTTAGATAGAGGACAATTACCTCTATCATATCCTCAAAGCATTTCCCCCCTATCATTTAAATTACCATAGTTATGACCTTCCAAAGTTAGAAATGATTTTACGTACTTGTTTAGATGAAAGCAATTTTGAAAAACGAAACGAACATAGAAACATGGATTGTTACTAAGGTACTTAATTAATATCAAAACCAGTTAACACATTGCCCAAATAAAACCCGAAATATTTATAAAATATTCAGGCTAGAGGGCGTCCTAGACGGGAAGGTGAACCCGAGTTCATCTACCCTTATGACCTCGGTAGATGGCGCAATTTTAAATACGTCTTTTTTCGACCAAAAGAGTCGAACGAAGACGGTTCTAATTCCACAACAAACGGCATTTCGTGGCCCGTTGTTTCCGGTTGTGATCAATACACGTTAACTGTAAGTTAATGTTTTAAGGTCAAAGGGTAACCTTAGCTCTAATTATTGTTGGGGTCTGTTAGGTTGAGCAGCTTGTTCAGAAACGTATGAAACAAGCAATCTCTCAACGCTACACTGTAATCAAGGATTACTCTGGTTCGATATTTCCCATTTCGAAAGGGTTTAGGGTTTGTTGCAGTCCTCCTTGTAGTGACGAGCCCCGTATTGCCATTGCCAAGGGCGACTCGGTCGTTGTTACGAGGTGGAAAAGACATTGGCTCTATGGGGAAAGATGCGTAAAGGATAGAGTCTCCGATTCAGGTGAGAGGTCTTATGACAAACGGGTATTCGATGGTATGCTTGAGCACAGGTTGTAACTAAGATTGTGGGTGTGGTCTATTCAAATTTGAAGACACTTGTGAGCAAGAGTGATCGGTCAATGCTTGTGAGTGTTGTCGGTCAGTGTTTAGAAATGTTTGTGAGTGTTGTCGGTCAGTGTTTAGAAATGTTTGTGAGTGTTGTCGGTCAGTGTTTAGAAATGTTTGTGAGTGTTGTTGATCAGTGTTTAAAAATGTTTGTGAGTGTTGTCGATCAGTGTTTAGAAATGTTTGTGAGTGTTGTCGATCAGTGTTTAGAGTGTGATCAGTTAATGTTTAGGAAGCTCGCGATTGTGATCGATTAATATTTAGGAAACGCTCGCGATTGTGATCGATTAATGTTTAGGAAACGCTCGCGATTGTGATCGATTAATGTTTAGGAAACGCTTGCGATTGTGATCGATTAATATTTAGGAAATGATCGCGATTGTGATCGATTAATGTTTAGGAAACGCTTGCGATTGTGATCGATTAATGTTTAGGAAATGCTCGCGATTGTGATCGATTAATGTTTAGGAAATGCTCCCGATTGTGATCGATTAATGTTTAGGAAATGCTCGCGATTGTGATTGACTAATGTTTAGGAAATGCTCGCGATTGTGATCGATCAGTGTTTAGAAATGCTCGCGATTGTGATCGATTAATGTTTAGGAAACGCTCGCGATTGTGATCGATTAATGTTTAGGAAACTCTCGCGATTGTGATCAATGTTTAGAACCGCGAGTATGATCGATCAATGTTTAGAATCACGCGTTCGCGTGCATAATCGATCAATGTTCAGAACAACACGGTTGGGTTTATGATCGATCATTGTTAAGAACCGCGCGTTTGTGTGCATGATCGATCACTTTTTAAGAAAACATTGCGAGTATGATCCGTCAGTTTATAATCGCGCTTGAGCATTGACCAGTTTAGAATCGTAAGTTTTGCGAGTATGATCGATCAGCTTTGAACCACAGTGCACTCGCACTGATCAGTTTAGAAACGCTTGCTTTTATAATCGATTAATATTAAACCTAAATCACTAAATATGAAAATATCCACCATTTGTTTAAGGTGTTGTGATTGTGGACAATCCGAAGGGATGGTTCCCGCGAATATGCGCGGCCGAATTTGAAACTCCACCATCGGAGGATTCCGAGAATTCCAAGAAAGACTTATAGTGTTTTTTATTTTTAAAAACAAAGAAAAGAGTGCCTGAGTTTTTAGTGTCAATGATGAGTGCTTGTAAAGTGCCGGTGATCAACCAATGAATTAACCAATCACGAGGAAGATACGCTCGTATTTTTAGACGAAAAACTATTTTACTCACCAAAATTTACGTAATATCAAATTCCTACCACTAACGGTGCAAAGGTATGAAACTATTAAAACGTGGATATTAAAGGGAATATAACAGCTCTAATCTTAAAGGTTCGATAGCTGTTATATTCCCTTTATAAATTACCAAAATTAGAAATGAAATAGCCAATTAGGGACAATAGACTGGATGGCTACTGGCGTCTTAGCCAATTGTTTTGTTTTCCTTCCACTCGTTATTATAGTGACGTCACACTGCCGCCATCTAGTGTCCCTTTAAAGAATAATTTTCACACTATTTACTTTACACATAAATTGGTGCTCCGACTACATAAATAATTTCTTAATGTGATGAAAGTTAATAAGACTTAATTAATATTATATTTAATACCCCAAAAGTTGACTGACATTGATAGTACTTACTCAAAATGTCACCTCGAGGGTTAAGGTAGATCGTCTGCTACGGAAATATTTGCCAAGGCTTAGCGACAAAGGCCTAAGTTTGACTCTGGAAGTAGTTATTCATGGCTGACTTCTATTATCACGTATTCTGTGCAGTCTTGAGGTAATTTTATCTGCTTAGAAAATATTGGCTAAGGCTTAGATACTCGGATTCTCGAGATTATGAAATGTTGGCCAAGGCTTAGCAACAAGGGCCAGCAAATACTCCAGGATCTTAACACTGGTAGTGATTATGTATTTGCCTCTATGATCATAGATTCTCAAGCGATAAGGTAGTTCGTCTGGTTAGGAAATATTTGCCAAGGCTTAGCGACAAAGGCTTAAGTTTGACTCGGGAAGTAGTTATTCATGGCTGACTTCTATAATCAGGTGTTCTGGAGTCTTGAGGTAATTTTGTCTGCTTAGAAAATATTGGCCAAGGCTTAGATGCTCAGATTCTCGAGATTATGAAATGTTGGCCAAGGCTTAGCAACAAGGGCTAGCGAATACTCCAGGATATTAACACTGGTAGTGATTATGTATTTGCCTCTATGATCATAGATTCTCAAGCGATAAGGTAGTTCGTCTGCTTAGAAAATATTGGCCAAGGCTTAGATACTCAGATTCTCGAGATTATGAAATGTTGGCCAAGGCTTAGCAACAAGGGCCAGCAAATACTCCAGGATCTTAACACTGGTAGTGATTATGTATTTGCCTCTATGATCATAGATTCTCAAGCGTTAAGGTAGTTTTTCTGGTTAGGAAATATTTGCCAAGGCTTAGCGACAAAGGCTTAACTTTGACTCTGGAAGTAGTTATTCAGGGCTGAGTTCTATAATCAGGTGCTCTGGAGTCTTGAAATAATTTTGTCTGCTTAGAAAATATTGGCCAAGGCTTAGTTACAAGGTAGTTCGTCTGGTTAGGAAATATTTGCCAAGGCTTAGCGACAAAGGCTTAACTTTGACTCTGGAAGTAGTTATCCATGGCTGAGTTCTATAATCAGGTGTTCTGGAGTCTTGAGGCAATTTTATCTGCTTAAAAAATATTGGCCAAGGCTTAGATACTCAGATTCTCGAGATTATGAAATGTTGGCCAAGGCTTAGCAGGGAGGAAACTAGCTTACAGTGAACACAGATGTTTTGGCGGGTCAACTTTATGGGGTATTATGTTAAGACTGTTATAATTTTGCCAAGAAAAATGCGCAAAAGTTAGACTAGATCATTAACACGAAATGAGATCACTTCCAAATATAAGCCTATATAATTTAAATTAATTAATCAACGAGTGACAAATTTTGTAACTTAAGTTACAATTACTAAATGTATTTGTAAATGATGATTCGAAGAAAGAAAGAAAGAATACACTTTAGAGGTATTTAAAACATTTTTACTTTCAAATGATATCCATTGCATACAAAATGGCAGCCAAGGTAAGTTTATTTATTTAATAATCAAATGTATGTTGTGACGTCAGACGTCTTTATTTCTTATTCACGCCTTTTGAAGTTCTGTAGGCCTATCTCAAAACAATGGGGAACAAAATGGCGGCTGCATATTGCAATCAACGTTCTTAGATGGAAGCACTAATGCTTTAAAAAAGACTAGTACACTATCAAATTTATTTATCCAATCAGAAATTAAATTTATACTTATATATATATTTATCAATTAGACATACTAAATAGACCAATAACACCCCTTAATGGCGGAAAATATAGCAAACAACATTCCATTTTGTATGGTTTTATCTACGTGTTTTATTACATGAACAAGATGGCCCCGGCCAGTACATACTTTTTCCAGCGATTCGTGTGACGTGTCACGTGTTTGTGGGGGAGCCCTATTCGACAGTAAAGAACATAAAAGAATTCTCTGTTTTTATTTTTTTACTATTCAGAAATGTTAGATTCCATTTTGGGTTAGGTTTCCTACTCGAGAGCTCTTATATCTGTTTTATTACATAAACAACAAGATGGCCCCGGCCAGTTTATGCTTTTCTAGATATTATACGTGAAATCCAAGTTTGGCTAGAGAATTAAAAGTATATTGTAACCACGCTTGCGAGATTACTAAAGTCGCCCCACGTGGCCATAAAAGCCTTGGCTATAACTAAGAATAAACTACACTTTTCCTTAGCTTCAATCATACTTTATTAAACAAACTAATTAAATAATAATTAAATGCCACTTGCATTATACAATTAAAGAACTAAACATAATTACTGATAATAAGGATGAAGTCCAATCCTAGGGCAAAGCCCTTCACTCGAGCGACTACTACATCTTAGTAGTGAAGGAGAACTGACTTTATGTCATAAGCAGACGATGCTTATATAGTACGGGGAAAGGTCAGAGGTAACGCTGTGTGTTAATCCTCTATGTAACCGTACACCCCTGGAGTGGAAACCCAGGAGGTCCCTTAATTATCTCGGGAGGTTACATCCCCCCAGACGACAAGAGTTGGACTTCATCGGCAGAAAACTTAATTACATAAATTTTCTAATTTTAACAAAACAAAATAATAAGTAACTTTAAATAATGTAACAGATAATTAAAAGACTCCAGTTAACTATCATACTAGGTTAATTATTTAAAAGTTATAAGTATTTGATGAAAGCAGGAACTGCAGCAACGGTTGGCTCGTCCTGTCTTTCTTCCTCCCATTTAGTCAGATCTGGAGCTGCCGTATCAGACGATGTGGCTGAGGAAGTCTCCGCAGGGGGTGGTCTGCAGTCCCACCGTCCGTTGAAGAACTTGACTCATGATCGTCCTCTGTAGGCGTTGATTGCTGACTGTAATTTCTTCTCGTTAGGGAATGTCCCGTTGAGATAAGCCAAGTAATTAAACTTGCTTCTGAAGAAGTTCAGTATGAGTTGAACATTGTGATCGTAGTGAATTGTTGTAAAGGAAGGTTTTGAGCGACCCTCAAACTCAATAGTGCGTGTTACGGATAACCCGATCCGCAATGCGGACCCGCAACATCACTACCCTAACTTTACTCTAACAACTAATTACTACAAACTCCGATCACACTAAGGCTTAGCATAGCCAAAGCAAAATCTAAATTGACTAGGACTCTTCGTGTCCTGGCAAGCTCGCCATTTATGTAACCACGCTTGCGAGATTACTAAAGTCGCCCCACGTGGCCATAAAAGCCTTGGCTATAACTAAGAATAAACTACACTTTTCCTTAGCTTCAATCATACTTTATTAAACAAACTAATTAAATAATAATTAAATGCCACTTGCATTATACAATTAAAGAACTAAACATAATTACTGATAATAAGGATGAAGTCCAATCCTAGGGCAAAGCCCTTCACTCGAGCGACTACTACATCTTAGTAGTGAAGGAGAACTGACTTTATGTCATAAGCAGACGATGCTTATATAGTACGGGGAAAGGTCAGAGGTAACGCTGTGTGTTAATCCTCTATGTAACCGTACACCCCTGGAGTGGAAACCCAGGAGGTCCCTTAATTATCTCGGGAGGTTACAATATTAAACAAAATAAATTCAGTATTGTCGAGTTTTATAATTTAAATGCGGTAGAATCCGTTTTGGTTACTTTATATCTACGGTTTTGTTACATAACCAAAACGTAGATATTGTGCTGGTATTCCGTGTGTGACGTGTTAGTGATTAGAGCCGGATACACGAAAAACCAATTGCGCACATTAAATAAAATAAATACGTTGTTTACTATCGTATTAAAAACAAGTTAAGTCCGCCATTAAAGGGGTGATATTGACCAATTCTAAATTCTCATTCTTACTTTCGCGTTAGTTCTAGACTATTTAGGAACACACTACGTTTTAATTTAAAAATATAATCTTCATTAATCACCGTACATATTATGACCTTACTCGACAATCGTATACAAGTATCAAAAAGGGGGCGGGGCGACTTCACTAACTACATCTTTGGTTGTATTGTAGAACTATTAATTTTCTTTACACTAGACTATATCTAAAGGTTTACAATTCATTCTAAGTATATTTAAAATATTTATGAAATTCATTCACTTTGGTATATTTCTCGATACAATCTGTTCCCATCTTCGTTTACATTGTCAGACTGGCAAGTACATTTTTTTTCAAGTGTAATTTGATTGGCAAGTTGGTTAAAGGGAATATAGTTGGCTTTATTAGCGAATCGATATTTATAAGAAATATCGATAATTTTAATGTAATAATATTTATATAGGTGGCGTTTGAAATCAGGGATTAAAGGAGGTGGTTTACGCAGGAGGTCTAGGATATTTTTGGCTGGGGGGAGGGGTTTAAAATCTATTACGCTATATTTTGAGTCGGGAACTTCACTAACGTCAAGCTCAAAATTCAAGGTCGGCATTACGCTAAATTCAAGGTCGGAATTACGCTGAATACAAGGTCGGCATTACGCTAAATTCAAGGTCGTCATTACGCTAAATTCAAGGTCGTCATTACGCTAAATTCAAGGTCGTCATTACGCTAAATTCAAGGTCGGCATTACGCTAAATTCAAGGTCGGCATTACGCTAAATTCAAGGTCGGCATTACGCTAAATTTAAGGTCGGCATTACGCTAAATTCAAGGTCGGCATTACGCTAAATTCAAGGTCGGCATTACGCTAATTTCAAGGTCGGCATTACGCTAATTTCAAGGTCGGCATTACGCTAATTTCAAGGTCGGCATTACGCTAATTTCAAGGTTGGAATTACGCTAATTTCAAGGTTGGAATTACGCTAATTTCAAGGTCGGAATTACGCTAAATTTCAAGGTCGGAAGTACGCTAATTTCAAGGTCGGAATTACGCTAATTTCAAGGTCGGAATTACGCTAATTTCAAGGTCGGAATTACGCTAAATCGAGATTTCAAGCGACAGTAGGTTTCTTTCGCGCACGTAAACAATATTTTCGGGTTCCTATAAGTAAGAAGCAACGAAGTCTAAACGCGTTGAGCTCCGTTAAACAACGTGACGTAATAGACTGATCGGTTTTGTAAAAACCTTTCATAATGTCGTCTACCACTTAAACCTACAAATTAGCGCGTTTCGTAGCCAGTTACTTCGTTGAGCATTGGCTTGCAAACGTGACGTAAAAACCAGTCAACTGAACGCGCTCATAGTAAATGTACGTGTGCTTCGTTGGACATTTTCTTATTATTCTTGTGCTCTTTAGATCTTATGACGTCATTTAATATATTTGTCTTTCGATTCTTATCAATATCGTTCAAAGCTACCTTTGGATGGTCAAATAGTTAACTTGATTGCTTCCCATAATACCTTTCGTTTCAATATATAGTTAATTAATTTACTAATTAGTACGTATTAAAAACAATTACACGCTATATTAATTTAGTCCTATCTCTACTTTAAATTTGAATATTTTCTAGGTTATGTTAGTTAAGTGTTATCACAAAAATGTTACCAATGCCGACAGGGCTCGTAGGGCTAATAATATTCTTGGCCCTTGGCTCCTATTACCGGCAGCTTCGCGACATGAAATAATTCATGGTAATTTATTAATTTAAGAATAAATTCATGGCGTTTCAGAGTTGCAAAAATTAGAATTAATTTAAAATTAAGTTGTGTAGAGACAGAAAGAAATTATTTTCAAAATAAAACTGTGACGTCATTTTGATTAAAATAAGTTTGGTGACGTCACAGTTGAAAGTTATATTTATAAATAATATATATTTGAGAAAATATTAATTAGTTGTAGCTTAAAAACTTAATTTAATGATATTAATTAGATTGTTTCATTAGTGAGAATTAAATCAGTTAAAATTAATAAAAATTATGTACAATAACGATAATAGAGATCAAGCGTAACAATAAGTATAACACTGAAATGAAATATTTTAATGCTAAGTGTCATACTTATTGTTATTATGCAATTTATTTTGGTGCTATGGACATAAAATTTTACCTTATTATATTTATAACCTTTCAAGCTATTCACCGTCACCAACACATTATATTTTGAAATGTCTAAATTGTGTGTAAAAATTATTTAAAAGTGCCTTGCAATCGCGAAATACGAGAATCCACTTTATTCTCGATTCGTATGCCAAGGCTTATCCCGCGATTTATTACAAACAAATCCGGCAAAAAATTATGCGTCGTCTGCTTCAGAGTCCAAATAATATATTTCGAGTCTGAAGCAACAGCCCACTCCATTACGCTTTGGCTGTGTTGAAGTCATAAATCACGGATAAGCCTCGGCACTCGCACCGGGAATAAGTTAGATTATGGTTGCGAGTCCTTTTAATGTGTTTGGTCTTTGCTAAAATACTATTAGTAAAGCTTACGTCATCAAAAAATTGGGTATACTGTATATATATTTAAGGCAGGGATTAGTTTTTCTATCTATAAACGAGGAAGGCACTTGTTTAAGTGTATATTATATTATTGGTTAGATACGTCACGTGATTGGCTCGTAGTTGGCGCGCGTGATAGCTTGAGGGTTAATTTTTTTTGCAAAAAATGGCCGTTACTGATTAATTAATCGGACAGATACAATTACATAATGGATTGCGTATTTGAATTTAGTCAATGGGGTAGTAGTTTCCGACTGTAAAGTGTAGCCTTTCGAAGGTCCAGATATTAAGATTTTTCCCGACGAAAAATCCTGTTACGTACTCATTTTAAAATTACGCTTAACGCCTAGAAATCAAATTGAAATTAAAATGTAGTCACGTGGCCTTTCGAAGGCTCAGATATTAAGACTTTTCAAGTTTTCCCGCCGAAAAATCATGATACGTAATCATTTTAAAATTAGGCTTAACGCCTAGAAATCAAATTTAAATTTGAACTTAAGGAAATGTAGTCACGTGGTACACGTTTTTCAGTTCATTCTTAAGCCGCCTTTTCACTCGACAGACGAACTATTTTCAACAGTTTGCAAAATATCGAAAAGCAAAGTTGTTAAAGTGCTGTTAAATTATTCAAAACGTGTGTTAGACATTTGCAAAAAATGTTCAAAATTGTTTAAAAGTTAGTTTAAACGCCTTAAATTTCCAAATAATGTAATTTAAACTCAGCGTAATCATTTTCAAACACCGAAACCACCACTACTACCCATTGACCTTTATTGAACCCGCAAACCACCACGTAGACTTATTAGTTAGTTAAAATTCTAATTAATATTTAATCTATGCTAAAACCATAGATATTTAGCGAATTAATTAATATTTTGGCATCGAATTTCTAGTTGTAATTTTTCTATAGCACCAAGCATGTTACTGAAACATTTTAAAGTAGTGACACCTCCGTGTCTTTGACTGTACTACGTTCTATGGTGGTTAACATGGAGTGTCGCTACTCTGTTAATTGTTGTTTTATTAAACGATGGTTTTCACTTTAAGTGGCTGGAATATTTTGGGCATGCCACCGTTTATGGAATGGGCGCTTTTAAGGGAATCTTTGCTGGCTTTTTTGAACAAGAAGTTTAGCTCTTTGTCCATGGGCGCGCTCTGAAAGATAACACATTAACATGTACTACATATTAATGATTATGTTGCGCTAAATGCGCTAGTGTTGCAATGCTTATTGCCATGCGCATGGCGTGGATAGCCTATAAGGGAATGGGATACGTAAATTCTTAGAGCGACTTCTTTGACGACACAAAACTATAAAGGGTGCTAGGACTGAAGTGCAGTGCGTTCTGTGGTTGATTTTGAGTCGAAAGTGTTCTATGACATTTTGAGTCATAAGTGACATATCCTTAACAAGTTATGAATATGATCATTGGAGTGTTTTAAGGACTTAGCATATTTTACCATTGCTGCAATCGCTACAGCAATGAGTGATATCAAGAAGTGATATCTAGTTTACTAGGGAGAAGGTACAAATTCTCCTCGCCACATTTCTATAGCTTTATCTCCAGCAGTTCAAACGTTACGTAGCCTGTCCGGAGTTAATCCCCGCCCCGCCGCCTCTAAATTACAACCAGCAGCAGCATCTGATTGGTTCTTGAAAACTCACCTCAGCGTGGCGACGCGAATGAAAACGAAAATTACAGTCATATTTTCCGACTGAGGAGAGTGTAGCGAGATAGCCCGGGCCTCCGTTTTACGTCCCCCCCCCCTTGTATTTTGAAAGGGGGACTGCAGGACTATGGCGCCTGGTGAATACTTAGTCAAGCATCTTATACCTGCTCCCTAATAAACTAGATATCACTTCTTGGTGATATTTTGAAAGGGGGACTGCAGGACTATAGCGCGCCAATACTTAGGCATCTTACACCTTCTTCCTAGTAAACTAGATATCACTTCTTGGTGATATTGTAAGCAATTCTTTAGGATTAATTTGCAATTTGGTGCAATTGCTACGGCAATGCGTGATATGGTAAGCAATTCTTTGTTTTATCTAATGTACCTACTTACTTTAGTTTTTCGTCCGTTGAAAGTTTCAGACTTTTTAACGCTCTATGATACACAGATATATAGGGGACCACAAATAAAATAAACAACACACAAATAAACAGAACAAAATAAATCGTAAAAAAAATTCTTTATGCAAATTAAATGTGAACACACTTCAAGCTTGAATACAAACAAATCACATTTCCAAATAATAATAATAATAACAAAATATAAAAAAAAAAGATTGCAAAAATTTGCTCGTTAAATATAAATTGAAACTAATTTTTCAATAATATTAAAATTAAATACTTAATTTCTCTACTTAGCATTTATTAATTAATTAATACGCCAGCGTGTTAAGTTTAATTATTAACTAAGCATTTTTTAAACCTAAATTTAATCACAGCATCCAATGCTTTACTGTTTTATTTTATTTATTTTTTTGCCGTTAGTTGTGACTAGTAATATTTAAAAATATTGTGCCTTTTTTACATAAAGCTCGAGTTTAAAATTAAATTACGTCCGAATATGTGAAAAATAAGCCAATAAGCTAAAAGAAACGAGAAAGAAAAACACATGCGAAAACGTGTGTGAATTTTATTTTGATAATTCCGCGTAACCTTATTTGAAATCGCAGTTTTTTACTTTTGCGATGATTCAGATGCGCAAAAGTATTGCTTTGACCCATTCTGGCTGGTTTTATTTCAAAGAAACTTTTGCGAGTATATATAAAGAGTAGCGTCAATAGGCCAAAAATGATATGTAGGGCGGGTTAAGGGGCGAGGGGGACAGGTCCTCCCGGCTCAAGGCTTGTTGGGGGCGCATTAAGTTAAACTATTCCCCCTAACAACATTTGCTGTTAATTGTTTTTTGGCTCAAGGGGAAGCATATTATCTTGATCCCCGGGTGCAAAATTGCTTAATGACGTGTAAGCTACATTATTTGGGAAATGAAATGGGAACGCGTCATGTTACAGTTTATTGGCGATAGGTGGAATTATTAGAGTCTCCAACTCGGTTCCGAACCTGTTTCTATAAATAAAATGAGCCATGCGGACATAAACCGATTAAACTAATAAACAAGCGCCACCTATCGCCAATAAGCGGAAAAATGATGTATTCCAAATTTATTTCCCCAAAAAGTAGGAATTAGACGTTATTTTTGGCCTACTGAATGACGATACTTGGTCTATAATTACTCTACTTAGTTGCAAAATTATTGTTCCAAGGGTTATATTTTGAAAATTTTATTTTTACTTTTGCGATGATTCAGAGGCGCAAAAGTATTGCTTTGACCCATTCTGGCTGGCTTTTTTTTTCAAATTAGGTTAAACGCATTTTGACGCGAAAAATAGTAAACTTGATACGGGTGGACTTGCAAATAAATATAAAACAACAACAAGGAAGTTGAATTACTTACAGCGATGAGGGCAATACCAGCCGTTTTGAGAGTCGATTTAGGTTTGCGTTCAAAGTGCATGCTTAATTTGCGTGAAACGCTCATTTGCGTGTCGATTGCGGGCATACTCTCCTCCTATTGGTTGGTTACCGAAATAAAAGAAAGTAGACAAAACACAGTGTCAACAAAAATACCGTGATTTTAGCTTGAATGAAACGGAAATTTAAAACTACGTCTCTAATAGCAATTTAAGCTTGAAAAATTAAACTTAAATTAAATTTAAAAGCATGCGGGTTTTAAAAAATAATAATAATTAAAAACTGAACCAAAAACAACCTGGGCAAACTTTATTATTTAATCTCTTTTTTGATTTGGACGAACAAAATTCAGAGAATTTGCAAGACTGAAAACGGAAAAAAGTTCGGAGAAAAAATTCTTTTACCAAATTATACATTAAGCTTGATTAAAAGTAACTGATTTAGTAAATTAACTTTAATTATAAACTAACTAACAACAAGTTAATTAACTTACAGCGACCCATGGATACGCTAGAACCTCTTCGGCAGAGAATCTCTCTTGAGCGTCTACTTGTAGCATACATTTAATTAGATCCTGCAAAGAAATGGTTCCAAAAGTTCAAATTTTTGTAAAAAAACATGCGCAAGAACTTAAAAATTAACTTTTGCGCAATACTTAATTACTTTGGCTGATTGCGAAATATCGTCCCAATACGGTGACGTAAATTCGAAACTTCCGGCCAGAATTTGATCAAACAATTCCTCTTGATCATTGGTATGACTAACAAAAGGTGGGAATCCGCATAATAGGATGTAAGCTATGACCCCTGCGGCCCAAATATCCACTTTAACACCGTAACTAATTAAAATAATAAAAATTGAGGTTTAATTATCATTTTGGTTGAAAATCCCTGATAATCCCTGCTCATTTAAGCTTTTTTAACTGTATTCCGAATTTTGACACTAGATGGCGCTATATTATGTCGACTTACCCAGTTTCGGCTAGAATTTCGGGGGCTACGTAAGTCGGTGTCCCGCAAATGGTATACAAAGCTTGCGTCGCTTCAATAGCCAATCCAAAATCGCCGACTTTTAAACTTTTGGAGCCATCAGGATGTTCGACAACCAATAAATTCTCGGGTTTAATATCTCGATGTACGATATTATTCGAGTGTAAGTAGTTTAAGGCGCTGGCCAAATTGTACACCATTGCGCTCGCCGTCTTTTCAGAATACTTTGTGGCGCTTTGAATCGCGTCAAACAAATCCCCTCCCTTTAAAAAACAAATGAAGAAATATGGTTCAGTTTTTGAAAAGCAAACTGAGTAAAATCGAGGCCCGCGTCGGGACCAAATCGACCGACGATTCGGGACCAAAACGGAGGCCGAGACGGGGTCAAAACGAAGGCCGAGACGGGGGTCAAAACGAAGGCCGAGACGGGGGTCAAAACGAAGGCCGAGACGGGGGTCAAAACGAAGGCCGAGACGGGGGTCAAAACGAAGGCCGAGACGGGGGTCAAAACGAAGGCCGAGACGGGGTCAAAACGAACGCCGAGACGGGGTCAAAACGAAGGCCGAGACGGGGTCAAAACGAAGGCCGAGACGGGGGTCAAAACGGAGGCCGAGACGGGGGTCAAAACGGAGGCCGAGACGGGGGTCAAAACGGAGGCCGAGACGGGGTCAAATCGGGGGCCGCGTCGGGACCAAATCCGAGGCCGAGACGGGACCGAATCGGGGGCCGCGTCGGGACCAAATCCGAGGCCGAGACGGGACCGAATCGGGGGCCGCGTCGGGACCAAATCCGAGGCCGAGACGGGACCGAATCGGGGGCCGCGTTGGGACTAAAACCGAGGCCGTGTTGGGACCAAAACCGAGGCCGCGTTGGGACCAAAACCGAGGCCGCGTTGGGACCAAAACCGAGGCCGCGTTGGGACCAAAACCGAGGCCGTGTTGGGACCAAAACCGAGGCCGTGTTGGGACCGAAACCGAGGCCGTGTTGGGACCAAAACCGAGGCCGAGACGGAACCAAATCCGAGGCCGTGTTGGGACCAAAACCGAGGCCGAGACGGAACCAAATCCGAGGCCGAGACGGGACCAAAACGGAGGCCGGGAAGGGGCCAAATCGGAGTCCTAGACGGGACCAAAACGGACGCCGAGACGGGACCAAAACCGAGTCCGACTCGGAACCAAAACCGACCGCCGACTCGGAACCAAAACCGACCGCCGACTCGGAACCAAAACCGACCGCCGACTCGGAACCAAATCAACGCGAGACGAGTAAAAATATTTCGTCAACTTACCTTAACCAATTCCATGACCATATACTGTTCCATGGGGGCATCAAATTCTTCCAGTAATTCGATTATATTAGGATGTTTAACCCACCTTAGTATCGAAACTTCACTGGTAATCATATGCTCCTTTAATATGCATTAATTAATTTTAATCAAAACTAACTATCCTAAATTAAAAAAAAAAAAAAAAAAAAAACCCCACAAAAAATAACATTAACACACCTTTCCCTTGCATTTCGTTTTATCGATAATTTTTAAGGCGTATTCTTTCTTAGTTGACTTTTGAACGCACTGGTACACCGTGGCGAAATTCCCGTCACCGATTAATTTCCCCACGATATAACCGTCAGTGATTTCACGAGGTAGAATGGGTGGTTGAGGAGGTTGCGATATGGATCCGTAGTAATTTTGTTGAGCCGTGAATCCATTTTGGTGCGATTGGTCACCACCGCCACCGCTACTGCTGTACGCCGCGTTGACGTTCCCATTCATTTGGCACTAAGTCCAAATATTGTGGGCAATTTCATTGTAAGTCGTTTTTCTTACGATAAGAGGGATCGTTCGACTCATGCACTCACCGGATTTTTTAAATTAACCCTTCTAAGCGATTTGGGAGACCCTGATATCGGTGATAAGTTACAAGAACCTTCATCAAAGATGATTAAGGTTGATTGGATTTAATTTTGGTTTAATTTAGTTAGGTTTTGTTTAGGTCTAAAAGGGGATTGGGGGTTGGGGTATGGGCTTACTATCAGCGGATGAACATCCCTGTAGGAAGCCTTGACGTTGTAAACTGCTGGGTGAGACGAGATTATTGCGTCGGTGATGGTGCGTAACATTGTAATTGTATCGTCGAGATTTTGTGACTATTGACGATAAACCGCCTCGTCCAATATTGCCAAGTTGTTTGCATTCTAGAAATTTTTATCGATTATATTCGCGATTTTCTATAATTTTGGTCTATTATATTTGTGTTTCTATAATTTGATCGATTATACTCGCGAGTTTCTATAATTTTGATCGATTATACTCGCGATTTTCTATAATTTGATCGAGTATTTTCGCGAATTTCTATAATTTGATCGAGTATTTTCGCGAATTTCTATAATTTGATCGAGTATTTTCGCGAATTTCTATAATTTGATCGAGTATTTTCGCGAATTTCTATAATTTGATCGAATATTATCGCGAATTTCTATAATGTTATCGGATATTATCGCGAATTTCTATAATTTTATCGGATATTATCGCGAATTTCTATAATTTTATCGGATATTATCGCGAATTTCTATAATTTGATCGGATATTATCGCGAATTTCTATAATTTTATCGGATATTATCGCGAATTTCTATAATTTTATCGGATATTATCGCGAATTTCTATAATTTTATCGGATATTATCGCGAATTTCTATAATTTGATCGGATATTATCGCGAATTTCTATAATTTTATCGGATATTATCGCGAATTTCTATAATTTGATCGGATATTATCGCGAATTTCTATAATTTTATCGGATATTATCGCGAATTTCTATAATTTGATCGGATATTATCGCGAATTTCTATCATTTGATCGAATATTATCGCGAATTTCTATCATTTGATCGAATATTATCGCGAATTTCTATCATTTGATCGAATATTATCGCGAATTTCTATAATTTGATCGAATATTATCGCGAATTTCTATAATTTTGATCGATTATACTCGTGTTTCTATAACTTTGATCGATCATGCACCTAAATCTTGATCGATTATGCGCGTGAAACGCTATAAATTTTAATCGCGTGTGCTAGCAAATACGATACGAAAATTTCTGACTTATCTAATGTACGTTGCTCGCGTACATTCGCCAAACTCTTTCAACGCGTTCTACCCGAGCCCCAATCGGAAATACATCATAATTACCTTCAGAATCGAGATCAAAATCATCGTGCGAATACCTCTCGGTTCCATACGCTATAAAAACTTCCTCGTCATTAAAAAAATCAGCCAAAGCCGATACCTACAAAAATGGTTGGTAAATTGCAATTAACCAAATTGCAATTGACAAATAAACTACACAAGTGGCAGCGGTATCGCACCTGTTTCCCGCCTAAGGTGAAGACTTTGCGAACAGCGCCCGTATCTAATTTGATTGCGTTAGTTATATCATTGAGCACTTGATCAAAGGAACGAGCCGTTTTCTTGTTCAATAGAATACGAACGGCTTTACGCGGCTTAACGCCGTTTCTAAAGACAGTCACGAGTTTTGGACGCACAAAGTCCGTCGTTTCTTTAGCGGGGGGAGATTGCAAAGGGGAACTTTCGCACAAAACCGATTCTTCGCGATTTGTGGCGCGACTCCATTGAGGTTTCTCGTTACAATCGTAATTGTGTTTGACGAAATTGTCCGTTGAGGAACAAACGTACGAACAACCTTCCTCCATTTGATCCAAACTCGTGATCTTATCGCGACCGTCGATCTGCAATATTGGTCGTAACAGGAAGTAATAAGTCACCAGGAATCATATCTATTCCATGTTAATATCTATGCGGGTTTTGTGGGCGGAGCTTGGGTGCGTCATAATTCTGACGTCTTTCTAACTATGGTTTCATTGGTTGATCGTTGTTGCCTTATATTCCTAGGGCAATAGAGCTATCTCAGAAGCCTTAGTTTGACGTCAACCATGCTATTTGCCCATAGAACCTAAGTGGTACCAATTAAATATGGCCGCCCACTGTTAATTCTAAGACTGTGACGTGTTTTACCTGGGCACTGACGTCACAACTAAGATAGCTCTATAAATTCGCGATGCCATATGACTATGTTGCGCAATGTTCAACGCGCAAAGAGATTAATTATTCGCAAGGTAAAATTCGTCCTATCGTCTGCTACCACGAACTTTCACGTGACGTCACACCCTCGGCGACAATATAGAGAGAGGCCAAAGGGGTGTAGTTTAATATGGCTCCTCTCTTTTCCACCAAAATGGTGGCAAACTTTACGAAGTGGATGCCTTGCAAGGGGATGCAGCTGATTGGCTTAGCGGAGGCTTGACGCTTAATGGGGGGATATTTTCAACCCTTTGCCCCCACTCCCTATTGGAAGTCGCCAGCTCAGGCCATACCATTCAGACTACCAATATTAACGTCACGTCACTGTAGCTCCTCCCCTCTCAGTATATACCACTCTATATAATGATTAATCTAACTCCTCCCTCAAAGCCCGCCTAGATACTTGGAGCCTACACAATGATTCCTAGTAGCTGTATGTATTCCTGGACATAACGATAAGAAGCTGATGAAAGCCGTGGGTATTTACCTGAAAAATGTGTCTAACTCCTTTTGGAAGATTAACTTGATCCACTAGAATCCTGGTGAGATCTTCTAGTAAAGCTTCGAACGTCCTTACGCGTTCCATTGACAATGCGTACACGAGACCCTTGAAAAACTTGTCACCATTGCGATAGAACTTTAATTTCTTGGCCTTTTTTTCTTGACTAAGTTTTTGTAAGCTTGTTCGCGTCACGCTGTGAGCGCTGTGACTCGGACTCAATCTGCCATTGCTGATGGACGTTGTCCGGTCACCGTTATTGCTCCCCGCGCTCCCCGTACTGCGACTACTCGCTGAACTTTCGCCTCGTTGCTGAGGTTTCTTCGAACCAGAGTCACTTAGAGTCAAGGAACCGTTTAAACGAGGTGGTGTCGAAAATGACTCCGAACACAAGGTTTCCATTTTGATTTAAGGAATTTTAATTGCTGACGCGGGTTTTTAATTTTAATTATTATATTTATTTTTCTAATTTTAATTTCCCTGAAGTGTGTTGTGGAAATATCCCCTGGAAATAATGTACATTTACTTTATGGGATTATGTTTAATTAGTTAGTGTTAGTTTTGTGTTGTTTATTTGAAAACGATAGAATATGGTAAATTGTGTGATTTTTATAAGTATGGGTACTATAGTACAGGAACAATGGGGAAATGTGATAATCTGGGCACTATAGCGATGTCTAAAATATGGTATTATGTAAATCGGGACACTATAGTATGGGGACATTGTGGAAAATGTAAATCGGGGCACTATAGAGCTTGGAAAATTATTGTTTTATGTGAATCACGGCACTATAGAGCTTGAAAAATTATGGTATTATGTAAATCGGTATACTATAGTATGGGGACATTGTGGAAAATGTAAATCGGGGCACTATAGTATGGGAATGTTGTGGAAAATGTAAATCAGGGCACTATAGTATGGGGACATAGTGGAAAATGTAAATCAGGGCACTATAGTATGGAAACATTGTGGAAAATGTAAATCAGGGCACTATAGTATGGGGACATAGTGGAAAATGTAAATCAGGGCACTAAAGTATGGGGACATAGTGGAAAATGTAAATCAGGGCACTAAAGTATGGGGACATAATGGAAAATGTAAATAAAGGCACTATAGCGATGTCAGAATATGGTATTATGTATATCGGGGCACTATACTATGTGGAAATTATGGCATTATGTAAATCGGGGCACTATAGTATGGCTACATTGTGGAATATGTAAATCGGGGCACTATAGTATGAGGACATAGTGGAAAATGTACATCAAGGCACTTTAGCGATGTCAAAAATATGGGATTACGTAAATCAAGGTACTATAGTAAGGGCACATTGTAGAAAATGTAAATCAGGGCACTATAGAGCTTGGAAAATTATGGTATTATGTGAATCACGGCATTATAGAGCTTGGAAAATTATGGTATTATGTGAATCACGGCACTATAGATGGGAACATCGTGGAAAATATAAATCAAGGCACTAAAGTATGAAGACAGTGGAAAATGCAAATAATGGCACTATAGCGATGTCAAAAATATGGGATTATGTAAATCAGGTTACTAAAGTAAGGGCACATTGTGGAAAATGTAAATCCGGGCAAAATAGTATGGGCACATTGTGGAAAATGTAAATCGGGGCACTATAGAGCTTGGGAAATTATGGCATTATGTAAATCGGGGCACTATAGTATGGGGACATTGTGGAAAATGTAAATCGGGGTACTACAGTGATGGCAAATTGTGGGATTATGTAAATCAGGGCACTATAGCGATGTCAAAAATATGGGATTATGTAAATCAGGGCGCTATAGTATGGGCACAATGTGCAGAATGTAAATCAGAGCGCCATAGTATGGGCACATTGTGGAAAATGTAAATCAGAGCACTATTGTGATGCAAAATTGTGGGATTAGGCAAATCGGGGCATTGTAGTATGGCAACATTGTTGGAAATGTAACTCCGGGTACTATAGTGATGGAAAATAGTGAGATCATGTAAATCAGGGCACTATAGTATGGGAAATTGTGAAAAATTAAAATTGGGGGATATACTACAGTAAAAAATTAGCCAAATATAAATCTGGGCACTATAATAGTGAAAACATTGTGGCGACTATAAATATGGGGATCACTACTATAAGAAAATTATGAAACCTTGTAAATTGGATGCTAAAGTACAGGAAATTAGAAGAAATACACGAAATTGTAAACATCTGGGGCACAATTATATAGGAAAATTGTGGGATTGTAAACATGTGGGCGCTATAGTATAAAAACATTCAGGGTTGTGTAAATCTAGGCGCTATAATTTAGTTAAATTGTAGAATTTTATAATGATTTTAAGTAATGATAAATTAACATGCAAAAAAAGGCCATACACATAAAAATTCATTATAAAAACCATTTTTCGGCATAACCCGCAGATAATAATCTCGGAGCAGGTGCAAACGTGCAATATGATTATGCTATTCAACTATTGTAAACGGTCCGATTAGTCAATAGTGATTTCCTATACGATTTCGTACACTAATGTATTGCGAGGCATAATGTAACCTTATTATTAAAATAATTTCAACACGGAGATCCCGAAATTTATACTTAAATCTATATAATTACATTGAAAACAACGGCAAATAGGCTTAGCTACTTATTTTCCCACGTTAAAAGAAAACAATCAAGCTGCAAACATAAGTGATTTACCTGTATGTTAGGGGAGTTTTCCCGCTGTTTTTATCAACATTACGCGGATTTTTTATTGTTCAAATGTTAATTTACGCGGTATCCATTTTTGTTCACGAATTAATTTCTTAAATTTAAAGAAATTTTCAAGGAAAGATCATTTTAATTTTTGTTATTTCCTGCTCGTTTCGCTTTGCTGTCAGCGCACAATTTTCGAAGCATACCTTCTAGCGCGCTGGCAGCCAGTGGAGGCCACCGCCACAGTGAGCAAGCATCACGGGGGAGAGAGCACGGGCGGGAAAAATACATTGAGACACAAGGGTGGGATGAGTCACGAAAATAAAGTGAATCTAATGGTCGGGACTACGTCACTATCGACAAATTAGCTAAAAGAAAAGCCACAGGCGGCGTAGGCTTTGCTTTCAGTCCTTTGACACGATTTTTCCTTCCACACTTCAGTTCAGTTCAGGAAGTTTAAAGAGACATGTCAGAGCCAACTCGATCACTTGCATTGCACCAAAACCAAAACAAGTCCTCTTTCATTAATGGTCTGCTAACAGTCTGCCACCATGGAGCAATATAAAAGGAGTCATATAGGTGATTTGGGTCACTATTAAGGAAAGTTTTACTATCACTCCAAATAAACTACTCCTTGTCAAATGCAGATACAAAACCAGACAACACAACACTCGGAGTCGGAGCTTGTCGTTTGAAGTCCAAAAACTCGAAATTCCTTTCTTGGCATTGGAGTTTAAACTTCAAATAAAGTGCCCGGAACGAATATGAGTTTCATCAAACTAATGAAATTGGTTTTATTTTATTCATTTACATCATAAAAACCATGATTATAATCGGTATTCTTCATAAAGTGCGTAAAGAACCCAGTGAAACGGGTACTTAAGCTAAGCCTTGGACGTATGTTCAAAATTGACCAAGGCTTCACGCGGGAAAGTCGCGAAATAACATTAAAAAACAAACAAACAAGTGCCTTTGAAAATTTGTTTTAAATACATTGAATAAAATAAACAAATTCACAGTTTTATTTTAAAATATATCAAAGCGAATAAGAATAATTCGTAAAAGTACGTTAGAAAACTTAGAAACCCAAATCTTCTTCATTCCTGAATCTGAATCCTTCCAAACCTAAACATTAATTTGTCCTGGTAAACATTTGTTTATTGTTTTCATGTTTGTGTTGTTTGCATGATTGTATAATCGTTTAAATATAGGAATTCCCTCGTCATTGGCTTCTTTTTAATCATACTTGATTGACAATAACTGATTTTATTTATGAGTAGGCCTAGATTAATGATGATCTCACTATCGAAGCATTTATATTAGTTATCTTGAAATTTTATGGAATTTAAAGCAAATGTCGGCTCTTGTGGCGCTCCTAGCATGCTGGCTAATCTTCTACACACCAATTTTAGTAAACCTAGCGATAGGCTTAAACCAATCACGACTCATTAATGTCGAGGGCGGAGCTAAAACAAGCCTTTGCTAAGCTTAGTGGGCCAGTCAACTCCACCCCTTGACTATGAGGGACATCTAGTGGCATTTATTTAAACTAAACCACAGCCGAGACTTGCTTTAAGCCTATTTTTGTTGGGAAAGATAAGTTTTAGAGTAAAGTTCAATTATAAAAAGCCCATTTTGATGAAAATTGTGATATTTTAAAATCAAAAAGTCACGTTTTTTGCAGAGATATTTTGTTCCTTTTGAGGGAATGTCAATTTTATTAGTTTTTAAATTATTTAGAAGCAAAACATCGCAGGGAATTTTGCAAAAAAAATATTTGCCCTACTGTAACAAAATTTATAAATTTAAATGTTCTCTCATTAAAAAAAAAGTTTTGAGTAGCGGAAATAATTAAATTTCAAGTACAATATTGCTTATCAGGGATTCCTAACGTGTAATTCAACGGCCGCATTATTTCTTTAGTGTTTCATAGCAAAATGCCGTTTAAAAAGAGCTCAAAAACTGGCAAGGTTTTTAACGTTAAGGTGACCACCATGGATGCCGAACTTGAATTCCATTTGGATGTACGTTAACCCAAACCCCGTGATTCCGTGACTGAATCTTACTAATTTCCCAAATTAAATCTTCATGATATTATTTAGCACAAAGCCATGGGAAGGGACCTTTTTGATCTAGTCTGTCGAACGATCGGTTTAAGAGAAATTTGGTATTTTGGGTTGCAATACGTTGATTCCAAAGGTTTTGTTGCTTGGTTAAAACTCGATAAAAAGGTTGGTTGGTTGGTTTGTTATATACGAGTTTTTTTTAGAGGTAATTTGTAATTTTAACGATTTTGCGATGGCGTTAGCTTCAAGAACAAGATGTTCAAAAGAAAAGTCAAATGCCATTCATGTTCTTAGCAAAATTTTACCCTGAAGATGTCGGAGAGGAATTGGTTCAAGAAATAACGCAGCATTTGTTCTTTTTGCAAGTCAAGCAAGCCATTCTCAATATGGATATTTATTGTCCACCCGAAGCCTCAGTCTTATTAGCCTCCTATGCAATACAAGCTAAGGTAAATTTGAATTCAGGGTCCATTTAAAAATAGGCCAAAACGTCAGGGAATTATAAAATAGTCCCAAAAACGTCTGGGAATTATAAAATAGTCCCAAAAAGGTCTGGGAATTATAAAATAGTCCCAAAAAGGTCTGGGAATTATAAAATAGTCCCAATAACGTCTGGGAATTATAAAATAGTCCCAATAACGTCTGGGAATTATAAAATAGTCCCAAAAACGTCTGGGAATTATAAAATAGTCCCAAAAAGGTCTGGGAATTATAAAATAGTCCCAATAACGTCTGGGAATTATAAAATAGTCCCAATAACGTCTGGGAATTATAAAATAGTCCCAAAAACGTCTGGGAATTATAAAATAGTCAAAAAAAATGTCTGGGAATTATAATATAGTAAAAAAAAACGTCTGGGAATTATAATATAGTCCCAATAACGTCTGGGAATTATAAAATAGTCCCAATAACGTCTGGGAATTATAAAATAGTCCCAAGAATGTCGGGAAATTATAAGATAGTCCCAAAAACGCCAGGGAATTATAAAATAGTCCCAAAAAACGTCAGGGAATTATAAAATAGTCCCAAGGATGTCAGGGATTTATAAAATTGTCCTGAAAACGTCAGGGATTTATAAAATAGTCCCAAAATAAGTCGGGGAATTATAAAATTGTCCTGAAAACGTCAGGGAATTATAAAATAGTCTCAAAAACGTCAGGGATTTATAAAATAGTCCAAAAACGTCCCAAAAAAGTCAGGGAATTATAAAATAGTTTGAAAATGAGTCAGAAACTTTAAAAATGGGCCCACACTTTGACATTTCTTTATAATTTAACCTCTGCTTATTGGCATACAGTATGGTGATTACGACGAATCAGTGTACAAACCCGGTATGTTAGCCAATGAAGATCTGTTACCACAAAGAGTCATTGACCAATATCAAATGACGCCCGAAATGTGGGAAGAAAGGATCAAAATATGGTATGCTGATCACAGAGGAATGACCAGGTATTAATTATATTAATTAAATTAAAGTTAACATTAAACTTAATCACGATAATTAACTGTTTGCAGAGATGAAGCAGAGATGGAGTATTTGAAAATAGCCCAAGATCTGGACATGTATGGTGTCAATTACTTCCCCATTAGCGTAAGTTTGATTTTAATTGCTCATTAAGTTTTATGTGATTTGTTTTCTGTGAATTTGTTCACAGAATAAAAAAGAAAGTGAATTATGGTTGGGTGTGACCGCTTTGGGTTTAAATATCTATGAGAAAAATAATAAACTTAATCCAAAGATATCTTTTCAATGGAGTGAAATAAGAAATATCTCTTTTGATGACAAAAAGGTAATTTTGGTTTTTATTAGTATCTGTTCCTTCAGTCGTACTTTTAAATAGTTTAATATCTGTTCCTTCAGTCGTAATTTTAAAAATCTAATATCTGTCCCTTCAGTCGTACTTTTAAATAGTTTAATATCTGTTCCTTCAGTCATAATTTTAAAATAGATTAATATCTGACCCTTCAATCATAATTTTAAAATAAATTAATATCTGCACCTTCAGTCATAGTTTTTACATCTTAATATCTGCACCTTCAGTCATAATTTTATCAATTTAATATCTGTTCTTCAATCATAATTTTATCAATTTAATATCTGTCCCTTCACTCGTAATTTTAAAATAAATAATATCTGTCCCTTCAGTCATACTTTTAAAATAAATTAATATCTGTCCCTTCAGTCATACGTTTTTATAAATTAATATCTGCACCTTCGGCCCTTATTTTATCAATTTAATATCTGTCCCTTCAGTCGTAATTTTAAAATAAATAATATCTGTCCCTTCAGTCATGCTTTTAAAATAAATTAATATCTGGCCCTTCAGTCATAATTTTTACATCTTAATATCTGTGCCTTCAGTCTTAATTTTAAAATAAATTAATATCTCATACCAGAGGCACCTTCAGCCTTATATCAATTTAATATCTGGCCCTTCAGTCATAATTTTAAATTAATATCTGTCCCTCCAGTCGTAATTTTAAATTAATATCTGTCCCTCCAGTCGTAATTTTAAAATAAATATCTGTCCCTTCAGTCATAATTTTAAATTAATATCTGTTCCTTCAGTCATAATTTTAAATTAATATCTGTTCCTTCAGTCATAATTTTAAATTAATATCTGTTCCTTCAGTCATAATTTTAAATTAATATCTGTCCCTTCAGTCATAATTTTAAATTAATATCTGTTCCTTCAGTCATAATTTTAAATTAATATCTGTTCCTTCAGTCATAATTTTAAATTAATATCTGTTCCTTCAGTCATAATTTTAAATTAATATCTGTTCCTTCAGTCATAATTTTAAATTAATATCTGCACCTTCAGCCCTTATTTTTATCAATTTAATATCTGTTCCTTCAGTCATAAATTTAAAATTAATAATATCTGTCCCTTCGGTCTTCATTTTAAACTTAATAATATCTGTCCCTTCGGTCTTCATTTTAAAATTAATATCTGTCCCTTCGGTCTTCATTTTAAAATTAATAATATCTGTCCCTTCGGTCTTCATTTTAAAATTAATATCTGTCCCTTCGGTCTTCATTTTAAAATTAATATCTGTCCCTTCAGTCATTATTTTAAATTAATATCTGTCCCTTCAGTCATTATTTTAAATTAATATCTGTCCCTTCAGTCATTATTTTAAATTAATATCTGTCCCTTCGGTCTTCATTTTAAACTTAATAATATCTGTCCCTTCGGTCTTCATTTTAAACTTAAAAATATCTGTCCCTTCGGTCTTCATTTTAAAATTAATAATATCTGTCCCTTCGGTCCTCATTTTAAAATAATTTAATATCTGCCCCTTCAGTCGTAATTTTAAAATTAATAATATCTGTTCCTTCAGTCATAATTTTAAAATAAATTTATATCTGTACCTTCGGAAATAAGGTGAATTGAGAATATAAGACGCGTTTTAAGCCTTGGCAGACAAAAAGTGATTAAGTTTAATCATAGTTAAAACACTAGTCCAATTTTTAAAACCAGCACGAACTTTTAGTTTTAACTGAACAGTTTCATAGAACAGCCGCCATTTTATTAAATAATTTCAGTTTACGATCAAACCGGTTGACAAAAACGCACCGCTCTTCCAATTTTATTCTTCCAAAATCAGAATGAACAAAGTGGTAAGACATATTATCTTCTCTCAACACTCATTCTTAGACAGTATTCTTGCAAACCAAGGCCCACCCCTAAGCCCCTAAATCATTTGCCGAACTGTAGATTTTAGATTTATGTATCGGCAATCACGACTTATTCATGCGAAGACGTAAACCCGATTCGATGGAAGTCCAACAAATGAAAGCTCAGGCCAAAGAAGAGAAAGTACGACGACAAGTTGAACGTAACAAATTGGCCCGAGAGAAGCAACTAAGAGAGGAAGTTGAACGTGAAAAAGCTGATCTCGAAAGAAGGCTAGTCCAGTATCAGGAAGAAGCCAGATTAGCGCAGGAAGCCTTGGTAAGTAACCTTTGCTAAGCCTTGGTAAGTAACCTTGCTAAGCCTTGGTAAGTAAGTAACTTTGCCAAGCCTTGGTAACCTTTGCTAAGCCTTGGTAAGTAAGTAACTTTGCCAAGCCTTGGTAAGTAACCTTTGCTAAGCCTTGGTAAGTAACCTTGCTAAGCCTTGGTAAGTAACCTTGCTAAGCCTTGGTAAGGAACCTTGCTAAGCCTTGGTAAGTAACCTTGCTAAGCCTTGGTAAGTAACCTTGCTAAGCCTTGGTAAGTAAGTAACCTTGCTAAGCCTTGGTAAGTAACCTTGCTAAGCCTTGGTAAGTAAGTAACCTTGCTAAGCCTTGGTAAGTAAGTAACCTTGCTAAGCCTTGGTAAGTAAGTAACCTTGCTAAGCCTTGGTAAGTAACCTTGCCAAGCCTTGGTAAGTAACCTTGCCAAGCCTTGGTAAGTAACCTTGCCAAGCCTTGGTAAGTAACCTTGCTAAGCCTTGGTAAGTAACCTTGCTAAGCCTTGGTAAGTAACCTTTGCTAAGCCTTGGTAAATAACCTTGCTAAGCCTTGGTAATACGAAGTTGGAGTTTAATTACCGTTTTCAGAGGAGATCCGAAGAAACAGCGGAACTTTTGGCTGAAAAAGCCCGAATTGCGGAAGAGGAAGCTGTTTTATTAACGCAGAAAGCGGCCGAAGCGGAAGCGGAAATACAACGAATTAAAATAAGCGCCATTAAGACCGAGGAGGAGAAAGTTATGATTGAAAGAAAAGCGCAAGAAGCCGAGTTCTTGGCAACGAGAATGGTTAAAGAATCTGAAAAACGGCAAGTAGTTTTTATTTTTTTTTGAGCAAGTGTGCAATGTGATGGATGGATGGATGGGGTAATAGGTCAATTTTGGTTGGTTTGTTTTTCAGGGCAAAGGAAGCTGAGCATCTGAAACAAGAATTACTTAAAGCCAGAATGGCGGAAAAGCGAGCCAAAGATAAACTTGTCGATATTCTCAAAAACCCATACACAGTAAGTAGGTTTTTCATTTCGCTGTAATAGGGAATAACATTCGGTGTGTATTCTACAAACATTTCGCGACGATTTAAGTTGAATTGCGAGACAATTTTCCCTGAATAGCGTGACTATTTGTCGTGAATAGCGCTACAATTTTCCCTGAATAGCGTGACTATTTGTCGTAAATATCGCGACAATCTGAGTGGAATACCGCGACAGTTTGATCATAATATCGGGACAGTTTGACCAGAAAATCGCGACTGTTTGACCAGAAAATCGCGACAGTTTGACCAGAAAATCGGGACAGTTTGACCAGAAAATCGGGACAGTTTGACCAGAAAATCGGGACAGTTTGACCAGAAAATCGCGACAGTTTGACCAGAAAATCGCGACAGTTTGACCAGAAAATCGGGACAGTTTGACCAGAAAATCGGGACAGTTTGACCAGAAAATCGCGACAGTTTGACCAGAAAATCGGGACAGTTTGATCATAATATCGGGACAGTTTGATCATAATATCGGGACAGTTTGACCAGAAAATCGCGACAGTTTGATCATAATATCGGGACAGTTTGACCAGAAAATCGGGACAGTTTGATCATAATATCGGGACAGTTTGATCATAATATCGGGACAGTTTGACCAGAATATCGGGACAGTTTGATCTGAATATCGCGATAACTTGACTTGAATTCCGTCTGTACATCTTTCGCGAACTTGTTCTAAATACAGCGATAATTCCAACCGAATATAGCGACAATTTGAGTTGAATAACGCGACAATTTCACCTAAATCCGGCGATAATTCGACCCGAATCCCGTTTATGTTTTTAAAATTGTTCTTTTAGGTTTACAATGGAAACGGAGATCATCACAACTCAGTTCCCGCTGACTTGATCAGTGACTTACCTCATTTGCAACAATATCCCGATGAAGGGGGAGGAAGCAGTTCTTCCGTCGTTGGTCGAATCTCTTATTCACACGGCAGATTGGATTCCGCTGATATCATGAGCTCCATACCTGGTCTGAATAGACTTAGCGAACACGAGATGCTCAATGGAATGAGCCACGGAATGGTCAGCTCATCCGGAATGTCTTGCGACTTGGTCACTGATTCCGATGTAGCACAACTATCTCTTGAAATAGAGAGGGAACGGTCAGTCAATATTCCTTGCTTCTTTATTGCTTTTGTTTGAAATTACTTATTGCTTGTGTAAGCAGACCTTAAGCCTTTACGTTGTAGACGAAAAATTGTTAAGCCTTTACGTTGTAGACGAAAAACGTAAAGTTTTTACGTTGTAGACGAAAAACCGTTAAGCCTTTGCGTGGTAGACGAAAAATAGTTAAGCCTTTGCGTGGTAGACGAAAAATAGTTAAGCCTTTACGTTGTAGACTAAAAACCGTTAAGCCTTTACGTGGTAGACTAAAAACAATTAAGCCTTTGCGTTGTAGACGAAAAATAGTTAAGCTTTTGCGAGGTAGACGAAAAATAGTTAAGCCTTTGCGTGGTAGTCGAAAAATAGTTAAGCTGTTGTGAGGTAGTCGAAAAATAGTTAAGCCTTTGCGTGGTAGTCGAAAAATAGTTAAGTCTTTGCGTGGTAGATGAAAAATAGTTAAGCCTTTACGTTGTAGACGAAAAACCGTTAAGCCTTTACGTTGTAGACGAGAAATCGTTAAGCCTTCACGTTGTAGACGAAAAACCGTTAAGCTTTTGCGTGGTAGACGAAAAACCGTCAAGCCTTTGCGTGGTAGACGAGAAATCGTTAAGCCTTTACGTTGTAGACGAAAAACCGTTAAGCCTTTGCGTTGTAGATGAAAAATAGTTAACCATATTGAAAATATGTCTTTATTGCTTGACCATTTCTTGCACATTGAGTTGCGACTTGCGTGTGGTGTTAATTTACATTTCCGGTGTTGTTACTATTATTTTTATGAGTAGTAAAGACTACCCAAATATGCATCAATCCAAGATGGCCGCCGCCGCCACCAAGATGACGTTATATGGCAGCCATATTGGATTGCAGCATATCTGGGTAGTCTTTACAACTTTCACGCGCATCCGTTTTCGATGGAATATTCTTAAAACGGATAAATTTTGGGTTTTTGGTGTTAGAATGGAGTATTTGGAGAAAAGCAGGTACTTGCAAGAACAATTGCAAGGTCTGCAAACGGAGATCGAGGTGCTAAAAGTCGAGGAGAAATTAACACCTTTCGATCGCATATACAGAGATTGTATCATGCGAGGCGAAACAAAATACGAAACATTAAGAAAAGTAAGCCTTTGCTTCACTTTTGCTTTAAATTTGATCAAAATTAACTTAACTCTGACGAAATTATCGTAATTTTTAGACCAAATCTGGAACGACTAAAGCCAGAGTGGCATTTTTTGAAGAATTGTAAATCTTTTTTTCGCGTCAGCCTTAATCTATATATATATATTTGTGTAACGTGCCTTTTTTTTGTTTCGACGCCATCTTGGAAACCGTTGTTATAATTTTGTTTCCAATCTAGCTATGTAAAAATATAACAGTATTTTTTAAACAAAAACTCTTTACGAAGTTTAGATCAAAAAAACGCCGCAAGTTGTAAATATTTCAACGAGAAAATTGATTCTTGACGTTTTAAAAAACATTTTACAAATTTGAAAAAAACAAACTTGAAAATCAAAATCACAAAAAAAAAAAATGTATTCCCCCGACAATGGTGCCAACTTATTTTTTAGAACAATATACTTAATAGCAAAACGTATTTTTGTAAGTATGCGGCAGCCTATTTACCCCGAATATCATCTCAAAACAGAAAAGCAGACGATGTCCACAGAAGTCTTTACAATTATATTATATAAAAAAATGGAATTGTTAAGTTCAAAGCAATTGATTACTTTTTTCTCGTCCTATGTTTATAGGCCTACTTATTTTCTAGAATTTTTATTCTTGATGCACGTGGCAAGGCTTAGTGATTGACAACTCCGGAAGAGTGGCAGTTAAAATGTGGTCGTTAAGCCTTGTCATATGCGTCAGGATTTGGGATTAAGGTGTTTGTCAACATGAACTAGGCAAACTTTAATAATTTAAGGCGGTTTACTAGTGACAACGATTCTGCACATTGTCCACCTTATTCCCGATGCACGTGGCAAGGCTTATTGATTGACGATTCCGGAACAGTGGGAGTTAAAATGTGGTCGTTAAGCCTTGCCATGTGCGTTAGGATTTGGGATTAAGGTGTTTGTCAACATGAACTAGGCAAACTTTAATAATTTAAGGCGGTTTACAAGTGACAACGATTATCCACCTTATTCCTGATGCATGTGCCAAGGCTAACTGACAAATCTTCATCACAATGATGCGTCGTCTGCTTAAGAGTTGAAATGTTTTGGTATTTCGGACTCTGAAGCAGACGACGCCATCTTTGTACCCAGATTTGTTAGCAATGTAAGCTTGCGTTGTTGAGGGCGTAATCGAGTGGGCAATGGGCAGACAAACTAATGTGCATCCGAATTTAGATAAAAACGAAACAGGCAAATATTTCAATGGAAGCAATTTTATTTGGCATATTACACATAAATACATACATAAAACTCATAAAAATATTGCAATTACATCTCAATAACTTTGACACATATATTATTAAGAAAAATTTGTACGCCAAGGGTTAACTAGATAAGATATAATGATCAGATACGCTCTTTTTTCACATATTTTGGTAAAATCCTAAAGAAATATTCAATCTCTAATACTGCATCTTCGGGTAAATCAGTGCAATGAACTGCATTTCTAATTCTATCAATGCCAAAATACGCTCGCAAACTATAAGGGCGCGCTTGCTTAGCGAGCTGCGAGTCATGTGGTCCTACAAATTCTCGAAAGGTTTGTTGCGTATTTTCGCCACCAGATGACGTAATTTCCATAACTAAACACGGACCTAGCGTCATTTCGTCTAAAAGTTCGTTGTAATATGGCAAAACTCCTTTATACAATTGAAAAAAATTGTCCGCTTGCACGCGAGTTAACGTAAACATCTCGATAGCGCTAATCGTAAATCTTTCTGTGATAAACGAAATGACATTCCCCGCTAAGTTGCTTAAAATTATATGAGGTTTAATAATACAGCATGTCGAATTCGAAAAAACAGCGGTATTGCAATGTAGGGGTCGATTATGCGAGAATAATATGTTAAGTTCGTCTCGAACGCAATCCTGATTGGCTGATCCAAATGTCATATGACTCATGGAAGACGTTAAGCCTTGCCATTTTGCGACGCAATTATACCCGTCTAATTCCATAAGTAAAACGGGTCTGCCGGGTTGAATGTTATGTCTAACCATTTTTTTCGATAAATCTCCGAGCCATTTTAGAAAAAATTTAGTATCATCTTCGGTAGGGGTCAACATTTTTAAATTTCGAACTAAGAGATTCGTTTTTGAAATTTCTGTTAGAATGGCTCCTAATTGGTTGAAACCATGTTCGGTTACGCCTGCTAGGGTTCGTTCTAAGGCAAATTTAAAGAACTTTTCAGTTGGCTCGTTAGCGTACGATTTTATTAGCAGATCTCGAGAAAGTACTTCAATGTGGTTGCCGATGTAAATGTTTTTCAGGGAAACGGTAGGGCATTCGATTTTGCGTAGAAATGGTTTGCGACGCTTGATATCGTACAGGGAAACGCAACTTTCTCGCGGGTAATAGCTTAAAATGAATTCACGGGGAACGGCAGCGCAGGGTTCTTTCCATTCAACGATAAACGAGAGAATTTCGATGGCTTGAGCCATTTTTGGAAGACTATTTGTTCATGGGCTATGCAACTTTGACTGATTTGCGGCAACACATAATACATTATTTTACACGCAAGGAGGATTCATACCATTTGCACAGGGAGACGCAACTTAGAGTGTAAAATAGCAGACGATTTTACACTCTAAGTCAGTCTGGGAAATAGCACACTTCCTCTGGTCCAAAACCAGTTTATTAATTGCTTGGACTAGTTTTTTAATTCAAGAAGTGGGGGTTACTGGTCCTCAGGACCAGTTTATTAATTGCAAATCTATAGGAGAACAAAGGCTGGGACCAGTCCGGTGACCAGTTAATTATTACGAGGACTAGGGGGGTCACTGGTCCCAAGGACTAGTTTAAAAATTATCCTTATTTCCCAGACTGCTCTAAGTCGCTTGGTCTCCTTGTGTAGGAATCCTCCATGACTGTAAACTATGTATTAAAAATCAATTTAGCAGAATAACTAGCAGAAATGTATCGCGGAAAACGCCCATTTTCTAATTTCTCCGCTGATTGGTCGAAATTTCGGCAGACCACCAACCCGGTTAGTAAAATTGGCAGACCAGTGCAAACACTAAACGCACTTGCCCGTTATTTTCATGACGTCACGTACAAAGTACAACTCAGCGTGCAATCAGAATCCGTGTTGATAATTTCAAATCTTGTCTGGCAAAATTGGACACTGGTAGTTGTGCTGCTGTATTCATTGAACTTCATTCAGTACGGATTTCGTCTTCGGGAAGAGATTTTAATAAACATTTTAATAATTTTATTGTTTAAATAAAGGTACCAGATGTTTAGAGTAATTAGTTAGGGTTAGGTGGACCTGAAATTTGGAAGAAAGGTGATATATTTTTAGTTGTTTTATGCCATTTTCGAAATATTAGCATGCTGTTTTAGGCGCATTTTTTTTGATTTTAGTAATCTTAATTATAATTAAATTAAATTATATTAAATTATCGCGATAATTTTAATGTTTTTAAGGCAATATGGCCGAAGGGGGTTCATTATGGTTTAATATCAGTCCGCCAAAAGCCAAGACTTGTTCACACTCATCTGATGATGAGTTACCATTATTGAAATTAAAAGAATTTGAAAAGCCTCCCATTGTTGTCTTCGGACAAGTTGTTGTCGGGGCAACGGCTACTTCAATTTTACAAATATTTAATCCTAATAAGGTAGCATTTTAAATTAATTAATTAAAATATATTAAAGTTAGGTTAATTAACATTAACTGTGGTGGATTTTAGGTGGATTTGAATTTAAAGTTTGATAAAGTACCCGCTGGGTTTGCGGTTAAGAATGATTCGATCAACATTAAAGGGAATGATTGCATTGAACTGGAGGTGTTTTGGAGGCCGACCACACTCGGGGGTTTGAGGAAAAGCGTTTTAGTTAACACGGATTTGGGACAACGGTTTCAATTTTATGTTCAAGGTGTCTGTGTTCAAAAATGCGAGCAGAAGGTAATTATTAATATTAATGTTATTTTAATTTCCTATGAATAGGTTTAAATTCGTGGGATTTATTTTATATTATGGGGTAGTAATTAAGATAATTTTTAGTTATAATTTGTTGACAAGGCTTAACAATAATTACTCGTAGCAGTTTTTAACTAAGTTCTTCATTAGAGCTCGGAGTTTGCAGCTTTAGCGAAGGGTAGGGTTTTTTTTGGGTAAAATATCATTTTAATAACTTAGAAGTATTGGTATTAGGTGTATTAGTTATGATAATACACTTTATTATTAAATTTCCCACCTCTTAACAAAGGCTTAACTTAAGCCTTGGTCTTTTTTTTTTTTGCTGACCTTGTGTTCCTTTGGAGCCCCTACCCTACCTACATTATTCCATTGAAAGATTGCATTGCCCTATTACCCCAATAGGCAATAACCGGTTAACATGAGAAACAAATTGGGAATACGCTGCAGTTCTCTAGTTATTTTGTATTCAAAGGCTTAACTTAACTAATGCTGTTCTCTAGTTATTTTGTATTCAAAGGCTTAACTTAACTAATGCTGTTCTCTAGTTATTTTGTATTCAAAGGCTTAACTTAACTAATGCTGTTCTCTAGTTATTTTGTATTGGCAAAGGCTTAACTTAAGCCTTAGTTAAACCTTTCTAGTTTCTTTCTGCACATCATAAACAAATTGGGAATACGCTTGTGTTCTCTAGTTATTTTGTATTGGCAAAGGCTTAACTTAAGCCTTAGTTAAACCTTTCTAGTTTCTTTCTGCACATCATAAACAAATTGGGAATACGCTTGTGTTCTCTAGTTATTTTGTATTGGCAAAGGCTTAAACTTAAGCCTTAGTTAAAGCTTTCTAGTTATTTTCTACACATGAGAAACAAATAAACAGAGGCTACTGTTACTTTGAATTGGCAAAGGCTTAGTTAAACCTTTCTAGTTTCTTTCTGCACATGAGAAACAAATTGTAATACGCTGCTGTTCTCTAGTTATTTTGTATTCAAAGGCTTAACTTAAGCCTTAGTTACACCTTTCTAGTTTCTTTCTGCACATGAGAAACAAATAAACAGAGGCTACTGTTATTTTGTATTCAAAGGCTTAACTTAAGCCTTAGTTACACCTTTCTAGTTTCTTTCTGCACATCAGAAACAAATTTGAATACGCTGCTGTTCTCTAGTTATTTTGTAGTCAAAGGCTTAACTTAAGCCTTAGTTAAACCTTTCTAGTTTCATTCTACCATGGATTTATAATAGAAGCTTACGCTTCCTGGATATTCCACTCGCCTTAAAACGCGCACAACATTTATTCCTCGTCTGAACTGGCGCGAGCTAGTACGTAGAATTTGAGGCAAATTCAGAGGGGGGTGGAAGTTTTCACGCGCTTGAGTTTTAATTTTTAATAGCGCGCGAAACAATTTTTAGAAAAGCGCGCGCACGCGCGCCGAGAGAAAAAAGTTTGCCTCAATTTCTACGTCATCAGCCCCCTAGTCCCCATCCGCGTGAATTTTATGACATAAATGTGTTTAAAATCAAAATGCCTTACTGAAGGCTACAGTGAAATATCCAGGAAGCGTAAGCTTCTATTATAAATCCATGATTCTACACATGATAAACAAATAAAAAGAAGCTGTTTCTTTGTATTGGCAAAGGCTTAAGTTAAGCCTTAGTTAAACCTTAATTGTTTCTTTCTACACATAAGAAACAAATAAACAGAGGCTACTGTTATTTTGTCTTTGCAAAGGCCTAACTTTAGCCTTAGTTAAACCTTTCTAGTTTCTTTCTACACGTGAGAAACAAATAGCCAGAGACTACTGTTACTTGTATTGGCAAAGGCTTAAGTTAAGCCTTAGTTAAACCTTAATAGTTTCTTTCTACACATGAGAAACAAATAGAGGCTACTGTTACTTTGTACTGGCAAAGGCTTAACACAAGCCTTAGTTAAACCTTTCTAGTTTCTTTCTACACATAAGAAGCAAATAAACAAAGGCTACTGTTACTTTGTATTGGGAAAGGCTTCACTTAAGCCTTAGTTAAACCTTTCTAATCATGATAAACAAATTAAGCCTTGGTTTATCTACAACATGTCCCATTAAATTTTTAAAATAGGTTAAAAAATCATCGAAAATGTCTCAAAACCGCGCCACTTCCAAACCCTACTCTGTGAAAAAACCCAAAGTAACCATGTTACCCCGAACAAACGCTAACGCCACTGAAAAAAACACTGAAAGTCAGTTTTTGGACTCTAGTCTTTACAAAACCGAGAATCTTTTTGAAGAATTAAATACGAATAACCCCTTACCATTGACTCCAATTCGTCGAGAGACATTTTACATCAATCCCAATCAACGTCAAGTCTTATCGGAAGTCCCAGTTTACGAACCAAACGTGCCCAATAAACATTTAAACTTTGATGAAAGTTTGGATGAAGTTTTTGCGCAACTGAACGCAAACACGCGTAAAAATTGGTCACCAGCCGAACCAATCGTGACTGAGAATTTCGTCCAATTGCCATGGGGTACTAAAATCAGTTTTTCATCCAATGAAACTGTTTCGTCCACGAATCGCAGTGAAAATTTCGCTAAACCAACTTTGAAAAATCCGTCATCCGATGCCGATATTTTCGAAGATAGCTTAAACGAACCGAAATCGGACTTGGTTTTTGACGAAGTCGTGGAAGATTGTCCCTTCATCGATCTAAAGAAGATTGCCGAAGCCAGGGCCAAATCGGACGCCATGTATCGATTGATTCAAAATCGTCTCGATTCGACTGATAGTGTGACGTCGAATGAAACGCCAGCTTCTATAAGACGCTCCGGATCGTTTACCGTTGAAAAAACAAGGAGTAATTCGGATTCTTTTGTACTCTCCAATCATATCGAAGTAGAGAATGAAACTTTCAATCAGCCAATAGAAGTCAACGTAATGTTCGATCGACGTGTTAGTACAACGAAAAAGCAATCTAAGAATGCGAAAATTGAAGATTTAGGTAAGAAATTTATAAATGTCTATGGAATATGGAGCCTTACCCTCGCTTAGCCAATCAGGAGCCTTCTTTTTCATGGAAATGGGAGGAGCCTTATTTTTTCATGGAAATGGGAGGAGCCTTATTTTTTCATGGAAATGGGAGGAGCCTTATTTTTTCATGGAAATGGGAGGAGCCTTATTTTTTCATGGAAATGGGAGGAGCCTTGTTTTTCATGGAAATGGGAGGAGCCTTGTTTTTCATGGAAATGGGAGGAGCCTTGTTTTTCATGGAAATGGGAGGAGCCTTGTTTTTCATGGAAATGGGAGGAGCCTTGTTTTTCATGGAAATGGGAGGAGCCTTGTTTTTCATGGAAAGGGGAGGAGCCTTATTTTTCATGGAAAGGGGAGGAGCCTTATTTTTCATGGAAAGGGGAGGAGCCTTATTTTTCATGGAAAGGGGAGGAGCCTTATCTTTTCATGGAAAGGGGAGGAGCCTTATCTTTTCATGGAAAGGGGAGGAGCCTTATCTTTTCATGGAAAGGGGAGGAGCCTTATCTTTTCATGGAAAGGGGAGGAGCCTTATCTTTTCATGGAAAGGGGAGGAGCCTTATCTTTTCATGGAAAGGGGAGGAGCCTTATCTTTTCATGGAAAGGGGAGGAGCCTTATCTTTTCATGGAAAGGGGAGGAGCCTTATTTTTTCATGGAAAGGGGAGGAGCCTTATTTTTTCATGGAAAGGGGAGGAGCCTTATTTTTTCATGGAAAGGGGAGGAGCCTTATTTTTTCATGGAAAGGGGAGGAGCCTTATTTTTTCATGGAAAGGGGAGGAGCCTTATTTTTTCATGGAAAGGGGAGGAGCCTTATTTTTTCATGGAAAGGGGAGGAGCCTTATTTTTTCATGGAAAGGGGAGGAGCCTTATTTTTTCATGGAAAGGGGAGGAGCCTTATTTTTTCATGGAAAGGGGAGGAGCCTTATTTTTTCATGGAAAGGGGAGGAGCCTTATTTTTTCATGGAAAGGGGAGGAGCCTTATTTTTTCATGGAAAGGGGAGGAGCCTTGTTTTTTCATGGAAAGGGGAGGAGCCTTGTTTTTTCATGGAAAGGGGAGGAGCCTTGTTAATTCATGGAAAGGGGAGGAGCCTTGTTAATTCATGGAAAGGGGAGGAGCCTTGTTAATTCATGGAAAGGGGAGGAGCCTTGTTAATTCATGGAAAGGGGAGGAGCCTTGTTAATTCATGGAAAGGGGAGGAGCCTTGTTAATTCATGGAAAGGGGAGGAGCCTTGTTAATTCATGGAAAGGGGAGGAGCCTTGTTAATTCATGGAAAGGGGAGGAGCCTTGTTAATTCATGGAAAGGGGAGGAGCCTTGTTAATTCATGGAAAGGGGAGGAGCCTTGTTAATTCATGGAAAGGGGAGGAGCCTTGTTAATTCATGGAAAGGGGAGGAGCCTTGTTAATTCATGGAAAGGGGAGGAGCCTTGTTAATTCATGGAAAGGGGAGGAGCCTTGTTAATTCATGGAAAGGGGAGGAGCCTTGTTAATTCATGGAAAGGGGAGGAGCCTTGTTAATTCATGGAAAGGGGAGGAGCCTTGTTAATTCATGGAAAGGGGAGGAGCCTTGTTAATTCATGGAAAGGGGAGGAGCCTTGTTAATTCATGGAAAGGGGAGGAGCCTTGTTAATTCATGGAAAGGGGAGGAGCCTTGTTAATTCATGGAAAGGGGAGGAGCCTTGTTAATTCATGGAAAGGGGAGGAGCCTTGTTAATTCATGGAAAGGGGAGGAGCCTTGTTAATTCATGGAAAGGGGAGGAGCCTTGTTAATTCATGGAAAGGGGAGGAGCCTTGTTAATTCATGGACTAATTAAAAATGTTTTTAGTTATTGATTAATATTTTGCATCAAATTGGAATTATTATTTATTATCATAATTTAGTTTTAGTTCTTAGTTTTGAAACCAGCGTGGCGCGGTAGTTCTTGCGCGTCGGTGTAACTATGATGTTAATGTTTTAGGTTTGACACATGATTTGTCGCACATATCAGCGTCAGTTGCCGAATCCTCCAGCTCTGGCGGTGACTCGTACCAGGTTGTACCGGTCAGGAAAGTGCCAACATTTAATCAAACGTTTCATGGCAATGAGAAACGTAAGATGAGAAGATCGTCTAGTTTAAGTACTACTAGAGGCTTAAGTAGTCCCAAGAAAAAAGGCCTGTCGTCCTCCGTTATGTCTCCTCTCAAAAAAAGCAGCACTGGTAAATTTTGTTCAATCTCTTAACATGTTTTTCCTATGGAATTGCTCTCTCGAACACTATTTTTTATGTCGAACATGTTTTTCTCTCTTAAACGTGTTTTCCCTATCGTAATGCTCTCTTGAACGTGTTTTTCCTATCGTAATGCTCTCTCGAACATGTTTTTCTCTCTTGAACGTGTTTTTCCTATCGTAATGCTGTCTCGAACATGTTTTTCTCTCTCGAACGTGTTTTTCCTATCGTAATGCTCTCTAGCATGTTTTTCTCTCTCGAACACGTTTTTTTCTATCGTAATGCTGTCTCGAACATGTTTTTCTCTCTCGAACGTGTTTTTTTCTATCGTAATGCTGTCTCGAACATGTTTTTCTCTCTCGAACGAGTTTTTTTCTATCGTAATGCTGTCTCGAACATGTTTTTCTCTCTCGAACGTTTTTTTTTCTATCGTAATGCTCTCTCGAATGTTTACTATCACAATGCTCTAGAGCACGTTTTTGTCTATCGTAACGACCTCTCGAGCACGTTTTTCCCCTTTAGGTCGTGTTCAAAGGTCGAAGCCATTTTCGTCTTTCATAAAACCCGTTGCTCAGCCAAAACTGAGCTTATTCGCTACAAGTTTTGGTAAAATTCCTCGTCACCCCAATCTGTTCGCTGCTAAGAACATGTTCTATGATGAACAATGGCAACAGAAGGAAGAAAAGGCTTTTGTTCGATGGTTGAATCACATTTTCACGCCACCAGATGGCCTTTCAGTCAACGAAGAAAAAGGTAACTTTTCAATTGATATTTAAAAATTTGGCCTATTCATTCCAAAAAAGGAAGTACTTGAGTGGGATGCTTCTATAGCATATCAATCCCCCTTATTCCCTATCGCTTAGGCTTATCTCAGATTACTGACTGAATAATCGATTAATGGGTTTTAAATAGGTGGTTTGACTGAATAATCGATTAACGGGTTTTAAATAAATTAGGTTTGACTAAATAATAGATTAACGGGTTTTAAATAAATTAGGTTTGACTAAATAATCGATTAATGGGTTTTAAATAAATTAGGTTTGACTAAATAATCGATTAATGGGTTTTAAATAAATTAGGTTTGACTAAATAATCGATTAATGGGTTTTAAATAAATTAGGTTTGACTAAATAATCGATTAATGGGTTTTAAATAAATTAGGTTTGACTAAATAATCGATTAATGGGTTTTAAATAAATTAGGTTTGACTAAATAATCGATTAATGGGTTTTAAATAAATTAGGTTTGACTAAATAATCGATTAACGGGTTTTAAATAAATTAGGTTTGACTAAATAATCGATTAACGGGTTTTAAATAAATTAGGTTTGACTAAATAATCGATTAATGGGTTTTAAATAAATTAGGTTTGACTAAATAATCGATTAATGGGTTTTAAATAAATTAGGTTTGACTAAATAATCGATTAATGGGTTTTAAATAAATTAGGTTTGACTAAATAATCGATTAACGGGTTTTAAATAAATTAGGTTTGACTAAATAATCGATTAACGGGTTTTAAATAAATTAGGTTTGACTAAATAATCGATTAACGGGTTTTAAATAAATTAGGTTTGACTAAATAATCGATTAACGGGTTTTAAATAAATTAGGTTTGACTAAATAATCGATTAACGGGTTTTAAATAAATTAGGTTTGACTAAATAATCGATTAATGGGTTTTAAATAAATTAGGTTTGACTAAATAATCGATTAATGGGTTTTAAATAAATTAGGTTTGACTAAATAATCGATTAATGGGTTTTAAATAAATTAGGTTTGACTAAATAATCGATTAATGGGTTTTAAATAAATTAGGTTTGACTAAATAATCGATTAATGGGTTTTAAATAAATTAGGTTTGACTAAATAATCGATTAATGGGTTTTAAATAAATTAGGTTTGACTAAATAATCGATTAACGGGTTTTAAATAAATTAGGTTTGACTAAATAATCGATTAACGGGTTTTAAATAAATTAGGTTTGACTAAATAATCGATTAATGGGTTTTAAATAAATTAGGTTTGACTAAATAATCGATTAATGGGTTTTAAATAAATTAGGTTTGACTAAATAATCGATTAATGGGTTTTAAATAAATTAGGTTTGACTAAATAATCGATTAATGGGTTTTAAATAAATTAGGTTTGACTAAATAATCGATTAATGGGTTTTAAATAAATTAGGTTTGACTAAATAATCGATTAATGGGTTTTAAATAAATTAGGTTTGACTAAATAATCGATTAATGGGTTTTAAATAAATTAGGTTTGACTAAATAATCGATTAACGGGTTTTAAATAAATTAGGTTTGACTAAATAATCGATTAACGGGTTTTAAATAAATTAGGTTTGACTAAATAATCGATTAATGGGTTTTAAATAAATTAGGTTTGACTAAATAATCGATTAATGGGTTTTAAATAAATTAGGTTTGACTAAATAATCGATTAATGGGTTTTAAATAAATTAGGTTTGACTAAATAATCGATTAATGGGTTTTAAATAAATTAGGTTTGACTAAATAATCGATTAATGGGTTTTAAATAAATTAGGTTTGACTAAATAATCGATTAATGGGTTTTAAATAAATTAGGTTTGACTAAATAATCGATTAACGGGTTTTAAATAAATTAGGTTTGACTAAATAATCGATTAACGGGTTTTAAATAAATTAGGTTTGACTAAATAATCGATTAACGGGTTTTAAATAAATTAGGTTTGACTAAATAATCGATTAACGGGTTTTAAATAAATTAGGTTTGACTAAATAATCGATTAACGGGTTTTAAATAAATTAGGTTTGACTAAATAATCGATTAACGGGTTTTAAATAAATTAGGTTTGACTAAATAATCGATTAACGGGTTTTAAATAAATTAGGTTTGACTAAATAATCGATTAACGGGTTTTAAATAAATTAGGTTTGACTAAATAATCGATTAACGGGTTTTAAATAAATTAGGTTTGACTAAATAATCGATTAACGGGTTTTAAATAAATTAGGTTTGACTAAATAATCGATTAACGGGTTTTAAATAAATTAGGTTTGACTAAATAATCGATTAACGGGTTTTAAATAAATTAGGTTTGACTAAATAATCGATTAATGGGTTTTAAATAAATTAGGTTTGACTAAATAATCGATTAATGGGTTTTAAATAAATTAGGTTTGACTAAATAATCGATTAATGGGTTTTAAATAAATTAGGTTTGACTAAATAATCGATTAATGGGTTTTAAATAAATTAGGTTTGACTAAATAATCGATTAATGGGTTTTAAATAAATTAGGTTTGACTAAATAATCGATTAACGGGTTTTAAATAAATTAGGTTTGACTTAATAATCGATTATTGGGTTTTAAATAAATTAGGTTTGACTTAATAATCGATTATTGGGTTTTAAATAAAATTAATCGATTAATTTCTAGGGTGTAAATTATTTTATTTTAATAATGGTAATTTATGTAAATAAATTTAATATTTTAGTGAAAATTTCGGAAACTTGGGTTACCAGCCTCCAAAAAGGAGCCACTGCTGATAAAAGCGCGTCTGTTCAAATTGCTCCTGATAAAGAAACACTTTCCTTGAAACTCTACACGTCGGAAATGAACAAAAACCACCTGAGACGCAACGCCTTTATGCTATTCCACTCTGATGCCATGATACTGATATTACATAAAATCGAGCAGCAAGTTAGCAAGAAACGCATTTGCATCAGAGAGGACAGGAAACTCTACGCCGATTTCGGTAAGTTATGAACTTATGCTGAAATTAAGGTATAACTTATGCTTTACGTTAATTTTGAATATCAGGGTTGAAAAAATTGTTTTTGGATATACTCTTGAATTATAACGTATTATGGCTACATATTGGGCTAGAGGTAATTAATCCATGAGTCATGGTTATGAATAGTGGGTTAATTTTACGAGTTCCGTTCCGTTCCGTAGATTGTCTTTGGTGAAATGATTTACTTGCAAAAATCTAACGAAGCCATTAGCCTATCGAGATTTATTCTGCAAAAATTCTTGTTCTCGAGCGATATCGCTAAGGAATACGCCCATAAAGCCGTGCCTAATTTGTACGCTGAAGGTTACGGGGAGCAATTGTGCAAGCATATCCTTCGGAAGTTTCTCTTCCTGATTTTGTTCCTGGATAAGGCAAAGAATTCGCATATTATCGAACACGATCCGTGCCTTTTCAACAAGAACGCCAAGATTAAGGTAGGAATATTAAACCAATTTGAATTTTTTTCTCGTTACAATTAATCGTAGATGTTAATGTTCGAAAATTGTAGGGTTGTTTTCTGTCTTTCTTGGTAAATTCGTATTCTAAAGCTTAATCGATTAATCGAAATTAATTTTTGGTTTTCGATTGGTCCGAGTTTGTTTTATTAATCGAAAACAATATTGCGGGGTTCTTTCCTTTTTTTGGTAAATTCGGATTCCAAATCGTAACCGATTAGTCGAAATCTGTTTTATTAATCGAAAAATATATTGCGGTTTTTCTGTCTTTGTTAGTAAATTCGTATTCCGAACCGTAATCACTAATCGATTAATCGAAATGTTTTTCGAGTAGTCTAAATATGTTTTAATAATCCATAATTATATAATCGAAAGAAATCTCGATTATTATCTCCTTGTAAATTGGTTATCGATGTATAAACGCATTAGATTATTGATTAAATTTAAATCGATTAACTACGCCTAAGATACGTGGTTTAGAGTCTCAAACTTTGGATTGATTAATCGATTAGGAATAGTCCAATAATTTAATATTAGAATTCTCGAATATTCTTACATCCGTATCTGAACAGTTTCTTAATCTTAATGATTTAAAGTCAATACCCCTATTTGATTCATTGGATTAATCGGTTTTTAATCGATTAATTGGCATAAATGTACTCAAAAAATCTCCTGTTTTCGCCAGTTTCCTAAAGTTAAAACTGTTTGTTAGATTAATCGATTAGAAACAGTCCGATAATTTAATATTAGAGTTCCGGATTATTCTTACATCCCTATCCGAACCGTTTCTTAATTTTATCGATTTAAAGTCAGTATTCGTGTTTGCTTCGGTGAATTAATCGATTAATCGTCATAAATCAAGAATTCGCTGATTTCCAAAAGATTAATCGATTAGAAACAGTCCGATAATTTAATATTAGAGTTCTCGGTTATTCTTACATCCGTATCTGAACAGTTTCTTAATCTAAATGATTAAAAGTCAGTATTCGCGTTTGATTCGGTGAATTAATCGATTAATCGTTATAAATCAAGAAATCGCCGATTTCCAAAAGATTAATCGATTAGAAACAGTCCGATAATTAAATATTAGAGTTCTCGATTATTCATCCTACACCCCTTTCTGAACAGTTTCTTAATTTTAACGATTTAAAGTCAGTATTCGTGTTTGCTTTTGTGAATTAATCGATTAATCGTCATAAATCAAGAAATCGGCGATTTCCAAAACAAAAGATAAATCGATTAAAAACAGTGGAATAACGATTTCTACTTCTACAAGGTAAAATACGCGTTAATTCTTTGACTTTTAGGCAAGTAAGGACATCTTAATCGCCTTTTCGAGTGAATTCTTGAAAGGGGAGGGTGACATCACACGCCATCTAAGCAATATTGGCTACACAGTCTCGTGGAAACAAAAACCCCTCGAGGAGTTCAATTACGCTGTGACCAACCTCAGCCAAGACCTAAAATGCGGAACTCGTTTAGCGTAAGTTCTTCCAGCGGTCCTATAATTCCTATAAAATCCTATATTTTTGAAACTGTCCTATGTTATCCTTTGATTTCATGAAACGTACGTCCTGTTCTTCCTTACATCACTTGTGTTGCTTTTAACAATCCTGAACACTCTTTATGTTTTATGTGTTGAACATTTTTAGTCGGTTATGTGAACTTCTATTTCACTCGTGGGCCTTAACGGACACATTGAGGGTTCCGGCTGCAACTCGAACTATTAAGGCCAGGAATGTTGAAAGCGTCTTAAAGGTGCTCAGAGAAAATGGGGTGGATTTGCCCGCGGATCTCAAAGCCAGCGATATTGCGGACGGACATCGCGAACATACTTTGATGCTCTTGTGGAAAATTATCTATAAAACACAGGTAAGTCTGTTTTGTGTTGACTGTGTTATATGTAGATTTGCATTACGTTGTTGCTGTTGGTTAGGACAAACCTACAAAAGTCAGGGAAATAAATAGTTAACGAAAGGTTCGAGGAAATTTTAGAATTTTTAGTAAAATTCAGGGAATTCAGGGAAATTTGTGAGGTTTTAGAAAGTTTGCTCTGAAGGGGTTGCTTCAACCATAAAAAACCACTCCCGTTGGTATTAACATGCGCTTAATTACACGCAACTTTGGGGGCCCATAACTCTGGTTCTATTAGAGATACGGGGATGTCCTTTGAGTATGTTATTGTCCTATTTGTCCCCCATCCAACCATACTTAAAATTTAGGGCCACGACAATCGGGGTCCGAGTAATTAAGGAAAATGTTCAATATAACACACCCTCCATAGGAATAGCATTACATCCAATTTTGGAGGCTCGTAACTCTGGTTCTATTGGAGATACGGGGATGTTCTTTGAGTATGTTATAGTCCTATTTGCCCCCCATCCAACCATACTAAATACTTGTGGCTACGACAATCGGGGTCCGAGTAATTAAGGAAAATGTTCACAAACAACTCCCTCCATAGGAATAGCATTACACCCAACTTTGGAGGCTCATAACTCTGGTTCTACTAGAGATACGGAGATATCCTTTGAGTATGTTATAGTCCTATTTGCCCCCCATCCAACCATACTAAGAACTTAGGGCTACGACAAACAGGGGCCGAGTAATTAAGCAAAACGTTCACAAACAACTCCCTCCATGGGAATAGCATTACACCCAACTTTGGAGACTCATAACTCTGGTTCTATTAGAGATACGGAGATATCCTTTGAGTATGTTATAGTCCAATTTGCCCCCCATCCAAGCATACTAAGAACTTAGGGCTACGAAAATCGGGGGCCGAGTAATTAAGCAAAACGTAAACAACCTCCTCCATAGGAATAGCATTACACCCAACTTTGGAGGCTCATAACTCCGGTTCTATTGGAGATACGGGGATGTCCTTTGAGTATGTTATTGTCCAATTTGTCCCCTTTTCAAGGATACTAAAAACTTCGGGTTCGACTAAACAGGGGCCGAGTAATTAAGCAAAATGTTCGTTACATTCCCTCCATAGGATTAACATGGGCTTAATTACACCCAACTTCGGAGGCTCATAACTCCGGTTCTATTAGAGATACGGTGATGTCCTTTGAGTATGTTATAGTCCTATTTGACCCCCATCCAACCATACTAAAAACTTGGAGATCGAGTAAACAGGGGCCGAGTAATTAATGAAAATGTTCAATATAATGCACCCTTCATAGGAATAGCATTAGACCCAACTTTGGAGGCTCATAACTCTGGATTTATTAGAGATACGGAGATATCCTTTGAGTATGTTATAGTCCTATTTATCCCCCATCCAACCATACTAAACACTTGGCGATCGAGTAAACAGGGGCCGAGTAATTAAGGAAAATGTTCAATAAAACACACCCTCCATAGGAATAGCATTAGACCCAACTTTGGAGGCTCATAACTCTGGTTCTATTAGAGATACGGAGATATCCTTTGAGTATGTTATAGTCCTATTTGTTCCCTTTCCAACGATACTAAGTACTTAGGGCTACAGCGATCAGGGGCCGAGTAATTAAGAAAAATGTTCCGACCTAAAAATTTCATGAACCAAAAATTTGATATTTCAAATTATGGCAACCCTTATTGAGATTAATTTCCCAATTCAATTACTCTTTTGGCAAAAGGTTGAACCACTTATTTCTGGTGATGAACTTCGAACCGAAATAATTCATTTGCATAGAATTAATCGATTAAAACGTAAAGTGCAAATCTTCGAGGGCAACAAAAATGATACGGAAAAAAGCATCAGGGAATTTTCCATTTATAAAACTGACGTCACATTATGGTGTTTACTGAGATGGTGTCAAATCATCGGAGAAATGTACGATGTACAGATTGAGAATTTGTCAGTGTCGTTCTCGGATGGCCGAGCCTTCTGTTACATTATTCATCATTATCATCCTGATATCTTACCGACGGCCGATATTTGCGATGAGACTCTGATTAACTTGAAGAGTCAAACGGAAGCTGGTCTTGATAACTCGATTAAAGGTAAGTACATCTACTCCTTTGAAATTACTGGTCAAATATGTTTATTATTAATTGTCAGTCAGGGAAATTGAACTTTGAATAGTCAGTGTAGTTTTAGTTGGAAAATTCCTTGGTGAAATGTAATGATTAAGTAGAACCTTAGATTAATCGATTATAGAGTGGTAGATCGAGGTAAATCAGCTTGGAAAAGTAATGAAAAACATTAATCGGAGTGTTGGTTTAGTTAGAAAATTCCATGGTAAAATGTAACGATTAATCGATTAGAGTGATACGTAGATCGAGGAAATTAAACTTGGAAAAGTAATGAAAAACATTAATCGGAGTGTTGTTTTAGTTAAATTCCATGGTAAAATGTAACGATTAATCGATTAGAGTTGGAGATCGGGGAAATTGAACTTGGAAAAGAAATGTAAGACGTTAATCAGAGTGTAGTACAGTTCGGAAATTAGACGGCAAAATGTAAGGATTAATCAGGAACTTCGATTAATCGATTAGAGTGGTAGATCGGGGGAATTAAACTTGGAAAAGAAATGAAGAACATTAGTCAAGGAGTGTATGTTTAGTTCGTAAAATTCCATGGTAAATTGTGACGATTAATTAGAAACTTCGATTAATCGATTAGAGTGAATTGCAATGATTGTTTTCGCGGAATATTTCCGAAAAATTCTCTATATTTCATTTATTTTTAAGTCTTATTTATGAAGGTTTGTTGTACAGATTGTGGTTTAAAAAGTAATTGTTACCGGCTTTTTCGAATTATCGTTTCTTTTAAAGGATATTAATCAAAGTTTGTCTCGATTATTCTATATTCGGAAAGAACGCGATGTTTTCGATTAACCGATTAATCGAATCGCTTTCCAATATATTTGTACACCTAGTTTTGATGTCTATAGGCCTACTATTTCTTAGTGAAGTAGATTTAATCTAGATTCCACTTAAAAGGCTTATCATATAGATAGTGCTTTAAGAATTAATCGAATTGTTAAATGACTTTTCGAATCGATTAATCGTTTCATATAGCGATTAATCTATGTGTGTTAAGAGGCGATTAATCCGACTTCGTTTTAATTCTACATTTGAGGGACGTTTTACTACTCGTTACTTTACTCCGAAGAGTTTGTGCGATTTAATCGATTAATCGATTAATCGAATCGGGTTTCTAATAGGAATTTTCTTCTAGAATTATATTCTAAATTAAATTTCAAATATTAATTAGATAGTTAATCAACTCGTGTGATATTTCAGGAGTAAGCGAAGAAGAACAAAACAGATTATTGAGGAATGAGAAACGAAATTTAAAAACTGCTTTTGATAAGGTATAGGCTATAACTGTTAATTTAATCGTACAAATTCGTTACTTAATGGGTTAATTAAAATTGTTAAATGATAGATGAGGGAATTAGGTTGTATTCCTATTGTGACTGATATCGATGACATGTGTAACACCATTCCTGATGAGAAAGTCGTCGTCACATTACTGACTTACTTAAATGCCCGATTAACAAATCTTTGCCGTGAAATTCGGGCCGCGAGAACGATTCAACTACAATGGCGGAAGTACAAGTTCGAGAAAATGAAGGAACAACTAAAGGTAATTATAAAAATTTATTTTAACGCTAATTATAATTATTTAATTTTGGGGCTAATTAAAATTATTTGGTTATGAAAATTAAATTTCGCGCAAATTATAATTGCAATCATAATTAGTCAATTATAAATATTTATTTTAACTCTTATTATGAAGTATTTTAAGAGTTTAATTGAAATAATTAATTTCAACGTTAATTATACTTAATTTAACTTAATTTAATTGTGAGAATTAATATTTAACGTTAATTCTAATTTTAAAGTTAATTATTTCAATGCGAGAATTAATTTTAACGCTAATTGTAATTGTACAGTTAATTATTTCGTTGCGAGAATTAATTTTAACGCTAATTGTAATTGTACAGTTAATTATTTCGTTGCGAGAATTAATTTCAACGTTAATTTAAATTTTAAGTTAAATTATTTCGTTGCGAGAATTAATTTAACGTTAATTCTAATTTTAAAGTTAATTAATTATTTCGTTGCGAGAATTAATTTTAACGTTAATTCTAATTTTAAAGTTAATTATTTCGTTGCGAGAATTAATTTCAACGTTAATTGTTATTGTACAGTTAATTATTTCGTTGCGAGAATTAATTTTAACGTTAATTATAATAGTACAGTTAATTATTTCATTGAAAAACTTATTTTTAACAATAATTATAAATTTTAAGTTAAATTATTATTTAATTACGAAATTAATTAGTTTTTGTTAAATTAATTAATTTCAGATTCAAAGCGAGGCCGCGTTAACAATTCAAAACGCGTTCCGCAAATATCTGCACCGTAAAAAACTGGCAATGCAAAATAAGGCAGCGTCCATTATCCAACGTAGCTTTCGTGTTCTCATGGCCAAGAAAACTCTTGCCGAATTAAAGCAACAACAATTGCGGGAAAAAGCGGTGGTCAAGATTCAGGTATGTCAAATTAAATTAAAATAAATTAAGTTCAAATTTAAATTCAATCTATCGGAATCTAAGAGCATTAAAAATTTTAGAATTGCGTTAGAATCTTTATTGCCAAGAAAAAATTGCAGAAAATGAAGTCGTCCGCGCTTAAAATACAATGCGCTTATCGTAGATATTTAGCGCGAAAATTATTTAATCGATTAAAAGCCGAGAAATTAGCGGTACTTCAAGAGAAAAGCGCTATTATTATTCAGAAATATTTTAGAGCCTATTTTGAACGTAAGCGCTTTTTGGAAATTAGACGGCGTATAATACAGCTGCAAAGCGCTTATCGCGGATTTATTACGCGTAACCGATTTAATCGATTAAAATCAGCGGTTTTATTCGTTCAAATGAAATACCGCGCTAAATTACTCTGTATTCAACAACGTAAGAATTTTATCGCTGTGAAAAAAGCGGTTTTAATGCTACAGTCGCATTTTCGCGGTAATCAAGTACGTAAACGTTTAGCAGTTCAGCAAAAATCTGCTGTTACGATACAAACAGCTTTCCGGCGATACAAAGCGCAACAAAATTATACGAAGATTAAAAAAGCGGTTGCGGTAATTAAAAATAGATGGCGCTCTGTATTAATTACTCGGAAACAGCGAGAAAATTTTGTGCAAATTAAAAAATCAGCGGTTTTGATTCAATCCGTTTGGAGAGGTTTTAAAGTCAGGCAAGAGTTGCAGCGACAGAATCGAAGTGCAACGAAAATTCAAGCGGTATTGCGAGGGTATTTCGCTCGTAAAGAGTATTTGAAGCAACGAAACGCTGCAATTTTATTGCAATTGAGATGGAGAGCCGTTTCAGACATGCGCAAAGAACGGCAACAATATCTAGTAGCAAAATCAGCTGTACTTAAAATTCAAAGCGTATTTCGTGGATATCAAGCTCGGAAGCAATTATTAAAGCAACAGCAAGCCGCAATTGAAATTCAAGCTGTATTTAGAGGGTATATCGCGCGTCAAGAGTTCTTAAAGAAGGTAAACGCGGCAATTTTGTTGCAATCGAAATGGAGGGCAGTTTCAGACATGCGCAAAGAACGGCAACAATATCTAGTAGCAAAATCAGCAGTTGTTAAAATTCAAAGCGCATTTCGTGGATATCAAGCTCGTAAGCAATTGCAAAAGCAACAGCAAGCCGCAACTGCAATTCAAGCTATATTTAGAGGCTATATTACGCGACAAGAGTTTTTAAAGAAGGTAAACGCTGCAATTTTGTTGCAATCAAGATGGAGAGCCGTTTCAGATATGCGCAAAGAACGGCAACAATATCTAGTATCAAAATCAGCAGTTATTAAAATTCAAAGCGTATTTCGTGGATATCAAGTTCGTAAGCAATTGCAAAAGCAACAACAAGCTGCAATTGCGATTCAAGCTGTATTTAGAGGGTATATCACGCGACAACAGTTTTTAAAGCAGCGAAACGCCGCAATTTTATTGCAATTAAGATGGAGGGCAGTTTTATTAATGCGTCAAGAACGGCAATCGTATTTGGGAACCGTAACAGCAATCGTCAAAATTCAAGCTGTATTCCGGGCGTATAAAGATCGTAAAGAATTCCTGAAGCAACGCGAAGCTGCAATTGCAATTCAAGCTGTATTTAGAGGCTATATCACGCGACAAGAGTATTTGAAGAAGGTAAACGCGGCAATTTTATTGCAATCAAAATTGAGGGCCGTTTTATTAATGCGTAAAGAACGGCAATCGTATTTGAGAACCACAGCTGCAATCGTCAAAATTCAAAGTATATTCCGTGCTTATAAAGCTCGTAAAGAATTCCTGAAGCAACGTGAAGCTGCAATTAAAATTCAAGCGGTATTTAAAGCGTATCGTGCAAATAAGGAGTACTTGCAGCTGCGACTTGCCGCAATTGTACTTCAAAGTAGATTTAGAGCCATTTTGGAAATGCGCAAGCAACGGCAACACTATTGCAAAGTAAAATCATCCGTAACGAAAATTCAATCGGTGTTCCGTGGATTTCAAGCTCGTAAGCAATTGTTAATGCAACATAAAGCCGCAATTGCAATTCAAACCGCATTTCGACGTTACATCGCACGAAAGCGATACTTGAATTTGAAGGAAGCCGCCATTGCGGTGCAATCAAGATGGCGCGCTATTTTAGCAATGCGCAAACAACGCCAGCAATATCTTCACATCAGATCATTGGTTGTTAAATTGCAAGCACTGACTCGACAATATCAAATGCGGAAAGAATTTTTGCGAAAACGGCAAGCAGTTATTGCCATACAAGCGAACGTACGGGCTTATATTACGCGTAAACGTTATCTCAAGTTGCAACAAGCCACTCTCGTTATCCAATCGCAATGGAGGAACGTTTTACTAATGCGGGAAGAACGACAACGTTACATGCAAATCCGCAATTGCATCATTAAAATCCAATCAACCTTCAGAAGAAACTCAATTCGACAACAGTTTTTACTGCAAAAACGTTCGGCAATTGCAATTCAATCTAGTTTCAGAGGTTACATTGAGAGGAGAAATTTCTTGCAGTTAAAACAAGCTGTACTTCATTGCCAAACGCAGTATCGCGCAAAAATCGCCATGCAAAGGCGAAGAAACGAATATGTTGCCATTAAAAAATCGGCAATTTTAATACAAGCCTATTTTCGCGGACATTGCGAACGGCAAAAGCTTAGAAAGAAAATCTCATCAGCGATTGTCATTCAAAAGAACTTCAGGATGTTTTTAGCTAGGAAACGTTTCCGTTTAGTCCGTACTGCGGCAATTGCAATTAAAGCAACATTGCGAAATTTCGTAATTGCCAAGAAACAACGAGAGCAATATCTCGCTACGAGGAACAACGTTATTAAATTGCAATCCCATATTAGAGGATATTTGGAAAGAAAGCGGTACGCGGCAACGTTACAAGCAATTGTCAAGATACAAGCCTGCTTTAGAATGATTGCCGTGCAACGTCGTATCAAATCTCTGCGCAATGCCGTTGCAACAATCGAGAAATACAGAGAAGCGCAATTGCTTTGCCGGGAACAAAGAATGAACTTTTTGAGACTAAGACAACAAGCGACTCTAATTCAAGCCGCAATTCGTGGGTTTTTAATACGAAGAAATTTTGAGCGCATTCGCAATGCTGCAATTCGCCTGCAATCGTATTGGCGCGGATATAAATGCCGGAATGATTTCAATAAAACACGCAAAGCTATCGTTGCAATTCAAAGGGCTTACCGAATGCATCTTTCGATGGAGCGACAAAATAAGATGAATAGAGCCGCAATTAAAATTACGTCGGTTATCAAAATGGCAATTGCCAGAAAGAAGTTCCAACGGATGAAGAATGCAGTTCGCCTTATTGAAGAAAGAAGATACGCTCTGATTATTGCCAGGCAAAATCGCCAACAATTGCAATTAAAAATCCATCGCATTATTCGAGTACAAGCGGCAATTCGCGGATATCTTGCCCGGAAACTTCGCCAAAATCTTGAACAGGAAAAACGCAATTTAGCGGCAACAAAAATTCAAGCTGTCTTTAAGATGTTCGTGGCGAAAAAGAGATTCTGCGCTTTGAAATACGCAGTTTTGGTTGTTGAAGAATTAAGAAAAAATAACCTTGAAACGAGAAGATGCCGAAAGAGGTTTTTGGAACAACGAAATGCTGCAATTGCAATCCAAAGGTGAGTTGATACATCCTCGTGTTATACGCAAACTTATTGTTAAATCAGGGTTTGTACGGAACCTGACTTAGGGATTTGGAAAAAGGGTTAAAAGTCAGGGATTTAAAGTTTATTCCTAAAAAGTCAGAGTTAGGTCAGCAAAAGCTGGGTAATTTGAAAACTGGTTTCAGGGAATTTAAAAAATGGTATAAAAGTCCTTGAATATCATGTTAGTTCGTCAGTTTTCAAGTGATTTTAAAAGTCAGGGAATTTGGTCATATTATTATTGGTTTGCTAATTTTTCACATTTAAAAGAGAGACTGAAATTGGTCAGGGAAAATTAAGACACTTAGGGAAAACCAGGAAAAGTCATGAAATTTCATATTATTTAGGTTATTTTTTATTTTACGCTATTTAGTTTTTGTGTGACCAATTTGGCCGCGCAAAACTGTAATATGGCCGGGGCCATCTTGTTTTCTACACCAGTATTAACATGGCGTAATATAACGTGCACTAAAGGGGCATGAAAATTTTCTCCCCAACATTTCTTAACTTAAACCGTTTTTAAAGTGTTTTGAAATTTCATATTAGTTAGGTTATTTTTAATTTTACGTTCTTTAGTTTTTCGTGTGACCCATGACCGCGCAAAACAGTAATATGGCCTTGGCCATCTTGTTTTCTATACTAGTATTAGCGTGATGTAATATAACGTGCACTAAAGGGGCATGAAAAATTTCCTCCCCCACATTTCTTAACTTAAACCGTTTTTAAAGTGTTTTGAAATTTCATATTAGTTAGGTTATTTTTAGTTGTGCCCTTTAAGTTTTTGTGTGTGACCAATTTGGCCGCTCAAAACTGTAATATGTCCGGGGCCATCTTGTTTTCTATACTAGTATTAGCGTGACGTAACTAAAGGGGCAAGAAAAATTTCCTCCCCCACATTTCTTAACTTAAACCGCTTTTAAAGTGTTTTGAAATTAATGAACCTGCTAATTAAAACCGGTTAAAATATTTATTTATTAACAGATTCATAAGATCTCGTAATGAAACCCAAAAATGTCAAAATCAATTTAAAACCATAAGAAGTTCCGTAATTAAAATTCAAGCAAATATTCGCGGACTTTTGGCACGTCGACGATTTGTCGTAATTAAAAACGGAGTTATTAGAGAAAAAGCGGCTATTAAATTGCAAGCCCTTTGGAGAGGGTACAAAGCACGAAAAAACCTCGATGATTCCCGATTCGTAGAAATCAGGCAGAATCTCGTCGTGGCAAATAAGAACTTTACTCAAGCGAGAACCCTTGGACAAATGACGAGAGATGCAGTCAGGACAATATTGACGGGCAAAGTGGGAGATATTATACAGGCGCTTATTATACTTGGTAAGTTTTAAACTAAGCGTTACCTCTAATTATTTTAAGCAGTAATACATACAGCCATAAGTTTATAAGTGATATGTTACATGATAAGTATGAGTGCACTACCCATACAAGTTCGTAATGCTACTGAGAGACTTACAGTACTCGATATAACTAGTTCCAGAATTGTAGACTACACTCGGACTCGGTGGTTAATTTTGCAGGACTTCGATTTAGTCCTATTTAGTCTGTGCTAAGCCTTTGACAGCGCCTGACCAGGTTTTTGTAGGACTTCCATCTAGTCCTTATTAGTTTGTGCTAAGCCTTTGACAGCGCCTGACCAGGTTTTTGTAGGACTTCCATCTAGTCCTATTTAGTTTGTGCTAAGCCTTTGACAGCGCCTGACCAGGTTTTTGTAGGACTTCCATCTAGGTCCTATTTAAGGTAGAATTCATAAACGTCGGACGCAACGCAATTTAGTACAGGCAAAGGCAGGGCGTCGTGCGCAAAAGGCGAAAGTTTGCGCACGACGCCCTGCCTTTGCCTGTACTAAATTGCGTTGCGTCCGACGTTTATGAATTCCACCTTTAGTCCGCATTACTAAGCCTTTGACAGCGCCTGACCAGGTTTTTGTAGGACCAAGTTCCATCTAGGTCCTATTTAGTCTGCATTACTAAGCCTTTGACAGCGCCTGACCAGGTTTTTGTAGGACCAAGTTCCATCTAGGTCCTATTTAGTCTGCATTACTAAGCCTTTGACAGCGCCTGACCAGGTTTTTGTAGGACCAAGTTCCATCTAGGTCCTATTTAGTCTGCATTACTAAGCCTTTGACAGCGCCTGACCAGGTTTTTGTAGGACCAAGTTCCATCTAGGTCCTATTTAGTCTGCATTACTAAGCCTTTGACAGCGCCTGACCAGGTTTTTGTAGGACCAAGTTCCATCTAGGTCCTATTTAGTCTGCATTACTAAGCCTTTGACAGCGCCTGACCAGGTTTTTGTAGGACCAAGTTCCATCTAGGTCCTATTTAGTCTGCATTACTAAGCCTTTGACAGCGCCTGACCAGGTTTTTGTAGGACCAAGTTCCATCTAGTCCTATTTTAGTCCGCATTACTAAGCCCCAATTGACAGCAGCGCCAGTCACCAGGCCTCCCTCGCTTTACCCTGAATCTATGACCTACCTCATTCACTTCATGACAAGCTCCAGTTCATAACCAGACTTTACAAACTTATGGAATGAACATATCTTATCAACTTTTGAATATACTTATTGAACGGCATTGTAGAACACCCTCTATACAAGATTTATTCATGTCAAAATTTATGTGAATTTCAGAGAAAACATGTGGCCTTTCCAAACACTGTCGGGATGATATTATTGCCAATGATATCATGGAGACACTCCTTAATTTGATTCGTAGTTGCAATCGCAGTCTTCCACACGTTGACGTCATAACTCATTGCGCCAATATATTCCTTACGATGTCAATGGTAAATGTTTTAATAAGCATTTATTGTAACGTTATTGTACTTGTGATAACGTAGTCAACGTTTAAGGCTTAACACGTTCAGTGTCATTTGAAATAATTTCGTTTCACGTAGTTTGATGAAGGGAGCGAACATCTATGGAGCATTCATAAGTTTATAGACGATTGTTTGGACTTGATGAAAAAGTTTCAGGATAGGGATACTTTCATTCAAAATAAAATTGCCACCCTGGTATTCCTACTGTGTAATGATAATCATCAAAGGCTCCAGGTAAGTTTCGAATCGTAATTGTGATTGAAATTTTGCGATAATTGTAATTGCGATCGATTTTTTTGGCGATAATGGACGAAACCAGCTCTCGTAATTGCGATCGATTTTTTTGGCGATAATGGTAATTGCGATCGATTTTTTTGGCGATAATGGTAATTGCGATCGATTTTTTGGCGATAATGGTAATTGCGATCGATTTTTTTGGCGATAATGGTAATTGCGATCGATTTTTTTGGCGATAATTGTAATTTCGATCGATTATTTTTGCGATAATTGTAATTTCGATCGATTTTTTCGCGATAATTGTAATTGCGATCGATTTTTTTGGCGATAATGGTAATTGCGATCGATTTTTTTGGCGATAATTTTAATTGCGATCGATTTTTTTGGCGATAATTGTAATTTCGATCGATTTTTTCGCGATAATTGTAATTTCGATCGATTTTTTTGGCGATAATGGTAATTGCGATCGATTTTTTTGGCGATAATGGTAATTGCGATAGATTTTTTTGGCGATAATGGTAATTGCGATCGATTTTTTTGGCGATAATTGTAAATGCGATCGATGTTTTTGGCGATAATTGTAAATGCGATCGATTTTTTTTGGCGATAATTGTAAATGCGATCGATGTTTTTGGCGATAATTGTAAATGCGATCGATGTTTTTGGCGATAATTGTAATTGCGATCGATGTTTTTGGCGATAATGGTAATACCGATCGATGTTTTTGGCGATAATGGTAATACCGATCGATGTTTTTGGCGATAATGGTAATACCGATCGATGTTTTTGGCGATAATGGTAATACCGATCGATGTTTTTTGCGATAATGGTAAATCGCCATCGGAAATTTGGCCATAACCATAACCAATAGCAGTTGTAAAAAAGGGATAATTGAATTATAATGCGCCTTCTAACTTGCCTATCTTAAAATAATTAAATTTAAATGATCCTGATTAGGAACTGAAAGCACACACACATGCCGAAAAAACGATTCGCAAACTCTTGGAGACAGTTTCCCGCAAATCCACCTTCAAATTAAAAGCTAGCAAAGGGATAATGGACGACCACACAGGCTGCTCATGTTCAGAAAAAAAGACCAAAATGAGACGTAGAAGATCAATAATGAGTCAAATCCACCGACCGGAGTTTTCTAGCCCTATTGTTGCACTTCAACATTTGGTCAACTTATTTTAGTTTGTTTAAATTAAATTGCCTTTTGTTCATTTTTAATTTCAATTTTTTAACAAAAATAAAATTTGATTGTTCATATTTTTATATAAAAAGCTACTATATCAAATTAAACATTTTGCTACAACAATTGTCTTATTTATTTTGTCATATGAACTTTCTGATTTTTCCCCCGAAAGGGTTGGGAAGTTTGGCGAACTTCCTGTAAAACCTAGCTACACGCCCCCTCATTTTAAGTTCACAGTTTGTGAACTTAAACTTAGGGTGCGTCACGTGTTTTAGGGTAGTTACAAAAATCTTGTGGTAGAACCGAAGAACATGAGTGTTATGTTAATTATGGTTCTATGGGGAATCATCAGTTTTGAGTCGAACATGTTCTATACTCATATGATGATCGGTTTCCTTTCGATGGTATTAACTACATTACAATACTTAAACCAAATGGGCCTAGTTCAACGGAAAGTATTGGAGGTAAACTTTTCCTGGGCTTTAATCATTCATTACTGTTGAAAATGAGAGTATGCGTAGTTAGTTCTCAAATTTTCATAGTTAATTAACCATTATTAATAACAAGCTATGGGCCCCAGACATCACCCCTGGTAGAAAATATCTCTGTAATTAGGCATTAGAGGCTAGTTTGTATATTTGCACGTCACTTGGCCAATCAGCGAATCCCAAATATTTTCGTCTGCTTAAGTGAGGGTGAAAAGGAACCTCAAGTGATTTATTATCGATTCTTCTACTAATTATAAGACCAATCTTCATAGTGAAGGATCCAGGAAATACCTCCGAATGATTTTAAAATTCAAATTAGTTCCGGATTTTGTGGGTAATTTGAAATTTGCACCTCTGGCCAATCGCGTAACGTCCTGCCTTCGTGTTTAAAAAAAAATTCCCGTGGCACGCTCCCTGTCCAATGAAATTTAGCGCGAGATATGGAGTGTGCCTCGGGATTTTTTTACAGGGCGTTACGTGATTGGTCGGAGGTGCTAATTTCAAACTATCCTTGAAGTCTCAAACTAATATGAATTTTAAAATCATTCGGAGATATTTCCTGAATGTTTCACTATTAAGATTGGTCTTATAATTAGTAGAAGAATCGATAAAAAATCACTTGATTTTCCACTTCACCCTCCCGTAAGCAGACGAAAATATTTGGAAGTCGCTGATAGGCCAAGTGACGTGCAAATATACAAACTAGCCTCTATTGCCTATCAGAGATGTAATCTTCCAGTGGTTATGTCCGGGGTCATGGTTTGTTTTAAATTAATGCTAATGGTTTATTAACCATAAAAATTGGAGAAATAATAATCATTTTTAGCAATAATGAATAATTTAAGCAAAAGAATATTTCACCTCCAATCTTTCCTTTTGACATGAAAAGAAACTTAATTAAAAACAAATCAAATAATCTTTAATTATTTAAACCCAACAATATTAAAGTACATTTAAATCTGATGATAATTAATGCCAAGTATTTAAATTATCTTCACGCGGACATTTAGACTGTGCCAAAGTGGCCAGTGACATCAGTTCTCTTTGCTGTGACGGCGATACTTGATGCAAAACCATAAGATACATAAAATTGCAAAGTTGCCAATTATGACTGTTCACAGCGAACCGGGCACTACTTATCGGACTAATTCCTAAATTCCGTGCCAGTACACCGATAAAGGCGTCTTCGTTAGGAAACGGTGTAACCTTCCGCGCTTCCGATAACAAATTGTACAACACATCGCGACTTACAACGTAACCAATCCCGCTAGCGTACGGCGGGTAAAGCGGTTCGTTAAATAGTTCCTCCGAGACGAACCAAGCGCTTTTCTTGTCGCGTATGACCGGGGATTCCCAGTTTACACGTCCGACGTAGACGTTTTTAGTATTGTATTCGTATTCAGTTAGATGCGTTAGCACCAGTGGGACGTTGACGAAGCAATCGTCGTCTGTTTTGAGAAGGAATTTTGGACGGCACAGTCTCGAGGCCCACGCTAGGCCGTTTAATACTTTCAGGGTTAAGTTACGGTAGGTGTCGCGGTACTTGCCCACTAATACGTCACCCGTTGATAGTTCTTCGGTTTCGACTAACGCGTTAATGGTTAAAGAGTCGCTTTTACCGATAAGGAAAACTGAAGTCGACCATGAGTTGTGAACAAATTGAGGTTTGCCTGTAAGATCAATCTTAAGTCATGACGATTTCAAAAGTCAATGGAAGGAGGATTGGGGGGGGTAGGATGCGGAATCAGAGAAATGGGTGCGCTCTAACTGTGGCACAGCTCTGGTTGGGTGGGGCACCAAAAATGGGGTAGTAATAGTCGGACTCAATTCTAATTGGTTTCGCCCTTCTTAGCCAATTACCATTGAGTCCGACAATTACTCCCTCATGTTTTGGTGTCCCACCCCACCCAACCTGAGTTGTGCCACAGTTAGCGCACCAATTTCTCTCTGATTCCGCATCCTACTTCTCATCATCCTTGGTCATTGATGACGTACCCCATGTTTTTCTGATGACGTTTCTTCTGTGAAAGTGATCAGGCGCTGACGTCACCATGATGAGTAGCATTGATCCGATTGGACAATTCGGAAATCCGGTTTTTCCGTCGATCTGGTCCCATATTGGGACAGGTTTGACGTCGCTAATTGTCCAGTTCAGTTTTTTCTTAATCTTGACCTTGCAGTCGTCGCCAGAATCCTTTTTCTTGATCTCTCCAATTATATCAATTTTTTCCATTTCGCGTCGAAGGTGCATTTGTCGCCTCAAGTCGTCTATCATACATGAAAATAGTTCCTGATTAAGTTTTAGCGCCAGAAAATGATTCTAATTATTATAAGACCAGTCTGCATTATGAAAAATTCAGGAAATACTTCCGAATGATTTTAAAACTCACATTAGGTTGAGATTTTAAGGATAATTTGAAATAAGCACCTCCGACCAATCGCGTAACGCCATTCCTTCTTGTTAACAAAATTCTCGTGGCACGGTCCATGTCGAATGAAATTTATCTCGAGATTTGATAAAAATTGCCCGTGATGTGACAATCGTGGTGGGAGATGTAGAGTGTACAACGGGAATTTTGTTAACAGGAAGGCAGGGCGTTACGCGATTGGCCGCAGGGGCTTATTTCAAATTTAACTTAAAATCCGAACCTCATTTGAATTTTAAAATCATTCGGAAATTTTTCCTGGATGTTTCACGCAATATGCAGACTAGTCTTATAATTAGTAGAAGAATCGATAAAAAATCTCTTTATATTTCCACTTGACCCTCCCTTTAAGAACAAGAACATTTAAGGTTCAATCTTCCCTTTTGGACCACTCCTGGTTACCGTTCATTTAGACTTATAGATACTCATTATTTACTAACGCGGTTTTGTTCAGGGTGGTTAACTTACCTTTGACCCTACAAGGGTAGTAACTGATGAACCGCGTCCGTCTCTTTCCGGGTTCGCTAAAGTCGAGGCAAAGTAGCGTTATGACGGTGCCAATGCCAAGAACGCACATAAATATGGCTAACCATCTCCGGCAAGACATTCGAAATAAATAATTGCCCACCAACTTTGACTGACTGGCTGCAGTCACATCGCGAACGAGTGATGATAGAGACTGAAGGACGCAGTCTTGTGTCAATTTTAAACGAAATCCATTTAGCGACAACTATGAATAACCTCACGTGCTCGCACCAACTGAGATACATAACGTAGTATCTTACCCATATCTCTCGATTTCGATGTAATCAGAAAACAACACTTTTTCCGCTAGCTCATTGGTTCTATAAGAGTTGTTTAAGTTCTATGTCTTAGGACATGTCCTATGTTCACCTATAATTTGCCCATGAAATCCTTATTTTTGAGCGTATCCTATAGAATCCTGTAATATACTTCGTCCTGTAAAATCCTATATTATATTATTTACTCACATAAAATACTATATTATTTTATTTACTCACATAAAATACTATATTATATTATTTACTCACACAAAATACTATATTATATTATTTACTCACACAAAATACTATATTATATTATTTACTCACATAAAATACTATATTTTATTATTTACTCACATAAAATACTATATTTTATTATATACTCACATAAAATACTATATTTTATTATTTACTCACATAAAATACTATATTTTATTATTTACTCACATAAAATACTATATTTTATTATTTACTCACATAAAATACTATATTTTATTATTTACTCACATAAAATACTATATTTTATTATTTACTCACATAAAATACTATATTTTATTATTTACTCACATAAAATACTGTATTTTATTATTTACTCACATAAAATACTATATTATATTATTTACTCATACAAATTTATTTACTCATATAAAATATTATAATATATTATTTACTCATATAAAATACTATAATATATTATTTACTCATATAAAATCCTATATTATATTATTTACTCATATAAAATCCTATATTATATTATTTCGTCCTATAATATCCTATAAATCGGATTAAAAAATACCTTAATTTTCCTATAAGAAATTAATTTTTGGTTGAACTCGCTGGTATATAGTTACGGCGTTTTAGATACAAGGTGCATTATCTTTGTCCCATATAGTAACTTATTGATTTTTTTTCTTCTCTCTTTGATGGTTCTAAGAACAAAAGAGAAGCCATTAAAAGTAGTCTTGAAGTCAAGTAAAAGAGTTCCTTCCAAGGAAGCCAAACAAAACCAGACCTTTGTCTTATATTCTTTAACATCTTCAAAATATATTTATCGCTTCCAATCGGCCATAAGTACTTTGAGTTTAAGGGTTTAGGAAACACCGAATTAAAAGATAGCGAGAGAGGGATATGCCCTTCTTTAATTTTTAAATGACAACCTAATTCCGTCGTTATGTAAAACGACTGGTATCCAGAGCAAATATAATATAATAGAAAGTAAGCCTCGTGCGTGGAATTAACGTTGCTTCCGCAACCGAAGTTCAGAAGGATGATTGTTTGAGTCGTAAAGATAACATCTATGAAATTTTGCCCATCAAGGAATAACCCCTTAGACAAGATATAATCAAGAAGCGATATCTAGTTTATTAGGGAGAAGGTTTAAGATGCCTAAGTATTCGCGCGCCGTAGTCCCAGTCCCCCTTTCAAAATACAAGGGGGGGACGTAAAAGGAGGCCGGGCTATTTCGCTACACTCTCCTCAGTCGGAAAATATGTAATTTTCGGTATTCGCGTCGTGCTGACGTGGGTTTTCAAGAACCAATGAGATGCTGGTTGTGATTTAGAGGCGGCGGGGATTAACCCAGGACAGGCTACGTTTGGACTGGAGATAAGGCTAGAAATGTGGACTTATTTATACGTTCTCCCTAGTAAACTAGATATCCCTTCTTGATGTAATCATTGGAGAGTGTGAATTGACCTTGCATCTGACGCAATGTAGCTGACAATTTAATTTAATTCAGACTATTTCCTTGTTATGCAAAACAGCTGATATCAGAGGCAAATGTAAATAACAGAAAGTGAGACTGTTTAATTAAACAGCAGTGTTTACTGCCCTTTATGGTTAAATATACGTTTATAATAATATAATAATCTAGGCTTTGTCTATGAAGGGATTGCCACACTAAGCCTGTGGCTTGTTTACAGGTGGGTCCCTTTACAATGCATAGAGGGGTGGTGGCTAGCCCCTATGCCACAGCTAACCTACAGCGCCCTATACTAACTATTACCGTTAACCTCTGCAAGTTTTGATGGAAAGGAGAAACCGGGTTAGACCGCGGAGGAAAACTCCTTTTAACAAGCGGGGAGAGAACTTGCAAACTCTACGCAGAAGGATTTGTTCCCGGATTTTCACCCGGTGCCACAGTCCGAGATCGAACCCGGGATCCTCTTCCTGCGAGGCGAAAGCGCTAACCGCTACGCCACCCCACTCCGCGCTACGCCACCTCACAAAAGTGCCTTGGTTAAAGCAACGCTAACTGCCATATTCTTTCTTGATTATGTCAGCTCCTTTTTCTCCAATCATAATGGCGGCGGCGTTGGTATTGGCCGAAACCACAATGGGCATGACTGAAGCGTCCATGACTCTCAAACCATTTATTCCCTTAACCCTAAAATGCAACGTTAATAAACTTCGTCTGAATTATGCTCCTTTCAATACTTAAAGAGAAACCAATTCACAGGTGGGAGGCCGCCTTCATAGGTTATTTCCCTAAATCAAGAGGCAACGCCAGATGGCGCCCGAGTTCAATACCGACTTGCGCGCCTCTTGGTGTTAGGGAAATAACCCAAAATGGCTGCCCCTCCCCTGTGGTGGTCTATTGATATAGGTTCACAGCAGCTAAACAATCCTTGTTAGTTTCAAGTATTCAGTACGTACTTGAGGTCAGGGTCGACGACCGTGGTGGGGTCATTAGGCTGTCCCATTTTACTTGTTCCAGCTGAGTGCGCGAATGATGAAGTCAACAGTCTGGAAATGCACCCAAAATACTCCTCAGAGGCTAGCTCGAATTCTTCACAACCGGGCACTGGACCGATTAGTTCTGGCTTGTATTTCTCAAAGGCTGGCATTTGCGTAAATTCGTGAGCCTTTATCATCCCTAAAGAAGTACAGGACCATTAAACACAGTTGGACTGGATTGGGGATACGGGTGGCGCGTGGTTCTTTTGTGGAAGCGCCTCTAGCACCACGCCGAGACGAATGTTGAAACTTTTTCGACTCAAACCATAGCCACAACATGATCTATGGGTCGAAACGTTTTGGTACTCTACCGCTAGGGGTGACGAGAGGTGATGCCAATAGAAGAACGGAACGGCGTTTTAGCTTATCAGTGGGTTCTATGGCTAATGACCGATTTTGCCCCCTCATACCAAAAGTATATAGATATAAAAAGAAAAGTACACTTCGTTGAAACTGTCTCGCGCCGCGTAATATGAGAAGCCCCGCCTCCTTTATCCCAGCCAGAATAGTGTCGACCCCCTTTGTGTGGACAATAAAGTAGCAGATCCTAGCTCTAGTACCAAAAACTAACGTTTGGATCGCCAGCATCGTGTACTACTGTCTATAAACCTTTGACGTCAAGAAGCTCTTCCCTGATCGGTTAGTTCCTGTATGCGGTACATTGCTTCTCAGTTTACATGTCGTCTACAGTTAACCAAAGGCAGCTTAGGAATTCTTAATGAAGTGTACTTTTTCGTTTTTATATCTATACACTTTTGGTTTTACTTCGGTCCTATATTACTCTTTTTAACATGCAGTTCTTAATTCCTGTCGCGTTTCCTAAGCCTTTGTCACGTATCTTACCTGCTGCGAGAACCTTCAAGTCAATGGGTTCTTTTAAATAATTGGGTTCAATTACTGGAGGGTCCCGAGGATTATTCGATTGCAGTGTAATGGAGCCTCTCGATTTAACGTGCAAATTGGCCGGTATAATTGAAAAGCAAGGTACGTCACGAAATTGTTCGAAATAGTCCCTGACCTATGGGTGGAAATATGGATAAGTGAAATCCTATTCGTTCAAACAGGAATACATACAACAACTAGGAATCATGTCCCTAAGCATCCTATGTTAAATTTTGTGGGTATACCGGGCTTAAGAACTTAGTACACGTCACGCCTCATAATTCTGATGGCGTCTTTCTAAAGGCTCTTTCAGACGATCCAACTTTTTGACTCAGCTCGATGGGTCATAAAGTTGTATCAACTTGCCCAACTTTTGAAGGGAAAAGTGAAATAAATCCTTCCTATTCATACGACTCAACTTTTACCGCCAAATGGCTCTTTTTAAGCGCCACCTACCTTGGCACTTGGGAAATAACCCGCGAAAAAGGGTTTTTTTGTAATTCATTTTGATTGGCTGGAGAAATGAACTTAAAAAGATGAGTCAGCAAAAATTGGATCACTGATCCAATTTTTCCCTAGCCAACTTTTTTGGTGACTCAACTCATCCAGCGGCTATTCACATGATCCAACTAGTTGATTCAACTCGAATTGAACCATCAAGCTGGGTCAAAAAGTTGGATCGTCTGAAAGAGCCTTAACTATGATTTCATTGGTTGGTCAGGGGGGGCAAGGGTCAAGGTATAACACTCGTACATAATGATTAGTGTACATAGCTCTTGCTAAGAATTTAGTACCAAACGGTATTTATGGAATTCACCATATCACGGTGCGATGCCCATTTGAAGTTTGATGAGCGGGAGGACAAACAAAAAGGGCCTGAGTAGAATCATGTTACATGACTAAAGTATTAAGAGGAGACAGTGTCATCCTTCTTCTATTATCCCTTTCTGATGACACCAATTCCTTGGGAATAGTATCTAGACTGACTGACAAAGGTTTCCACCCTGTATACGTTTTTAAAGAAATGATCCTACATCTTTTTCCAACCTCATCAAGTCCATCAAATTATTCACGGGAGAGAAGAAATATTGCATATCGTTGTAATCTCCCGGTAGAGTTTCGTGCCGGGTTTTATAGTAGCCAAATACTTCGATTAGTCCAGGCGTTGACATTGGGCCCTTCAAGACTGCGGTGTCCGGGTTACTAGACGTTGAAGCCTGAAATTCTTCACGCAACTGAGCCATGGATACCCCATTTGAGCTCTCCATTTTGTAGATTAGACCCAAGACGGCGACGTGGTCGTGCAAATTCAAACCAACTGGAAGGTCTTCGACTAATTCAATCTGAAATTAAGTTCATTGTAATACGGGAATTGGATTGGTCGTAAACTGTCCTGAACCCGCATTGAAGTTGTTCAAATTGATTTGAAACCAAACCTTCATTTTTTCCAGGTGTGTTTTGGGACCAATCCCAGACAAGAGTAAAATTTGTGGCGTGTTGATGGTTCCAGCGCTGACAATTACTTCCGTGTCGGCTTTGGCGTAGAATGTTTGACCATCTTTTAAGTAATAAACTCCCTTGGCCGTTTTAGTTTCGTCAATATCAATCTTGCAATTAAAAAGAACATAATTGTCAATTTCGTGTGAAAAATATCATAAACCATAAGTAGAAGTAACTTGCTTTTGTGACGAGAGCTTCGGTTATTATTTCCAGATTATTTCTACCAGATGCGGGATCTAGATAAGCTTTTACGGTGCTACAACGGTAGCCATCTCGAATCGTAGCCTGAGTGGTCGCGAATCCTTTATAGAGAATTGACTATGGTTAATATCAATAGTATATAATACTCTTCTTCGAGAGAAGTGTACCACCATAAAGCGGGGGGGGGGGGGTAATTGTAACGTGATTCTTCCCAACATCAGAACTAAAACATTTGGAGTGCACAAGGTTACTAAACCGAATCACATACGCCATGTAAATAGTTCCCTCGTCATTACTCTATTAGCGTTGAACTATTTGCCAAGGCGCATGCGCCAGTGCAGATTCTTCCCAACATCAGCTAATATATTCGGTGTGCACAAGGTTACCAAACCGAATGACATACGCGATCAAAATAGTTCCCTCGTCATTACTCTATTAGCGCTGAACTATTTGTCAAGGCGCATGCGCTTGTGCAGATTTTGTCCCACGTCAAGACAATCAAGGTTTGTGCCTGGTTGATTGCTCAGGATTTAGTAAATACCAAACAGTAATTATAGAATTCACCCTAGCACGGTGCGATAGTTACCGATCTGGAGTTTGATGAGCGGAAGAGCAAACAAAAAGGGTAATTCCCTGGCCCGGGAAGAATCATGTTACATAACTAAAGTATTAAGAGGATACAAATTACCAAAATGTTTCCAAATTACGGTATCATGTAAATCGGTAATTTTCCGTGGTATTTGGTAAATTACGGACTCGCATGCTATTTTTAGCCACATCGTAGTATACGATGAGGCTCTTAGTTTGACCCGAGCCGTAGTAGTAGTAACAGTAGTGGCCGGAGTTTTCGCTATCGTTATCGTTATATTTTAGCTTAAAAGGAACTCGATAGTACCTAAACCCACCAATAGGGGTAGCTGAGCTCTGTTAGAGATTTTATTTTAAATAAAATTTGTTTTGGTCACAGCCGGGATTCGAACCCAGGTCGTTCACGCAGCAGTAAGACACTCTACCACTATACCACGAGGGCTTGACAATAAGAGCGAGTTTTCTTCCTTTAATTTATCTCTAAAAGGTCGGGAATGAGGGAGGGCCCTATTAATTTCTGGGGTCGGATACTTATGTATTTTTGGGGTCGAATACTTCTGAATTTGTGTCTTTTGGTCTTTATATTTCTTTTCTTTATATTTTCTGAATTTGTATCTTTGGGGTTTCTGAATTTGTATCTTTGGGGTTTCTGCATTGGTATCTTTCGGGTCGGATACCTTCGAATTTGTATCTTTCGGGTCGGATACTTCTGAATTGGTATCTTTCGGGTCGGATACTTCTGAATTGGTATCTTTCGGGTCGGATACTTCTGAATTTGTATCTTTCGGGTCGGATACTTCTGAATTTGTATCTTTGGGGTCGGATACCTCTGAATTTGTATCTTTGGGGTCGGATACCTCTGAATTTGTATCTTTGGGGTCGGATACCTCTGAATTTGTATCTTTGGGGTCGGATACCTCTGAATTTGTATCTTTGGGGTCGGATACCTCTGAATTTGTATCTTTGGGGTCGGATACCTCTGAATTTGTATCTTTGGGGTCGGATACCTCTGAATTTGTATCTTTGGGGTCGGATACCTCTGAATTTGTATCTTTGGGGTCGGATACTTCTGAATTTGTATCTTTGGGGTCGGATACTTCTGAATTTATATCTTTGGGGTCGGATACTTCTGAATTTGTATCTTTGGGGTCGGATACTTCTGAATTTGTATCTTTGGGGTCGGATACTTCTGAATTTGTATCTTTGGGGTCGGATACTTCTGAATTTGTATCTTTGGGGTCGGATACTTCTGAATTTGTATCTTTGGGGTCGGATACTTCTGAATTTGTATCTTTGGGGTCGGATACTTCTGAATTTGTATCTTTGGGGTCGGATACTTCTGAATTTGTGTCTTTTGGTCTTTATACAGGGTGTTTCTGATAAGTCTGCCATAAATCAAGGGGCGTGTTCTTTGGGTCAAACTGAGTGGAAAGTGTCAAAGAACATGGGGTGTACAAGAATTTGCAACGAAGATATGGCCCCCCAAACATTGGCCCCTAAAACAAGAAAATATTCGAAAATGTAGACTAAAACAAATTCAGCCTTATCAACTTGTTTAGAAATATGAGACAATTTCAATAGTTTCCCTCTAACATCGTTATTGAACTTTCACCTGGCAGAAGTGTATTAAATGAGTAGAAGTATGCCTACTCTAGTAAAGTAAATTCAAAGTATCATGGTACCTTTCGGTTGGTATTACTTTTATTCTTAACAAGTTAACATGGACGTTACAGGTATTGTTCAAAATGTCCACCACCGGCGTTAAGACAAACATGAACCCGTTTTTCGAAAGATTCTTGGACATGTTGGAAGATTCCTGCCATGTTCCTGATTGTTTGACAACCTTCAATAATTCGTCTTCGTAAGTCTTCCTCATCACGGACTTCATTCTTGTACACGATGTCTTTGAGATGACCCCAAAGATAGAAATCGCACGGATTTAAATCCGGAGATCTGGCTGGCCACGCAACTGGTCCTCCACGCCCAATCCACCTCAAATTAAACGTAGCATTAAGATGTTCTCTAACTGCACGGCTGAAATGTGGGGGTGCCCCGTCGTGCATAAACCACATGTCACGAAGTAATGCTAACGGTATGTCCTCGAGTAGTTCAGGTAAAGTGTCTCTTAAGAACGTGAGATATGCGGACCTAGTAAATGATTACCGACAATGCCGCACCATACGTTTAAAGAAAATTGCTGTTGGTGACTTCTAACACTAGTTGCGTGTGGGTTTAATTGGCGCCATTCGTGGTGGTTGTGATAGTTCAGAATTCCATCCCGGGAAAAATGTGCCTCGTCGGTTACTAAAAGGACCCGTGGAAATTTATTGTCCTCTACTCTGGCCAAAAACCACTCGCAAAAGTCGATGCGTCTTGGATAATCTGCCGGGTTAAGAGCTTGCACCTTTTGAATATGATACGGGTGAAACTGATGTCCGCGGAGAATTCGCCAGACCAAAACGTGATTAACATGTAATTGTCGTCCAACTTGTCAGGTACTTGTCGAGGGGTCCTCATCGAACATGGCAAGAACGTCTTCCTCGATTTCCTCCATGTCTTCTGGAATGTCTCGCTCTCGAACGTTGTTGGGTTGTACTTGTCCGATGTCCCTCAAGCGCCTGTCAACAGCCTCGAACGTACGACGATTTGGTATGCGTCGTTGCGGAAATTGTTCCTGGTATCGCCGCTGTGCTTCCACTGAATTGCCCTGCGCCAGTCCATACATGAGATGCATGTCTGCATATTCTGCATTGGTATACGCCATACTGTACTACCACACGTTCGTTCGAAGTGATACTGTGACGTTATCAACAACATCGCGTTACTTTATAGCAAACCACCGTTTAGTTTTTACGTTTGCGTCATGACTGTCAGCATTGTTTTTTATTCACAAACGTAAACAATAAACGGTGGTTTGCTAAAAAGTCTTTGGGGTCATCTCAAAGATTTTTTTGACATCGTGTACAAGAATGAAGTCCGTGAATAAAAAACAATGCTGACAGTCATGACGCAAACGTAAAAACTAAACGGTGGTTTGCTATAAAGTAACGCGATGTTGTTGATAACGTCACAGTATCACTTCGAACGAACGTGTGGTAGTACAGTATGGCGTATACCAATGCAGAATATGCAGACATGCATCTCATGTATGGACTGGCGCAGGGCAATTCAGTGGAAGCACAGCGGCGATACCAGGAACAATTTCCGCAACGACGCATACCAAATCGTCGTACGTTCGAGGCTGTTGACAGGCGCTTGAGGGACATCGGACAAGTACAACCCAACACGTTCGAGAGCGAGACATTCCAGAAGACATGGAGGAAATCGAGGAAGACGTCCTTGCCATGTTCGATGAGGACCCCTCGACAAGTACCAGACAAGTTGGACGACAATTACATGTTAATCACGTTTTGGTCTGGCGAATTCTCCGCGGACATCAGTTTCACCCGTATCATATTCAAAAGGTGCAAGCTCTTAACCCGGCAGATTATCCAAGACGCATCGACTTTTGCGAGTGGTTTTTGGCCAGAGTAGAGGACAATCAATTTCCACGGGTCCTTTTAGTAACCGACGAGGCACATTTTTCCCGGGATGGAATTCTGAACTATCACAACCACCACGAATGGCGCCAATTAAACCCACACGCAACTAGTGTTAGAAGTCACCAACAGCAATTTTCTTTAAACGTATGGTGCGGCATTGTCGGTAATCATTTACTAGGTCCGCATATCTCACGTTCTTAAGAGACACTTTACCTGAACTACTCGAGGACATACCGTTAGCATTACTTCGTGACATGTGGTTTATGCACGACGGGGCACCCCCACATTTCAGCCGTGCAGTTAGAGAACATCTTAATGCTACGTTTAATTTGAGGTGGATTGGGCGTGGAGGACCAGTTGCGTGGCCAGCCAGATCTCCGGATTTAAATCCGTGCGATTTCTATCTTTGGGGTCATCTCAAAGACATCGTGTACAAGAATGAAGTCCGTGATGAGGAAGACTTACGAAGACGAATTATTGAAGGTTGTCAAACAATCAGGAACATGCCAGGAATCTTCCAACATGTCCAAGAATCTTTCGAAAGACGGGTTCATGTTTGTCTTAACGCCGGTGGTGGACATTTTGAACAATACCTGTAACGTCCATGTTAACTTGTTAAGAATAAAAGTAATACCAACCGAAAGGTACCATGATACTTTGAATTTACTTTACTAGAGTAGGCATACTTCTACTCATTTAATACACTTCTGCCAGGTGAAAGTTCAATAACGATGTTAGAGGGAAACTATTGAAATTGTCTCATATTTCTAAACAAGTTGATAAGGCTGAATTTGTTTTAGTCTATATTTTCGAATATTTTCTTGTTTTAGGGGCCAATGTTTGGGGGGCCATATCTCAGTCTGCCAGGGGGTCGTTGCAAATTCTTGTACACCCCATGTTCTTTGACACTTTCCACTCAGTTTGACCCAAAGAACACGCCCCTTGATTTATGGCAGACTTATCAGAAACACCCTGTATTTATTTTCTTTATATTTTCTGAATTTGTATCTTTGGGGTTTCTGCATTGGTATCTTTCGGGTCGGATACTTTCGAATTTGTATCTTTGGGGTCGTATACTCCACCAGACTTCATTAAAGTGGAAGTGGCGACTTTAATTCTTAAAATAACCATTAATAATCTAAATTTTTTAAAGGCAAATTATGGAAAGAAAGGTAGAGCTTGTTATATTTCCCCTTCCCGCGGGCGCCGGCCTTTACTGGCTGAGGCTCCGCTCTGCCTCTACCTGTATTACGGTTATCACTGTTTAGGGTAGGGCATCGAGGGGCTATTCACTCTGATTTTTATGTACGGTAAATCTAAATCATTTAAGCATTGGTATGGTATAGAGGGGTTATCCACTCATTAGGGTAGGGTATAGAGGGGCTATTCACTCGTATGATGTGGCTACTATTACGAGCCCTTGGGCCGTCTTGTTATAACCTCCTTGTTGGTGACCATTATAGTCCAAAGTCGGACATCCGGCTTCCCTCGTGGCTTGCAAAAAATCTTCCCTCATTTCGGTGTGGTAATTGGGCTCCGAAACTGTGAGATTACCGTTTGTACCGTGGTAATCTAAACGAAGACGCTTTTATATACTTTACGCTGAATAAAATACTTCGGAGTATCGCGTTACGTACCAATTTCGATATGTTGCGGATCAATTTGTACCCCTTCCGCTTTTTTGAAATATGGCAACACTGCCTCGTAGTTCCAACCGGTGGCTCCCATCTCCTCCCAAAGGTCAAAGTCGGCTTTGCTCCCGCGAGTGTACAACATAAAGTTAACCGAGCTCCCACCTCCCAAAGCGTGTCCAGCGTAAAAGAGGCAACGCTGTTTTCAGTTATTCATTTAAAAAACATGTTGTTCATTTAGTATGTCATAGGCCTGCTCCCTTTTCCAAACGATACCGTATCACAACGAGTACAGGTTGGTCATTCTTTCTCCCCCCTATGTTTTGGAGTCCTTCCTATATTTCCCATTTTTCCCTATATTTTGAAACCATTCCTATATTTCCCATTTTTCCCTATGTTTTGAAACCATTCCTATATTTCCCATTTTTCCCTAAACAGATTCGACACCGACTTGAAACCATTCCTATATTTCCCATTTTTCCCTATATTTTGAAACCATTCCTATATTTCCCATTTTTCCCTATATTTTGAAACCATTCCTATATTTCCCATTTTTCCCTATATTTTGAAACCATTCCTATATTTCCCATTTTTCCCTATATTTTGAAACCATTCCTATATTTCCCAATTTTCCCTATATTTTGAAGTTCTTCCTGTAATTCCCATTTTTCCATATATTTTGAAACCATTCCTATATTTCAAATTTTTCCCTATATTTTGAAACCATTCCTATATTTTGAAACCATTCCTATATTTTGAAACCATTCCTATATTTTGAAACCATTCCTATATTTCCTATTTTTCCCTATATTTTGAAACCATTCCTATATTTCCTATTTTTCCCTATATTTTGAAACCATTCCTATATTTCCTATTTTTCCCTATATTTTGAAACCATTCCTATATTTCCTATTTTTCCCTATATTTTGAAACCATGCCTATATTTCCTATTTTTCCCTATATTTTGAAACCATGCCTATATTTCCTATTTTTCCCTATATTTTGAAACCATGTTGCCTATATTTCCTATTTTTCCCTATATTTTGAAACCATGTTGCCTATATTTCCTATTTTTCCCTATATTTTGAAACCATGCCTATATTTCCCATTTTTCCTATACTTTGAAATCCTTCCTATGTTAAATTTCCTTCCTAAATATTTAACTCTTTCCTATATTTCCAATTTTTCCCCATATTTTAATTTAACTCTATCCTATATTTTCCATTTTTACGACGATACCTAACACTTACATATTATTATTAATTTAAACAAAAGTCGTAAAATGATAAAATTTGATAAAGTCGTAAAAGAAATGTAGATTTACCCCGTCGAGTTGTTTGAGACAACTGTATTGGGACGGTTCTACCGTGTAATTCCAGCTCAATTCAGATCCCCATACATTTAAACCAATGTTCAGGGGTACCTCGGAGGCCTTTGAAGGTCTAGGACCGGCTTCAAGAAGCAAGACGCTTATATTTTCATCCTCGCTTAAGCGACTAGCTACTGTCGAACCCGCTGACCCAGCACCCACTGAAGATTACAAATTTAATCATTAATTTAGTCACATCCGATAAAATTAAACGCTATCATAGTTAATTTTTATTTTTCCGTAACAAACAGAATAATAACCTTAATCTTACCTACAATAAAGTCGTAGTTTCCAACCGATTGCACCGTCGTGTCACTGGCAATATTGCCAATGCAATACAAAATTTGCAACAATAAACTACACGAGATAAATTGTGGGCTGTTCATAATTGCCGAGTTTAAACATCCAGAGCGTAGTATTATCGTATCAAAAGTGAATTTTGTTTTTATTATTGACGTGTTTACGAAGTATGTCAAACTGAAGGTTCGCAAATACTTTTTTGGAGCAATGTTACCTTGTTATTTGGGTCACCGTAGAATACCACTATAATGTGTTTTTGTTTAGCCTCCAGTTACGCTAGCTTTCACGGTTACTGAAGCAATTTATATTTTTTACATTTCAAACCAAGCAATTTATATTTATTACATTTCAAACCAAGCAATTTATATTTATTACATTTCAAACCAAGCAATTTATATTTATTACATTTCAAACCAAGCAATTTATATTTATTACATTTCAAACCAAGCAATTTATATTTATTACATTTCAAACCAAGCAATTTATATTTATTACATTTCAAACCAAGCAATTTATATTTATTACATTTCAAACCAAGCAATTTATATTTATTACATTTCAAACCAAGCAATTTATATTTATTACATTTCAAACCAAGCAATTTATATTTATTACATTTCAAACCAAGCAATTTATATTTATTACATTTCAAACCAAGCAATTTAATTTAATTAAAGTTGTCTTTCAGATTTATACCTAAGTTTAAGGCGTCGTTCTTAAAATACTTCAATCATAAATTGAAAACGGTGACCAGTATCCTCAAAATCAATCCTAGAACTCGAACATAGAACCATCGCGGTTTATTTTGGTTCTACCAAGGATAGATCTAATTTTAGAAGTAGGAATGGAGAACAGAGTAATGTGGGCGCGCATCAAAGTCCCGGACCCCCTTCCACGGGATGGAGGGGTATGAAAGAAAAGGCGGGTCATAGCGAAAGAGGTAAAAAGGAATGACGCATTTTTCGCCTTCCCCGTCAGCAACGTCACCAAAACGTAGTTTAAGTGAGCCAATAAGATAATTTAAACTTTTCTTTACGTGCTGGAGGGAGGAACTCTATACTGGGCTAAGAGTCGGACTGAAGTAAATACTAACCGTTCTCCATTCCTACTTCTAAAATTAAATCTATCCCTGGTTCTACCCTCATTTTTGGAAGAACCTGTAAATTCGACGAACAACTTTTCACTATATTTTATAATAATTAACAATGATTCCAATTAGCTGCGTGTAGGCCTATTCATGATAAGACTGATCAGAACTAGGTTTCCTTCCTTGGTTATAAATATTTTTATTTTCATGAACACGTCTTAATTGAATCATGTTATAAAAGCGTACAGAGTTCGACTTTATTTAGTTACTACCTTCGCCATGAATGATGATTTGAGCTGCTTTTTCTCCAATCATAATGGCATTTGCGCTAGCACTGGCCGAAACAAGAACGGGACTGATGGATTCGTCCACCACTCGTAGACCATATATTCCCTTCACCCTAAAATACACACACAAAGTGTATTGTATGTCACGTGATATAATCTGAAAAGCTCCCGAGTTCACCCTAAACATATCATTTACCAGATAAGATTTATTTAATCGATTAAGGTTGGGTTTTAATATTATTTTAATCGATTAAGGCTGGTAGTCGATCAGTGTAGTATTAGGAAAGCTGTTTTTAATCTATTAAGATGTAATATTTATGAAGCTAATCGGTAAAGGTTTATGATTAGGAAAATTGCTATTAATCGATTAAGGTGTAGGATTTGTAAAGTTGTTAATAATCGATTAACGTGTAGGATTTTGGTAGATGCCTGTATTTTAACAGAACTAGTCGTTAAAAATATTTTTTGGCAGAAGTTCATGATCATACTTGAGTTGAGGATCAACAACTGTGGTTGGGTCACGTGGATTTCCCATTTTGCACGACCCGCCGCCGTTTGAACTTGCAAAGCTAAGTTGTTTCACTATACACTCGAAATACTTGTCAGATGGAAACCCGCAATGTTCGCAACCGGGCGCAGGCCCAATTAGTTTGGGTTTGTATTTGGCGAAAGCGCGTGTTTTAGTAATTTCATGCGCCTCTTTCATACCTATTTAGGAGTTTCAAGTTATACAAGGTTTATTGGACAAGCCGCCTTCACCAAGAGACTTACCGTAGACAAGGGCCTTTAAGTCATCCGGGTCTCCAAGATAATTCATTGCTATTATGGGAGGATCGTATGGGTTTGACCAGAAGAAAATAGTAGAAGAAGGTTACTCAGGCATACTCGCGAGGCGTCCATTTACGGATTTTTCGCGCCATTCACCTACCCAGGGGGAGTAGGGAAAGTCTCGATTTTATCGCGGATTAACACAAGAGTGACGTCACGCATTGTGCGCTACGCCGCTTCGCGTCAGCTGAGCACTGAAGCAGGGACTATGTCTCCATGTGTATTTTGTAGTCTGCTAGTACCTTAGGGGATCACTGGTTTAATTAGAATGTAAGTAGAGTTTTAATTATTTTATACTGTAGCCTGTAGAGTTCTTTTGATTTAAATTAAAGTGATTCTGAAATTCTAGGTGAAAAATGGACTTGTCAAATGTTTTAAAAGGCGATAGGGAAGAATTAAAAGTAGTAACATCGTATGTTAGCCGAAACGAAATTTGGCAAAGGCTTAAAGAGACAGGAGAAATACAAGTATTATTGGAAAACATGAAATCTAAGTTTTATATTTTAAAAGAATCTGAAAAACCTAACGATTTAAATAAAAAGGCTGGAGGTTATGGACATTTCTTGAACAAATGGCAAAATTGGATTAATAGTATTTCAGCTAGAACATTGGAAATTGGAGGTGATGAACCCAAAGATTCCGAAGATTTCAACTGTGTAAAAATATTAAAACCATACATAAATTCTAAAGCCGATGGTGTTATTGCTGACGTAGTTGTGATCTTGAATTACTTAGCGCATGCAATGTTAGATTGCCACAATGAAAACGAAATAATGATTATTAAAGCTCAAGCTGAAACTTCGGCATTTGTGCAATCGCGGCCACTTAAAGATTCTCTAAGAAATCAAGCTACAGATGAACAATATTCAGCGTATTGTCTAGGTGGTGGTGCATTAGGGGAAATGATTAACGTTAACAAGGGTCGAGCTCATAATGAGAACTTATCATTAAGGCAAAGAAATGAAGCACGTGTCCTCTTAGAAATTGGTCTGTCTCTCTGTGATGAAAAGAAGTCACCAGAAACAAATGTGGATAGTTTTGAATCAGAAACTGTTCCAGCAGCAACAACTAATAGGGATAGTGGAGGTTTACACCTCCCACATAAGAAGTTAATTATATACCTAAAGAGAATTATGGCTTTTGTCGGTGTTCATTACTTAAAGTGGGCTAAATCAGATGAAACCAATGTCATCAAAAAAACTATGGCCATTTTACTTCAAGATGAAGATCTGAAACAAATGTTTTATTCTGCATTGGCATTAATACCAAAGTTTACTAGTCAAGATTTTACGAAAGAAATAGTTGAAATGTTCCGATTAATCTATTTAAGAAAACTCGGACATGCCTTATTGAATGACTTCATTTTTGGAAAAAATGAAGCCAAAAATATCAATGATAAGTCCCGGGGTCAGGGTGGCCAGCTATTACGAGACAAGTTGTTTCAGTTCAGTGAAGGCAAAACTAACAGTGGCAACACTAAAAGCTGCAAGAACATATGGAAAGATGATGGTTCCAGTAGTCAAGTTTGTGTTCCAGCCAAAGATAATATCACTGAAACAAAGTCTGTTGTTAAAGCTACGGCCAGTGCCACTAATAACATTAAAAGCTCCAAGAAACGACGAAAAGCTGATAGCTCTGCTAGTCAAGTTCCAGAACCTGCCAAAAATGATCTCATTCAGAAAAAATGTATCAAAAATACAGCCAGTGCCACTGCTAAAATTAAGAAACGATCGAAAGATAACGGTTGTACTAGTCAAGTTTCTGTACCTGCTAAAGTTGATCTCAGTCAAGTACAAACTTCTTCTCGAGGGAGAGTGATAAAAAACAGTTTCAAAAATGATTTCATGTACTAAGTTTATTATAAGTACCAGAACAAGTAGAAGTATTTCATGTTCAAGTTTGTTTGTATAGTTATTAACATATCTAAGGTTTACTATTTTAAAATGTCTTCAACTATGGTCAAAAGAAAATATATTCTGCTATTATACTGTGATAAAATAAGTGCCAAATATCTCAAATAGTTCCTAGCTCGTACAAATGATTAATAAAAATAACTATTTGCTTTATATGTCCTTTTAATCCAAAATAGAGGGTATATTAATATTGGTTCCCCGATAAAATCTTTCGCCAGTCTTTACCTCTGTTTTCATTTCAGAATTTATTAGGAATGATCTCCTTGATGCTTTAAAGTTGGAACCTGTTAATTTTCCCGCTGTTATGAAACGCAACTGGCTAAACATTGTTTCTACCACACTTCCATTTACTTTAACTGGGTAAATATAAGAGTCCGGATACCTTTCATGGTAATCCTTTACAAACCCTATAAATCCATATACCGATATTCTTAGCAAGTCCCACGTTTGCCAGGCTAAGAAAGTTTTGCCTTCAAGACTGAGTTCGATGGTTTCCTTAGCCCAATCTTCAAAATAAGCTAAACCTTTCAACATATTTTGAATTGGTTCACTTTCTACACAATATGTTTTCTTATGCGATAGAAGACCTTTTTCAAATATTAGATGGCAAGCAAACAGAAAATCGTAACAAGCCAAAACCTCTTTGCTATCCTTTGGTGGATCACCCGAGGTTGGATGTGTATAATTATAGAGCTCACTGAGGAATGGTAATTGTTGTAATATTTTCGCGGGGGTTACGTTTAATTTGGTCCAAGAGTCTCTGATGATATACGAATGCCGTAGTCCCTTTACTTGGGTCAACTCCTTACTGTCTCTCCTTTGTATCTCTCTAGCTTCCACTTCTTCAATTTGCTTCCACCCAAATGAGCAGCCATTTCTCTCAAAGGCCCTAGTTCCACCTTCTTTGGAGTGGCTCAAAGCATTTACCATATTTTTTAGTTGGTGACTAGGGCATATAACGTAATAAATCCACCTGTCAGGTAATAAAGAGTTCTGTACTCTTGGTGATATTTCAAAGTCATAGGTTCCATCTTGCTGTTGGGTAAATGCATATCGCCCCGAAACACCGTGACTATTTTTAATCATAGTAAGGTTGGAGCTTGCTCCATCACATACTATAGCTGACACTATGAATCCAACTGATTGAAATGAAAACGTGACCCTTTGGGTTATTGCGGTTAATAATTCATGAGCGAATGGTACGTTGCTTGGGTAATAAGGACCTACAACATCAAATAATTCTCCTGCGCATCTCCAAATGTACTGTAGAACGTATTCAGCTTTAAGACAATTATTGACTGATTTGGTCTTATAAAAATTATGCAAAGAAGGTACTTCTTCTGGGTTCATCGCTAAACCAATAAATTCATTGCTATTACCATTCCAAACCATTTTCCCAATGACTTTTACTTCATCCATAACCAAAATTCCATCCTGTGGTGGTGGTTTTTCTAGGGAGCTAAATGTTGCTTTGAATCTGGCACTCTCTTTCTTTAAATGTTCAATGTCTATACCAGGGCCACACTTTATTTTGTGCAATTTCTTTTTAACAGTTTCTACACTTGGTAGGTTAAAAATCTTTAAACCTTGCAAGGTTCTATATGATGCTGGCGATCTTGAATAAAGGCTAAGTGCCAGACGAAATGTTAGAGGACTAAACCTATTCCCAGTGCTAGTTCCTGGGTTTTTAGCTTGATCATTTATGAAGTCTGTTAATTTAGAATTTTTGCTATCTGTTTCCCAACTTGTCCGAAAAGCTTGAGCAAGCAAGGGGTTGCGTCGTTTTACTTCTAAAATAATCTTGTCTACTCTTCCTTTGTGGTTTTCATTCATCTCTTTCAACACTTGGGACATTTCGTGACTTTGCTCAGGGTTAAGCGTGACGCAGTTTTCTTTAAGTTGTTTTTCCATCCTGGCTATTCTTGTCTTTTGGCGATATCTATCGTTACGAATGTTTTTTATTCTGATACGCCTACTTTTCGGAGTTAGACTTTCGATTGGAAATTTTGAGCTTATATGACGTCGTCTTAATTTTGTTCTAGGTGTTGTTGCTTTCATATCCTTTTCTCTTCGTTTGAGATACCTTAAAAATATAAAAATGAGCCTTTGCGTTTATACTTATGTAAAAACATGTTGAAACTAGCTTCGTTTAAATCATACAAAACATCTATTTTCTTCTGTTTTTCACAATTTATTCTGCTATTAGTTATTAAATAGGAAATAACGTACCTGTCTAAAGACGCACACTTGGGACAAATTAACTTTTGTTCTCCTTTGGGTGACGACGCTTTTGGTGGTCTAAATATGATCGGACAATGCCTTGATTGACGTCTTTCACAGGGATGATGTATTACATCCAATGACGTAGCTTTAGCAAATTCGAATTCCTGTAACAGTAAAAATATATTTAGTAATCATTAACAAACTAGCAGCTATATATTGTAAACTTACAGTTTTAATACCCGAGCAAAAAACATTATTTGGATTTAGATAATTTAGCGCTCTAAAAACCACACTATTATCAATTTTACAGGTTTCGATATCGAAAAATGTTTCGCGTACAGCAGGTTTAAAAGTTAGAAGAACGGACACTATTCCATCTGAGGAAAATTGGACTTTGACAGGAACCTCGTACAGACCTCCCAGGTCTTGAAACATATCACTACGAGAAACAGTGAGGCAAGAAGAGGATGCAGTAGAGTTATGTTGATAGTGGTATTCCAAATCTATAAAAAATTATTTGTAACTATAGCAGTCATACAAATAATATAACTAGTTTCATATCTTACCGAGTCTATTCTCAACGCACAATAAATGGTTCACTTGCCGTAAAGCTTCGCTATTACAAACATCATTCGCAGTCTTGAGAACTTTAGCTTCATATTCTGGTAGAGACTTAAAATCTGCACACCGTTTTAGTGCGCCTATTTGGCCAATGATATGAGTTTTACCCTGAATACTCTCAAAAGTTTCCGTTCCTACTGATATTATCGATTTTGGTAGATAACCCAAATCTACACACTGTTTTTGTTCACCAATTTCGCCTATGACTACATTTTTACGGTTAGTTTCCTTTCCTAATGGAATCGCCGATTTATTTAATCTATCACAAACATTATTGCTAAAATTATCTTGTGAACTTGATTGTCTTTGTGATAGATGAGAAAGCAGAGAAACGTCAGCGTTAACACTTGTACCAAGGCCTAAGTAAATATCCTCTGTTGTAGTCGATTTATTTTTAAATTCTGGCTTGACTTGAATAGATTTAACTTTTCCATTGAATACTGCTTGAGTCTTCTTATCGGTGGTTTCTTTCAATGTGGAATAACACTGTGTAGACGCGTTCATTTTCTTATTCAATCGCAACCCTAACCCAAACAATGAAACAACTACACAACATGACAACTAGCAGCCGAAATTTGTAATTTCTGTACTAGACACACAGGGGCGCTTATGACCAAAATCATCCTAACCCAAGAACTACTTGTGCCTTCTTCCTATTGGTTAGATTTAAATTTTAGGGGTGGTGGGTGAATATTTCAGGGTTATGGGACGACTTGCACTGCTCAAAGGTAGAGAGACCTTCTTCTACTATTTTCTTCTGGTTTGACGAAGACAAAGTTACGGTGCCTCTCGATTTTGGGTGCAGCTTTAGTGGAACTATTGTGAATGCAGGGACTTCAGATTTTTTACCAAAGAATTCTCGCACCTGTGAAAATATTGATAACCAATTTACATTATTCCCTCAATCGAGGCGTAGCAGGACTTTGTTGCATAGAGAAGATTTTTAAATATTTCTGGGTGCCATTTATTAAAATGGCGGCGGATTGGAAAATCTTTCTTAGTACGCGCCTACTACTTATGAGTAACGTTCCTGCAAATTGTCAGCCTTCTAGGGCAAGCGGTTTGGGCTGGGTGTTGATAATCAGTCAGGCAGGACTTTGATTTATATAGATATAGTTGATAACATAAGGACATCATCTCTCTAAGGGCCCAAGATTCTATGTTACGGTTGAAATGTATGTATGTCCGATTTGGTCAGCCATCCGTCTCATCTCAAGTGGTATAATAATTGTATAGCCTAAACAGAGGCCGAGCGCATTCGCTGCAGAGTAACCCGGCATTGAACATTTTTCCCTCCTTCAAAGATTTCTCACGACAGCTCTTCGTGATTTTTACTAAGCGCGAATTTACCTCTTGTGTCTGAGAGAGCTGGGGGTTCTGGAAATTCTCTTACTTATTTTTTCCCCGCAGTCCTTCTTCTCTCGCCTCCCCGCCTGTTTTAGTTTGATTCCCAACCGCTTGGGAGCGTTATCTCAGAGCTCGCGTCTAGACCACGACCGGCTTAGGATATCGGTCGTGGCTGATTTTGAAAATTATTTTTTTCTCCCGCGAATTTCACGAAAAATTCGGAAGGAGCCCCTATACAAAATCTACGTCACATTTAGCAGAACTAGATGTTTTTGCTAATAGATGCGCTTGGGCCCTTAGAGAGATGATGTCCTTATGATGATAATAATTACATTTTCGTTAAAGAGGGAAGATGTGGCGGGACGGTTAGTTGAGCTAAAGCTGAGTTGTATATCATTGTAGTCTCCCTTTATTGTTTCGTACGGTGTTTTCAAATAGCCAATCGCCTCGATTAACGTCGGTGCTGATCGAACCCCATTTAGAACATCAGGATATTTGCATACAATAGCTTCCCTTATATTCGTTAGTTCCGTTGTGGTTATGACGTTGCACGAATCTATTTCGTAGACCAGTCCCATAACGGTGATGTGGTCTTGCAAATTCTGTCCAACTGGAAGATCCTGAACTACTTTAATCTGCGTCAAATATAGAATTTGAGACGCAAGTTTCGCAGACACATCTAGACTGGTCATCTTACATTCAATTCGTCCAAGTGCTTTTTAGGACCAATTCCAGATAGCATTAGAAGTTTCGGTGTTTCGATGACTCCGGCGCTGACAATTACTTCCTTGTTGGCTTTTGCGTAGTATGTCATTCCATCTTTGACGTAGTGGACTCCCTTTGCGGTTTTGGTTTCGTCTATGTGAATCTTTGAAGAGAATGTTAAAAGTTTAACTGATTTCGAAGTTTCGCACAACTTGGTTTGAATTACAATTTGTTCTAACAGTTACATTTTTTCATCACTTACCTTTGTAACTAGAGCTTCAGTTATGATTTTGAGGTTTGTTCTGCCGCGAGCCGGTTCTAGGTAGGCTTTGACCACGCTACATCGGTAGCCATCACGTATTGTAGCTTGCAGCTTTCCGAAACCTACATACAAAGACAGGCATTTTTGATTTGAAGAATGAGAGATATTGTTCTACGTCTCAGAACATTTGCTCTCGTTCAATCTCTAAATGAATCAACTTTAACTCGCCTCCTTGCTTTTTTCCATTGAAATCCAGAGTCCGATACCCAGCTTCCCTCGTGGCTCCCAAGAAAACCTCCGCAATTTCAGTGCAGTATCTTGGGTTAGTTACTGTCAAATTACCATATTTTCCATGGTATTCTATAAGAAAATTCTAAGTTAATGTAGAAATAAATGGTGAAAATTTCGTAATAATCTACGGTATGCGTGACAAAGCGGCGTAACTTACCACTGTCTATCTCGCGTGAATCAATTTGTATTCCTCTAATGGGCACGGTAGGTGATCAGCTTTTTTAAAATAAGGCAAAACAGCGTCGTAGTTCCAACCTGAGGCTCCCATTTTTTCCCAAAGGTCAAAGTCGGCTTTGCTCCCGCGAGCGTAGTACATATAACTAACGGAATTTGACCCTCCCAAAACGTTTCCCGTTCTAAAAGTGCAACTCTGCAATATTTTTCAAAAATATTTGCGAAGAAGTTAGAATCAACGTTTCAACTCTTAAAATGATAGTCGATACAACTTACCCCGTTCGGGGAGGAGAGGCAACTGTTGTCATTGGGTTCTATAACATAATTTGAGACGATCGAAGGCTTGGAAGATGTTAGCGGCGCTTTAAGTGGTATCTCGTTTTCCTTTTGGGGCTCGGGACCCGATTCAAGAAGGAGAACTGTTGTTTTTGTATTCTCGGACAAACGGCTAGCCACTGTCGAACCAGCGTTCCCGCTACCGACTTAGGGGTAAAACAAACACACGTCCCTTAATGGAATCTTTATCAGTCAAAGTCCTAACTGATTGACCGTCTGATAATCAAGGCCCAGCCCAAACCGCTTTATCTAGAGGTCTGAAATTTTGCAGGGATGTTACTATTAAGTAGTGGGCACGCGCCATGGAAGATTTTCCCAATCCGTAGCCATCTTGAAAATGGCGGTCGAAAATGTAAAAAGCCTTTATGAAATATCGTTAATCTTGCATTTCAGCCGATTTCGCTAATATTTAGTTCAATGGTTCACTATATCCCATAAACGAGCTTTTGGCTTCTATTTTCCGTTATCTTTAAAAATGGGTGTTCGAAAACCAACAAAAATATCCCGTTATTTCATAAGTTATGGGGTGGACCAAAACTTCACAATTGTCAATCGTACAGTCGTTTCCCCATAGGAAACTGCTCCACTCGAATTGCGTTCAACAGTATCTTACCTACGATGTAATCGTGTGTTTCAGTTGTCTCTTTTATAACATCGGTGCCATACACGGTTTGTAAAAGAAATATCACTAATATAAATTGTTGAAACTTAATGGTCGCGGTTATCCTCGCTAGAGTTTCGTTTAATGGATACTATAATATTTGCCCGGTGTTAAATACAATTAGATCTTATTCTAAATGACACTAAAGTCCCTCAATTAGAAATTAATAGGCTAATTATTAATTGATTTTATTTTTCGTTACTGCGCAATTACTTGCATATTTCCGAAATTCGGTTACAAAGTTCAGGGAATAATGTTCATAAAATAATAACCTTTCGTGATTTTTTGCTGATAAACGTTTTCTTATTATAATTAATAGGTTAATTATTAATTCATTTACATTATAAATAGATTGATTGGCTTTTCATAACGTTGCAAAATTGGAATGATTTTGAAATTCGCCAATCAGATTTATGAGGCGTGACGGATACTAAGTTCTCAAGCCCCGCCCACAAAACCCGTGTAGAAATTAACATGGGATATATGGGGACGCAATGATTCCAAGTAGCTTCATTTATTATTGATAAGACTGACCAGTACTAATTTTCCTTGCTTAAAAATACTTTTTATTCACAGGCTCTTTATTGAATTATGTTATAAAGGCGTACAGAGTTGAACTCTTTATTTAGTCACCATCGTTGAATGATGAAATCAGCTGCTTTTTCTCCAATCATGATGGCATTTGTGTTAGTATTGGCCGAAACAAGAACGGGGCAGATTGATTCGTCAACAACTCGCAGACCATATATTCCCTTCACCCTAAAATAGTGTTTCAAATGTCACGTGATATAATCTTAAATAAAGCTCCCGAAATCACCCTTCACATATCAACTGCCAGATAAGATTTACTTAATCGATTAAAGATGGGTTTTAATATTATTTTAATCGATTAAGGTGTTTGGTTTGGAAAATTGTTTCTAATCAATGAAGGTGTTTGGATTTAGAAATTTCTTAGTCGATTGGTGTGGAAAGGTGTTTTTAATCTAAGGTGTAAGAGTTGGGAAATTTTTAATCAATTAAGGTGTTTGGTTTGGAAAATTGTTTTTGATCGATTAAGGTGTTTGGTTTGGAAAATTGTTTTTAATCGATTAAGGTGTTTGGTTTGGAAAATTGTTTTTAATCGATTAAGGTGTTTGGTTTGGAAAATTGTTTTTAATCGATTAAGGTGTTTGGTTTGGAAAATTGTTTTTAATCGATTAAGGTGTTTGGTTTGGAAAATTGTTTTTAATCGATTAAGGGGTATTATTTTGGAAGGTGCCTGCATTTTAACCGAACTAGTCGTTAAAATATTTTTTGCCAGACGTTTATGATCATACTTGAGTTGAGGATCAACAACGGTTGTTGGGTCACGTGGATTTCCCATTTTGCATGTTCCACCTCCGTTCGAATTTGCAAAGCTAAGGTGTTTCGCTATACACTCGAAATACTTGTCAGATGGAAACCTGCAATGTTCGCAACCGGGCGCAGGCCCAATTAGCTTGGGTTTGTATTTGGCGAAAGCGCGTGTTTTAGTTATTTCATGCGCCTCTTTCATACCTATTTAGGAGTTTCAAGTTATACAAGGTTTATTGGACAAGCCGCCTTGGCCAAGAGACTTACCGTAGACAAGTGCCTTTAAGTCGTCCGGGTTTCCGAGATAGTTCATTGCTATGATGGGAGGATCGTATGGGTTTGTTGAAGACAGAGTTACAGTGCCTCTCGATTTTGGGTGCAACTTTGCTGGGACAATTGTGAATGCAGGGACTTCAGATTTTTTAGCGAAGAATTCTCGCACCTGCGAAAATATTGATAACAAATTTGCATTACTACCTCAATCCTGACATTGTAGGGCCATGAATATGTTTAGATACTAACATATTATGGATTCCCAACTACGCCATAAAGCTGGCCACCAGTAAATACGCGTAAGTTATAAAGGTCACTTGAGGCAAAGGAGCTATAACTCAGGAGAATCATGAGTGGTGGGTTTGAAATGTCGCCCATGTGCAGAGAGATAGAATGTGAATTTCCCTCTCACTCGCAAGTTTGTGTGGGGACTCGGGAGTGGTTACCAGTATCTTATTTTTCCTCTGGTAAATGGGCGCCTACCAGAGATGGGAATCAATAATACGGAGGGCGTTACCACTCTATTGACGGGCCCAAAGCGTCAAAATGTACTCTTATCAACTCATTGTAATAATTACATTCTCGTTATAGAGGCGAAATATGGCGGGTCGGTTAATGGTGCTATAGGCGAGTTGTATATCATTGTAGTCTCCCTTTATTGTTTCGTATGGTGATTTCAAATAGCCATTCGCCTCGACTAACGTCGGAGTTGATCGAACTCCGTTTAGAACTGGCGGATATATAGATATATTAGCGTCCTTAATATTCGTAAGTTCCGTTGTGGTTATGACATTGCACGAATCTATTTCGTAGGCGAGTCCCATGACGGTGATGTGGTCTTGCAAATTCTGACCAACTGGAAGATCCTGAACTACTTTAATCTGCGTTAAATATATAGAATTTTAGACGCTAGTTCCGCCCTCACTTACACAGACATAAGTAAACTGGTCATCTTACATTCAATTCGTCCAAGTGCTTTTTAGGACCAATTCCAGATAGCATTAGAAGTTTCGGTGTTTCGATGGCTCCGGCGCTGACTATTACTTCCTTGTTAACCTTTGCGTAGTATGTTTTTCCGTCTTTCACGTAGTGGACTCCCCTTGTGGTTTTGGTTTCGTCTATGTGAATCTTGTAAAAAAAATTAGAAAAGTTTAAGCCTTAAGGAATGGGCAAATAGTTTAGTGAAAATCTTCTAAAACAGATGCTTTGGCAATACTGATTTCGGCACTACTTGGTTTGATATACAATTTGATCAGTTACGTTTTTTCATCACTTACCTTTGTAACTAGAGCTTCGGTAATAATTTTTAGGTTTGTTCTGTCGCGAGCCGGTTCTAGGTAGGCTTTGACCACACTACATCGGTAGCCATCACGTATGGTAGCTTGCTGCGTCCCGAAACCTATATAAAAAGACAGGCGTTTTTTGATTTGAAGAAGGAGAGATACTGTTCAATCTGTGCAACGTTTCTAGACGTTATTTACTTCCGTTCTATCTCTAGGCTAAATGAATCAGTTTTAACTCACCTCCTTGGTGTTTTCCGTTAAAATCCAGAGTCCGATATCCAACTTCCCTCGTGGCTCGCAAGAAAACCTCCAGCATTTCAGTGTAGTATCTTGGATTAGTTACTGTTAAATTACCATATTTGCCGTGGTATTCTAAAGGAAAATAATCAAAATTTAAAGTACAAATACAAGCCGTCATAGGAGACCAAGAAGCACCGCAAGAGGCTGTGCGAGTTGGCTAGCCTCCCTAAGCGTGTAGTGAACTGGTGCTCCGTCTGGCGGTGCCTCTTGGCGCGAGGGAAATAACCCAAGATGGCGGCCCCTCCCCTGTGCGTTGGTTTCTCTCCAAAGATTTAATGAAGGGGCTTACTGATGACTTAGTTGACAGCAGATTGGGTTGGGTTTTTGAGTCGATGCTTTAGTCTAACACTGATGAATAGGTCTGCGATAAATTAAGATTGACAAAACATCGTAACATACCTCTGTCTATCTCGCGTGAATCAATTTGTACGCCTTCTGCTTTTTTGAAATACGGCAAAACAGCGTCGTAGTTCCAACCGGTGGCTCCCATTTTCGCCCAAAGGTCAAAGTCGGCTTTGCTCCCGCGAGAGTAGTACATAAAACGAGTGGTACTTGATCCTCCCAAAACATTTCCCGATCTATAAGCGCAACTCTGCAATATTTTTCAAAAATATTTACCGAAAAGTTAAAATCTACATTTCAACTTTTAAAAGCGTAGTCGATACAATACAACTTCCTTTTTGTTAAACTCGATTTGAGTAAATTGGAAGACTTACTCCGTTAGGAGAAGAGAGGCAACTGTTGTCGTTGGGTTCTATAACATAATTTGAGGTGATCGAAGGCTTGGAAGATGTTAGCGGTGTTTTAAATGGTATCTCAGTTTCCTTTGGGGGCTCGGGACCGGCTTCAACAAGCAAAACGGTTGTTTTTGCGTTCGCGGACAAACGGCTAGCCACTGTCGAACCAGCGAAACCGCTACCAACTAAGGAGTAAGAGAAACAATCTGTATCAAAGTCCTGATTGACTAACTAACTGATAATCAAGGCCCAGCCCAAGCCGCTTTCCCTAGAAGGCTGAAATTTTGCAGGGACGTTACTCTTAAGTAGTAGGTACGTGCCAAGAAAAAATTTTTCAATCCTCCGCCATCTACAAAAATGGCGGCCTGAAATGTAAAAAGCCTTTTTTTGTGGAATAACGTACGCTCGTGTCAACCAATTTCGCTAATATTTAGTACACTGCTTCCCTATGTCCCATAAACGGGCCCTATTGCTTTTGGCTTCAATTTTCCTTCATCTTTAAAAATGGCTGTTTGAAAACTAATAAAAATATCCTGTTGTTTGATAAGTTACGGGGTGGACCAAAACTTTGTAAACGTTGATCGTATAGTCTTTTCCCCATAGGATACAGTTTCATTCGAAGATTGTTATTTAATATAATATACGGTTAACAGTATCTTACCTACGATGTAATCGTATGCTTCAGTTGTCTCTTTTATAACATCGGTTCCATACACGGTTTGTAAAAGAAATGTCGCCAATATAAATTGTTGATACTTCATATTCGCGGATAACCTCGCTATAGTTTCGTTTAATGGATACTAAAATACATGCCCGGTGTTAAATTCGATTAGATCTTATTCTAATTGATACTAAAGTCCCTCAATTAGAAATTAATAGGTTAATTATTAATTGTTTTTTCGTGATAAATCAATTTGGCTTTTCATTACGTTGCAAAACTTGAATGCTTTCGAAATTTGCTCGAACCAATGTTCATTTTTTGCTCACGCCATTAAAATGTAAATGGTTAGGAACCTTACAGGGTCCCGTCGTTGCTGATACTGTTCAGGCCTCCATTTTTAAAGATGGCAGCGAGTTCAACCGCGAAAGGTATTTACAGGGCTCGGGTGGTAAACGTATATTTGCTTATCTTCATAATTGCAATGTCAATGACAAATCAGAATTTCATGACTGACACAATTTCTAAGCGTATTAATTTTTTAATGGACTGCTTGAAATTATTGATTTAACTGAACTATATGTTTCCCTGTCAAGGTGGAATTAAATTTCAATTTTAAGTGAAATTCAATTGTGAGATAGTGCATTTGGTAAATATTGTAGGCAGATACTACTAGTATACTAGAAAGTAACGTGTTTAGTAAGAATTTTATTATTATGCAACCACATTTAGTTTAAAACTTGTCAAATAGCGTACAAAATTGGTCTAAGTTGTTCCAAATCAAGATAATTGTAATGTTGAGCGATAATGTCAGCTGCTTTTTCTCCAATCATGATAGCCGCGGCGATGGTACTTGCCGAAAGCGGAATGGGTATGATTGATTTGTCAAGAACTCGGAGACCATGGATTCCTTTCACCCTAAAATTCAACAATATGAATGTCTAAAAAAGCCCATTCAGATTCATCGTTGAAATATCAAATATCACAATCTAAAAAGCGAAATTCATGAAATTTCAAGACAACCGACTTCTAACTAATTTAGATTGAAAGAGGTGAGATTCAGTGGAAATGATTATGGGCCATCTGCGGCAACGAAAATCTCCCAGGTTAGTATACCTTGCGGTTAGGTACGGTCGTAGCAGAATGACTCTAGCAGAACCCTGACTGTACGACCCCACCAAAACGCAGGGGATGCTGGGAGGACTTGTAGGTATGGAGACAAATACGTACTGTACTTCCAGGTTAGGGTTAACATACCGCAAAACCACGTGACTCTTTCAGCTGGCGGAAGCTCATTGGTTATAGTTTTCTATTTGTTATTGTCATACCTGAGTTCAGGATCAACTACAGTGGTTGGATCGAGCGGTTGTCCCATTTTGCAGGTTCCAGCAGCGTGCGAATAAGTAAAGCTTAGGTATTTTATCAGACACTCGAAGTACTCGTCCGAAATAGTCGTTATATGTTCGCAACTGGGCGCCGGCCAAATAAGTTTTGGTTTGTAGTTAGCAAGAGCAGGAGTTCTTGTAATTTCATGGATCTTCTTCATAGCTAATTAGAAATTTATATATTTTATCGCTTTCCGTAAACCTTGGCTAAGACACTTACCGTAGAGAAGGGCCTTTATGTCGTCAGGGTGCTCGAGATAATTCGTTCTTATTATTGGTGGATCGTTTGGGCTAGTCGACGACAGAGTGACGGTTCCTCTTGATTTTGGGTGTCGTAGTGTGGGGACTATTGAGAATGTAGGGACATCTGCTTTTCGCGCAAAGTATTCTTTAATCTGTGAAATGGTTATGGTGGTATGAAGGATGATGGTCCAAGCTTAAGAACAAAATTACATTCTCATTGAAACGGTAGGACATTGGAAGATTAATTGTAGAAATGGCCAGTTGTATGTCATTGTAGTCTCCCGCTATCATTTCGTAGGGTGATTTGAAAAAGCCGACCGATTCGATTAAAAAGGGCGTTGATCGAACTCCATTCAGAACTTCCGGGTAATAATGCAGATTAGTTGACGCTATAGCTAAGAGTTCCTTTGTGGTTATGACGTCAGACGCCTCGATTTCGTAGGTCAGTCCGTGGACGGAGATGTGGTCGTATAAATTCTGACCAACTGGAAGATCCTGAACTACTTTTATCTGCACCAATCATAATAGAAATGAATAACTTAATTTATGACTGTGCTCCAAATTCAAAAGCGATAATCTTACTTTCAATTCTTCCAAGTGCTGTTTGGGACCAATCCCCGATAGCATTAGAAGCTTCGGAGTGTTGATGCCTCCGGCGCTAACAATTACTTCCTTGTTAACTTCAACGTAGTACGTATATCCATCTTTTACGTAATAGACTCCTTTGACCGTTTTCGTTATGTCAATATCAATCTTGCAATAAAATGTAATGTGAGTTTAAAAGTTATGTTGAAAACAAGCGGTTGTGGTACTGAAGACGCGTTACCTGTTACCCCTTACCTTTGTTACTAAAGCACCTGTAATAATTTTGAGGTTTTCTCTGCCGTAAGCCGGTTCGAGATAGGCTTTTAAAACGCTGCATCGGTAGCCATTTCGAACTGTTAGTTGGGGCTTCCCAAAACCTATATGCGTGGAATACAGAGTTAAGAAGTTAATCGAAAAATGTGTGGCCACTATTTATTTCTGTTAAATCTCAAAATTAATTCAATTTATCTTGCCTCCTTGATACCTCCCATTGTAATCCAAAGTCGGATACCCCGCTTGTCTCGTGGCTTCCAAGTAAACCTCCTGCATTTCAGTCATGTATCTCGGATGAGTTGTCGTTAAATTGCCGTATCTACCGTGGTAATCTAAGAGAGTACATTTTTAACTCATGCATGGACTTTCACGGTGCAAATGCGAGGTAAAATTTATATTTTTCGTAAAGAAGCTCATTGTGGCTTGCCCACCTTTGTTTTCACAAACAAAAGCCACGCCTTGGTCCCCGTCTATCGATTTAAGACAACTAGGTGTTCAAACGCCCCGACCCCATTTTGAAACCAGGGCCTAGTCGGGAGTGTGGCGCACTCCTGTAAGCCAAGCTTTTGGACGATCCTACCCTATATAGGTGCCGACTGCCCTGTGTCCGCCGGAGGTGACTTGACCCCAACACCCCTCCCAAGAAAATCTCATTTCATTCTCAATTAATCACAAACTGAAACCCTGATTACTCATATCCTTGCCGTGGACCCTCTAAGATACCCAATTGCATTGAAACCATTACAAAAAAGTATAACCTCGGTCTATGGAATTATTAACACTAACAAATCAGAGCAGACTACGTTACCAATATCTATTAGTTGCGGATCCATAAATTCTCCCTCTGCCTTTTTGAAATACGGCAAAACCGCGTAGTAGTTCCAACCCGTGGCTCCCATTTCTTCCCAAAGGTCGAAGTCAATTTTACTCCCTCGATTGTACACCAGTGTTGTAATGGCACTCTCACCTCCCAAAAGGTGTGACGCTACATATCTACAACGCTATTATATTTTTCAAACATTAGGTACTGGAGTAGTTTGAGGTTACCGCATCACGTGCTGTTATTACGTATTTACTATCGACAAAAGTAATCGAACTAAAGACTTACTTCATTTGGCTGACCGAGGCAAGTGCGATTGTTGGGTTCGACTAAATAATTCCAGGTCAGATTCACCCCCCGATTATTAGTAACTGTCTTCAATGGTATCAGGGTTTCCTTCGGGGGTTCGGGACCGGCTTCGAGAAGTAAGACGCTTGTCGTTGGGTTCTCGGACAAACGGCTAGCCACTGTCACACCAGCGGACCCGGCACCGACTTGCGAGAAAAAAGATAATAATTAGGGATCGCGATATTGAACCCAAATCCTTTTAATTATAGCAATTGATTTCCATGAACATTGTTAAAATATCTTACCGACTATGAAATCGTAACATTCAGTTGTCTCTTTGGTAATATCTATGCCATACACGATTTGTCCCAGAAATGCCACTAATATAAATTGTTGAAACTTCATGTTCGATGGGATATCTTCTCTGTAGTTTCGCTTAATGGATACTGAAAGATTTGCCAGGTGTTAAATACTGTTAGATCTTAATCCAAATGACACCAAAGTCCCCCAATTAAAAAATAACAGGCTAATTATTTATTAATTTAAATGCTAAATTGATTTTATTTTTCGTTAATGCGCAATTACTTGCATATTTCCCAAATTCGGTTACAAAGATCACTGAACAATGTTCGTTAAATAATAACCATATGAAAAATTATTTAATTTTATCTTCATTACTAAGATGATTTCAAATATTGCCAAAGGCAACAGACAATTTTTGTTACGTTAGATTTACGGGTTTTCTCAGCCGTGAACACCTAGCCCTTGTTTTTCGCGAGATTGCAATGCCAATTCCCCGAAGTGATAGTTTTCCAATTGTGATAGTAGCTAGGTAACTTGGGCAAAAGCAACTATATCTCTCCGGAGAATCCTAAGTGGAATATTTTACGCTACTGGACGTTATATTCAGATCAAATTAAAATTTCTAGTCAGTCTAAATATTCAATCAATTCCCACTATTGAATCTTATGTGACAATGTATTTAGTGTAGCGAAAAGGTTTAGAAACAATGCAGACAAATCAGTATATGTTTTCTTGATTAAAAATACTAGAAAATAATGCATTAAGTAAATATTTTTATTATTATGACCACGTTTAATTTAAAACGTATCAAATAGCGTACAAAATTGGACTAATGATATTTTAGTAAACTTCCTCCAAGTCAAGGGAACAGTAATGTTGATCGATAATGGCAGCTGCTTTTTCACCAATCATGATAGCCGCGGCGGTGGTACTTGCCGAAAGAGGAATGGGTATGATCGATTGGTCAACAACTCTCAGACCATGGATTCCTTTCACCCTAAATTAGAACAATATAAATGTTTTAAAAAAATAAACCCCACCGGGATTCATCGTTGATATATCAAATAGAAGAACCTAAAGGGAAATTAAATTAATTAAATTTCAAGACATCATTTTGTAAATGATTTAGATTGAAATATTTTCGGAGGACAGAGGTGAGATAGTCCCATTGATGAAGATGGGCGATCTATGGTAGGATAGTATCTCACGGTTAATTAGGATCGTGGCTGACGGACTCTGGAAAATCCGCTGAGAAATGGGAACTTGGGGGGGGGGCGCGCTAGTTAAAACAATTTTCGGTACGTTTAGTTTTAGGATCAGGGCTAGACATAAGGATATTTTTTTAGTAGTCAGCCTGACTAGTGAGCCCCCCTATCCCAGTTTTTTTTAGTAGTCACTGACTAGTGAGACGCATGGTTTACGAATATTTGGGACATTTTTTTACTAGTCAAGTTGACTAGTGAACACCCAGATTTCAATTTATTTTAGTAGTCAAGGCATTTTTTTTAGTAGTCAAATGCCTTGACTAGTGCCTTATGTCCAGCCCTGTTTAGGATGCATATCCTTTGCGCATGGGAGACCTACTCGTCTCTTCTCTGTCATGCCCTAAGTAGCTGGTGACGTCGCAGGAGAACCTATAACGTCAACTATGCGCGAGAAAGCTGCGTACAGGCGCCTAGCCGTACCGTAAATATACCCCGTTCTCACCACGCATGGATCACGGCTGCCTATGCTAATTCACTCTCTCCTCTTTGGGAGGACTTTGTTGCGGTTCACGGGTAGTTGAGCGGTTTTCAAAAGAGCGTTTTGGAATAAAGCGGTTCCTAAAACAGCGGTTTGCAAAACCGCGTGGAAGCAAAACCGCGGTTGCTGTTTCCGCGTTTCTCAATACAGCGCTATTTCCCAAAACAGCGGTTGCTGTTTCCGCCCAAACTGTGATTGATAGGGAGGGAAATCTCTATTATATTAAGTATATCATAAGTTCATAACTTATCTTCGAAGATAAGTTATGAACTTATGGTATATAGAACAAAGAACAATATTATGCAGAAAGGAGTAATGTTATATCGGAAGTAAATATAAAATATAATTTTTTGGAAAAGGCATATTGTTTTGGGAAGTCAATGAAGATAAACAACAATATTTTGGAAAAGGCGTACTTTCGTACGCTCAAGATATAAACGCTGTAATCAAAATGCGCTAAAACGAGAAATGGCTATTATGGCAAACGCGTTTATGAAAAAGCCGTTTTGGACAATGCTGTTTTGATAACACGCCCAATCGATAACATACCCTTTGTTGCTGTTTCATAGATGAGGGGATACGTATTTACAGGTTAGGGTTAACATACCGCGAAACCACGTGACTCTTTCAGCTTTGTTTCTGTTCTGAGTTAAGCTTATTGGTTAAAGTAATTTTTTTTTATAATCGTACTTGAGTTCAGGGTCCACTACGGTGGTTGGGTCGAGCGGGTGTCCAATTTTGCAAGTTCCACCACCGTGCGAATACGTAAAGCTTAGTTGTTTTATCAAACACTCAAAATACTCGTCACAAATGGTCTTGATATGTCCGCAACAGGGCGCCGGCCCAATAAGATCGGGTTTGTATTTAGCAAATGCCGGAGTGTTCGTAATTTCATGGGCCTTCTTCATAGCTATTTAGAAATTCATACACTTTTATCGCTTTCGGTAAACCTTGGCCACGTAACTTACCGTAGAGAAGGGCCTTTAAGTCGTCCGGGTGCTGAAGATAATTCGTTTTTATTATTGGTGGATCGTGGGGGTTACACGAAGACAGCGTTACGGTTCCTCTCGATTTTGGGTGCAATATTGTGGGGACTATTGAGAATGTAGGGACATCCGCTTTTTTCCCATAGTACGCTAGAATCTGTGAAAATGATAATGACAATTTTACAAGGGTAATCAAATGTCACGTGCCGTGTGAAGGATGGTGGCCCAATAATTACATTCTCCTTGAAGCGATAGGTGATTGGAAGATTAGTTGTAGAGAAGGCCAGTTGTATGTCATTGTAGTCTCCAGGTATCTTTTCGTAGGGTGATTTTAAAAAGCCGACCGACTCGATCAATAAGGGCGTTCCTCGAACTCCCTCCAGAACTTTCGGGAATTTATACAGATTAGTTGACGCTATAGTTAAGAGTTCCTTCGCGGTTATGACTCCAGGCGCCTGGATTTCGTATGTCAGTCCCTTGACGGCGATATGGTCGTGCAAATTCTGACCAACTGGAAGATCCTGAACTACTTTAATCTGCGCAAATCATAATTGAAATGGGTTATTTTTGACACAATGCTCTAAATTCAACATACGTTGCGATAATCTTACTTTCAATTCTTCCAAGTGCTTTTTAGGACCGATTCCCGATAACATTAGAAGCTTGGGAGTGTTGATGGCTCCGGCGCTGACAATTACTTCTTTGTTAACTTCAGCGTAGTACGTATATCCATCTTTTACGTAGTAGACTCCTTTGACCGTTTTTGTTATGTCAATATCAATCTTGCAATAAAATTTAAAGTGGGTTTAAAAGTTATGTTGAAAAGAAACGGTCGTGCTGATGACGCGTTGGTTATCACTTACCTTTGTTACAAAAGCTCCTGTAATTATTTTGAGGTTTTCTCTGCCGTGAGCCGGTTCGAGATAAGCTTTTACAACGCTGCATCGGTATCCATTTCGAACTGTAAGTTGGGATTTACCGAAACCTGTATTTGGGGAATACAGAGATCGAAAATTAAGCGTTTAATCTCAAAATTAATTTAATTAATCTTGCCTCCTTGACATTTCCCATTGTAATCCAAAGTCGGATACCCCGATTGTCTCGTGGCTTCCAGGTAAACGTCCTGCATTTCGGTCTTGTATCTCGAATGGCTTGTCGTTAAATTACCGTATCTACCGTGGTAATCTAAAAGGATACATTTTTAACTCATGCACGGACTTCCACCAGGGATACTAGATAATTTGAGGTGGATGAGCAGCTAGAACCTGTACATTCCGACGCTCCTGCGGCAGAGGGTTATTTTAACGGGAGTCTAAAACGCGCGCAGTCTTGTTTTTCCCCTTTCAAGGACAAATTGAAGAAACATTCCGAGTATTCCTCCCCCATTTTTTTGCGTCCCACCGTACCTAAGCCGTTCCACAGTTAGTGAGCCTATTTCTCTCAGATTTAGCATCCTCACCATCTTCCTTGATTTGACCTTGAATGGTACTACTTAAGACTATAAATGGGGTGGACTGTCCTACTGCGCATGACACGCCGATAACGCTTCCACAATTTCCCTCTCCCTTCGAATCCCTCTTAAAGCAACTAGTACCCCTTCTTCCACGAAGGTAAAACTTTATTTTTCGTAAAGCAGTTTTAATGCTTTCTTAATAGAGGCGCTCAAACTCTCAAGATGGCCCTGATCCGGTGGTATCTTGACCCAAAGACTAATGTAATGGATTTAAAGTAACAAGTCCACCAAAATTCAATTGTTTGAAGCCATATATGACGTTTTTGTTGTCCAGATACAGCACCCCAATTCTACTTTTGAAACAGTTTGTGGAATTATAAAGGTTAATACCAAAGTCTATCAGAAGTGGATCCATAAATTCTCCCTCTGCTTTTTTGAAATACGGCAAATTCGCGTAGTAGTTCCAGCCTGTGGCTCCCATTTCTTCCCAAAGGTCGTAGTCAACTTTGTTCCCTCGATTGTACACCAGCGTTATAATGGAACTATCACCTCCCAAAACGTGTGCCGCTTCATATCTACAACGCTGTTATATTTTTCAAACATTAGATACGCGAGTGTTTTGTTATTTTCTAATTTACTCTCGACAAAAGGAATCGAACTAAAGACTTACTTCATTCGGTTGACCGAGGCAAGTGCGATTGTTTGGTTCTACGGAATAATTCCAGGTCAGATTCGCCCCTTTAGTATTTATAACCGCCCTCAATGGTATCAGGGATTCCTTCGGGGGTTCGGGACCCGCTTCGAGAAGTAAGACGCTTGTCGTTGGGTTCTCGGACAAACGGCTAGCCACTGTCACACCAGCGGACCCGGCACCGACTTATGAGAAAAAAAAAATATACTTAATGATCGCGAGATTAAACCCAAAATCATTTAATTATTGTTTAGTACGAGTGAATTTGTAATAGTTTTCCATTCCAATAGTCTAATGAACATTTGAAAAATAATATTCGCTATATCTTACCGACGATGTAATCGAAACATCCAGTTGAATCTTTGATAACACTGATGCCATAAGCGATTTGCGCGAGAAATGTCGCTAGAATAAATTGTTGCAACTTCATGGCTGCAAGTTCGTTTAATGGATACTAAAAGCTGTGGCAGGAGTTATATATAATTAGATCTCATTTTAAATTACACTAAAGTCCCCTTATTAAAAATTAGTGGCCTAATTATACTTTAATCTACTTAATAAATTTACTTTATTTTTCGTCACTACGCAAAAATCTTGCATACTTCACAAATTCCGTTACAAAGATCACAGAACAATGTTCATAAAAATTTGACTATTATGATTTTTGCTGAAAACGGTTTTCTTATTACAACATCTGCAGATAATTCCCAAAATTGACCCAACCACTAATAAATTTTTTTAACGATAGCTTTACGGTTTTGGTCAACGTCAACAAAGGCGCGTTTGGCCGCGTCTTCCAAAAGACTAGTTGTAGGCATAGACCAAGTTCATTTGTTTGTTTAACCCTGCCTTCAATTCTTTTGTAAAAGTAAAAAGACTTGAACGATCGATTTTCACCCTGAATTTGGTGAAACAAGTTTTTAGGCTCTGTAGCGTCAAGTTCTCATGTTTCCAGGTTCTCAGGCATATTGGATTTGCCGTTTTGTGGTAAACATATAGGTGTGGTACAAATTTAAATTTTATTCGAAGCAAGGCAGTGATCGAGGTCTGAATTCAAAATAAGGATTTTTCCAAAGTGGTTTTCGTCCTCCAGACTTGAGACCTCTGATGTCTTGAATAATTAAACTTGTCTTTTAAGGACCAGTACCCCTTACTCTATGTATTTAAGTTGGAATTAAGTAGTTCTTGGGACCATTTCGGCTCTAGGTTTGAATTAAAAAACGTTGTGACTTTAAAGTGTGGTCCAACGAATTAAGAACTGATTTTGAATTTGAATACTTGTCTTATTTCGAAGCCTGAGTGGGGTCCAGTAACCGAAAAGTTATAGCGATTTCCACTGACTGCACTAGAGCACTCTAAGTGCACTCTCGGCGCGTTTTCGTCCGCCACTGGGAACACGAGTGCAACACTCGCCCAGAATCGCGTTTTCCACTGACCCCAAAAACTGCCCGAGAATTGCTCTTTCGTGCTCTGAAAAATTCGACGGAGCGACGGTGCTCGAGTATGACGTAATAAAATTAAAATGGCGGACCATGGGGTATCTCATAGAAGACAGGCTCTCGCTTATGCTTATTTATTTCTGGAATCATCTTCTTAAAGTTCTGAAGATGAAGAATACGAGGTTTTATCATTACTTTAAAGATATTACGCCTCTTCCTAAAACCAATAATTATATCAGAGACGTTGTCGATCATTATTCAAAATAGATTTTTTGAAAATTAATTGAAATGTTAATTCTATTAATTGGTTTCGGCCCATTTGCGTCAAGATATACACACTTTATTGCAATTTCGTCTCCGGCGCCAATTTTGATTATTCAGAGCGCGCTCTGACCTCTCGATCGTGTTCCACTGACGAAACTATTCTTTCCAAAACTCGCTGAGGGCAGTTACGTCATCCTGACACTGAGAGCACTCTTTGGAGCAGTCAGTGGAAATCGCTATTAAAATGGAAGCCGACTGTATTACTAATCGACGTACACTAAAACCACTGGACGTTTGAATTAAAAAAAGTAGTCCAACGAATTAAAAACTGGTTTTGGACTTGAATACTTTTCTTATTTCAAAGCCTGAGTGGGTTTCAGTAACCCAAAAGTTAAAATGGAAGCGATGCAGTATTCCTAATCGACGAACACTAAAACCACCCCTTCCAGAGGCCCGGTTGCCATTTTCCAACAAATAACGGCCAATGTACTTTGAAATAAAAGTTCTCCTTCCGCATCAACCGCAATCTGAAGGCTGGACCTGATGCCTTATAGGCCTCCGGAGAATCCTGAGTGGTGGGTTTGAAATTCCGCCCCTGCGCAAAAGGGAGATAATTCGAATTTCTTGGAAGCTGCTATAGAAATAATTTATTTGACTCAACCTAATATTCAGATGAAATTAAATTTTCAATGAATTTCCCCAATTTAATCTTATGGGTCTGTGTATTTGGTATAGCGAAAAGGTTAAGAAACATTTGAAATATATCAGTATGCGTGTTCATGATTATAAATTACAGAAATTAATGCACTAAGTAAATATTTTTATTATTATAACCACGTTTAATTTAAAACGTGTCAAACAGCGTACAAAGTTGGATTGAAGGAATTTTAATCATAACGCTCCAAGTCAAGTGAACAGTAATGCCGACTAATGATATCAGCTGCTTTTTCTGCAATCATTATAGCCGCAGCGGTTGGATTTGCCGAAAGAGGAACGGGTATGATTGACTGGTCAACCACTCTCAGACCATGGATTCCTTTCACACTAAAATACAACAATATTAATGTCTATGAAGTCCCACCCGGATTCAAGTATAAAAAATGTTAATAATATTGAGAAAAATAACTTCAAAATCTAAGTTTCGAAAAGTGAAGTGTTAAGACTAACTATCATTTTAAATTTGTCAAGCGCCTTTGAGAACTTTAACCAATTAGCGAGCGTGTTGGGCAAAATAGGGATGTGGACTTCGACACGCAATACGATAAGGGATCCCGGTTTGTAACGTGATAGGTGACCTTATTCGAGTCTCAGTTCCGATGGGTTGAAGTCTCTCGCTCTCTTTCCGTAGTCGCTGGCATATGCAACAGTGTTTTATAATTAAATACCTAACTACAATAGTTCTCTTCGAGACAATTGTACCACCACAATGCGAGGAATTTGTAATATGATTTTTCCCAACATCAGATAAAACATTTGCAGTGTACAAGGTTACTAAACCGAATCACATACGCGATAAATAGTTCCTTCATCATTACTCTATTCTGGTAAAAGTTATTTTACTTAACACCTCTTATAACCAATAGTACCCGAATGCAACACGAACGGACGCTAATTGGTTAGAGTTCCCTATGGTGGTTTTTCATACACATACCCGAGATCAGGATCAACTACGGTGGTTGGGTCGAGTGGTTGTCCAATTTTACAGGTTCCACCACCGTGCGCTGGTGAAAAACTAAGTTGTTTTATCAAACATTCGAAGTACTCGTCACAAATAGTCTTGATATGTCCGCAACAGGGCGCCGGCCCAATCAGATCGGGTTTGTATTTAGCAAATGCGGGAGTGTTCGTCATTTCATGCGCCTTCTTCAAGGCTATTTAGAAGTTCATTTAGTAGCATCGCTTTCGGTAAACCTTGGCCACGTAACTTACCGTAGACAAGGGTCTTTAAGTCTTCCGAGTGCTGAAGATAGTTCCCTTTGATTATTGGTGGATCATGGGGGTTATACGACGCCAGAGTTACGGTGCCTCTGGATTTTGGGTGCAATAATGTGGGGACGATTGAGAATGTAGGGACATCCGCTTTTTTCCCATAGTATTCTTTAACCTGTATAAATATTCGTAACAATTTTACATTACTGACTCAAGAAATTGTACGTGTCTAATCGGGGAAACCATTGGTGCGTTGCAGGATGAAGTTAAACCTAATATATATTCCATAAGTCTGACACTACATATACTTCGTAATGCTAGAGACCTACAGCTCGTGATAGTTCGAGAACGACTAGCTAGAAATGACTTTATTCGGTGGTTAATTTAGTCTGCATTACTAAGCCTTTGATTGCGCCTGAAGTGACGAGAATCTATGACCTACATCACTTCATGACAAGCTCCAGTTTGTAACCATGAGTGACAAACTTATGGAACATATCTTATGAACTTCTGCTGATATCGATGACGAGGTTAGCTGGGCCTTGTCGTATAGATTTGTAATTACACTTTTATTGGAGTTGGTGGCAGGAATGTTGTATGTAGCGAAGAGAAAGTTAATGTCGTTGTAATCTCCCGGTATCTTCTCATAGGGTGATTTAAAATATCCGAAAATCTCGACTAAACTTGGTGTCGCTCGAACTCCAGTCAGAACTTTTGGGTAATAATACGGAATAGTTGATGCTATATGTAAGAGTTCCGTTGTGGTTATGACGTCAGTCGCCTTGATTTCGTAGGTTAGTCCAAGGACGGCGATATGGTCGTGGAAATTCTGGCCAACTGGAAGATCCTGAACTACTTTTATCTGCACCAGTCATAATTGGAATGGATAATTTAATTTAAGACACTGTGCTCTAAATTGAAAACACGTGGATAGTATTACTTTCAATTCTTCCAAGTGCTTTTTAGGACCAATTCCCGATAGCATTAGAAGCTTCGGAGTGTTGATGGCTCCGGCGCTGACAATGACTTCTTTGTTAACTTCAGCGTAGTACGTGTACCCGTCTTTCACGTAGTAGACTCCTTTTACCGTTTTTGTTATGTCAATATCAATCTTGCAATAAAATTTGAAGTGAGTATGAAAGTAATGTTGAAAACAGGCAGTCGAGCTGATGACTCTTTTAGTTGTCACTTACCTTTGTTACTAGAGCTCCTGTAATAATTTTGAGGTTTTCTCTGCCGTAAGCCGGTTCGAGATAGGCTTTCACAACGCCACATCGGTAGCCATTACGAATTGTAGCTTGTGTCTTCCACGAACCTATATACAGTGATTCAGGGAAGTGCAGGAAAACTTAGCTAGTATATCTGTCGATATTTTTCAAGATGTTTAAACTGTTCGAAATTACACCTTATTTGTATTGGCGTTTCGGTCAGTTTCTTAACACTTAATTATTTTTTAAATTAATCTTGCCTCTTTGATATCTCCCATTGAAATCCGCAGCTGGATGTCCCGCTTGTTTCACGGCCTCCCAGTAAACGTCCAGCATATCTGTCTTGTATCTCGGATGAATTGTCGTTATATTACCATATCTACCGTGGTAATCTAAACAAAAGTACAACTTCAATGTAATTTTTCTCATTTTGCTAAAGCTGCGCTTTATTTCCCATGACTAACAACATGGATATGTGTAAATACTGACGTAACTGCCTCGTCAAAGGTAAGAAATATTTATACATATCCTTGCTAACAACTACAACTCAATTTAATTATTAAGATAGATATTTAAAAGCAGTGAAATTTACCAATGTCTATCGTTGCTGGATCCAAACGGTGTCCCTCTGATTTTTTGAAATACGGCAAAGCGGCGTAGTAGTTCCAACCTGTGGCTCCCAGTTCTTCCCAAAGGTCGTAGTCAACTTTGTTTCCCCGACTGTAAAACGGTATGTTTATGGAACTTGCTCCACCCATAACGTGTGCCGCTTCATAAAAGCAACGCTATTTTATTTATACATAAAAAAATTGTAAATATCAGTTGTTAGTGGATTTCGTTATGGCTAAAACAAATTTTTAAACCTGTCTTTGGCAGGCAAGGGAGGAGAGGGCTGAGATAACATAGGTGTAATCAAATGGTACCTGGAGGCCTGCTCATAACGAGATATTTTTCCACCCCGCAAACTTTTATTTTTTGCCCCGGTTCGCTGCAACGTCGACCCTCGGACATCACTTTTCCCTAAACCCATAACTATCCTGTCAGAACTATAAGAGTGAAAGTGGAACTGCTAATCTGTCCCAGGCTTGCTCAGGACCAACCATTAGATTGCACCTAGTATTTGAAGGCGACCAAAGTCAAGATGCGGGGAAAACGGTTTGGGGTTTGACGCCCGCCTCGTGGATTTAATTAGAAATAAGAGAAAATAAGGTGGTATGAGGTGGATGAAAGCCTTTGGTGACCAGTAAGTTGTTTTCGGTTTCAGGTACTCCGAGCACCAATAATCACTCTACTTAGCAAACACGAAATATTTTATGGTTCTTATTAGTGCAAACATGGTAAATTCAGTTAGAGCACCATGATGACACGTTGTCCCCGCTCTCTTTTACCATTTCTCTCATACTCTTGACAAAAGTAATCGAACAAAGGACTTACTCCGCCATGTTGGCTCTGACAACTGCAGTTGTTTGGTTCTACCGTGTAATTCCAGCTAACTTTCGTCCCCTGTGTACTAAGAAGCGATCTCAATGGTATCTGATATTCCTTTGGGAGCTCGGGACCCGCTTCTAGAAGTAAGACGCTTCTCGTTGGATTCTCGGACAAACGGCTAGCCACTGTCAAACCGGCGGTCCCGGCACCGACTTACGAGAAAAAAGGATCGCGAGATTAAACCCAAATTAATTTAATTATTTTTAAGTACGAGTGAATTAGTAATGGTTTTCCCATAGAAATACTGTTCCATTCCAGTATAGCAATGAACATTTTTAAAATAATATGTGCAATATCTTACCGACGATGTAATCGAAACATCCAGTTGACTCTTTGATAACACTGATGCCATACGCGATTTGCGCGAAAAATGTCGCTAATATAAATTGTTGCAACTTCATGGCTGTAAGTCCATTCAATGGATACTAAAAGCTGTGCCAGGAGTTATATATGATTAGGTCTTATTCTAAACGACACCAAAGTCCTCCAATTAAAAACTAATTAGCCTAATATTAATTAAATTACTTGATAAATCGATTTTGTTTTCGTTGACGATGAAAAACCTTGCATCTTTTAATTACGCTCACTAAAACAGTTTAATTTTTGGTCATACGATTAAAATATAAGCAAAAGTTAATGACATTTATAAAATAAGTATAGGACTCGAAACTGAAAGCAAAAAAGTGCTTGTTGTATTTTTAAAGATAGCTGAACCATCCATAAAATTTAAAACAACATACTTAAGAAGACTAATTATCTTATGGGATGCTAATTATCTCAGGACCTAGTATAATTGATTCCGAAGCCAGCCTGTATAAATTCCAGATCTTAAGTTTTATGGACTAGCGTGATCTTCAATTAAAATTAATCTTATCATCATGACAATGCATTTTTTGGCCGTATTTCTTAAGCCTTTGAAACTGCGCCATAAGTCTACTAACTAATAGGCCCCTGAATTAGTAAATACAGGTACATTTGTATCCCGAAAATTGTTCGTGTCCTGGCTTTAGAAAACCTAGTCCCTTGTAATGGAATCTCACCGATCAGAAATATCATCATTGGTGATCACAATTAGATTCCTGATTTGGACATGGTCATATTGCTATTAGGATTTAAATCTGACGAACGTAGTTAAAGAAAAGTTGAACTATAACCAAACTTAATTATGTCATGAAATAATAAGATTAAAAGGTCATCTAATTACAAGGTCAAAAGTGATTTACAATTTTAAAAGTATTTCCTATTAAAATCATGTAGGTGTGCGAGGGGCTAGAGAATTCCTTTTGAACAACAATGATGCTTTTAGGCCTAGGTGTAGATGGAAAGTGTAACGTTACCCAAACAACCTCTAAAATTTCTTTGTCGAAATAATTTTTGCCACGATTGTATATTGAAAGAAAATCATTTTATTTTGAAATACATTTATTTATAACCGATTGATTTTGGCCGATTCTTGAAAAATCTCTAAAGGCCATACGTGTAAATATTAGTTCCTTTATTATCAATCGGAACAAGTTCTTTCTTGACGATGTCAGCTCCTTTTTGACCAATCAGGGCATATTCTTTCTTTACGATGTCAGCTCCTCTTTCACCAATCATAATGGAGGCTGCGTTGGTATTGGCCGATACCACAATTGGCATGACAGAGGCGTCGATGACTCTCAAACGACTAATTCCCTTAACCCTAGAATGCAACGGTTTGAACGAAAATGTCTTTGAACTTAATAGAATTCTTTATATACTTGAGATAAGGGTCAACGACCGTGGTAGGGTCATTCGGTTGACCCATTTTACTGGTTCCAGCCGCGTGCGCGAATGACGTGGTCAAGTGTCTGGCGAGACATTCGAAGTACCGGTCAGTAGCTAGCTCCATAAATTCGCAACCGGGCGCTGGACCAAGTAGTTCTGGGTTGTATTTCTTAAACGCTGGCATTTTAGTGATTTCATGAGCCTTTCTCATACCTACGGAAGAATGGGATTATCGGCTTTAACGCTTCACTAAGCCTCGGTTTCCTACCGTGGACAATAACATCGAGGTCAATCTTTTCTTTCAGATAATTGAATTGGATAATTGGAGCGTCTTCAGGGTTAGTCGAAGCCAGGGTAACGCTGCCTCTCGATTTGATGTGCAAATTTGTCGGGGTAAGTGTGAAAGATGGTTGGTACGTACCTTTGGCGAAGAATGCATTAACCTATGAAAATAACGTAAGTGTTTTCTGGTCTATTTAAATTGAGGAACGTTTTTCATCCTGTCATGGATATGTATGAAAAATAACGTGTTATGGATTCCCAACTAGGTCAAAGATCTGGCTACCAAATACGCGTTACACCCGCGGATGTAAGACGGCTGTAAATCAAGGCGGAAATACTAGATCACGTGGGGAAAAGGAAGACTATATCTCTCCCGAGAATCCTGAGTGGTGCGTTCGAAATTTCGCCCATGCGCAGACAGAACAAATACCAATTTCTCTCTCACTAACAAGGTTGTAGGGGGTTGGAAGTCGCTTTTTCTCCGCTGAATGGGTGCCTTAGCGAAGTACCTTTTGCATTATATATTTCAGTTTAATGTGTAATTACTTTTCTGCCGAGCAAAGCTAAGGCAGCCGGACCATTGTTAGGACTAAAGAAAAACTGTAGGTCGTTGTAATCTCCAGATCGTTTTTCGTAGGGCGATTTCATGTAACCGAAGGATTCGATCAAAGCGGGAATTGACTGAGGGCCTGTCAAAATGTCGGGATAGATGGTAGGGATAATTGACTGCGTAGCCTGGAACTCCACCGATGTCGGGACGTTAGGGGCGGTAACTTGATAGCACAGTCCCGTTGCAGCAAGGTGATCGTGCAAATTCAAACCAACTGGAAGATCTGCAACAAGTTTAATCTGAAAGAGAACATGATCGCTTACTTAGTTCCGCCCAGTATTCTATTATCAGAAGGGGATAATAGAAGAAGGGCGACACTCTGTAAGGGTACACTTCTACTCGTGGTATTATCTAATTACAATGTCACCTTCATGTCAGCCAGATGCTTTTTAGGACCAATCCCAGACAAGAGAAGAATCTTTGGCGTGTTGATGGATCCGGCGCTGACAATGACTTCCTTGTTGGCCTTGGCGTAGAATGTCTCTCCATCTTTCAGGTAGTAGACGCCTCTAGCCCTTTTGTTTCCGTCAATATGAACCTTGCAATTTTTGAAACCATTATCCATGAATGCACGATAGTCAATTCTTGGCCCGGGATTTGTTACCTTTGTAACTAGAGCGCCAGTAATGAGTTTGAAATTCTGTCTTCCGTAAGCCTTTCTTAGGTAAGCCTTCTCTGTGCTGCAACGATAACCATCACGAATCGTAGCCTGAGTTGTCGCGAATCCTTGATAGAGTATAGACGATGTCCAGTTACTACCTATTGGCACCAAAATTTTACATGAATTGATCTATTACCTCTTTGTCGTCTTCCATTATAATCCAAAGTGGGATGTCCCGCTTCCCTCGCGGCTGCCAAGAAAACATCCCGCAATGCAGTGTGGTAATTTGCCTCCGTCACAGTGAGACTTCCATTTTTACCGTGGAAATCTATTTACGAAAGAAAATTTTTTTATGACTGGCAGGGATAATTACCTTAGTGCAACTTTACGTACTAATATCGATGTGTGTCGGATCAATTTTCACCCCTTCTGCTTTTTTGAAATATGGCAACACTGCCTGGTAGTTCCAACCGGTGGCTCCCATTTCTTCCCAAAGGTCAAAGTCAGCTTTACTTCCGCGCGTGTACATCATATAGTTGACCGCACTTCCGCCTCCCACAGCATGACCACAATAGTATATGCATCGCTTATGTAAAATTATGATATGTCGTTAATGAACAAGTTTTACCAGCGACTTATGGTTTTACAGTTAGCATTTGTAACGTAATAACCATTAAGCTATGTTACTAACGCAGTTACCCTTAAGCATATTCAAATACATTTTTAAACACTTGGAAATGCAGAAATTATCAAGTTAAATATAGTTCAAATATTTGAAAATGATGGGTACCCAGCCCGACGATGTTGAAATCAGATCGCAACAAATGCTTAATATAAAATTTGAGCTTACGTCGTTCGGTTGATTGAGGCAGCTGTTGTTCGATTTCTGTACCGTGTAATTCCAGCTCAATGGCGATCCCCAACTGTACAGAGGGGCTCTCAATGGTATCTCGCTATGTCTCGGTGCAATTTCTCCCGCTTCAAGAAGTAAGACAGTGGTACTCGGGTTCTCGGACAACCGGCTAGCCACTACCGAACCGGCTGACCCGGCTCCAGCTGACCATAAAGTAGTTAATTTATTCCAAGTTTAGCTTTCATTGGTGTTTAACTTACCTACAATGAAGTCGAAACTGACACCCGGTTGTTGCGTATCTACGAAATACGCAATTTGCAGCAGCAAAATTACTAATATTAATTGTGACAACATCGTGTTCCCCTATGATTGAACTAAAGTCTCTAATTTCGAAATTAGCACTCTGATCTTATGATTTTTATTGCAACTGTATTTGAAACCAAAGTCCACTTAACATCAGCTAATTTAGAACTGCGTCAAGTCGGGTTCGTCCATTATAAAACTTACATCGATATATGCTTTGTTTGATGTAATTCGAACAAAATTGATTCATTGATAATAACATGTAATTAATAAGTATGTCACTTGATGAAATACGTTAAAGAAAGTGTGTTTTCGTGTAAAACATTGATTTTCCACGCCCAACTTCTTAATTTGTTGAAACTTTTATTTAAGCGATCCCTGGAGGCTGAGTTAGAGTCAATTTTCCTTAAGAAATTACGTAATTCGGTAATTTACAGCGTCACAAGTTATTGTTACTATGCGACATATGACAATAATTGTGACATTGTAGTTGAAGGTTTTCAAAATTATTTTATTCAATTAGGATTTTTATAATAAGTGGAATTCATTGCTAACTGATTCTCGAACAAGACACAGACGCATAAAATAAGAACTGTAAGGCGTTCTTTAATAACAAAAAACCAGTGCAATAGAAAACAAGATTCACCTTGTCACCTCTAATTTTGTCATAAAAACTATTGACACAATTAAGTATGCATTGAAAGAACCTAATTTTAAATTTCAAGATACATTCATTTATAGATAAACGTTGCTGACAGATTCTCGAAGCCTACGTTTTTAAGTCCGGTTCTTTTTCAACAATCAGGCCATGGTCTCTCCTGACGATTTCAGTTCCTTTTTCAGCAATCAAGCCATGTTCTTTCTTGATGATGTCAGCACCTCTTTCACCAATCATAATGGAGGCGGCGTTGGTATTGGCCGAAACCACAATGGGCATGACTGAGGCGTCAATGACTCTCAAACTTTTAACTCCCTTAACCCTAGGATGCAACAGTTTGAATGTAAATGTCTTTGAACTTATAGAATACTGTACAAACTTGAGATTAGGATCGACGACCGTGGTGGGGTCATCCTTTTGACCCATTTTGCTGGTCCCAGCTGCGTGTGCGAATGACATGGTCAAGTGTCTCGCGAGACACTCGAAGTACAGGTCAGTGGCAAGGTCCAAATATTCGCAACCCGGCGCTGGACCAATTAATTGCGGATTGTACTTTTCAAAAGCTTTCATTTGCGTTATTTCATGCGCCTTTCTCATGCCTGTTACAGAATGTTTGTGTTAAAGCATTAATTTATTCACTAACACGAATAACTACGTCGAGCATTACGCTGTAATTCACTCTTAAAATGACAGTGAGAGTCACCTAGGGTAAGCCTTAGTCATGGTTAGTGACTTAACGCTTCACTAAGCCTCGGTTTCTCACCATAGACAAGAACATCGAGGTCAATCTTTTCCTTTAAATAATTAAATTGGATAATTGGAGCGTCTTCAGGGTTAGTCGAAGCCAGGGTAACGCTGCCTCTCGATTTGATGTGCAAATTTGTCGGGGCAATTGTAAATGTTGGGACGAATATCGTTTTTGCGAAGAATACATTAACCTATGAAGAGAGTTGAAACAAGTTTCACTGAAGTGAAATGAATTCCACAATTTTTTTCACAATTTTATCGCAAAATTCAAGCTGCGGTGTCATTGGCCAAAGTTTCAGGCAATCAAAGAAATTTCGCGGTGCTTTTGCCAAGACAGAGAAAAATGAATTTTGAATATTTTTCTCGCTTTGTCGAATATCGAGTTTTTGAGTAAAAACCAAAATTCATAGGTAAGAACAAAAAGTCTATTTCGTTGACAGTTCCCAGCCTTTGACTGTAGACGCCATGTAAAATAAGAAGCAACAGACCCTCCTCTCAGCCCCTACACGTATGAACCAATCAGATTGAGGTCAAATGTTTATAGAAACTAGTACTCTACGGTGGCGATCCAAACCGTTGCCCACGCAAAAAGAATTAAGGCCAATTCGTTGTAGGGGCTGCAGCCTGTATTTTTGACATCTTAATTCGCCTCTTATATCAGGTAGGCGCGGTCGGTGTTATCCTTTCTGTGACGCCACTTTTGCGATTTGAAACGCGCCCCAATTGCTGAAGGGGCACATTTCTTTATCATCCTCTGACCAGTTTTTATTCCTTTCCCCACCATGACTGCTTTAGCTAGAATGAGATGAGTATGCTTGGCAGCTTAAGTTACCCATTATGCTTCAGTTTACTTGGACCCAATATTGCAGCGCCATCTATCGCGTGCGTCAGTTTTTGGCCACATCGTATGTGTGAACATTAAAAAACCTCGCTAAGTTGTCCACTGATGCCATCTGAGAGGCAGACCCACGCTAACGCGATGTTTGCTTTGTCAACCTTGGGTGCAAGGCTTCTCTGTAATGGGTATAGGCTTTCACCTCCATTCAAACTGGATCCTCAAGCTTGAATTGGCCTTAATTTTTTTTTGCGTGGGCAACAATCGAATTCATTTCGCATCTTTTAGGAAATCTATCTCAGCTTTGAAAATCGATTACAAATGTTTTTGTGAGCGTAATTAAATTCGTCATTGAGAAGTGAATATAATTAACTCGTTTGAGGAGACTTAGAACGTAGTCAATTCACGCAACCTGATTTTCCCACAAGGTGTAAGTCTAATGTCAGTTTCATGCAAACTAGCATTGCATTCTTGCGTTTATTGAGTAGTTACGTTTTTGCCGAGAAAATCTGAGGTAGCTGGACCATTGAAAGGAGTGAAGAAAAACTGTAGGTCGTTGTAATCTCCGGGTCGTGTTTCGTACGGCGATTTCATGTAACCGAAGGATTCGATCATAGCGGGCATTGAGGGAAATCCATTTAGAACGTTGGGGTAGATGACCGGAACAATTGCTGATACAGCCAGGAGCTCCGCCGTTGTTGGAACGTTGGGAGCCTTGATTCTGTAGCTTTGTCCCGAGGTTGCAAGGTGATCGTGCAAATTCAGACCAACTGGAAGATCAGCCACAAGTTTAATCTGAAAACGAACACGATGGCATAGTTTTTTCCTTGCAATATTCTTGTGTTATCTAATATTTTCTATATCACAATCTCACCTTCATGTCTTCTAGATGTTTTTTAGGACCAATCCCAGACAAGAGTAAAATCTGTGGTGTATTGATGGATCCGGCGCTGACAATGACTTCCTTGTTGGCTTTGGCGTAGAATGTCTCTCCGTCTTTCAAGTAGTAGACACCTCTAGCCCTTTTCTTCCCGTCAATATGAACCTTGCATTTTATAAACAATTAGCCAACAAACAACAACAGCTAATTCTGAGCGAAGGATTTGTTGTTACCTTTGTAACTAGAGCACCAGTAATGAGTTTGAAATTTTGTCTTCCATAAGCTTGTCTTAGGTAAGACTTTTCTGTACTGCAACGGTAACCATCGCGAATCGTAGCCTGAGTTGTTGCGAATCCTTGATAGAGTATTAACACCAGTTCCGCCAAACTTTTAGGTCAATTTATCTTTTACCTCTTTGTCGTCCTCCATTAAAATCCACAGTGGGATGTCCCGCTTCCCTCGCTGCTGCCAAGAAAACGTCCAGCAGTTCAGTGTGGTAATTGGGCTCCGTCACAGTGAGACTTCCATTTGTACCGTGGAAATCTGTTTAAGAAAATATATATTTTGAGACAGGCAACAATGATAAACTTAGTACGACTCTACGTACTAATATCGATGTGTTGTGGATCAATTTTGACCCCTTCTGCCTTTATGAAATATGGCAACACTGCTTGATAGTTCCAACCGGTGGCTCCCATTTCCTCCCAAAGGTCAAAGTCGGCTTTGCTCCCACGAGTGTACATCATATAGTTGACCGCACTTCCGCCTCCCACAGCACGTCCGGTGAAGTAGGCGCATCGCTTAGGTAGAATAAATTTTCGCGATTAACCAACTACAAATACCAGTACGAATGGTCGTCTGAACGACATTGCAGGCCATTAAGCAATTAAATTCACTGGACCCGTTAATAAATCAAATAAGTTTAAATCTTCAGGCCCTTCCACAATCTTCTTGTGTTCTTGAGGCGCCTTGGCTAATAGAAATGCACACAGCCCGCCGTTGGGATAGTGTCGTAACAATAAGCTTACGTCGTTTGGTTGATTAAGACAGCTGTAGTTCGACTTCTGTACCGTGTAATTCCAGCTCAACGGCGATCCCCAACTGTACAAAAGGGCTCTCAATGGTATCTCGCTATGTCTCGGTGCAATTTCTCCCGCTTCAAGTAGCAAGACAGTGGTACTAGGGTTCTCGGACAATCGGCTAGCCACTACCGCTCCGGCTGACCCGGCTCCAACTGACCATTAATAGAATTAGTCAATTAATTCGAAGTTTAGCTTTCATCGGTGTTTGACTTACCTACTATAAAGTCGAAAGTTACACCCGGTTGTTGCGTATCTACGCAATACGCAATATGCAGTAGTAAAATTCCCAATATTAATTGTGGCAACATGGTGTTCGCCTATGATTGAACTAAAATCACCAATTTCGAAATTAGCACTCTGATCCTATTATATTTATTGTAATTGTATTTGAAACCAAAGTCCTGTCAGCTAATTTAAAATTGCTATAAATCGGGTTCTTCCATTATGGAACGTGCATCGAAAAGTGCTTTGTTTGATGAATTTTTGTTCAATTGATAATAGCGCAACGATAAGAAGTATGTCACAGGATGATCGTTTATAAAGATGCACTTTGGAGTAAAACGTGACTTCAGACGCCATACTTCTTATTTGTAGAAACGCTCTTTGAAGCGATCCCAGGATTGTGGGGCAGAGTCAATATAGTTATAAACATAGAGGAGTAACATGGTTGTAGAGTTTCAAGAATGTTTTTCCAACTGCAATCACACTAAACTCGGGGAACTAATCTTACTTTAGAAAGTATTCATTACGAAATTTTTTAGCGTCACTTTTACCATGCAACATTCTACTGGGCCGATAGGCCTTGTAGCCATGACCTGATACCCTTCCTTAGTTATTATAGTAGTTGTGACTTTTTTGTTAAGGCAGAGTAATTGAAATGAAGATTCCCAGTGTCAGCTCTAAAGTTTCTTATAGTTCGTAACAATTTTTGACATAGTTGTTTATCGAAAAAAGGCAATTTTATTTCGAGATACATTTATTTATAACTATGTAGACCGATTCTCGAAGACTACGTTTCTAAGTCTGCTTCTTTTTCACCAATCAGGCCATGGTCTCTCCTGACGATTTCAGTTCCTTTTTCAGCAATCAAGCCATGTTCTTTCTTGATGATGTCAGCACCTCTTTCACCAATCATAATGGAGGCGGCGTTGGTATTGGCCGAAACCACAATTGGCATGGCAGAAGCGTCAATGACTCTCAAACTTTTAACTCCCTTAACCCTAGAATGCAACGGTTTGAATGCAAATGTATTTGAACTTATAGAATTCTTTTTATACTTGAGATTAGGGTCGACGACCGTGGTGGGGTCATCTGGTTGACCCATTTTGCTTGTTCCAGCCGCGTGCGAGAATGAAATGGTCAAATGTTTGGCGAGACACTCGAAGTATCGGTCAGTGGCGAGGTCCAAATATTCGCAACCCGGTGCTGGACCAATTAATTGCGGATCGTACTTTTGAAAAGCTTTCATTTGAGTGATTTCATGCGCCTTTTTCATACCTGTTACAGAATGTTTGTGTTAGGGCATTAATGTATTCACCAACACGAATAACTACGTCATCCCTGTAGTTCACTCTCAAAAAGCGAGTGAGAACTAGGTTAAGTCTGTTAGTTATTCATGGTTAGTGACTTAACTTTTCACTAAGCCTCGGTTTCTTACCGTAGACAATAACATCGAGGTCAATCTTTTCCTTTAGATAATTAAATTGGATAATTGGAGGGTCCTCGGGGTTAGTCGAAGCCAGGGTAATGCTGCCTCTCGATTTGATGTGTAAATTTGTCGGGACAAGTGAAAATGTTGGAACGAATATAGATTTTGCGAAGAATAAATTAACCTATGAAAGTAACTTTATCAAAATTTACCTTTTCCAAAACTATTTAACCTGAGCTTCGAAATTTGAAGCGAGTTACACTATTTAAGACTTTAAAGAATTTCACAATTTTTCCGAATTTTCCTGCAAAATCCAAGTTGTGGGGTCATTAGCCAAAGCTTCAGCCAATGAAAGAAAGGAACGCGAAAAGTATAATATCGCGGTGCTTTAGCCAAGGCCCAAGAAAAATCTTCTATTGGATAATTGAATACTTTGCTCGCTTTATACAATTCTGCTTAAAAACCAAAGGTCATTGATAAAACCAGAAAGTATATGACTTTGACAGTTCCCAGGCTTTGGCTATAGACAATATGTAAAATGAGAAGCAAAGGACCCTTCTCTCAACAACCATAAAAACTAACCAATCAGAGAAGAGCTTTTCGAGGTCAAAGTCTTTTAGAACAATAGTACTGTAAAGGGCGTTAATTCTTTGTACTAAAGCCAGCATTGTCTGCGAGCCTATACTCGCATGTTTCCAGTGTTACTGTTGTACAGATAATCATACTCAGATGGGTAGACACTATTGTTAAGTGGGTTTACCGTATTGCACGGTGAGAGTTAACTTCAATGAAGTATACTTTTGGTTTTTGTCTATGAAGTTTTGATAAAAAAGATCGAATTCATTTGGCATCTTTTAGGAAATCTATCTAAGCTTCGAAAATCGATTACAAATGTTTTCGTGAGCCAATTTCATCATAATCAACTTGTTGGCGCGGGGATTAGAACACTAGGTGAACTTACATTTTCGCCGAGCAAATCTAAGGTAGCTGGAACGTTGACTGGTTCAAAGAAAAACTGTAGGTCGTTGTAATCTCCTGGTCGTGTTTCGTACGGCGATTTCATGTAGCCGAAGGATTCGATCAAAGCGGGTATTGATGGAAATCCATTCAGAACGTTGGGGTAGATGACCGGGACTATTGCCATAATAGCCAAGAGCTCCGCCGTTGTCGGCACGTTGGGAGCCTTGATTCTGTAGCTTAGTCCCGCGGTTGCAAGATGATCGTGCAAATTCAGACCAACTGGTAGATCAGCCACAAGTTTAATCTGAAAACGAACACGATGGCTTAGTTTTTTCGTTCCAATATTCCGGTATTATCTAATAATTACCTTACCTTCATCTCTTCCAAGTGCTTTTTAGGACCAATCCCAGACAAGAGTAAAATCTGTGGTGTGTCGATGGATCCGGCGCTGACAATTACTTCCTTGTTGGCCTTAGCGTAGAATGTCTCTCCGTCTTTCAGGTAGTAGACACCTCTAGCCCTTTTCTTCCCGTCAATATGAACCTTGCAATTTTTTTAAACAATTAGGAAACAAACAAGGATCTAGCCAATTCTGGTTGTTACCTTTGTAACTAGAGCGCCAGTAATGAGTTTAAAGTTTTGTCTTCCATAAGCTTTTCTTAGGTAAGCTTTTTCTGTGCTGCAACGGTAGCCATCGCGAATCGTAGCCTGAGTTGCCGCGAATCCTTTATAGAGTATTGACAACAATTATTACCTATTGCCGCCTAGCTTTTAGGTGTTTTATCTTTCACCTCTTTGTTGTGCTCCATTAAAATCCAAAGTGGGATGTCCCGCTTCCCTCGCGGCTGCCAAGAAAACGTCCCGCAGTTCAGTGTGGTAATTTGGCTCCGTCACCGTGAGGCTCCCATTTTGACCGTGGAAATCTATTCACGAAAATACACCTTTCGCGACTGGCAAAAATAATTATCTTAGTACAAATGTACATACTAATATCGATGTGTTGTGGATCAATTTGTACCCCTTCTGCTTTTTTGAAATATGGCAACACTGCCTGGTAGTTCCAACCGGTGGCTCCCATTTCCTCCCAAAGGTCAAAGTCGGCTTTGCTTCCGCGCGTGTACATCATAAAGTTGACCGCACTTCCGCCTCCCACAGCACGTCCAGAGGCGTAGGAGCATCGCTTAGGTGAAATAATTCTACCGATTACCCAACAAGTTTAACCCTCTTCTTACGAAGTACTAGTACGAATGGCCGTCTGAACGACATTGCAGGCCATTAAGCAATGGACCCGTTAGTAAATTAACTTGATTTAAATAATTTGGCCCCTGCACAAAACCCCTGTGTTTATGTAGCCACTGGGCAAGTTTCCTTCGGGCCTTTTGGATGGTGTCGTAACAATAAGCTTACATCGTTTCGTTGATTGAGACAGCTGTAGTTCGACTTCTGTACCGTGTAATTCCAGCTCAACGGCGATCCCCAAGTGTACGTAGGGGCTCTCACTGGTATCTCGCTATGTCTCGGTGCAATTTCTCCCGCTTCAAGAAGTAAGACAGTGGTACTCGGGTCCTCGGACAATCGGCTAGCCACTACTGAACCGGCTGACCCGGCTCCACCTAACCATTAAAAGAATTAGTCAATTTATTCCAAGTTTAGCTTTCATTGGTGTTGGACTTACCCACGATAAAATCGAAAGTGACACCCGGCTGTTGCGTATCAACGCAATACGCAATTTGCAGCAGAAAAATTGTCATAATTAAACGTGGCAACATCCTCTTAGCTTAATGTTTATTCTGTGTTCCCCTATGATTGAACTAAACTAGCTAATTTTGAAATTCTCACTCTGATCAGCCAAATCAAAGTCTAGCTAAATTTATAAGTCAGCTAATTTATAATTGCAAAAAGTCAGGTACGTCCATTGAAGCGTACATAGCGGAAAATACTTTGATGGCGCAAGTATGATTTGCACTCAGTTAAATCAGGAATACATACGTCTAATAGGAATTATTGCGTTCCCTTGTGAATTTCTACGTTTGTTTTGCGGGCCGGGCTTGGGAACTTACTATCCGTCATGCCTCCTAATTCGTAACAACGTCTTTCTAACTGCGATTTAATTGATTGGTAGCAACGCCAGTTACTACGCGTGCACGCAAGGTGCAACTCACAGTGAGATAAGATTATTCGCGAGGTAAAATTCGTCATACATAATTATTAGTATAGTACTTTCCACAAAATTCGCCTAGATACTTTGAGTCTAAATGGCATTCCTGATGAAACCCTCTAATAAAAGAGTGTTTATGAGTAAAACATGATTTCTGTTGACAAGATAGTAACTTTTCAAAATGGACCAAATATTTTTATTGTTATTATATTTCAAAATACGTCAAATTACAAAACGCGCATGTTAACCACACTTCGATTGAGTTAAAAAAATAATGTAAATATTATCATAAGTTGTGACACTTTCTATACTTCGTAATGCTACTGAGAGACTTACAGCTCGAGCTAGTTCGAGAAGGACTGAAGCGAGAATTGAAGTCGTATACTCGGTGGTGGTTAATTTTGCAGAACTTCCATCTTTCTATTTAGTCTGCATTGCTAAGCCTTTGACAGCGCCTCACCAGACGTCGCTTTACCCTGAATCTATGACCTACCTCATTCACTTCATGACAAGCTCCAGTTTGTAACCAGTGACAAACTTATGGTGAACATATCTTATGAACTTATGTTATTATCAAGAATGTACAGTCCACATACCAAGCACAACCAGCCAGTTTATTATATTTCAAAATACATCAATTTACAAACGTAATTGTTAATACTTCAATCGAGTCAAAAAACATATAATTATAATGAGTGAGATTGGTTCTTAATATGTAATATAAACATTTTTATTTCATTTCAATACGTGCTTAGGTCTATTCTACTATCATTTAGTGGTTTTCTCCCTAGTTTATTAATAGGGTGAATTTACTAGTAAACATGGAAGGTTATTTTTCACGACATGGAATAAATAATTTGACGCGATTAATAGGTGGAGGAAAAGTGCAGGAAGAACATGACTATTATAAGAGGATCATAATACTATTTTACTATTTACTGCAGCCACATACTTTTAAAAGTCTAGAGCACATCTTTTTGGGGTTTTTTTTATCGGTGCACTTGAACTCGTTTCCATTGCAGTCAGCGTTATCAGTACAAGAACAAATACAGCGAGAAGACACTCTTGCTGAGGAGGTTCCTGTTTTTCCAAGCATCATGCAACCCACGGGGGCTTTCTCCGGGCATTTGAACGTGTTGGTGCAGTTTTTTAAGTCCTTCTCGGGACAATCTGCGTTAATAGAAAACCAATGAGCAAAATAAATAGCCAACCTAATGAGTCAACACATTTCGTCCAAATGAAGTAGCACTCAACAAAAATATTTACAATTGTAAATTTAAATGAGCTCTTTCTTATCTGATTCAGAACCTAAGGCTACAGTGGTGTTTTGTTAACGTATTCAAATTTTTTTCTCTGCGCATGGGCGACATTTTAAACCCATCACTCGGCATCCTCTCCTCCGGAACGATATAGTTCCTTTCCCCACGTGACTTGGCTATTTCGAATCCATAATTTGCTAGTATTCAAGGTAGATAAACTTACCTTTCATTTTGAGTTGGAGAAAGGAATAGAGCTTGACCAGGATGAGAATGACAAAGACATACTTGAGAAGCATTTTACAGTCTGTTGTAAAGATGGAATTTCAAATCTGAAATCAGCGCTTAATTCGAGTCAAAAGCTTTCAAACAAAACGGTAATTTAAACAGGTTAAAGCGAATGCTCCAGATGCGTATAAAAAAGTTAGATTATTAAGAGATAGGCAACTATTCCAATCGCCATAAGCCAAAATGGATTGCCCCGTTGTATTAAGGTGGAAAATAATTAGAAGTCAAGAAACATTGGTGGAAAACCACGAGCTCGCAGCCCTCAATATTAAAAACAAATTCTAATAGTTAAATTCTATAGCCCTATGCATAACAGGAAAAATAATAAAAAGTATAGGTTCAAAACCGGAGCTACGAAACGACAATTTTTTGCATTTTGTCCCTTGAAAGTTGCACTTACCAGACTTGAGAGAAGCGATGACGAAGAGCAGTTTCGGAGTTTGTTGCTTGAAGAGTTGGCAATGGGTACGCAGACGTGTGTTTTTATAGCAGTCGTTTTGAATTAAAAACTGGGAGGGGTTAGACATGAGAAGTACTGTTTAAAGGAACAGTGACAAAAGTAAGTATTCACATTGAAGGAGAGGAAAAGAGATTGCTCTTAATTCCTCAATAGAGTAATTTCGGTAGAGAGGGGAGGGAACTGTGTATCCTCAACGTTGGGGCAGTTTTGCAAGAGAGAATTAATCTATTTTACCCCAGAAGGGGGGATATCACTAAGGTAAGAGATAGAGGGTTATGACGTTGCCGTATATGGGAAAGAAATTACTCTATATCGTTAATAAAAAGGAGCTAAAATTTCTCCTCAATTTGTTAAGAGTAGTTATCACTATGACCATAAGTTTGTAACTTATCTACGTATATAAGTTAAAAACTTATGCTATGACTAACTTCAATTTTAACAATTCCACTTCAAGATAAGGAAACGAAGACCCTAAAAATCAATTAGTTGAAATGATAGTTCACTTGTGGAATTATGGAATCAAGACTTAGCTTCATGACGTGACGTTGTTCTGAACTAGAAACTGTTTCCCTTTGCCTTTAGGCTTAATGAGTTTTTAATTTCAGTTTAACTTCAACTGGAATACCTGTCCATTAATAACTAAAACGTTTTTCAGCATCCCTTTTAACAAGTCATGTACGAGTTGAGTTTTTTAGTTTTTGCGTGTGGCACGCGTGGTAGATGTACTGTAAAATATAATTTTTCCCCCAGTTTTTTTAATCAGTTGAATTTTTTGCTGGTTTTTAACGCTATGGTACGAGGGTGACGTGCGGTACGAGTTCTACTGCTCGCGAGATTAATTGCTTTATTGTACAGGAACGGAACACCCCTTAGGCTGTAGCTGTTCAACCTAAAGCGGAGTTTAACGTATTAGTCCGCCCGTACTTGAACTATTTCTTTTGAGAGCGTAAGTACAATTTCATCTTGTTTTCCGTTGACCAATCTGACTCTAGAAATCATAGGATTCGAAAATATTACATTTGAATTCAATTTTTATTTGTTACTAGCTGTTACCCGAGGCGTCGCTCGCGTGTAATAAGAACTTGCATCAAAATTATATAAAGAATGGATAGATTTTACTGATGACTAATATTTTTGTAGCACCGTAGGAGCGAAGGCACTCGGCGTTGCCCGTCAGCCCCTAGGGATGCATTGTTTATTTCTTTTCACGCGGACATTATTCTATAAAGAAGGGTTTTTAAGTTTTTGGCCGCCATTTAAAAAATGGCAACACCTAAAAGACCCTTCAACCCTGGTACATGTTTCCTTCGCTTTACGAGGAACAAATGCATGTGTTTGGTAGTTTGAAACGAAACATTACCAGTACTCTCGGTAAATGGTTTTTGTTTCCTCGTGAAGGTTTTGTAATGAAATTTCATTGTTTTTTTTTCATTTTTAAATGAATTTTTCTCTTAACTTTTATTATTTCAACCACACAATACAAACCGAGCATTATGACGTCGTAAGCGGTTTGCAACACGTCAGATACCAAAGACAATATAACTTTGCTAGAACCTAGACGTGAGACTTCTTTGCTGAACAATAACAAATCATTCATTGCTACAACCAAACTAACAGAGGTTAGTTTAATCCAATCACAACCCTGATTTAATCTGGTTTTAGCATTTACTTAAGTAAGGCTGGTTTATCATTACACCGCGCGGGCCATCTTACCAATTTTTATTATATTTTTCGTGACAATAACTGCTGATATGATAAATAGGATTCAGCTTTCTAACATGATGTTGTGTCTGTAGTCTTTGTCCAAGACTGTTATGTCATGGGGTTACATAAGCGGCACGTTTTGAATTTTAATTGAAAGAATCAACGTTTTAAGTGGTTAGATAAATTTCGAAATCAGCAGATGATTGTATATAATGCTTTGTTATCCCAATTAATTTTCAATTTAATTTAAAAATTAACGTCGTGATGGATCATCATTCTCAAGTGGGAGAGTTTTACCGAGATCAAACTCTGTTCGTCACCGGAGCTACGGGCTTCATTGGAATGGTACAACTTAATATTTTATTAAAGCCTGCATCTGATAATTGTCCGTTTCAATATGTGTTTGATTAATAAATCAAATATGCTATGCTTCAATAAATAAAAAATTTATTTCACGCGCTATTCTTCCACAAAGCCAAAAATTCCGAATTTCACGCGGATGTTAAACAAACCAGAAAACCAGAAAACCAAAACAATGAATACTAGAAAGTGTCATAAAATTTACAAATTGGATGATTTAATTTTAAAGCAAGACGGAGAACTAATTATATTTTTCCTCTTACACATTGAATAATGCTGTAATTTATTCTGATATTCATTTATTTAAAATACAGGGTCTTGTAGAGAAAATACTTTATTCGTGTCCAGACGTGAAAAGAATATACATTCTAATTCGTCCGAAAAAAGGGGTTAAAGACTCCGAAATCAATAACAAGTTCCAAGAATTCTTAAACTGCCAGGTAAGAAAATGTTTTTTCGTTATCTTACGAGTAGACTTCAAATTGTTAGTTTCTTTATCACTTCTCTTCAGAAATAAGAATGTTTATTCATTTGCATTGCAGGTTTTCGAAAGATTAAAGCGAGAAAGACCAAATGATTTGAAGAAAATCGTCCCCGTTTGGGGGGAACTCGTTCGACCGAACTTGAACATTTCAACCGAAATCGAGAAGCAATTAATGGATGAAGTTACAATCGTTTTCCACAGCGCCGCCACCGTCAGATTCAACGAACCTTTAAAGTAAGAACATTTCAAATTTTATTTAAGATCTAGGCTAGAAGGGAGAGGAGCCGTCTGGGCTTGACCCATGGCCGTCTTCGCGCACTCTCTGGTCCCAAAACGACTAGAGCGCAGGTGCCAAAAAACGAGATGGAGGGCAAAGTTTTGTTACACCGAAAAAGTTTCTAACACCTCTACACAGATGACGTAATTCTTTCATTATCTGATTGCAGAGTCGCGATTGAAATAAATTTGATAGGAACCAAAAATGTTTTGGAATTATTCAAGAAATTGAAGAGGCCAACGTCTTTCGTCTACGTTTCGACGGCCTTCTCTCACTGCCAAAGGGACTTGATCGAAGAAACCGTTTACCCTCTGAGCCTCGAACCCGACTTCTTAATTAAACTACACCAGTAATATCTCCCTCCTCTAAATCATTGTTCATATCATTTTAATAGACCAATTCGAATATTACATGCAGAGAAACAAACTTCCAGGGGCAAGCCGCCATTCTGAATAATTTCTCTCCCGCCACGAAACACCACTAGAGGGCAGCCCAAGCTCACTGCGTGTTAGAGGCTAGCAAGCCCGGTCATGCCTCTAGCGATGTCTCCTGGCGGGAGAGAAATTATTCAGAATGGCGGCTTGCCCCTGGAAGTTTTGTTGACACGCTCTGCATGTAATATTCGAATTGGTCTATTAAAATTCGATTAATCAGGAAACTTGATGAGAAAAGTCTGGATTGTTTAACGGAAAATGCTTTGGAGGGAAGACCCAACACGTACACGCTGTCGAAAGCCGCGGCGGAGGAATACTTGGAACAACACTCTGGAAATCTACCTATTGCCATTGTTAGACCCTCCATTGTTGAGAACGCCCTTAAAGAACCAGTTCAGGGTTGGAGATATGGTCAAAGCTCACTCAGCAGGTTTATTATCGTGGTAAGCTTTTCTATTTTTAAACTCCGCGATGGCGCTCAAGACAGCCTTTGAGCCACGCAGTAGGAGCTAGCTTTCTAGAGATGTATTGTCACTTTGTTAATTAAATCCTCTTACGTGGTATTAAAGTGCGGTAAAGGCTTGGTTCATAACATCCCTGCCAAAGAAGACGCACCCATGGACATGGTTCCCGTGGATTTGTTGGTCAATCTCTTGATTGTTGTCTCTTGGTACACCGCCATGAAAAAGTAATTATTCTAAGAATTAGATAAGAATGGTCTTGTATCGTAAGTGATTTTCATTTCAATTTATGTAGCAATTTGAGTGGAAAACTGCCCGTTTATAATTTTGTCTCGGGCAATCGAAATGCAATCACCTTCAGGAAATTCATGGACTGCTCTATGGCATACGGTTATTTGCATCCTTTGTACAGCTCTCTCAACATGGTTTTCACATCTTATACGACGAACAAATTCCTTCTGACGATCGGGAAACTTCGAGATCATTATATTCCCGCAGTAATTGTCGATTTCATTCTCATGTTAACTGGGAAGAAACCGGAGTGCGTATTATCATAATAACCCTTTCATACTGTGAACGGCAAGGTTTTACTAACTTATTAAGGGTGCCCAACTAGGCCAAAAAGCTGGCCACTGAATATGCGTAACTTAGACCAGTGGATGTGAGATGGATGTAAATGAAGGTCGAAATAGCTAGCCCCCGTGGGGAAAAGCGGCCTGGGCCGGAAATAAGAAAAATTTTCTTTTAGGACATGTGTCCAGTGATCCCCCTTTGACAGGAACATTTATGGGCCATTGTCCACTGGATTGTGCCAAAAATTGTGTCACGTCTTAATAGTCAAGCTGTCAATGCTTTGAAATACAGAGAACGTCTCATAGAGATGCTCAGAGTACCTGGCGATTCTTAAGGGGCGTGGTAAGTATAGAGAATACGCCTCCGTGTCACTGTCTCCTCCAAGGTCTGCGCGAGATTTAAAATACTAAAGCTATGCCGCCTCATTTTTGATTAAAAATCTTCTCAAGATTCCAAATTGTATAACAGAGTAGACTCGTGGCCTACGTTGATTCCTCCATGGTCAAGCTGGGTTAGAGATGCTTTCGAATCGCCACCGATCCTTTTATAAAGGATGCATGATCGTAGCAGGCACATTGTTTCAAAATGGTTTTTTGCTGTTTACTCGTTTCAAGGTATTTCAAGATGTATCGACGCTTTTTCACGACACTTCCCGCCTTAACCTATTTCACGGCTAAACAATTTTGTTTCAAGAGCGACAACGTTGATTCTCTTCAAGGCGAACTATCTCGGCTTGATCAGCGGATGTTTAACTTTGACGTTGCTTCGTTCCAATGGGAAGATTACTTACCGATTTTATTAGAAGGAGTTCGAAGAATTCTTGTACCAGAGGATTGTAATTTCAGTGACAAATTGAAGAAACAAAAGCATAGAATGTGAGTGAAATAAACCATTTTCCAATTAAAAATTTCTAACCTGGATTTTACATTAAATTTATTTAGTTATATTGATAAAGTGAATTTGTTTTAGGTTATTCTGGCAATACTATTTATTAAATGTTGGATTTCCTTTGTTAGTTTTATATTTAGCTTACCTATTTTTTAAGTAATAGGCACTTAATTATTGTACTTAAACGAGTTAAATATTATTTAAGATAGTTGTACGGTATTCAATTGTAGACTTATTTTTAAGTGGTGTTACTAGTATCACGAGTCTTAACTTTCATTATTACGATTAAACATAACGTTTCCGCATAATGAAAACGTTTATCTTTTTTCACTAATTACGTGATATCGCTCAATACACTCAGCGGGTGCAATTAAAAAACCAAGGTTTATAGCGTAGTCTTTTTAAAGGCTGGCAGCCTTGCTATTTGCCCCCGTCTCGCTATTGTTCCTAAGCACAATCCCTTCCTATTGAAATTGAGCAATACGACTATGGGAAGTGTCGTACGTTTTAACACGATGCTACCATAATTTCATAAGATATGTTCCATTAGTTTGTCACTTAAGAAAAACCTCTACTCTCGGTGAATGGTATTTGCTTCCTTTCGAAGAGTTTGCGATGAAATTTTATTATTCAAATTGAAATTAATTATTCATTTAACGTTTATTATTTCAACCACACAATACAAACCGAGTCTTTATGACATCGTAAGTCGTTTGCAACACGTCAGATAACAAAGACAATATAACCTAACTAGAACCTAGACGCGAGACTTCATTGTTGAGCAATAACAAATCATTCATTACTACAACCAAACTAACAGAGGCTAGTTTAATCCAATCACAACCCTGATTTAATCTGGATTTAGCATTTACTAAAGTCCGGTTGGTTTACCATTACTGCGCGCGGGCCATCTTACCAATATTTATTATATTATTCGTGACAATAACTCTGATATGATAAATAGGATTCAAGTCTTAAGAGCTTTCTAACATAAAGTCGTGTCTATAGTCTGTGGTCAAAACTGTGTCGCCATGTTGTTTTGCATGAGCAACAAGTTTTGAATTTTAATTACAAAACACAAGGTTTTAAGTGGTTAGAGATATTACAAAATCAGGAAGCGGATGATGGTATATATTGTTTTGTTATTCCAATTAATTTTCAATTTAATTCAAAAATTAACGTCGTGATGGATCATCATTCTCAAGTGGGAGAGTTTTACCGAGATCAAACTGTGTTCGTCACCGGAGCTACGGGCTTCATTGGAAAGGTAAAACTTGATATTTCATTAAAGCCTGTATCTGATAATTGTCCTTTTCAATATGGGTTTGTTTGAAAGCCGAGCTTCTTCTTGATTATCAGTATTTTTCGTTCAGCTCAATTTCAGTCTTAAAATGTACTCTCAGACGTAAGAAATGTTAAAACGTTCAGTTCACATGAAACGTTGGGAAGTAATTATTATCTTATTTCACAAGCTCCCTTTCTTCTAAATCCAATATTAATTTGACGCGCTATTTTTCCAAAATATCTAAGATAAAATTTACGAGAAAATCTTCAAAAATCAAAGATTAATTTCACCCGCTATTCTTAAAAAAATTCGAAGATTAATTTCACGCTATCCTTCATTAATTCCAAAAAAATTCCACGAACTATTTTTCAAAAAAAAAAAATCACGAGCTAAATTATTTAAAAAAAAATCTCGAGCTATTCTTTTAAAAAATCACGAGCTATTCTTCAAAAAAAATTCACGAGCTATTCTTTAAAAAAAAATTCACGAGCTATTCTTAAAAAAAAATTCACGAGCTATTCTTTAAAAAAAATTCACGAGCTATTCTTTAAAAGAAAATCGCGAGCTATTCTTTAAAAGAAAATTTCACGAGATATTCTTTAATAGATAAAAATTCAATCCACGCGCTATTCATCAAAAGTCCGAAAATTCCATATTTCACCAAACCAAAACTATGAATACTAGGTCAGGTATTATAAAAGTGTTATAAAATTTACAAATTGGATCATTTACTATTAAAGCAAAATGAAGAATTTATTTAAATATTTCCTATTCCACATTGAGTAATGAAGTAATTTATTCTGATCTCTATTGGTTTAAATTATAGGCTCTTGTAGAGAAAATACTTTATTCGTGTCGAGACGTGAAAAAAATATTCATTCTAATTCGTCCAACAAAAGGCGTTAAAACCAATACCAGGTTCCAAGAATTCTTAAACTGCCAGGTAAGAAAATGTTTTGTCGCTTATGAGTAGACTTTAAATTGATAGTTTCTTTATCACTTCTCTGAGTCTTTAGAAATAAGAATATTTATTCATTTGCAATTGCATTGCAGGTTTTCGAAAGATTGAAGCTAGAAAGACCAAATGATTTGAAGAAAATTGTCCCCGTTTGGGGGGAACTCGTTCAATCGAACTTGAACATTTCAACCGAAATCGAGAAGCAATTGATAGATGAAGTTACAATCGTTTTTCACAGCGCCGCCACCGTCAGATTCAACGAACCTCTAAAGTAAGAAAATTTAAATTTATTTAACATTTAGGCTGAAAGGGAGAGGACACTGCCGTAATCCGGTCTCAAGTGGTTGAAACATTTTCCCTAGATCTAAGCAATGACCCCTCTACACGGATCAGGTGTGAATACACTCCGCCTGACGTCGTTCTTTTAATATCTGATTGCAGAGTCGCGATTGAAATAAATTTGATAGGAACCAAAAATGTTCTGGAATTATTCAAGAAATTGAAGAGGCCAACGTCTTTCGTCTACGTTTCTACGGCCTTCTGTCACTGCCAAAGGGACTTGATCGAAAAGACCGTTTACCCGCTGCGCCTCGAACCCGACTTCTTAATTAAACTACACCAGTAATACCTCCCTCTCTCTTAATCATTATTCATATCCTTTCAATTAAAATTCGATTAATCAGGAAACTTGACGTGAAAAGTCTGGATTGTTTAACGGAATGGGTTTTGGAGGGAAGACCAAACACGTACACGCTGTCGAAAGCCGCGGCGGAGGAATACTTGGAACAACACTCTGGAAATCTACCTATTGCCATTGTTAGACCCTCCATTGTCGAGAACGCCCTTAATGAACCCGTTCAGGGTTGGAGAAATGGTCACAGCTCACTCAGCAGGTTTCTTATAGTGGTAAGCTTTTATATTATCGAACTCCGCGATGGCGCTCAAGAGTCACGGTTTTGAAACGCAGTGCGAGCACTCTAGAGAATATGAGACGGTGTCTCTTTGTTAACATTATCCTCTTACGTGTTATTAAAGGGTGCTAAAGGCCTGGTTCATAACATCCCTACCAAAGAAGACGCGCCCATGGACATAGTTCCCGTGGATTTGTTGGTCAATCTGTTGATTGTCGTCTCTTGGTACACCGCCATTAAAAAGTAATTATTCTAACAATTAGACAAGAATGGATTTGTATCGAAAGTGATTTTCATTTTAATTTATGTAGCAATTGTAGGGTAAAACTGCCAGTTTATAATTTTGTCTCGGGCAATCGAAATGCAATCACCTTCAGGAAATTCATGGACTACTCTATGGCATATGGTTATTCGCATCCACTATACTGCTCTCTCAACATGGTTTTCATGTCCTGTACATCGAACAAATTCCTTTACACGATCGGGAAATTTCGAGATCACTACAATAATTTCCCGCACTAATCGTTGATTTCATTCTAATGTTCACTGGGAAAAAACCGGAGTGCGTATTAGCATCATAACCCTTTCATACTGTCATAAGTTTATCATGCCTATAAGTACACAAATATGGGTTACAACTGGGCATCTTCCGCAGGCTACTGTGACGTCAGAACTAGTATAGCGCTAAGATCCGAAGAGAGAAAATTTTGAAAAATCTGTCGCGGTGCAGCCACCAAGCGGTCGAGACGATTACTAAATGGGTCCCTCTCTCTCTCTCTCTCTGGTGAGATAGAGGCGGTTTCAGTCCTGAAACATTCTAAAAGGGATAAAAAAACGCTAGGCTAGGCAGTACAATTTTGTATTGAAGTTGAGGTGATAAATGATACGGAGAGAGTATAGGGTGTCATTAAAGGGAGCCAGACAAACGCTATTGCCATAGGAGGAGCAGCCATATCTCTACTTAGAGGCATGATAAACTTATGATACTGTGTACTTTTGCTTTGAGACATTCCGTTAGAATGGAGAGAAAACGGCGTGCTTACTGTTTTACAGCTCAGGTCCCGTGGAACTCCAAAAGGTATGGGAGTAGTAGTCGGACTCAATTGTAATTGGTTCGTCTGTAGCTCTTCTTACCAAATTACAATTGAGTCCGATTATTACTCCCCCATTTTTTGGTGTCCCACCCAACCTGAGATATGTCTGAGATAGCATTTCTCTCAGTTTTTGAATACTACTCCTTTCATCGTTGGTGTAACGTAAGAGATGGGAATCCATAATATGGTAGTATTTATGCACATGCTTTGCTTTCCTACTACTGCTACTACTTTACATTGAAATAAAGGACGGGTGATAGTAGTAGAAGACTTATGGTTTCAAATTGTTTTTTATTGTTAACTCATTTTAAGGTATTTCAAGATGTATCGACGCTTTTTCACGACACTTCCCGCCTTGACCTATTTCGCGGCTAAACAATTTTGTTTCAAGAGCGACAACGTTGATTCACTTCAAGGCGAACTATCGCAGCTCGATCGGCGGATGTTCAACTTTGACGTTGCTTCGTTCCAATGGGAAGATTACATACCGATTTTATTAGAAGGAGTAAGGACATACCTTGTACCCGAGGATTGCGGTATCAGTATCAAATTGAAGAAACGAAAGCATAGAAAGTGAGTTTTGTTTTAAAAAAGAATTTGCCATGTTGGAAATTTTTAGTTGTTTTTCTGGATAGAGCGGATAAAGTTATTAATATTTAGAAATGAAACCATTTATCCAACTTCAATGTTGAGGAAGGTACAAGCAATGAAGTTTTATTGCCGAACACGACGCGTTAGGTCTCTCTTCGAAGATGACGATCCTATTGGTGCTACTAGTCGTCCAATAGAATTTGTTAGTCTTCTGTTGTCATCTTCGCAGCGAGCCTTATTAACGCGTTGGAAACTTAGTAGCTGGTATCTTCTTTAATATCGTACATGGATACAAAGTTCCATTTCGAAATAATGCAATTCCCAATTAAAATTTCTAACCTGGATTTTACATAAAATTTATTCAGTTTTACTGATAAAATCAATTTGTTTTAGGTTATTCTACCAATACTATTTGTTCAATGTTGGATTTCCTTTGTTAATTTTATATTTAGCTTACCTATTTTTTAAGTAATAGGCGCTAAATTATTGTATTTAAACGAGTTAAATATTATTTAAAATACTTTGGGCATCAAATGTAGATTTATTTTCAAATGGTTAAGTATCACTAGTCGTAAAATATCATAATTGCGATTAAACTTAACGTTTCTGTGTAATGAAAGCGTGATCTTTTCACCAATCACGTGATATCGCATGTTAAATCAAAAAACCAAGGCTTATTTAACGGCTCGAAATTTGCCCCCATCTTGCTAATGTTCCCAAGCATAATCCCTTCCAATTGAAATTAAGTATTACGACAATGTCAAAGTGTCATATACGTCGGACGGATTGGTAATAGAGTGCTGTCAGTTGTGACGTCAGATCCAAGGTTAAACGTCACGAGTCTGCCTTAAGCAATGGGCGGCCATGACAGTTACCGTTTTTACCTCTCCGTGTGACGTAGTCCAGGAGAGGTTCTGTAACGGCCGTGTCTGTGTGTGTGTCTGTCTGTGTGTGTGTCTGTCTGTGTGTCTGTCTGTCTGTCCGTTGTTACACCCACGTGACCGCGTTCGCAGTTTGCGTATCGGAGCAAACGTGTTCGCCATTTCCGAACTGCTTTCACAGTCACGGAAATGGCTCCTCTACTTGAGTTCTCACACCACCATCTTCTGGTCTTTGTCCATCCCACACGGACACCAGTCTGTTCTTACTGGCTTCTAATCACCACCATCTTCTGCTCTTTGTCAATCCCACATTGACACCAGTCTGCACTTACACTGGCTTCTAACACCACCATCCACTGGTCTTCCGTCTATTCCACATAGACACCAATCTGTATCATTGGCTTCTACTCCATTATCATCGTTTGGTTTTAGGATATACGCGGCGATCAGCTAGGGTTACGAGAAACGTCTAGCCTCCCTAAGGTGGGATCGCCACCAAAGGTTTTCGCAATTGCGCTTTTTCCTTACTATTATAATGGAAACGAATCGTATATATACCCCAAATTTGAAAAAAGCGGGCAAGAGGGGTACCCTTAACTTTAAACGTCAATATTAGCAAAGTTTGAGAAGATAATAGGTATAACTTTATTTTAAACGATTTAACTATTATTAATGTTAATTATTGAAGATTAAAATAATTAAAAATAATTATATTTATTTAAATATTAAAGATAAACCTCTGGTGCAAAGAGAGAGATTATCATTGCCTCCTATATCTACCAAGGCCCGTGCATGCGATATATTTCCTTCATTGCCTCTTATATCTATCAAGGCCCGTGCATTGTGATATATTTCATTCATTGCCTCCTATATCTATCAAGGCCCGTGCATTGCGATATATTTTTCAAAACAACAACAAAAATGGGAAACCCCAACTCAGAAACATAATAACGTTTTCATTGGATACTTTAAGTTTATATAATCTTCTTGACACGGAGAGGTAATATTTTGGTTTTCCCAACTTGTTTCTTTATGGGAAAACAGCATGGGTGACGTCACACCGGCGCTTCTGACAGCACTCTATTGGTCATGAAGGGCTACGGACGAACCAATTACAATTGAGTCCGACTATTTCACCCTCATTTTTGGCTTCCCACCCAACCTATGCCGTTCCACAGTTAGCGCACCTATTTCTCTCAGATTTCGCACATTCCAACTTCTTTCCACGTAATTTAAGGAGTTAAAGGACCGCTTAAGCGGGAAGACATCTTTTATATTCATATAAACTATATGCTTTCCTGGTTTATGCAATGGCCATTTTTTAAAAGCGCTTCATACAGTTTTCTTATGTTAATATTCTTGCTTATTGAGAATATTGAGGAAAGGAGTTATCCATTCTGAACTTCATTTAAATTCGTGTCAAACATGTTCATTCATTTGAAATGCAGATTTACATAAGACCGAATGATTTGAAGAAAATCATTATTCATAACGCTGAGTTGCACTAACCACTTACTAGCCTTGAAAAGTGATGACGAAGTGCAGGTTCGGAGTTTCCCATTGGTTAGTAGTTGGTAGTAGTCGATGTACCGGAAGACTTTTCAATGGCTCCGCGGGCGCTCATTTTAAATGTCGAAATATGGTAGGGGATCGACACCAATCAGAAGGTAAATATTTACATGGAGGAAAAATATAATCCTATTCAAGATTTTGCAATGAAATTTCATTTTTCAAATTGAAATTAATTATTCATGTAATGTTTATTATTTCAACCGCACAATAGACTATTCCATTAAATACTTGCAGAAAAACCAACTGACAAGGGAGTGCCCGCCATATTGGGCTAGTTTCCATATTGGGCCGCATATGGTGCTTCATCGAGTGAAGAATATAGACTCATGGTGGCCCCTCCCCTGTGACGTTTGCTTATCCTAAGGCATTACAAGCATGTCTTGACATTGTAAGTGGTTTTCAACACATCAGACCAGACGTGCGATTTTTTTGCAAAGCAATGACAAATCATTCGTTGTTAAAACCGAACTAATCAAAACTAGTTTATTCATCACAACCCCGATTAAATCTGGTTTTAGCATTGATCATCGTTAATGCGCCTTACGAATTTTTGTTATTTTTTCGTAACAAAACATGCTGATATGCTAAATATTCTTCAAGTGTTAACAGCTTTCTAACCAATTCCATTATTGATAGGGGTGCGTCTAGGAGCACCCCTAGAGGCAGTGCAAGTTGGCTAGCCTCCCGCGTTTAGTGAACCCTGGCTCCATCTAGCGTTGTCTCTAGGCGAGTCGGAAGAGAACCCTCCACGTTGGTTTCTCTACAAGTAATTACAGTAATAGTCTATAGTCTTTGACCAAAAATGTTTTGCCATGTCGATCGTTAGCATATGCGGCAAGTTTTGAATTTTATTTACAGAACTTCCAAGGTTTTATGTGGTTAGATAAATTATAAAGTCAGCAGGTAATGGTATATAACGTTTCGTTGCTCCAATTAATTTTCAATTTAATTTAAAAATTAACTTCGATATGGATCATTCTCAAGTGGGAGAGTTTTATCGAGATCAAACTGTTTTCGTCACCGGAGCTACGGGCTTCATTGGAAAGGTAAAATTTGATATTTTACTAAAGCCTGCATCTGATAATTGTCCCTTTGAATTTTGGGTTTGTTTGACTATCAGTATTTTTCGTTCAGCTCAATTTCAGTCTTAAAATGTACCGTTAGAAGTAGGCCTAGTTAATGTTTAGGTCATATGAACCGTAGGGAAGTAATTATTACCCGATTTCACGCTACTTCATTCTCTTCTTCAATAAATCAAAGATTAATTTCACGAGCTCTTCTTGAATAAATCAAAGATTAATTTCACGAGCTCTTCTTGAATAAATCAAAGATTAATTTCACGCGCTATTCTTCAATAAATCAAAGATTAATTTCATGAGCTCTTCTTGAATAAATCAAAGATTAATTTCACGCGCTATTCTTCAATAAATCAAAGATTAATTTCACGAGCTCTTCTTGAATAAATCAAAGATTAATTTCACGAGCTCTTCATGAATAAATCAAAGATTAATTTCACGCGCTATTCTTCAATAAATCAAAGATTAATTTCACGCGCTATTCTTCAATAAATCAAAGATTAATTTCACGAGATATTCTTCAATAATCAAAGGTTAATTTCACGAGCTATTCTTCAATAAATCAAAGAATAATTTCACGCGCTATTCTTCAATAAATCAAAGAATAATTTCACGCGCTATTCTTGAATAATGCAGTAATTTATTCTGATATTCATTTATTTAAATTACAGGCTCTTGTAGAGAAAATACTTTATTCGTGTCCAGACGTGAAAAGAATATACATTCTAATTCGTCCGAAAAAAGATGTTGAAGACTCCGAAACCAATAACCGGTTCCAAGAATTCTTAAACTCTCATGTAATAATGATATAAGTTATGCTGCTATTTAATATGCTTAAAATTGCTAGCTTCTTTAATAAAAGAAGAATATTTATTTATTTATTATTTGCATTGCAGGTTTTCGAAAGATTGAAGCGAGAAAGACCAAATGATTTGAAGAAAATTGTCCCCGTTTGGGGGGAACTCGTTCAACCGAACTTGAACATTTCAACGGAAATCGAGAAGGAATTGATAGATGAAGTTACAATCGTTTTTCACAGCGCCGCCACCGTCAGATTCAACGAACCTTTAAAGTAAGAACATTTTAAAATGCATTAAAGATCTATACAGATGAGGTATAAACACACTCCGCCTGACGTCATTCTTTTAATATCTGATTGCAGAGTCGCTATTGAAATAAATTTGATAGGAACCAAAAATGTTCTGGAATTGTTCAAGAAATTGAAGAGGCCAACGTCTTTCGTCTACGTTTCGACGGCCTTCTCTCACTGCCAAAGGGACTTGATCGAAGAGACCGTTTACCCGCTGCGCCTCGAACCCGACTTCTTAATTAAACTACACCAGTAATATCTCCCTCCTCTAAATCGTTATTCATATCCTTTTAATTAAAATTTGATCAATCAGGAAACTTGACGCGAAAAGTCTGGATTGTTTAACGGAAAGTGTTTTGGAGGGAAGACCAAACACGTACACGCTGTCGAAAGCCGCGGCGGAGGATTATTTGGAACAACACTCTGGAAATCTGCCCATTGCCATTGTTAGACCCTCCATTGTCGAGAACGCCCTTAATGAACCCGTTGAGGTTTGTATCTTTAAAAGGCTTGAGTGAGCTGGCCCGCAAGGTGCAAGCCTCTGGTGGCACCCCTTAACCTTGAAGGAGAGAGAGAGAGAGAGAGAGAGAGAGAGAGAGAGAGAGAGAGAGAGAGAGAAAGATGGAGTGGCAACCCTCATACCTATATCGTTGCCTCTGTCTGTGTCCGCTAGTTCTCATACAAATATAATGGCGCTATGTGGCAGCACTTAACAATCGTCTACCGAAAGGTTAGGGGCGTGCGCGAGGTACACTGGGAGAGTTACGGTTCCTTATGTCAACCATCATCATTTTCACCCCATCTCACCTCATTTGTCCCTGCTTTAGCAACTAGATCCTTGGCTAACCTAATCCAACCTAACCTTAACCCAAGCAAAATAAAACAACGTAAACTTTACCCGAACCAAACAACTAACCAAAGTTTTGAAACGTCTATAGTTAATAAAAATTAGCTTCTTAATTAAAAATGTATGAATGTCTTAGGGCTGGAGAGACGCGCACAGTTCAGTAACCAGACTTATTGTCGTTGTAAGTTTGTTCGACCAAGGAGGATGTATAAGAGAGGATACCGCATACAGTGGAGTGCAACTTCGACGCGTAAGCTGTTGGTAAAGGCGGGCGTCACGTGATCGTTGTTGGAAAAGAGGGATATTCAAAATTATAAACAAGCTCATGAGGCTAGAGCATGGAGGTTTGAACGCATGCGCGAGAATGTACGCTCTCTTGCCGTGAGGGTATAGTGGTAACCATGGTAACCGGGGAACGGCACAGTACCATTTTAGGAACGGGGGACCAAGTGCATTCTGTCTGAATCCGAGTCTCCCCTCTTATACATTCTCCTTGGTTCTGCTCGAGGCGCACTAGAGCGAACGTTATTATACTTATTTAATTAAAGGGCGCTAAAGGCTTGGTTCATAACTTCCCTGCCAAAGAAGACGCACCCATGGACATAGTTCCCGTGGATTTGTTGGTCAACCTCTTGATTGTTGTCTCTTGGTACACCGCCATTAAAAAGTAATTATTCTAACAATTAAAGAAGAATGGTCTTGTATCGTAAGTGATTTTCAATTCAATTGATGTAGCAAATGGAGTGGAAAACTACCCGTTTATAATTTTGTATCGGTAAATCGAAATGCAATGACAGCGAGAAAAATGCTTAGTTGGGCAATGGCGTACAATTATTTACATCCAATCTACAGCGCCGTTAACATGGTTTTCGTATCTTGTACGACGAACGAATTTCTTTTGACGATCGAGAAAGTTCGAGATCATTACATTCCCGCCTTAATCGTCGATTTCATCCTCATGTTCACCGGAAAGAAACCGGAGTGAGTATCATCATCATAACCCTTTCATACTCGATCCATTGTTTTTTACTTCTTTTTTTTTACTTTCAAATTGTTTCAAGGTATTTCAAGATGTATCAACGCTATTTCACGACACTTCCGGCCTTAACCTATTTCGTTGCTAAGTTTCGTTTCAAGAGCGACAACGTTGATTCTCTTCAAGGCGAACTATCGCTGTTTGATCAGCGAATGTTCAACTTTGACGTTGCTTCATTCAAATGGGATGATTACATGGTGAATTTTATGGAGGGGACGAGGAAATACCTTGTACCCGAGGATTGCGGTATCAGTATCGAATTGAAGAAACGAAAGCATAGAATGTGAGTTTCTTTTCAGAAGGAAATTTTTTGTTGTTTATTGGAAAATTGTGAAATTCATAAAGGTCGGACGCAACGCAATTTAGTACAGGTGAAGGCAGGGCGTCGTGCGCAAACGTCCTGCCTTCGCCTGTACTAAATTGCTTTGAGTCCGACCTTTATGAATTCAACCAAAAAGCGGATAAAGTAATGAACATTAAGAAATGGAAACAGCTTTATCCATCTACAATGTTTAAGTACGGAGGTGTGTTGTAGGAGTATAGACTAGGCGACTAGGTCTATAAAACTTAATCGCTGGTATCTTCTTCAATATCGTACATGGATATATGGTTCCATTTCGAAAGGACGAATTTTCCTTTAAAAAATTCTAACCTGGATTTTACTTTAAATTTATTTAGTTTTATTGATAAAGTCAATTTTTTTTAGGTTATTCTGGCAATACTATTTGTTCAATGTTGGATTTCCTTTGTTAATTTTATATTTAGCTTACCTATTGTTAAAGTAATAGGCACTTAATTATTGTATGTAAACGAGTTAAATATTATTCTGCGGGGGATAAAACATAGATTTAATTTTAATTAAGGCGCCATCCAATAAAAATTTCTAATCTTTACTTTAGAAGTAACATATTGTCGATTCTCAAAATTAATTTTCCATAGAACCATGTCCCAGTATACTTCGGTCCTGTAATTACCCTTCATTTATGGAACACCTTGTGTAATAAAAACAAACTTTTTCCTTATCACCGTTTTCACTAATATCGTAGCACCGCCCTATAGACACAAGCGCAAGACAAAATTCAATAACAAAGTCTTAATTATGTTTAAGTATTCACAGAGCGTACAACTATGAAATTTGTTTTGATTTTATATCGCTGATAATAACGTAACAAAATAACTACATAAAAAGGGTCTGTAAAGCAGTCGGCGGACAGTTGGAGATATTTTTTTGAACGTATTTCCTTCTTTCCGGTAAAATAGTGTTAGGGCATTTTCCTATTTTTATGTTATTCAGCCTTTTCCGGCAGGTGGTACAATTGGGCCAATCACAGTGCCTTTGCTATTGCTACGGTCTGCAGTGGGGGTCTCGGACTCTCGGGAGTGCATGGGGACTGGGAAAACCCCGGAGGGTGGCGGCTCACAACCAATCACAAGAGAGATTATCAGGATCTCTGCTGATAACGTCAATGATTGAAGGGGAGTGGTGTCCGGTGACTTTTTTTTTTAAAAAAACCCTTGACCTATCTGCGATCTCATGATATTCTCGTCTGCTTGAAGCCGAGTTCACTTGTTTCCATTGAACTCTAACTCTTCTCTGTTTGGTCACAAAATGTCGCAAAGCGTGATAGATGAATAAATGGCCAGAGTTACAAAGCCAACCTCGCTTGCCACGTTTGTTAATTAATAAAAGCAATTAGTTTAATTAACCACACAGATTTGAGAATTATTAATTATCGATTCTAGCATTTTTAGTACTAATTAAGACCAGGATAATTTTAGCTTCAATCAGGGATAGATTTAATTTTAGAAGTAGGAATGGAGAACAGAGAAATGTGGACCCGCGTCAAAGTCCCGGACCCCCTTCCACGGGACTGGGGGGGGGGTATGAAAGAAGAGGCGGGTCATAGCGACAGAGGTAAAAATTAATTACGTATTTTGTGCCGTCCCCTTGCGATAAATAGTTCCCCCTCATCATTACTCCATTAGCAGGGATGGCCAAATTACTAATTGGCAATTACAAATTACAATTGTAATTTGTAATTCAATTACATTTTTTCTGAACTTAATTGTAATTGGTAATTGTAATTGAACAAATATTGTAATTTGTAATTGGTATTTTGTAATTGACGTTTTTAAAACGTTGAAAAAGTAATTCAATTACATTAGTCAATTACAATTACAAATATGCAAACAAATGCTGAGGTAGTATGAATCAGATTCTCTGACTGAAATGTACCATCTTAAGTGGGTGTGAATTTTGTACAGCATAAGGCTAGGTCGAATAGCTTCTTTGCAGTGTAAGCTGCATTTGAACGCAATGAAGAGTAAATTTTTTCTCACGGTAACTCTTGGCGTTCGAGGAGAGGGTAAGTTACCATATTGAAAAAACCTTGGTTTTCAATTGCCTTCATGGTTTCTATTTCTGTGATGTGAATGATTTCGTAATTTAATTACGGATCTCTTGTTTATGGTACGGATTTCGTGATTTTTTATTTTTATCAATGATTTCGGATGAGTTTGTAGTTAACTTCTAGTGGGAGTTGTCAAAAATGTGATTTCGCGAGAAGCGTACGGCATATCGTTGAATGACCGACCCCTCGAGCCTGGTACTTTCCACTCTGGGTGACTTTCTATTGCATTGGCATTGCTCACTGAGTCAGAGTCACTGTTCACTGTTGAACTAATATTTCCTCCAAAGACTATATTTTATTTTTCAACTGCAATCGATACCAAGACCAATTCAGAATTTTTGCACTCATTCGATCTGACTCCACTGATAATTTTCCCCATGATAAGCAATCTAATCTTTGTAAGGTATAACATCCCACTACTATCGTCCGCACCGGTGGAACTGCTTTTCAATTACGCAAAAACGGCCCTTAAAACACAACGAAGACATTGTTGAAAGTCAACAGATTCTATTAGTTTATTTTTGATAATTCGCGAGTTAACTCACAAATTAAATGCAACTTATTAATTTGTTATTTCAATTTCAAATATAATTCAATTAATAATTTGTTATTTCAATTTCAAATATAATTCAATTAATAATTTAATTTGTAATATGTAATTGTAATTTATAATTTGTAATTGAGTTTATCACAAAAATTTGTAATTGTAATTTATAATTTGTAATTGAGTTTATCACAAAAATTTGTAATTGTAATTTATAATTTGTAATTGAGTTTATCACAAAAATTTGTAATTGAATGATTCAGAATTTGTAATTGTAATTAGTAATTTGTAATTTAAGGTTCTTGTAATTTGGCCAACCCTGTCTATTAGCGCTGCTTAACTATTTGACAAGGCGAATGCGCTCGTGAATTTTTGGAGATAAAGCTTGAAATGTGGCGAATTTGGATCTTCTCCCTAGTAAACTAGATATCGCTTCTTGGTTCATGCTATAAGGTATGCAAAGAAGGAAGTTACCCAAAGCAATATAAAATTCCCAGACACCCGTTTTCAAATTAGAGAGAGAGAAAAAAAAAACCCGATATGTCGCGCAAATTCTAGGTCAACATGTGCTCAATTAAGTTGACTCGTTCCAACCGAAATAATATTTAAATACCTAGGTGATTAATCATTTCAAAATAATTTTACATCAACGAAATAAAAACAACTTTGACGGTCGTGAGGCTCGGTAAAGGGCCGTTCATTTTCGAGGGAGCACTCACTAGGGGCAGAGATAGATTTAATTTTAGCAGTAGAAATGGAGAACTGTTTGTATTTACTTCAGTCCGACTCATAGAACACCCAGTATAGAACCCCGCCCTCCAATACGTAACGAAAAGTTTAAATTATTTTATTGGCTGCTCACTTAAACTACGTTTTGATGACGTTGCTGACGGGGACGGCGAAAACTACGCAATTCCTTTTTACCTCTCTCGCTATGGCCCTCCCGCCTCTTCTTTCATACCCACCCCCCGTCCCGTGGAAGGGGGTCCGGGACTTTGACGCGCCCACATTACTCTGTTCTCCATTCCTACTTCTAAAATTGAATCTATCCCTGGTTAAATATACAACTAAAACAATGTGCAATGGGTTATATGTTGGGCGGGGCCTATATCGGGCTTATCTTCCATCAGATAGAACTCTTCTGCGCATGCGTTAGTTTCGTAGCGTCATTAGAGCATTGTGAATGGGCGTTGGCATTTCCGTTGAATTCATCCGCCGAGTCGTTCCGCGCTCACAGTCACGTGACATTGCCCAATCACTACTGCTTCAAAACATAGTTCTTGAACTTACTTTTATATAATTATTTGGATTAAAGCACCCTGGTGGTTATTTTAATGAAACTGGACTGGTTTAAAAATTTTAATAATGGTTAAATCTAGTTTCATGATTACCCAAGTGTTTATTTCATTCTAACATTAAACCGTCTATGATAAAAAGTGTTTTCGTGTTTGTTGCCAAAGTCGAATGTTTCAATTTAAATTTCAAAACTTGTCTTGTGGTTAGGAAATTTCTTTCTCTATTTCGAAACAAAGGGGCGACAGTATATACCGTTTCGTTACTCCAATTAATTTTCACTCTACTTAACAAAAGTATCGAGATGGATCATCATTCTCAAGTGGGAGAGTTTTACCGAGATCAAACTGTTTTCGTCACCGGAGCTACGGGCTTCATTGGAAAGGTAAAACTTGATATTTTATTAAAGCCTGCATCTGATAATTGTCCGTTTCGATATGAGTTCTTAACTCTTGATTGACTATACTTCTCTCTGCTCTCAATTTCAATCGTAAAATGCACGATTAAAGTAGGAAATTTTCAATTTTCACACGCATATCGAAATGGTTGATCATTATAATGATCTCACTATCCTATCAAAGATTAACTGATATTTCAGAAAAAACAGAGATTATGTTCACGCGCAACTCTTCTGAAAAATCAGAGTTTAATTTCACGCGCAACTCTTCTGAAAAATCGAATATTAATTTCACGCGCAACTCTTCTGAAAAATTAGAGATAATTTCACGCGCAGCTCTTCTGAAAAATTAGAGATTAATTTCACGCGCAACTTTTCTGAAAAAAAACAGAGATTAATTTCACGCGCAACTCTTCAGAAAAATCAAAGATTAATTTCACGCGCAACTCTTCTGAAAAAAAAAACAGATTAATTTCACGCGCAACTCTTCAGAAAAATCAGAGATTAATTTCACGCGCCACTCTTCAGAGAAATCAGAGATTAATTTCACGCGCCACTCTTCAGAGAAATCAGAGATTAATTTCACGCGCCACTCTTCAGAGAAATCAGAGATTAATTTCACGCGCCACTCTTCAGAGAAATCAGAGATTAATTTCACGCGCCACTCTTCAGAGAAATCAGAGATTAATTTCACGCGCCACTAAAGATTAATTTCAGGAGCTACCCTTCAAAAAAAAATAATCAAAGATTTAGTTCAAAAATCAGATTTCTAGCTGGTTCTCGTAAACGCTATGTACCGCTTTACAGCAGTTACCCAAAAAGAGCGATTACAAGCGGGATATGAAAAACGATAATCGTTTATGATAGTGTAGGTTTCAGAGTTATTTTAACTCAAATAGTTCTAGATCAAGTTAAATTAGGTTATTTGAAACCCCATAAATATGAGGTCAAACTTTGTATACTTGATATGTTATGGTTGTTTTTTTATACTTAATAAACTGTAGGATTAAGAATTGTGCAAAACTGTAGTTAAAAACTGATTCTTTCACAAACAGCAGCCGATATTTTTAAAACAGAAGGCGCTAGGCCTAGTTCTAAAAGAGCGGTTTTGAATTAAACCGCAATATTTTTTTAAAACCGCGGTTGCTATTCAGTGAACAGCTGTACCTGGTACACGATTAATCACACGAGTAGAATTGTTGCGCAATGAGACCTTGCGCGAATTTAAATATTGACGAACGTTATAATTAATTATATTTTCGATTTATTTAATTACAGGCTCTTGTAGAGAAAATATTGTTTTCGTGCCAAGACGTTAAAAAAATTTACGTTCTAATTCGTCCTAATAAAGCGGGCGTTAAAGACTCCGAAAATGTTAACAGGTTCCAAGAATTATTAAATTCTCAGGTATTTATTCAAAAACTAGTTTTCCGAAACGCTATTAACGTAAACAAGGATGATGGTGACGATTCCAAATATGAGTAAAACCGGCACGCAACTATGGAACGACTCAGATCTGGTAAAATGCTAGAAATGGGTTCGGAATACTCGGGAAAATGGCGGGCGGTCATGGTCAGACGAATCAGAAAGACCGCCCGCCTTTTTTCCGTGTATTCCTTTACCGTTTTCTAGCGTTCCGCTGGACCTGAGCCGTTCCACAGTTAGCGGGCATAAAAACCTTCCTACTTTTTCCACGTTTTTTAAGTAGTTAGAGGACAGTGTTATAAAAAATATAAATCCTCCTGGTTTAAGCAATGCCCCTTCTTTTAAAAAGTGCTGGCTGGCATGGTGCTAGTTAACAACGCAGAAAAAAACATTTTTATGTTATGTAATCTTGTTATTGTATCATTTCGTCACGTCATTTGAAATGCAGGTTTTCGAAAGATTGAAGCGAGAGAGGCCAAATGATTTGAAGAAAATTGTCCCCGTTTGGGGGGAACTCGTTCAACCGAACTTGAACATTTCAACCGAAATCGAGAAGCAATTAATAGATGAAGTTACAATCGTTTTTCACAGCGCCGCCACCGTCAGATTCAACGAACCTTTAAAGTAAGAACATTTTAAAATGCATTAAACATTTAGGCAGATCAGTTCTAAACACACTCCGGCTGACGTCGTTCTTTTGATATCTGATTGCAGAGTCGCGATTGAAATAAATTTGATAGGAACCAAAAATGTTTTGGAATTATTCAAGAAATTGAAGAGGCCAACGTCTTTCGTCTATGTTTCGACGGCCTTCTCTCACTGCCAAAGGGACTTGATCGAAGAAACCGTTTACCCGCTGCGCCTCGAACCCGACTTCTTAATTAAACTACACCAGTAAGATCTCCCTCCTCTAATTCATTAAGCATATCCTTTTAATTAAAATTCGATTATCAGGAAACTTGACGCGAAAAGTCTGGATTGTTTATCGGAAAGTGTTTCGGAGGGAAGACCCAACACGTACACGCTGTCGAAGGCCGCGGCGGAGGAATACTTGGAGCAACACTCTGGAAATCTGCCCATTGCCATTGTTAGACCCTCCATTGTCGAGAACGCCCTTAATGAACCCGTTCAGGTTAGATGGTTTGAAGGACTTTGGTGGTGCTCTTTAACATCCATATCCAACCTAACCTTACCCCAAATAAAACAACGTAAACATAACCCGAGATAAATGTTTTTAAACGTCTCTAATTTTTATTGTTTTAATTAAAAATCTGTAAACATCGTAGGGCTGGAGAGACGCGCATAGCTCACTAACCAGGCTTCTTCTCGTGGTAAGTTTCTTCTACTCTATGCAGCTTAATAAGAAGTCGGAGCGCACTAGCTCAATCGCTATTGTATCTATTAAAGTCCGGTAGAGGCTTGCTTCATAACTTCCCTGCCAAAGAAGATGCACCCATGGACTTGGTTCCCGTGGATTTGTTGGTCAATCTCTTGATTGTTGTCTCTTGGTACACCGCCATTAAAATGTAATTATTCTAACAATTAAACAAGAATGGCCTTGTATCGTAAGTGATTTTCAATTCAATTGATGTAGCAAATGGAGTGGAAAACTGCCCGTTTATAATTTTGTTTCGGCCAATCGAAATGCAGTGACAGCGAGAAAAATGTTAAATTGGGCAGTGGCTTGCAATAATTCACATCCACTCTACAGCGCCCTCAACATGGTTTTCATGTCTTGTACGACGAACGAATTTCTTTTGACGATTGGGAAAATTCGTGATCATTACATTCCCGCCTTAATCGTCGATTTCATCCTCATGTTCACCGGAAAGAAACCGGAGTGAGTATCATCATCATAACCCTTTCATACTCGATCCATTGTTTTTTACTTTTTAATTATTTCAAGGTATTTTAACATGTATCGACGCTTTTTTACAACACTTCCCGCCTTAACTTATTTCACGGCTAAACAATTTCGTTTCAAGAGCGACAACGTTGACTCTCTTCAAGGCGAACTATCGCAGCTTGATCAGCGAATGTTCAACTTTGACGTTGCTTCGTTCAATTGGGAAGATTACATGACGATTGTCATAGACGGGTCGAGGAAATACCTAATACCCGAAGATTGCGGTATCAGTATCAAATTGAAGAAACGAAAGCATAGAATGTAAGTTTTTTTTAATTTAAAGAACTATGCTAGAATTTTTATTGGAAAGAGCTTATAAAATAACGAATACTTTCATAAGTTCATAAGATATGTTCCTTAAATTCATAAGATAAGGTCCATAAGTTTGTCACTGTTTTCTGTGAGCTTGTCACGAAGTGAGGTTGGTCATAGATTCTCGTAAAGCGACGCCTAGTGAGGCACTGTACAAGGCTTAGTACAAACTGCAAAACCTAGTGTAGTACTTCAATTCTCGCTTGTCGTACTCTATCTAGCTCGAGCTGTAAGTCTCTAGCATTACGAAGTATAAGTAGTGTCATACTTATGTAACATATCACTTTTAAAATTTTGGTGGTATGAAGTCGTCGACAATGTTCCCTGTGTCTTAAAAATAGAATCCGTCACGTGGTACTAATCGTCGAATGGGATTTTATAGCCCCCTGTCGTCATCTTCGCAGAGAGATCAAACCCGTACGTTGCACGGAAACATAATTGATCTTATTTTCTTTAACATTGTAAATTTATCCAGGGTTTCAATTTGAAAAATTCAATATTTTTCTATGCTCTTTCCAATAAAAAGTTGATAAAATTTCTAGCAAGGATTTTAAAATTAATTTTATTTTGCATTAAATAGATTTTATTGATAAAGTCAATTTATTACAGGTTATTCTGGCAATACTATTTATTCAATGTTGGATTTCCTTTGTTAGTTTTATATTTAGCTTACCTATTTTTCAAGTAATAGACACTTAATTATGGTATTTAAACGAATTAAACGTTATTATAAATAATAGTAAATATATAGAGGTTGTCGGGTATCAAAATTAGATTTTCTTCTAAGTGGTAAAAGCATCATAAGTAACTTTCATTTTCACAATTAAACATTACAATTCTATATAATAAAAGCCTGATTCATTTATCACGTTGTTTTGCTCTATAGACACAGCACTGGCACTCTAATCAAAATTCATAAACCAAGGCCTAAGCAATTTTTCAATTTATTTGTATTAACGGAAATGGACTTTTCTACTAGTTAAGAAAATGGGTTAAAATATTTTTGGGTTTGAGTTCGGCAATATAACAATAAAGTCTGTTATTATATTTGACCCATATATCAGTATTCCATCCAGTTGGCTAAGTTAGTCTTTCGAAAATCTATAGTTAAGTATATTATAGTCCATCAATGAAACAGCTCGGCCTCAAATTGGTAGTCACTAAATTGTTTCACAAATCGTATAGTTTTCACAGAGAACATGCATAAACCTTTCTAGTAGTATAATTACCGACTGAGCCTAAGCCTAACCAAACTTAAGCCTAATGACACCTAACCCTAACCAAGCCTAAGCCTAATGAAACCTAACCTTAACCAAACTTAAGCCTAATGACACCTAACCCTAACCAAACCTAAGCCTAATGACACCTAACCCTAACCAAACCTAAGCCTAATGAAACCTAACCTTAACCAAACCTAAGCCTAATGAAACCTAACCTTAACCAAACCTAAGCCTAATGAAACCTAACCCTAACCAAACCTAAGCCTAATGAAACCTAACCCTAATATAAGCCTAATGAAACCTTAAAAAAACTTGAACCTAATATAGGCCTAACCAAACCTAACCCTAATATAACCCTAAGCAAAAACTAACCCCAATATAAGCCTAGCCAAACCTAAAATTAATATAAGCTGAACCATGTCTAGCCCTAATATAAACCTAACCAAATAAAACTTAATTTAAACTTAACCTTACATTACCCCTTTCCCCGCCCATAAACACGAGAGGATCAGAGGTTGCCGTCTTATCCCTAAAATCGGTAATTACAGCGGTGATTGGTAAATTACTTGTAAATTAAATTACCGATTCCCATCTCTACTGCGAATCTTATTGATAAATACAAAGTTCAATGCTAGAATCATGCATCTACGACAATCCCTTTAAAATTGATAGTTGGCGATGGTTTGGCGAAGACATTGAAAAGGTGGGTAACTCTTAAGTACCTTCGATTTGAAAAAGGAGGTGTCGAGAGTCATCTAAGGCGGACCATATCGAGATGGTTTAAATTAAATATTTGCTTTGAGCAGCGGCAGATTTCCCCAAATCCTCGTTTGTTTAGTTACTCCTCAAGAAGGATTTGCAGAGCTTAGTCATGGGACCAATTCCGGACCCCGAAATAAAATACACACAAGTAGGACTTAGAAAATTTTTTAAAGTTCTAAAAAATAATTGGGTTATTTTTATTTATTTATTTAGTTGTTTATTAATAACGAATGGCTTGATTCGCAAAGTGGCAAAGAATTTCCGACAATTAATCCGGCAAATGGAGAGAAAATTTGCGATGTTCAACAAGGATGTAAGGTTAGTATGTTGCGTCTTTCATGGGCTTTCTGAAGCCATATTTAAAAATATTCACAAAAGATTAAAATGTATGGTTCTGAAATTGTAATTTGTCAAAACTATTCACGCAATAACAATTATACTGAATAGGAAGATATTGACTTGGCCGTCGAAGCTGCCAAAGAAGCTTTCAAAATCGGTTCAAGATGGCGAACGATGGACGCATCGGCACGGGGTCTTTTGATTCACAAAATGGCCAATCTTTTGGAACGCGACATTGAATATGTTGCGGTAAAATTACCTTTCTATCACAAAAGAATGATATGACACTGGTATTTTACAAAGTAATTAAAGTACACGTGAAACTTCAGAGTTTGGAGTCGTTGGATAGTGGGAAACCGTACAAGGATGCCTTAATGGACATTCACGCAGCCATCAACATTTATCGCTATTTTGCCGGTTTGGCTGACAAGATTCATGGTAAAACCTTACCGGCTGATGGTTCTTACTTTACATACACCCGACCGGAACCAGTTGGAATCTGTGGTCTTGTCTTACCGGTTAGAATGATTACTTAGTTGTTAAGTTAGCGATGTTCTTATTAGAACATATGTGGCGTAGTTTAAAGTTTCATGGGTCAAAAGCTGTTTATCTGTATTTTCAGTGGAACTTTCCAATGGTTTTGACATCTCATAAAGTGGCTCCTGCATTGGCAGCAGGTTGTTGTTTGATTATTAAGCCGGCGGAACAGACGCCATTGACGACGCTCTATTTGGCATCAATGGCGCTGGAAGCTGGCTTCCCCCCGGGTGTTGTTAATGTGGTTCCAGGGTACGGAGACGCTGGCGCTGCTATCTCCGAACATATGGAAATTGATAAAGTCTCTTTTACTGGATCAACTGAGGTAAGTTTAAGTAGTTCATTGTACTTAAGTAGATCATTTAGGGAACGTCGTAATCATAATTTTACTGGGCACTACACTGCTTCTAGGGTTTCATTAACCTCCCCATTGACTAGACCACTTTCTTTTACTTCCATTTGTCTTTGTCGACAGTATAAGTGAGATAAGATATTTTGAACCAATATTTAGGTTGGACAAATAATCCAAGCAGCGGCTGGTAACTCCAATTCCAAACGCGTAACTTTGGAAACCGGTGGTAAGAGTCCCGTGGTCGTGTTCGCCGACTGTGATAGTAAGTTTGAATTAGACGTAAAACAATCAGGGTACTAATTACCCTTGTTGATTACAGTTGATTACGCCGTGTTCTTCTCGCATTTGGCCTGTTTCTATAACCAAGGACAGATATGTTGCGCCGGAACGCGTACTTATGTCCAGGAAGAAATCTACGATGAATTTGTAGAGAAAAGTCAACAATTGGCCCTCGCGCGGACTGTTGGTAACCCATTTGATGACGCGACTGTTCAAGGACCTCAGGTAAGTTTGTCTTTGACAGAGAGAGTTAAGTGGAAATTAGTGTAAATCTTTCTCGATATTGCAAGATTGATGACATTCAAATGGAGAAAATATTGGAGATGATTCAAGTTGGAATTGAGGAGGGTGCTAAGTTAGAATGTGGCGGAGAACGTCACGGAGAGGAAGGCTATTACATTCAACCAACTGTCTTTTCGAATGTGGAGGACCATATGAGAATAGCTAAAGAAGAGATATTCGGCCCTGTTCAACAAATATTGAAGTTTAAGACGCTGGAAGAAGTAGTTGAAAGAGCCAATGACAGCATGTACGGATTAGCAGCCGGGGTTTTCACCGACAACATCAAGACAGCTTTGATGTTTAGTCAGGCTGTCAGGGCTGGTTCCGTTTGGTAATTGAAAACGCGTGAACGTCAAAGTATGTACGTAGAGCCAGTTTTTTAACCATGGAAGAAACCTTTTATTTATAGGGTAAATTGCTATTTTGCGATGTCCCCCCAAACACCATTTGGTGGATTCAAAATGTCCGGTTTCGGACGAGAACTGTAAGACAAGTTTGCTTAGAGCAAAGCGCGGGTCTAGTGGATACCCTATAAGTTGACATTCCTTACGAACTTCCGTTTTGGCTTGGGGAAGGAGCCGCAAAAGGCACCAGCCTTCCGGAGTTCAGGAGGAAAGTCACCTTGTAGGGGACCCACTGGAACCGAGCTTTGCTTTAAAGGTCACCAGAAAAATCGGAACCATGTCGGAACTATATAAAATTATAATTTTCGTATTTCAGCGGACCAGATGGAGTACTACCATACCTTGACATGAAAACGGTAAAATTGCAATTTTAATAACAACTTTGGTTATAGCAAAGCGCGGGTCCAGTGGATCCCCTACAAGGTGACTTTCCTCCTGAACTCCGGGTTTTATCTTGGCGAAGGCTAGTTGGCGGGTTTTATAATTGTGCATTTATAAATCCCGCCACAATTGCCTCCTGTCTTCGCCAAGCCAAAACTGGAGTTCGTAAGGAAAGTCATCTTGTAGGGGATCCACTGGACCCGCGCTTAGCAAGGAACTTTACAACAATAAGTACGACACTCAATGACTGTGAAAACATGAGTTTCGTGAAATTGTTCCCAGAACACAACATCCTTAAGAAATTTAGCATTACGACCTGGGAATGGGTAGTGTCATACTTATTTTTATTATGCTACTTATAATTAAATACAAGCGTTTCTTTTCAGGTTGCTATTAAAATCCCGCAGAAAAATTCCTAAAAAGGGAAACTAATATTGCCACCATATTTATTATTTCTTCATTTGATTTTAATTAATATGTAGATGTATGTGTTTCTATAAGCTTAAACACTTGATACGTCGCAAAAGGCCATCATGCCTTTTGCACTTACTTAGTATTTTCGTACCTACATCCTCGAAAGTCTATAGTTCTGCGCAAGGTGTGCACGTAGGAAAATGCGTATGAATGATAATGTTAAAAATTGTACCATTTGTATTTTCACTTGGTTTCCAATAAAAAAATATTTATGATGAAGCCATGGAAATAAGTGATTTATAACACAGCAGAGTTCAAACCACCAAGCAGAAATTTCATTGCAAGAGCAGAAAACCAAGCAGAAATCTGATTGCAGGAGCAGAAAACCAAGCAGAAATCTCATTACCAGAGCAGAAAACCAAGCAGAAAATTCATTACAAGAGCAGAAGAGTTAGCAGACATCTTTTACCATGGAGCGATATTTGAGGAGACCTTGCTCAATTGTAAAGACTTTTAATGAAACTTTAATTTTCACTACAATAAAATTGATAATGATATAATTCTATGAATAATAACCAGCCACGCGATTGCAAAACAGAGGAAACGGTTGAACGATTCAACCGGCTAAACTAGTATACAACATTTTCACTTTCGGATTCGTATTCTAGTTTAGTCAAATCATATCCCACGCGTAATCGAGTGGGCTATGATCAAATAAAGTTTCAGCGGCCATATTGTAGGGCAGCGGTTGTACGGCCGTGGGGGCACAGAACGAAAATGGTGTCTCAGTGTTGTGTTAGAGGTTGTAAGAGCCGGGCGATAAAAACCAACAAACACATCAAGTTTTATAGAATTCCACGGATAATAACGTACCAAGGTACGCAAACCACTGTGTTATCTACTGAAAGGCAACGACTTTGGCTTCAATGCATCGGACCAAGGCCCGGGAATAATGTTGTTTTAACTCCATCGTTATCACACTCGCATCTTGAAAATCTGCGAGTCTGTTCTCTGCATTTTCCACATGGTAAATAGTTATTTTTTATTAATAAATGAGCGGTAATTTTTATTGAAACGTTTGGTGAAATTGTCTGCTACTACGAACTTTCTAGTGACGTCACTCCCTCCTATCCCTACCTCTGTTTTTGGCGTCCATATTGGAACAGGCCATACAATTTAGACTACCAATATTGACGTCACGTGACTCACGTCCCCTCTATTGTGGTGGTTAATCAGCGCCACCTGGATTAGAAAGAACCAGGTGGCGCTGATTAATTACAATATTAATAATTAAGTTAATGCAAATTAATTTAGGGAGACCATCAAAATTATATGATCAAAATACAGAGGATTGGGTTCCTAGTATTAAAATTTGGGATGGGCAAATAATTGAAAACACTGATAAAAAACGTAAAGGATCGAAAAGGAACCCTAATTATAAAACGAACGATTCTTTAATTCATTCTAATAATGAAACTTGTTTGGAGATCAAACCGTCAACCGAAACCATTACCGCAGCTTCGAACGAAGTTACCGGAGAAGAAATGATTCTTCCGGCAACAGGTGACGATGACATATCGTACAATAATGTCGTTATCAAAGAAGAAATTCCTGATGAAGTCGAAATGGATGTTGGTTTTGAACAACCGTGTGTTAAAATGATGGAGGAAATATCAACGCAAACAAATTCATCTTCGTTCAATCTGAAAGATTCCGGCACGCAAACGATATTCCGCGTAACATACATGCACGATTTAGAAATAAAAGAATTAGAATTAAAGGAATTACAAGAAAAATTAAGAGAGAGTAAAGATAAATGCGCCAAACTTCAAAACGAAGTTCTAAAAATAACCTATTCGCAACCCATCGTTAAAGTTGAGCCATTCAGCGTAACGTCTTTCAATAAAGACAATAACAAAGTTCGTTTCTTTACCGGATTGCAAACCTTACATCAATTATGTCTTATTAACGAAGACACGAAACTTAATTGGCCTTCGGGAATAGTTAAATTAGGTTTAACGGAGTTTCAACAAATTGTTTTAACGTTAATGAAGTTAAGACTTGGTTCGTCGTATATGGATTTGGCTTATAGGTTTGATGTACCGTGTGAAAGTGTTGGGAAAATATTTAACGCTGGTATTCTTGCGTTGCATAAGACATTTAATGATAAAATTGTTTACGAGCGAAAAGTTCTACTAGAAAATCAAAACTCTCCAGATATTTTTAAGGAATTTGTTGAAAATAATGTCGGTGTCATTTTTGTAGAATGTTTCGAACTATTTTTTTGTAAAATAAATGAGACGCGGAAATGTTGCGTAAAAGTTGTAGTCGCCTCTAATTGCAACGGAAAAATATTTCACGTTTCATGTGAAATGGAAAGAGCAACAGCAATTACGGATTTTGAATTGACAGAAAGTTGCGGACTTTTGAATAAACTTCAACCTGGCGATGTGATTTTATCAAATACGGGTTTTGATTTGATAGACGGTGATAGTTTATTTTGCGCGGAAGTCGTAAATGACGTCGAGGGTGCTAAGAAACTTTCCCGGAAGAATTTGGAGTTAAACGAAAATTTGCTTGATACTAAAATTCATTTACGGAAAACTATAGGGGCCATTAAAAAGAAATACGCAATTTTAAATAGTCAAGATCCTATTGAGTTCATGGGGGGTGAAGATCAAATTTGCGTTGATAATGTTCGTAAACTTGTACTGGTATGTTCTGCACTGACTAATATGGCATCGTGAAAAACTGTTATTGTACTGTATTTTATGTCAATAAAGTGTATTCTATTTTCATTGAAATGCATTCAAATTTGCAAATTTTTCAAATTTAAACGTAAATGTTGACGTTTACATAGTACTACAGTATTTACGTTTTCGAATTTCCCGCCTAAAATCTTTATAGCCAGTGATTAGGGCCGTGCAGACTATTCGTTACTATTTGGTCGGACCAAATAATTTGGTCAAAATTGACGTTTACTATTCGCACCGACGAATCGAATAATGGTTTTCAAAATTCTAGAATACCAAATAATGAGCTTCGAAAAACCGACTATTCTATAGCGGATAAAACAAGTTGAAAGTGAATGTTTTTAACAGTCTATTGACCAAATTATTTGGTATTCGCAACCAGTTTTTGAATTTTTCTGTTGATTTTGTAAATTTGAGGGCGCTGTCATAGAAATAGGAACATAAATGTTATGCTCCTATCTCTATGGGCGCTGTGATAGTGGCCTCATAGATGTCGCGACTCGGCAGACAGCTTTAAAATTCTGACGTGGCTACCGTTAAGTATTACCTGCGTTCACCGAGTCGCGTGATCTAGGAGGCTATAGCTGGAATCAGCCACTCAGTCTTTAGAAGTTCATAGACAAGGATAAACCATTAAAGGTTTTAAGGGGTAATGGTTTTTATCAACTTCTCGCTGCGAAGCTAACTATATGGAACTTCCTAATAATATGTCACTACAGTATACCTATTAAAAATATAGTATCATGGAAAAGGTCTTACATTGCAAAGCGAGTAGGGATATATTGACAATTAACCTAATTTTGATTAAAATAAAACCTTTGATTCGTTCAAAAATAAGTTTTCAGCTGTTCAAAAGTACCATTCCGTGTCCCATTATTTATAAATTTGAAATTTGGTAGAATAGTTTTATAGAAATTTAAATTTGGTCAAATTTTTGAACTTCACACTATTTGGTCAAATTATTTGGTTATTTTCCTATTCCGAGCCGAGAGATGGCTCTCAAAAACACTGCTATTTGGTATTCGACGAATACCTTAAAAAGTACTATTCGCACAGCCCTACCAGTGATTGGTTAGAGAGAACCGTCTATTTAACAGCACTGAAAATAAGCACTAACAAAATTGGACACTTATTTTAAAATTTGATAATTAGTTTTATATTGGGTGATTTAAAAATATATATATTGATTTTAAGTAAAGTTTTTAAAATAATAGATTATAAAATGAATAATTTATTCGAGAAAATTGATATTTGGCTTAAGTTATTGTAAATTCTTATTTCCAGCCCTGAACATAACTAGAAGCCGACAAAATGGCGTCTTCATGGAATGTCACTTGATTTATGTCTAGGACAATTTTCCGTTTTTTAAAGGTAACTAATTTAATAATTAAAGAAATTAGGTAATATTTGATAGAAATAATAGTTTTTTAAACGATCAAGACGTAATTAAAGTTAAAAGAGTAAATATTAAACTAGGAGTGTTATATTATGTGGAATTTATAATTGCACAGCTAAGCCTTGGCTATTTTCATATTTTATATTAATTATTCGCATTATTTTGAATACATTGTTTAATCTTACAGTTGTTTACTGCTAAATAAGTACTATGGCGTCTAAAAGACCGCCTCAAGACCTTACATCGGGTCAACCACCGACCAAGAAGGTTCAATTTGAACCATGTCGCTTGGGAACAGTTTCAACTCTGGTACAGTCCTTTGAAAAACATTTTACGTCTATTCCACAAAGGTTTGAACAATTAGACACTTTTATTTGCAGGAGGAAATGGACATGCAGGTCCTAAAATTCCAGAACAAGAAACTGTCGGAGCGTTTGGAACAAAGACAAAGACACGAGAGCGAATTACGTCAACGTATCGATCAATTAGAAAAACGTCAGACAAGTGACGAAGCCGTGTTATGCGTAGTTAATCGGTACTGGAATCAACTGAATGAAGATTTGAGAATCTTACTTCAAAGATTTGACGCGGAAACCTCTGATGAATCAGAAAATAGAAGTAATTGATGTTAAAGTGTATGTCTATGTGGTTTTTAATTGGCTTGCGTGTAATTTTAGACCAAAATGAAGCCACCACTTCGTTTTTGGCTCAGTTGAGCCACTGGGATCGTGAAGAACTGGAGGAAAAGTTGGCCCAACGTGTCCAGGTCTCAACAAGAGCTGTTGCCAAAGTTTTACAAGCTTTTGATAGAGTTGTTCAAAGAAACCATAAAATAATGTTGGCCTTGAAAGGAGAGCATAGTGACGGTGGAGGTCAGTCATTTTCAAGTGTCTCTCTCTACTGTCTTCAGTTTTATCAATTGGCTCTATGTCTTTCTGTTATCAATTTGCTTTATGTCTCTTCATCAATTTTGTTTTATGTCTCTTCCTCAATTTTGTTTTATGTCTCTTCATCAATTTTGTTTTATGTCTCTTCATCAATTAGTGGGGTGGCGTAGCGGTTAGCGCTTTCGCCTCGCAGCAAGAGGATCCCGGGTTCGATCCCGGACTGTGGCACCGGGTGAAAATCTGGGAACAAATCCTTCTGCGTAGAGTTTGCAAGTTCTCTCCCCGCTTGTTAAAAGGAGTTTTCCTCCGCGGTCTAACCCGGTTTCTCCTTTCCATCAAAACTTGCAGAGGTTAACGGTAATAGTTAGTATAGGGCGCTGTAGGTTAGCTGTGGCATAGGGGCTAGCCACCACCCCTCTATGCATTGTAAAGGGACCCACCTGTAAATAAGTCGCGAGTTGACTTAGTGTGGATATCCCTTCCTAGACCAAGCTTAGATTATTATTATTATTATTATTATTATTTTGCTTTATGTGTCTCTGTCATCAATTTGCTTTATGTGTCTCTGTCATCAATTTGCTTCATGTGTCTCTTTTCATCAATTTTGCTTTGTCTCTTTTCATCAATTTTGCTTTGTCTCTTTTCATCAATTTTGCTTTGTCTCTTTTCATCAATTTTGCTTTGTCTCTTTTCATCAATTTTGCTTTGTCTCTTTTCATCAATTTTGCTTTGTCTCTTTTCATCAATTTTGCTTTGTCTCTTTTCATCAATTTTGCTTTGTCTCTTTTCATCAATTTTGCTTTGTCTCTTTTCATCAATTTTGCTTTGTCTCTTTTCATCAATTTTGCTTTGTCTCTTTTCATCAATTTTGCTTTGTCTCTTTTCATCAATTTTGCTTTGTCTCTTTTCATCAATTTTGCTTTGTCTCTTTTCATCAATTTTGCTTTGTCTCTTTTCATCAATTTTGCTTTGTCTCTTTTCATCAATTTTGCTTTGTCTCTTTTCATCAATTTTGCTTTGTCTCTTTTCATCAATTTTGCTTTGTCTCTTTTCATCAATTTTGCTTTGTCTCTTTTCATCAATTTTGCTTTGTCTCTTTTCAATTCATCAATTTGCTTTAAAATGCCTCTTTATTATCTTCAATTTCATCAATTGGCATTGTCTCCATGTCTTTAGTATCATCTATTGGCTTTGTCTCTACTGTCTTCAATTTCATCAATCTGCTTTGTCTCTTTGTCTTCTATTTCATCAATTGAATTTGTCTCTTTGTCTTCAATTTCATCAATTGAATTTGTCTCTTTGTCTTCAATTTCATCAATCTACTATGTCTCTCTGTTGTCTTCAATTTGACAATTTCATCAATCTGCTTTATCTCTCTGTTGTCTTCAATTTCATCAATTCACTTTGTCTCTTTGTCTTCAACTTCATCAATTTGCTTTGTCTCTGTCTTCAATTTGCTTTGTCTCTGTCTTCAATTTCATAAATTTTCTTTGTCCCATTGTCTTCAATGTCAACAGTTTGCTTTGTCCCTTTGTCTTCAATTTCCATTGTCTTCAATGTCATCAGTTCGCTTTATCTCTTTGTCTTCAACTTCATCAATTTGCTTTGTCTCTTCATTAACTTCAATTTCATCAATATGCAATGTCTTCAATTTCACCAATTGGCATTGTCTTCAATGTCTTCAATTTCACCAATTGTCATTGTCTTCAATGTCTTCAATTTCACCAATTGTCATTGTCTTCAATGTCATCAATTTCACCAATTTGCATTGTCTTCAATGTCATCAATTCACTTTGTCTCTTCGTCTTCAACTTCACCAATTTGCTTTGTCTTCAATTTCCTCAGTTTGCTTTGTGTCTTTGTCGTCAATTTCATTAGTTTGCTTTCAAATGTCTTTGTCGTCAATTTCATTAGTTTGCTTTCAAATGTCTTTGTTTTCATTAGTTTCGTTTCAAAAGTCTCTTGACTCATGAATTTATTTTAAAACATCTCGATTTTTCTCGAATTTCTTCAAACTCTGAATGTAGAAACTGACGAGGAGCCTCCGAATTTGGAAGAAACAGTTCGTCAATCGAACACGGAGCTTCAAACTGAGAACCGCAATCTTCACGCGATCGTTACGTCTCTCCACGAAAAGAATCACTCCATTAGTTTGAAATTCTCCGAGCTTCAGGACAAAGTATCGTCAACGGAGACCGCCAATGCTGAGCTTAAAAATCGCATCGAAGATTTGGAATACGAATTGAGCAAGACCAAACTCAGGGAGGAGAAATTGGAGACAAACTTGGCCGAAACTCTACAGAGACTCAAATCTTATAATTTGGACGAAACTTGCGATACCAGGGCTCCCGTTAGCTCAGTTACTCAAGCCAAGGTAGGTGACCTTTTTATTTGACTCCATTGTAAGTTAAGCCAACCGTTGTTGTATGGGAGACGCGGAGTTCAAAGTTTGTTGTATGGGAGATGCTGAGTTCAAAGTTTGTTGTGTGGGAGACGCGGAGTTCAAAGTTTGTTGTGTGGGAGACGTATGGTTCAAAGTTTGTTGTGTGGGAGACGCGGAGTTCAAAGTTTGTTGTGTGGGAGACGCGGAGTTCAAAGTTTGTTGTGTGGGAGACGCGGAGTTCAAAGTTTGTTGTGTGGGAGACGCGGAGTTCAAAGTTTGTTGTGTGGGAGACGCGGAGTTCAAAGTTTGTTGTGTGGGAGACGCGGAGTTCAAAGTTTGTTGTGTGGGAGACGCGGAGTTCAAAGTTTGTTGTGTGGGAGACGCGGAGTTCAAAGTTTGTTGTGTGGGAGACGCGGAGTTCAAAGTTTGTTGTGTGGGAGACTCGGAGTGTGCGTAATATGGGAGACGTGTAGTTCAAAGTGCGTAATATGGGAGACTTATAGTTCAAAGTGTGTTATATGGGAAACGTATAGTTCAAAGTGTGTTGTACGTGAGGCGTATATTACAAAGTGCGTGATATGGGAGACTTATAGTTCAAAGTGCGTAATATGGGAGACTTATAGTTCAAAGTGCGTAATATGGGAGACTTATAGTGCAAAGTGCGTAATATCATGAATCTATATATATAGTTATATAGATTCATGGTAATATGGCAAAAGTATAGTTCAAAGTGCGTAATATGGCAAAAGTATAGTTCAAAGTGCGTAATATGGCAAAAGTATAGTTCAAAGTGCGTTATATGGCAAAAGTATAGTTCAAAGTGCGTTATATGGCAAAAGTATAGTTCAAAGTGTGTTATATGGCAAAAGTATAGTTCAAAGTGTGTTATATGGCAAAAGTATAGTTCAAAGTGTGTTATATGGCAAAAGTATAGTTCAAAGTGTGTTATATGGCAAAAGTATTGTTCAAAGTGTGTTGTACGTGAGGCGTATATTTCAATATGGGAAACGTATAGTGTGTTGTATGGGAAATGTATAGTTCAAAGTGTGTTGTATTGGAAACGGATAGTTCAAAGTGTGTTGTATTGGAAACGGATAGTTCAAAGTGTGTTGTATTGGAAACGGATAGTTCAAAGTGTGTTGTATTGGAAACGAATGGTTCAAAGTGTGTTGTATTGGAAACGAATGGTTCAAAGTGTGTTGTATTGGAAACGAATGGTTCAAAGTGTGTTGTATTGGAAACGAATGGTTCAAAGTGTGTTGTATTGGAAACGAATGGTTCAAAGTGTGTTGTATTGGAAGCAGATAGTTCAAAGTGTGTTGTATCGGAGACTTGAAGTTCAAAGTGTGTTATATGGGAAATGTATAGTTCAAAGTGTGTTGTAGGGAGATATAGAGCTCAAATTGTGTTGTATGGGAGACGTGAAGTTCAAAGTGTGTTGTATTGGAAACGAATGGTTCAAAGTGTGTTGTATTGGAAGCAGATAGTTCAAAGTGTGTTGTATCGGAGACTTGAAGTTCAAAGTGTGTTATATGGGAAATGTATAGTTCAAAGTGTGTTATATGGGAAATGTATAGTTCAAAGTGTGTTATATGGGAAATGTATAGTTCAAAGTGTGTTATATGGAGATATAGAGCTCAAATTGTGTTGTATGGGAGACGTGAAGTTCAAAGTGTGTTGTATTGGAAACGAATGGTTCAAAGTGTGTTGTGTTGGAAACGAATGGTTCAAAGTGTGTTGTATTGGAAGCAGATAGTTCAAAGTGTGTTATACGGGAGGTATAGAGCTCAAAGTTTGTGGTACGGGAGGCGTAGAGTTCAAAGTTTTGTCAGAGGTAGTTCGTTGGTAGGTCTATTGTTGAAAGTTTGTTGAATGGGTAACATAGACTGTAGAAGTCAAAGCTAGTGCTTTGGATGATCTACAGTTGAATCTTTGTTGTATGAGAGATGTAGAAGTTAAGAGGTCAAAGTTTCTTGTGAATTGCGTATTAATTTAGGTTGAAGAGTTACAAAGGGAAGTTGAGGAACAAAAAGAACTGGCCAACAATCGCGTCATGGAACTCGAGACTCTTAATAACAAACACAAGGAAGCGCTGATGACCATGGAAAAGCTGAGACTCGATGTAAATGTACCTTTCGCGTCAATTACTCAAGTTTATACCGAGTTTAGCTAACAAACAAACACGTACCATTATTAGCTGCAATCGTTGCCAGAAAGCGTTATCGTCGAAACGTCAGAGTACAAATGTTTGCAATCGCAGTTCTCCGTCTTGTACAACGAGAGCATGCAATTGAAGACGCAATTGGAAGAATCCCGGGGATTGATCTCGAGCTCGAAGAATATTCATTTGAGACAGATCGAGCAAATGGAGAGCGAAGAGTTGGCCATGCAACGGAAGTTGCGCACCGAAGTTATTCAATTGGAAGACGCCTTGGCGCAAGTCAGGAAGAAATACGAATTGCTCAGAATCGAGTTTGAACAGAATTTGGCCGCAACGGAACAGACTGGTAAGCTATTGACTGCTCGGTTTTGGTTCGTTTGTTTGTTTAGAGGAGAAAGCTATTGATTGTTCTCTTGGTCTTGCCTGACAACTTAAGGGCCAATCAATCGAGAGATGAGACAACTTATAACGAGTCTTCAAAATCACAACCATCAGCTCAAAGGTGAAATACATCGCTTTAAGAGAAAACTCAAGGAAGCCTCCAATGAAATTGGTCGTGTAAGTTTCAATTATTTTACACCTCTACCTTGACGCTTTAAGGGGGTGTACCTTGACGCTTTAAGGCCCCCTCTACCTACCTTGACGCTTTTAGGCCTCTGCCTACCTTGACGCTTTGAGGCCTCTACCTACCTTGACGCTTTGAGGCCTCTACCTACCTTGACGCTTTAAGGCCCCCCTCTACCTTGACGCTTTAAGGCCCCCCTCTACCTTGACGCTTTAAGGCCCCCCTTTACCTTGACGCTTTAAGGCCCCCCTTTACCTTGACGCTTTAAGGCCCCCCTTTACCTTGACGCTTTAAGGCCCCTCTACCTACCTTGACGCTTTAAGTCTTCTACCTTGACGCTTTAAGGCCCCCCTCTACCTTGACGCATTAAGGCCCCTCTCTACCTTGACGCTTTAAGGCCCCTCTACCTACCTTGACGCTTTAAGTCTTCTACCTTGACGCTTTAAGGCCCCCCTCTACCTTGACGCTTTAAGGCCCCCCTCTACCTTGACGCATTAAGGCCCCCCTCTACCTTGACGCTTTAAGGCCCCCCTTTACCTTGACGCTTTAAGGCCCCTCTCTACCTTGACGCTTTAAGGCCCCTCTCTACCTTGACGCTTTAAGGCCCCTCTCTACCTTGACGCTTTAAGGCCCCTCTACCTACCTTGACGCTTTAAGTCTTCTACCTTGACGCTTTAAGTCTTCTACCTTGACGCTTTAAGGCTCCTCTACCTTGACGCTCTAAGGTCCCCCTCTACCTTGACGCTTTGAGGCCCCCCTCCTCCTTGACGCTTTAAGGCCTCTACCTACCTTGACGCTTTAAGGCCTCTACCTACCTTGACGCTTTAAGGCCTCTACCTACCTTGACGCTTTAAGGTCCTCCTCTACCTTGACACTTTAAGGTCCTCCTCTACCTTGACGCTTTAAGGCCTCTGCCTACCTTGACGCTTTAAGGCCTCTGCCTACCTTGACGCATTAAGGCCCCTCTACCTACCTTGACGCTTTGAGGCCTCTACATACCTTGACGCTTTGAGGCCTCTACATACCTTGACGCTTTAAGGCCTCTACATACCTTGACGCTTTAAGGCCTCTACATACCTTGACGCTTTAAGGCCCCTCTCTACCTTGACGGTTTAAGGCCCCTCTACCTACCTTGACGCTTTGAGGCCTCTACATACCTTGACGCTTTAAGGCCTCTACATACCTTGACGCTTTAAGGCCTCTACCTACCTTGACGCTTTAAGGCCTCTACCTACCTTGACGCTTTAAGGCCTCTACCTACCTTGACGCTTTAAGTCTTCTACCTTTCCTCCTCGCGCGCAGTTACGTCAAGCTGTAGAAGCAAATTCAACACCCGCTCCTCAACCGGCTTCATCTTCCGTCACCTCGAGTTCTTCAGACAGCGCCCCGCTTAAAGACGACGTTGTGTCTTCCGGTGGTGGATCCGCTTCCGGTATTGGCATGGGATCCGGGGCTGCCGGATCGTCCAGTCAAAGAGACGATGACCCCAACAAGAAAAAGGAGAAAGATGACCTCCTCGAACTCAGGGAAGAAGAAACGGGTGAAAGGGAACGTGGAAAATCTGACGCTGAGATCATTCGTGATCTTAAAATACAATTAAAGTAAGTGACGTCATATTGTTTTTTTTTTTTTGTTAAGTAACGTGGGATTAACATGAAAGAGGGTGGTCACGTGTCAGGGAAGATTTGGAATAGTCAGGGAAATTAATATGGTGTTAAATAAGTCGGGAAATTGATATGGTGTTAATATAAGTCGGGGAAATTAATTTGGTGTTAAATAAGTCGGGGGAAATTAATTTGGTGCTAATATAAGTTGGGGGAAATTAATTTGGTGCTAATATAAGTTGGGGGAAATTAATTTGGTGCTAATATAAGTTGGGGGAAATTAATTTGGTGCTAATATAAGTTGGGGGGAATTATTTTGGTGCTAATATAAGTTGGGGTAAATTAATATGGTGCTAAAAACGTCAGGGAAATTAATATGGTGTTAAATAAGTCGGGGGGGGGGAATAATATGGTGCTAAATAAGTCGGGGGAAATTAATATGGTGTTATAAGTCGGGGAAATTAATTTGGTGTTAAATAAGTCGGGGAAATTAATTTGGTGCTAATATAAGTTGGGGGAAATTAATTTGGTGCTAATATAAGTTGGGGGAAATTAATTTGGTGCTAATATAAGTTGGGGGAAATTAATTTGGTGCTAATATAAGTTGGGGGGAATTATTTTGGTGCTAATATAAGTTGGGGTAAATTAATATGGTGCTAAAAACGTCAGGGAAATTAATATGGTGTTAAATAAGTCGGGGGGGGGGAATAATATGGTGCTAAATAAGTCGGGGGAAATTAATATGGTGTTATAAGTCGGGGAAATTAATTTGGTGTTAAATAAGTCGGGGGGGGGGATAATATGGTGCTAAATAAGTCGGGGGAAATTAATATGGTGTTATAAGTCGGGGAAATTAATTTGGTGTTAAATAAGTCGGGTGATATTAATTTGGTGCTAAATAAGTCGGGAAAATTAATTTGGTGCTAATATAAGTTGGGGGGAATTAATTTGGTGCTAAAAACCTCAGGGGAATTAATAAGGTGCTAAATAATGTCTAAAATAGAAAGTCTCAAGAAGCCCAACGGGAACTGAAACTCTTACTGGACATGTACAAAGGGGCACCTAAGGATCAACGAGATAAAGTGCAGGTAATGTGATCCCTTAATCTCCTTACCACGCGTATTTTGAAACAGCTCGCAACAAACGACGGAAAATGCCTTAATTCTCTAGCTAATGGCGTCCGAGAAGCGAGCTCGGGCAGAAGTCGAGGAACTCCGCAACCAATTGAAGCGTATGCAGGAAAACGAACGCAAGGAGCGCAGGAAATTAGCCGACGAAGAAGCCCTGAGGAAAATCAAGGCTTTGGAAGATAACGTGCAACAATTGCAAAAGGGATTGACTGCCCAGAAGCAAGAAGAGGAAGCGTTGCTGAATGAAATGGAAGTTACTGGTCAAGCCTTTGAAGATATGCAGGAGCAAAACTTGAGGCTTATCCAGCAACTCAAAGAAAAGGACGACGCAAACTTCAAGCTTATGTCTGAGGTAAGACACCTCCCTGGCTTCGTTATGTCTCATACTTAATTTAAGCCGACGCTTTTGGGCTTTGAACATATTGAAGCATAGCTAGACGCAGTGCGAGTATTCGTTAAGGTCATATTGAAATGCTCGAGAAAGTTTCGAGTAAGTTTTTATCTTCTTAAATACTCGACAAATACTCGATTCCAAGGCTTATAAGTCGAGCCGAGTACTCGATACTCGATGTGAAATTAGTTTTGAAACTCGGACTCGGCTCGAAACCGAGAAAAACGGGACTCGAACGCGGCTTGAATCTATAAAACGGGACTCGGACTCGGACTCGGACTCGAAACCGAGAAAAACGGGACTCTGCTCGATACTATAAAACGGGACTCGGACTCGGCTCGAAATTATAAAACGGGACTCGGACTCGGCTCGAAATTATAAAACGGCACTCGGACTCGGCTCGAAATTATAAAACGGGACTCGGACTCGGCTCGAAATTATAAAACGGGACTCAGACTCGGCTCGAAATTATAAAACGGGACTCGGACTCAGCTCGAAACCGAGAAAAACGGGACTCGGCTCGATACTATAAAACGGGACTCGGACTCGGCTTTAAACTATAAAACGGGACTCGGACTCGGCTTGAAACTATAAAGCGGGACTCGGACTCGGCTTGAAACTATAAAACGGGACTCGGACTCGGCTTGAAACTATAAAACGGGACTCGGACTCGGCCTGAAACTATAAAACGGGACTCGAACTCGGCACGAAAATGAGAAAACGGGACTCGGACTCGGCCTGAAACTATAAAACGGGACTCGAACTCGGCACGAAAATGAGAAAACGGGACTCGGACGCGGCTCGAAACCGAGAAAACGGGACTTGCACACCACTGTAGTGCAAGTAATTTAATGTAGCGGTCTATTTGCTCTTTTAGAGAATCAAGTCAAATCAGATACATAAGCTTCTTCGCGAGGAGAAGGATATGTTGTCTGAACAAGTAAACACCCTTCAGAGCCAAGTCGAAGCCCAAAACCAAGTTGTCAGAAAACTGGAAGAAAAAGAACGTCTCTTGCAGAATAATCTTTCCACGATCGAGAAAGAATTGAGCTTGCGTCAACAAGCGATGGAAATGCACAAACGCAAAGCCATTGAAAGCACCCAATCGGCCGCTGATCTCAAATTGCATTTAGAAAAGTATTTAGCGCAATTAAAGGAAGCTCAGACGACGTTGTCGGAGAAAACCAGCGCCGTGCAACAAGAATCGTTCAAAACTAGGCGACTTAACGAAGAGATAATTGCGCTGAGAAGGAAGGTTGAACGCGCCAAGAAGTTCGAGTTGGCCACAACCGCCGATGAAGTACTTATGGAAGAGATACGAGATTATAAGGTACGTGTAATTGTGAAAATTTCAAGGTTGTAGTAGAGACGAGTCGGGTTTTTCTGATCCGACTCGGGCAGGTCAGGTTGTGAGTCGGGTTGGGCACTAAAATGGTACCGTTAAATAATTTCGGACTGAGATCGGGAAGGATTGAAATTGGGGTCAGTTCGGGTCAAGCTAAGTTTCTACTTCGGGTCGGACCAGGTTTTTTAATTTCGGAAAAAGAACTGCTCAGGTTTGTTCGGGTTTTTCTTTTAAAACAGGGTTCATACAAACCTGGAAAAATCAGGGAAATAATTAGGTGACAAAAACCTCAGGGAAAACTCAGGGAAATTTCGAATTTTTAGTAAAATTCAGGGAAATCAGGGAAATTTGCGTCAAACAGGGGCCGAGTAATTGAGCAAAATGTTCGTGAACATTCCCTCCATAGGATTAACATTACACTAAACTTTGGAGGCTCATAACTCTGGTTATACTAGAGATACGGGGATGTCCTTTGAGTATGCTATAGTCCAATTTGTCCCCCGTCCTTCGATAGCATTTGCTGCATAGGATACTCCATATAGGGGGGAAAAACCTGGAAAACATAGGGAGGAAAAACCTGGAAAACTCAGGGAAGTATATGGGGAAAAACCTGGAAATATCAGGGAAATTTATTTCCAAAAGTTGTATGAACCCTGTTAAAAAACCAGAGCCCCGACCAGTCTGGGAAATAGCACACTTCCTCTGGTCCAAAACCAGTTTATTAATTGCTTAGACTAGTTTTTTAATTCAAGAAGTGGGGGTTAATGGTCCTCAGGACCAGTTTATTAATTGCAAATCTATAGGAGAACAAAGGCTGGGACCAGTCCGGAGACCAGTTTATTATTTAGGACACTAGGGGGGTCACTGGTCCGAAGGATTAGTTTAAAAAATATCCTTATTTCCCAGACTGGCCCCGACCCGATTTCATATGAACTACGCAGTCGCAGAACGTACTGCACGTGTCCTAGGGCCTCGGCTCTCGCTTGGACACGTGCAGTACGCCGATCAACCCTTATGGTCGGGTCGGTTCGGATTTTATGTCACATGCCAATTTTGGTTCAGGTCGGGATTATATTTATAACGTTTAATCGGGTTGGGCCGGGCCGGGTCGTGTCGGATCAAGTTTTTATTTTAAACTTTCGGTCTGGGCTAAGCCAGGGTCGGGTCGGGTCGGGTTTTAAAAAAATGGAAGACCCGACTCGTCTCTGCAATGTAAGAAGTTCAATTACGATTTGATTGTTAAAATTGCGTTTCAGGAAACTTTGACCTGTCCATCGTGTAAGGTCAAACGAAAGGACGCCGTTCTTACAAAATGCTTCCACGTATTTTGTTTTGATTGCCTGAAAACGCGGTACGAAACCAGGCAACGTAAATGCCCCAAATGCAACGCTGCCTTTGGCGCCAATGATTTCCATCGTCTCTATTTAACTTAAGTCCTTAATTCTACTTTAATTTCTTCTTTTAATCGTGGCTGTTGCTGCTGGTACGAATGTTTATTCCACTTCTTGGATTATAATACAAGTTTAGGGACCATTCTTTTTTTCATTTAATTACGTCGTAATCATCGTTAACAGCCATTTATTTCCTCAAGTGTAGGATTTTTAGGAAAACACGTGTTATGCATGTTAATGTGTCGAAAATAAATCAATGAAGCAAATATCAGGTATGAATTCGTTGTATTGTTAAGGTTGGTGTTGGTTTGAAGGGTGTCGTAAAAACCTGGAGAACTCAGGGAAATAGTTGTCGGAAACTCTGGGGAATTTAGTATATTTAGTAAAATTTAGGGAAATTTGTAAAGTTTGGGTAAGTTTGTTCAGAAGGGGTTGCTACAACTATTAAAAACCAATTCCTTTGTTACTACTGAATATATGGGGAATTCAGGGAAATATAGGGGGGAAAACCCTGGAAAACTCAAGGGAACAACTGGGAAACTCAAGGGAACGACTGGGAAACTCAAGGGAACGACTGGGAAACTCAAGGGAACGACTGGGAAACTCAAGGGAACAACTGGGAAACTCAAGGGAACAACTGGGAAACTCAAGGGAACGACTGGGAAACTCAAGGGAACAACTGGGAAACTCAAGGAAACGACTGGGAAACTCAAGGAAACGACTGGGAAACTCAAGGGAACGACTGGGGAAACTCAAGGAAACGACTGGGAAACTCAAGGAAACGACTGGGGAAACTCAAGGGAACGACTGGGAAACTCAAGGGAACGACTGGGAAACTCAAAAAAACTACTGGGAAACTCAAGGAAACGACTGGGAAACTCAAGGAAACGACTGGGGAAACTCAAGGAAACGACTGGGGAAACTCAAGGAAACGACTGGGGAAACTCAAGGAAACGACTGGGGAAACTCAAGGAAACGACTGGGGAAACTATAGGAAACGAAAGGAAACGACTGGGGAAACTCAAGGAAACGACTGGGAAACTCAAGGGAACAACTGGGAAACTCAAGCAGGGTTCGTACACGACCTGGAAAACCTGGAAAAGTCAGGGAAATTGAAAATGGGCCTAAAAGGTCAGGGAAATTGAAAATGGGCCTAAAAGGTCAGGGAAATTGAAAATGGGCCTAAAAAGTCAGGGAAATGTCAGGGAAAATATATTGGTGGGAAATTGATAGTCTGGATAACAGTATAAGGGTGATCAAAAAAGTGTTGTCTGAGGCTTGAGCAGAACCCCAAATTTGCGGAGCTCGCTTCGCTCGCTCCGGTTATTTATGATTTACTTATGGTTAAATTTCAATGAAATAGTTGGCTTATCTTTATAACAATGACAACTCGTACAAAAATGATTCGAGTGAATTTAGATTGGTTTTCATATATTTACGCCTTGTAAGTTATTGCATATGGTCAGGGAAATTTATGGAATTTAGTCAGGGAAAACCTGGAAAAGTCAGGGAATTTCATTCAAAACATTTTGTACGAACCCTGTCAAGGAAACAACTGGGAAACTCAAGGAAACAACTGGGAAACGACTGGAAAACAGTCATAGGCTTATAAGTCAACACTTAAATATAATACAGGTTAGAAAGGGTATAGCATACAGATGTACTTTCTTTCATTGCTTGAAGTATAGGGGCCTAGTTTGTAGCGTAAGATTTCATAAGATATGTTGTGCATAAGTTTGTCAGTGAGATATGGAAGGAGTTAAGGAATGTAAGCAACAAACTCAAACAAAAATGTTTTAATATAAACTCTGGGGAAACAAACAAACAAACCTATACATGTTTCATAACAAACAAAAGTCCTATTACCGACACACCGTTCCATCCACTTTAATTGGTTTAATTTCTACATCAATGACTTGATATTGATTGATTGATAATTTAAGCAGTTTACGTTACCAGGATCTTAATTAATTAATTATTATTTATTCTTACAATTTTAAATTAATTGGAGTGTTGATCTTTTTATGGTAATGTTCGGTAAATGGTGTGACACCCCTGATTTTTTCAACGGCAGGGTTAAAGTAGACATCAGCGTAGAGTTCTTCTAAGGGGATTTCTTTCGCGGATTTAGCGATGACTACGGCTTCGTCAACTTCTTTCTTGATTTCAGCTTCAATGGCCTGAAATCAGACGGAATTATTCAGGGTTTTAGTCAGGATTTAGTTGAGAAGAGAGAAATAGGTAAGTAATTGACAAACTTTTAATTCGTCATTGGTAACGAGATTCTCCGTGATTATTTTATCCTTGAATGATGTAATGGGATCACGTGTTTGACGGACTTCTTGAATCTCTTGACGCGTACGGTAGCTGAGGAGAATAATTGCGTGAGAATTAGGGTAGGTAGTATGTAGGGTTGTAATGCAACTGAAGATTCCTTTTGGAAGTTTGGGGATTTAAATATTGGACAAATTTTTCACGTGATAAAGTCGGGGGAATTGAAAATAGGCCAAAAATGTCGTGTTATACTCGGGGGAATTGAAAATAGGCCAAAAATGTCGTGTTATACTCGGGGGAATTGAAAATAGGCCAAAAATGTCGTGTTATACTCGGGGGAATTGAAAATAGGCCAAAAATGTCGTGTTATACTCGGGGGAATTGAAAATAGGCCAAAAATGTCGTGTTATAGTCGGGGAATTGAAAATAGGCCAAAAATGTGGTGTTATAGTCGGGGAATTGAAAATAGGCCAAAAATGTCGTGTTATACTCGGGGGAATTGAAAATAGGCCAAAAATGTCGTGTTATACTCGGGGGAATTTGAATATACGGCGAAAACTGCGTGTTTAAGTCGGGGGAATTTAAAATAGGCCAAAAATGACGTGTTTAAGTCGGGTGAATTAAAAATAGGCCAAAAATGACGTATTATACTCGGAGGAATTTAAAAATAGGCCAAAAATGACGTATTATACTCGGAGGAATTTAAAAATAGGCCAAAAATGACGTATCATACTCGGGAATTTAAAAATAGGCCAAAAATGACGTATCATACTCGGGAATTTAAAAATAGGCCAAAAATGACGTATTATACTCGGAGGAATTTAAAAATAGGCCAAAAATGACGTATTATACTCGGGAATTTAAAAATAGGCCAAAAATGACGTATTATACTCGGAGGAATTTAAAAATAGGCCAAAAATGACGTATTATACTCGGAGGAATTTAAAAATAGGCCAAAAATGACGTATTATACTCGGAGGA